>CM034533.1:27291982-27322738 GCA_020002185.1 Paraescarpia echinospica
TCACCAATCAGTACTTTAAGAACTAGTATTTTTAGTGTGTCTGTGGTTATTCTCATGCCACTATGCTGTTGTATTATAATTACCTAAATACATCACGCTGTCAAATCACCAAATACTGGCCGTAGTTTTGTTAATTCTCCGATAATGCCCGACCTCAGCCGCCATTTGCAGGGACACGTGACTGACCCCAGCAGGTGTCAATCAATCTTGTCTACCACAACAAGTTCAACACATGGCCCTTCGTAACACAATATCATGAGTCAACTTGGCGGGAAAACCTTGGGGGGAAATCTTAGTAATAGAAGTATCTAACAAATTGTGTTGAAATAAGCCACATGCCAGTAAAAAAGTTACATTTCTAAGCAACAAACAAGCATCTGGTGACACTTTTATTATCGGTAACAACCAGGAAGTATTACTGAATGTAACTTTTTTTATAAAAAAAAACTACAATACTTACAAAGCCATAACTTGGCATATGAACTCGACTTGTGTTTACCCAAAATTGCAAGGAATAGTTTTATGTTTGGTGAAGGGGTCGTGCCAAAAATGCAGTACGGATTTTTGCTGTCTCATGAAGCTGTATCAAACTTAATATGCATTTGTTTGCAAAAAAAACGTATGAATGTCAATAACATGTTTGTTCTTACAACCATACACATTTTTCTTTTGGGGAGTTTTTCAAAATGAAATAAAATGCCATTTTAAGGTGATTTTTGACATATTTTTTAATTGTCTTTAAACACATTTAAATATATCTAAACAACATAAAAAAATCAATTCTTTTTGGTCTGGAGTATTGTTTAGTATCTTAGGCAAACTCTGAGAAAAAAATTGTTAGCTTATCTTCAAAACTTATATTAGAAATGATTAATTCAAAAGAAGCATATAATAGCCGGTGCAGCCACCTTAACAATGTGTTCTGCATTGTCACCAACCACACTAATCATTTAGACCCATTACCTCGCAATAGATTAGTTCGCAGCGGCAAAATAATTGGTCTAATTACACAACATTTAATCTAATACAGTCGCCTATGCTGACATTGTACGAAGGTGCAGGGCATTAAAAAAGGTGAAGCACACAAGTTGTGCTTAAGTACAGGCATTAAATAAGATCTTAGCATGATTCATGCATACTCTCGATTAGACCAAATATGCTAAGCGTATTAGACATTTCTATAAGACTATCAAGTAGGGTATAACCATAATATTAAGACATAGCTAATATAATTTATTAATACAAATAAGAAATTTAACTCATGTTAAATAATATATGTTCATTTTGGAAAAAAGCTTGAAAAGACTAACTTTCTTCAAGTGAGTGTTGTGGTGCTAATCTAGTCACCCACCAGTTCACACAAAGGTTGTGACGACCGCCAACACAGGAATCAGCTAACTAACACCGTCACTACAACTCAGTTTGTTAGACACATTTAATTGTATCGATGTTGGTGCTGATCGCGTACAGTAGCAGTGGTAATCCTTCCTTCTGTTACGTAGTCGGCTAACATCAACTGGGTACCCCACCCATTGGTTTGTTTTCATTGTGTCCCTTCTGTAGAATTAGTGATTCCACGGCAGATTACACAGTTACCATCCAAGGTACCACCCCCTATACGACTCTTGTACCACCCCCTACACGACCCCTGTACCACCCCTGTGTGTAATTGTTTACTTCTCCATGTAGAAGAGGCAATAGTATGATTATTGTGTGACGTCCGAAAGGCAACGGTGAGGGGGGATGAACGAAATTGCTCACATTTCGAAGCAACAACGAGTGGACTCAAACTCCGTCCATCTGAATTGACAATCCGGTGTTCCAACCGCGGCGCTAAAAGCTGCACATTGTCTGTCAGTGTTCGTCTACTATTCACCCTTTGCTATTATGTTGGTTTCCCAAACGCGTGGAACCAGGAGAACTATTTCGGTATGTTTCTTTGATGTGTTGGCTAAGCCACTTCACTACCTCGTCAGGTTTACCGTTTAAATATCCAAGTATCTTTAATGTGTAAAACACAAACCTGTCACATGCAATTTCTCGATGGAGTGTTGACATTGGCATAATGTCTACAAATGACAGATTATTACAACCCACAGAGAACACTTTTTGCGTAATTGCAACAGCTGAAAACCTGCGAAAAACTGAGTAATTATAGATACAAATATACGAACGTAACAAATGTGTGCTTCACCTGGAGGTGTTCCACCGCGTCTTCATGGCTGACCGGATCAGACAGCGACCATTGTGAGACCATTTGTGCTAACGAAGTCACCCACTGACCATTGTTAGCTACTACTTTGACCACTCTACAGTCAGTATACAGCTAATATGCGGCTATTCTACTGCTAATAATTCGCGGCGTCACATTAAGTAAACGCCAATTTCCTCTTTCCGTATTGCTCGTTCGGATTTCCGGTGTAGTTATGTATACAGCCTTGATTTACGACAAACGTAGCCAGTTTGGACACGCTAATCACGTGACGATGACAACAGTGTATGGAATGGCTGGTGTACCCAAAAGAGAACGTGGGTCACGTGGTTGGTCTAGTGGTCACAGCAAAGCACTCTGCACATTGCAAGGTAACGTTCTGGTTATACCTGACCAGTCAAGCAGGACGCGAGCACGACCTACGATTTGTTGTAGATTACCGGAGTAGTCAGTAACAACAATCGTGATAACATTGAGACCGTAGGAGCTTTCATTAAAAACCCTTAGGGGTTGTTTGCACTATTGTCGACATTTACCTACTCGTACAACGCGTTCTGATGGGGGAGGGGGTAATCATGGCTCGCGTACTAAATAAAAAAGTCGGTCGCATGTGAATGACATAACCATCGTGATGGTTAAGCTGATGGTTATGTATTAAATCATTGTCAACTTTATTATGACTTTTGTCTGTACCGTGTCTTAAACTTATAAAGGACACTGTTACATATATACGTACGCGTTTCATTCTGGAAACGTATCGACATTTGTGACATGCCACAGCGTAGGCAAAAACAGGCCTGGGCGCACATGATCCCTCTAGACCTTTGGAATTTTGCCGCGCCATGCATGCGCTACAGTGACGTCCCCCTAGACCTTGGGAATGTGTCCCCGTTACGTGCCCCGTAGACTTTTGGAATGTACCCCCGTTTGGGTGAGGTTCAACGGGTGCAATTGAAGGTTTTGGGCACATGTGAACGACCCCTTTAAAGAAGAGTGACAACGATAAGCGTTGAAAGACCTTGGCCGGATTTGTTTGGAGTAAAACCTGGCTCTCAACATTGCGGTCTTTGTCGGTAATGACCGTCACGTGTCAACAGTTTGGACACTGAGTACGACATGCACCCTGGTAACGAACCACGCTCTGGCTCTATGTCAGGCCGGACTGAGAGGGATATCGGGAGTTCTGACAGTCCGCAGCGACGCCTATGGAATGAATCGGAGCGTAGGCCTACCTCTCATGACTTCCGGCAGCTGTCAAAGCATTGTGAAGCTTATGGCTAAGGCAATTTGCATGGCTAGGATTCCATACGTACGGAAACGCCTGCGGAATGGGGAATACCTCTGTAGTGACGTCACTACTGGGAATTTCCTATCCGATTCGTGTGCGGATACAATTCCAATTGCTAAAGACTTACGTGTACCGTAGTGAACAGTACATGTGTTATGGATAAAAAAATTCACTTATAACACAAACTGCTCGTCGTCACGCCTGTTCCGACCATATGTCTGATCGACCAAACACAACTTTGCTGGAATCACAAATTACCAGACTATATTTACAAGGCAGAGGAGGCGCCCTCTGGTGGATAATACAAGGGAAATGCGAGGTGGTTTCACTAAGGCCTGCGTGAATACTAGTGCCCTGCGCGGTCCTAGAATTTTAGCCCAAGCCTGGCCCGCATTTAGCAGTTAGAGTCCAGGCCCGGCCAAGGCTCGCAAACAAATATCATGTCAGGCCCGGCCCAGGCCCGCAAATGGTTGTCCCAGGTGGTCCCAGGTCCGGCCCGCAGGTTTCTGGCCCAGGCTCGCGGACTAAAAGAGGGTAAGCCTGCAGCGAGCAAGACAGCGGCCCGCAAAACACCAACTTAGAAAACAGTTCTTTTAGTTTAATATTAAGAACTGAAATTACGATTTGACACTCAGGTCTTATGATACATGCACATCACGAATTGCTACTATTCCTGCATGACATTAGTTATGATAGCTGTATAAAAAGAACAACAAAACCAAAAATATTTACTAAAAATGCGGTATCTGTTAAAACACAATTTAATTTATCCTAGCACACGAGTACGAGAATGTTTAATCCTTTGGTTTTGGTGCGCCACTGAGCTCGGACTGTCTGAGGATATTGGCGCGTTAGAAGTGATTTATTATTATTATTATTATTAACACATACAATTGTCCAGGAGAACTATTTCGGTATGTTTCTTTGATGTGTTGGCTAAGCCACTTCACTACCTCGTCAGGTTTACCGTTTAAATATCCAAGTATCTTTAATGTGTAAAACACAAACCTGTCACATGCAATTTCTCGATGGAGTGTTGACATTGGCATAATGTCTACAAATGACAGATTATTACAACCCACAGAGAACACTTTTTGCGTAATTGCAACAGCTGAAAACCTACGAAAAACTGAGTAATTATAGATACAAATATACGAACGTAACAAATGTGTGCCTCACCTGGAGGTGTTCCACCGCGTCTTCATGGCTGACCGGATCAGACAGCGACCATTGTGAGACCATTTGTGCTAACGAAGTCACCCACTGACCATTGTTAGCTACTACTTTGACCACTCTACGGTCAGTATACAGCTAATCTGCGGCTACTCTACTGCTAATAATTCGCGGCGTCACATTAAGTAAACGCCAACTTCCTCTTTCCGTATTGCTCGTTCGGATTTCCGGTGTAGTTATGTATACAGCCTTGATTTACGACAAACGTAGCCAGTTTGGACACGCTAATCACGTGACGATGACAACAGTGTATGGAATGGCTGGTGTACCCAAAAGAGAACGTGGGTCACGTGGTTGGTCTAGTGGTCACAGCAAAGCACTCTGCACATTGCAAGGTAACGTTCTGGTTATACCTGACCAGTCAAGCAGGACGCGAGCACGACCTACGATTTGTTGTAGATTACCGGAGTAGTCAGTAACAACAATCGTGATAACATTGAGACCGTAGGAGCTTTCATTAAAAACCCTTAGGGGTTGTTTGCACTATTGTCGACATTTACCTACTCGTACAACGCGCTCTGATGGGGGAGGGGGTAATCATGGCTCGAGTACTAAATAAAAAAGTCGGTCGCATGTGAATGACATAACCATCGTGATGGTTAAGCTGATGGTTATGTATTAAATCATTGTCAACTTTATTATGACTTTTGTCTGTACCGTGTCTTAAACTTATAAAGGACACTGTTACATATATACGTACGCGTTTCAATCTGGAAACGTATCGACATTTGTGACATGCCACAGCGTAGGCGAAAACAGGCCTGGGCGCACATGATCCCTCTAGACCTTTGGAATTTTGCCGCGCCATGCATGCGCTACAGTGACGTCCCCCTAGACCTTGGGAATGTGTCCCCGTTACGTGCCCCGTAGACTTTTGGAATGTACCCCCGTTTGGGTGAGGTTCAACGGGTGCAATTGAAGGTTTTGGGCACATGTGAACGACCCCTTTAAAGAAGAGTGACAACGATAAGCGTTGAAAGACCTTGGCCGGATTTGTTTGGAGTAAAACCTGGCTCTCAACATTGCGGTCTTTGTCGGTAACGACCGTCACGTGTCAACAGTTTGGACACTGAGTACGACATGCACCCTGGTAACGAACCACGCTCTGGCTCTATGTCAGGCCGGACTGAGAGGGATATCGGGAGTTCTGACAGTCCGCAGCGACGCCTATGGAATGAATCGGAGCGTAGGCCTACCTCTCATGACTTCCGGCAGCTGTCAAAGCATTGTGAAGCTTATGGCTAAGGCAATTTGCATGGCTAGGATTCCATACGTACGGAAACGCCTGCGGAATGGGGAATACCTCTGTAGTGACGTCACTACTGGGAATTTCCTATCCGATTCGTGTGCGGGATACAATTCCAATTGCTAAAGACTTACGTGTACCGTAGTGAACAGTACATGTGTTATGGATAAAAAATTAACTTGTAACACAAAATGCTCGTCGTCACGCCTGTTCCGACCATATGTCTGATCGACCAAACACAACTTTGCTGGAATCACAAATTACCAGACTATATTTACAAGGTAGAGGAGGCGCCCTCTGGTGGATAATACAAGGGAAATGCGAGGTGGTTTCACTAAGGCCTACTAGTGCCCTGCGCGGTCCTAGAATTTTAGCCCAAGCCTGGCCCGCATTTAGCAGTTAGAGTCCAGGCCCGGCCAAGGCTCGCAAACAAATATCATGTCAGGCCCGGCCCAGGCCCGCAAATGGTTGTCCCAGGTGGTCCCAGGTCCGGCCCGCTGGTTTCTGGCCCAGGCTCGCGGACTAAAAGAGGGTAAGCCTGCAGCGAGCAAGACAGCGGCCCGCAAAACACCAACTTAGAAAACAGTTCTTTTAGTTTAATATTAAGAACTGAAATTACGATTTGACACTCAGGTCTTATGATACATGCACATCACGAATTGCTACTATTCCTGCATGACATTAGTTATGATAGCTGTATAAAAAGAACAACAAAACCCAAAATATTTACTAAAAATGCTGTATCTGTTAAAACACAATTTAATTTATCCTAGCACACGAATACGAGAATGTTTAATCCTTTGGTTTTGGTGCGCCACTGAGCTCGGACTGTCTGAGGATATTGGCGCGTTAGAAGTGATTTATTATTATTATTATTAACACACACAATTGTGATTCTGCGCTAAAAATGTAATATAAATGATTCAAGACTTACATTACAAAGACATGGTTAAGGAAGTGTGAGAATATTTCGTGGGTTGTATTTCACATAAAATGCCTAATTACCTCTATTAAAAGAATTCATCCTATTCAAATGATACCTTAGTTTTGGAGGTCTCATTGCTTGAAACCTGCAAAGCATTCATAAAGCAAAAATGTCATTCATAATTACATGCAAAGTGTCAATTTGCAAAGACTGTATGCAATACTGAATAGCCATAATATTAATTAACCTGGAAAAAATCCGTGTTTTATTATTATAATGTAAAATTTATATTACATCCAGAAAAATGCTCCAGGCTCGGCCCGGCCCGCAGATATGTGTTCCAGGCCCAGCCCGCGGCCCGCAGAGTTGACTATTTTTCAGCCCAGACCCGGACCGGCCGGCAAAAAGTATACCCATGCCTTGCACGCACAATTTACACGAGGCCCGGCCCGACCCGCGGGCCACTAGTGACTACACAAACGCCATCGCAACTCTCACGGTAGTGTCGCGTGGCAGACTCTCAGTCTGGCCGCATAAACGTGGTTTGACTGTTACTGTCAGATGGCACCACTTCTTTACAACGATTTAGCCTAAACATCATCGTTTTCTACCCCGTTTTAACGTATGACTTGTTCAACTGTAGTCTAATCGAAGTTTATATATTTGATTCGAATGTTTCGTGTAAACTGAAAAATGTCCGCCCCTATTTGATAACATTTTATCCGATTTTAACATATTAGCCACTAGCGCAACGAGAAGACGTGTTTGAATCCAGATTATCTCGTGTAGGACAAACGGTGGAGCGTGTGCGTGTGTGCTCTTGATATAGTACAAATATATGTTCACAAGTAAATGTCAGTTTCAAACAAAAGGGAGTTACACACTCATCATGACTCATGCTTGTTTTAAACCCAGAGTTCCTTGCAGGTATCTGCTGTCATGTTGGCCTTATTCTTCAACGACCATCTCTGCTACTAGCGTTGGGCACATCACTAACAATCCGTGTAGGCATTCGTTGCATCGTTTCTGCGTAAATTATTGTGGATATTATACGTGTGTTATGCTCAATGGTTATTGATGGAAACAGGGAAACAGGGAAACAGGTGCTCTGTTAGTGCACTGTTATGTTATGTCACCAACGCTAAATCGGGGCCAGTTATTCATAACATTTGGGTGGAAGCTTTAAATTGTTTTCTTTTTATACGGCTGTCATAAGTTCATAATCTCATAGGATTGTGGCATAATATTAATAATAGGGTGTGCGTGCGTGCGTGCGTGCGTGCGTGTGTGTGTGCGTGTGCGTGTAGATATATGTTTATTCGTGTGTTTGTTCGTGTGTACGTACGTGTGTGCGTGCGCGCGCGCGCGCTTGTGTGTCAGACGAACGTACTCCAGATAGGTCGATAAATTGACGTCGAGCGAAATTTGAAACACGACACAGACAAGAAAAAGTGTTCCAGTAATAGAGCGATTGTTTTTTTCCGAGAAATAATACGTTGCACAGTTGCAAACCGTTTCTGTGCCGCTGCCATCCTCTAGCTGGCTGTAGTGTTTGACACCATCAGAACCCTTCTAACGGGTTCTATTTTGGCACTGTACTTGTTCCCCCTATATGTGCCCCCGGCACGCCAGTCTAACTAGACCGTGGGCAAGTAGATAATTTGATTAATGTATCACATTGGGTGTATATAAAAACGCTATATTCTTGGAAGTGCACGTTGAATAGAATAGTCACAGATACGTGACCTGGCGCACTTGAATACGCCAATCTACAGAAACAGGTGGTCTGGCGCAGAAACAGTTACTTTAAACCGTTGCAAATAAGGATAATTACATCAACGTTATTTGTGTGTAAACCATCATTGTAAAGATTGTATATAAAATGCGAATCTCTGTATTATTTTCCATCTACAAAAGTAAATTACAACAGCTTTATTTGGAAAAATGCTAAACGTCAATACATGCACCACTTTGAACATAGTGTGGAACAACATTTTGATGTTGTATGTATTTTTATTTAAACAGTCTGTTCTTCTACAAAGGTTGACGTCTGCACAGGGCATAATTGTGGGCAGGGAAAACAGAGACTTTTGCAAGCGCCCCGATTCCGTTCCCGATCCCGTTCCCGATCCCATTCCTGATCCCGTTCCTGATCTCGCTATGCGTACTACGTCATCGATTCTTGTGTTCATCCGATTGGGGCCACATCTATCGGTGCAGTCTGGGATGATCATCTCGTCTCATCTCGCAGTACAATAGCAGGCCCAGCACTGGGCAATATCCCGTAATAAAGTCAACCGGTTAGTGGTTCTCCATGTACTTCACGTTAACATTTTAACTGAATCAAATAAATAATTTTACGCATTATACATACAACTGTTTGGACTGATTAACCATCCCGTAGTATTTGCCATGGGGTTAGTGGATTGGAAAACTGCTATAGGTTACATGATATGTGTCGGGGTAAGAACATGCATGAAGACATGTTAATCAGATACAACAGTGGCATCAGTCGTACGGTATCAACTAGGCCAACTATCCAGCCGCAATGGACTGCCTGTTACGGAAAGTGTAGAACTGGTTACGTAATCGTTTAATGCGCTTGGTTCCCGATGTCCCACTGACCGGTTTGATTACATAAACAAACGACATCCGGAACGGGAGTTGATTTTGGGGCGCTTACAAAACATCACTGATGCGGACAGTCAGCAATGACGCATGAATACGTGCTTACGTCATACGTCAAACACATTCCATGTCCTGGCACTAACTGCTAATGCAGAATAAATTGCATTATTCCAATTTATAATAAAACGAACGAGTTATTAGAATATTGGAACGTTGTAGTATGTAGCGAATTCTTGATAATCTAGTTTTCCATCGCCGTTGACGTCATATTTAGCAATGACACCTTCTGCATCACTCATGGACTGGCCTTTCTTCGACATCACCGCATTCAGCTCTACCGCCGAGATGAACCCGTCAGCGTCGGTGTCGCACTCTTTGAAGGCCGTTTCAATCTGAGCCTTTCTGCAAGCATGGCGCAAGTACGGTCTCAGTAACATCGTCTCCAAGAATGTGTGTGGTTGGAAGTAATAGTAGTACGTCACATTCATGCGCGTATTATCTCAAACAACCGCACATACACATATGCACATATACACACACGGCAAGTGTGTACACACATGCACACTCGCACACGCGCGCGCACACACACACACACACACACACACACACACACACACATGCACACACACTGTGCATCTAACACTCTTTCACCTGATGACAGTGACGATCGGAATGTTTTTACTATTGTGATAGTATTGTAATAGCTGTACCGGATATTACCTATTGTAATACTATTGCAATAGTTTCGTAGCTATTTCCGGTAGTACTGCGATTGCATCATGGAATAAGAATAGCCACTGAAGCAGCCCCGAACAGTAGTTGATGGGTGGCGCCACCACGTGCCCGTGGAGGAAGTTGATTATAAATGGTGACTGTGCTAATCATCTTGCACAGTTCGGCTATTCTGTTACATCGACAAATAAGTACAATTTCCAAATAATATTGAACAATTTCCTAAAAAGATTTAACAAGATTTAACAAGAATACGTGTAGTTACAAGCAATAGTCGTCCAACTGCATAGTCGATAAATTTGTACCCTTAAAAAAACACGGGAAACGGTCCAAAAAGAAACACTTATCGAAAGAAGCCATTAGAAAAAATAAGTATAAACAAATGATGTGGAAGTCATATAGATGTACTGGAAATGATGAAGACTACTACAGTTATAAAGAAGCACTAAACCAAGCTACAGCTGAAATTAGAAATTAAAAGAGAAGCTATGAACAACAATTAGCTAGTAATATAAAACATGACAGCAAGAGTTTTTATGCGTATGTTCGAAGCAAACAGAAAGTTCAAGATAAGGTCGGTCCTCTAGAAGATAGTGCTGGAAATATAATATCAGAGGGATTCTTAATGGCAGAAGTGGTTCCTTTAGAATGGAAAGAGGCAAACATTATACCGTTATTTAAAAAAGGTTCGAGAAACAAGTCAGAGAACTATAGACCAGTGAGTTTAACATCAGTGATTTATAAATTATTAGAAAGACTAATTAAAGATCACATGGTGGATTTTCTTGTTAAACAAAACTTGATAAACCCATCTCAACATGTTTTTGCAAGGTCATGCTTAACAAATATGTTATGTTTTTTGGAAGACATCACTAGGTGGGTAGATGAGGGATCACCAGTAGATATCGTCTACTTAGATTTTCAAAAAGCTTTCGACAAAGTACCACATCAAAGATTACTGCTGAAACTAAAGGCCCATGGCATAGGAAATGGTATAATAAACTGGATAGAACAATGGATTAAAAGTGATGTGAGATAGACAGCATTTACAAGATGATCTTGACAGGTTGATCAAATGGTCTGAAAAGTGGCAAATGCTGTTCAATTTTGGGAAATGTAAATGCCTCCACACAGGACATGGGAATGAAGAGGTAGAATATACAATGGGGGGGGGTACTGTACTAAGTACTACTGTAAAAGAAAAGGACTTATGGTTAACCATTAGTGCTGATATGAAGGTTTCAGAGCAGTGCGAAATTGCAGCTTCAAAGGGAAATCAAATCCTTGGATTAATTAGGCGAAACATAACGTATAAGGAAAAAGAGCTAATAATATCGCTGTACAAAACAATAGTTAGGCCTCATTTAGAATATTGTATTCAAGCGTGGAGGCCATATCGCAGGAAGGACATAAATATGCTAGAAAGAGTGCAGAGGAGAGCAACTATAATGATACCAAAACTGAGGGATCTTAGTTATGAAATACGCCTAAAAATGCGGTTTAACAACACTAGAGACCAGGAGATTGAGAGGAGATCAGATAGAAGTGTTTAAAATATTGAATGGTTATGAAAATATTGATATATATAGTTAAGAAAGATAGAAGGACTAGAGGACATGAAGTTGCATTAGCAAAGGAGCAGTGTAGATTAGACGTAAGCAAGTTTTCATTTTCACAAAGGACTATAAATTAATGGAACAGATTATCTGCTGATTATGTGGGTGCTAGTAGCGTGAATATGTTTAAAAATAAAATCGACACATAACTCAGACGGGCGGGATACACATAGATAAAAGGGTCGGACTCTCGATAAGCTAAAGGGCTTCCTTGTCCACCTGCCACCTAGAGTTAATTCTCTGGGTGGCAATCTTGTTAAATCTTCTTAAAAAAACTGATTAGTTTTGTCAGTATGTTAGTAGTGGTAGTTTACTGTTATTGAGGATAACTGACAATAATGACATTTACTATCGATCAATAATATTGCATCGTCTCACGGACTACGGCGGTGCATCGATAGTTCGGTGTGTTGTTGCACCCCTAATTATATTACTGTCAACAGACAGCGAGGAAGACGTAGACTGCGATGGGAGGACTGTGTAGAGAAAGTTTAGGAAGGATCGGAGAGGCATGGAGGACGAAAGCGAAAAATAAAGGGAATGGAGACGGTTTGAGGAGAGAGAGAGAGAGAGAGAGAGAGAGAGAGAGAGAGAGAGAGAGAGAGAGAGAGAGAGAGAGAGAGAGAGAGAGAGAGAGAGAGAGAGAGAGAGAGAGACAGAGACAGAGAGACAGAGAGACAGAGAGACAGAGAGACAGAGAGACAGAGAGAGCAGTGTAGTGAGGGAAAAGAAGACAAAAGGAAAAAGGAAAACAGATATCCAGGATCGGAATCGAGGCGAGCCGTACGAGAAACAGGAGGAGAACAACTTACAACTCTTCGACGCGTTTCTGGAAGCTGACAAATTCCAATAGACTAATCTGGTAGTCTTTGTTCTTATCGAACATATCGACGAACGATCCCGTCTTGTTCTCGTCGAAACCGAGTTCTCGCGAGAGTACGGGGTACGCCTCGTCCGTCGTGATGTAGCCGCGTTGTTTCGTGTCATACACGCGGAACTTCTCGCGCAGTGGCGCCATGCTGTGGAAAGAAACATAAGTAAACACGACAATTTGCGACAAGTTAGTTCACGTGACTTAATTATAATAATAATATATTTATCCGTACTAAAAAAATTCAATTCTATTAAAACAAATATATATATATATATAAGATACTGTGTATATAAAACAGCAAGGAATGAACAAAAAGCTTTATCTATTCTCTCCAACACATATTTTGCAAATGACACTTTGCGTACTAGTTGCCCATCTAGCCCCATCTGGTAGTGGTCTTCAACTATATCATAACAGTGATTAGACGTCAGACTACAGAAAGTCATAGCATCATGTTTGAGTTTGGACAAGATGTAATTGAAACTTTTAACCATAATTATATGAACTAAACACGAAAGTTATGGATTCTTGATAGATAGCAATGATCCCGTGACCGGTTCTCTGGAAATGAGGATCGAATAACATATCGATAAACTATAAATCCGTTGATTAAACTATTTGTTATCAGAATATAACGAATTTTGTTTCCATATCCATACCAAGCAGATGAACAGTAAATGCACTTAGTTTTGTCTGCGGTTTCACCAGACAGAGGCATACTAGGTAACCTATATCGATATACGTTTTGTGAATCTTTTCAGGTATATTATCAATAAAATAGTTACCTCCTATCAACGAGTTGGTAAAACAACAATAAAACAATGTTAATAATCGAGGTACTGCAAGTCTTCAAACATCATGCATCAAGTACAACTTCATCGTAATGCATTTGTATTCACCAGACGGCGCTTGCTGTTCCTACTCACTCCTTCACTTTCTTTGCTCGCTTCTGCATAGCAGCCACAAACTCTTCGAAGCAGATACCGCCATCTTGGTTTCCGTCAATCTTGCCGAATATTTCCTGTAACAAAATGAATGCTCGTCCGTTAGCGCTGTTATTTATCGTTGTTACACACACTGTGTGTTATAGTTGTTACACACACTGTGTGTTATCGTTGTTACACACACTATGTGTTATCGTTGTTACACACACTGTGTGTTATCGTTGTTACACACACTGTGTGTTATCGTTGTTACACACACTGTGTGTTATCGTTGTTACACACACTGTGTGTTATCGTTGTTACACACACTGTGTGTTATCGTTGTTACACACACTGTGTGTTATCGTTGTTACACACACTGTGTGTTATCGTTGTTACACACACTGTGTGTTATCGTTGTTACACACACTGTGTGTTATCGTTGTTACACACACTGTGTGTTATCGTTGTTACACACACTGTGTGTTATCGTTGTTACACACACTGTGTGTTATCGTTGTTACACACACTGTGTGTTATCGTTGTTACACACACTGTGTGTTATCGTTGTTACACACACTGTGTTATCGTTGTCGTTGTCATGGTGACCGTACCTGGATATCATCGTCCGTGAGAGAGTACCCGAACACCTTGCTGACGGAGGTGAACTCGGCGACGGAGATGACGCCGTCTTTGTTTAGGTCGAAGTTGTCGAACTTTTTCTTGTACATGACGTAGATGTCACGTGGGAGATCTGCCGCCTTCGTCGACTGTGTATCGGCCATCTTGCTCGAGTTGGGTTGGTGACAAAATCTTGGAGAATAGAGGAAGTACGGTTTAATGATCTACAAGATACAAGTATGCGCTACATGCGATATTAGAGTCTTATGAACAGCGTTGATATAATGGCAACCGGCTAACATGAGAGCGGCAAGAAGCAGTCTTCAAACTGGCTGAACGCCTCAACGAGAGCGTCGACGTACCATGTGCGCGGAATCTCCCTAAATAGAAGACATCCATCTTAGACATTTCATCTCATCTGATATATTACAATATGTTTTACTGTATTGGAGGTTGGTTTATGCACAGTAGTTGGGCTTGATTCAAAGGGCCTTCATGTGATCGATCATCGATGTGGAGATAAACTAGATAACGCCGGAGTGGACGCATCAAGGCCACCGTGGTAGGGTGTACGTGTGAAATAGTGAGAGTCACCGTGGTCGGGTGTAAGTGTGACATAGCGAGAGTCACCGTGGTCGGGTGTAAGTGTGATATAGTGAGAGTCATTGTGGTCGGGTGTAAGTGTGTCATAGTGAGAGTCAGCGTGGACTGTTGTAAATGTTACGGAAAGAGTGCCACTTATGTCTGGTGTAAATGTGACGTAGTGAGGGACTGTGTGATCGAAAGTGATTGTTGTCGACTTTGCTCAACATTGATTACAATGACCTTTCTAAAAGGTTGTGTGAAGAAGCACGGGAAACCTGGGCCCTGGATACGACTGGCTCTTGTTAGATGCGGCATATTGGGAAGACACATTCCGCTACCGCAGACTCGGGGAACAAATGAATTATGTGAGTTGGACACGAAAGAGTTAAGCTGTCAAATAGTATGTTATTAATGAAAACGTTCGGATTTTCCGAATGCCTTTGGCCGTACCGACGGAATAATGACGTCAGCAAAATATTTCTCTGCTGTTATTGATGTTTACATAGTTCGTGAAACATAAAGGTAACTTCTTCTCTCCGCCGATTATTCATTGTAACTTGTTATTTGTTTGCTGTCATTGACAAGACCACTTTTCAATATCCACAATAACAACGACGTCATGACATCAGTGAACTACACACATCGTAGTTGGAACGATATAATCAGTGTCATTAACAGTCTACGTTTTCCTTTTAATATGTCCATTTCTTAGAGTAAATACCTATTGAATGATTTATACTTACAATGCATAGTTATGGACCTATAGTGTTTGGAACTGTTCAGGTGTTTACACAATGTAAACAGTGCCTGTGTACTAATTCAAAAGCGTACGGTATTACACTTTTTGATGTTGAATAAATTAGCTTATGTATACACCGTGTACCAATAAACTATTTCAAACATAATATAATGTTTGTTAGCTTGTTTGTTTTGCATTAGTTTATTTTTATTGCATTATTATTATTAATAATATTATTAGTGTTGTTATTATTTTTTTTAATTTTTATTATTGTCGTTGTTATTATTATTTTAATCGCTATTATTATTATTATCGTCACCATAATCTTTATTACTAGATTACTACACAAACAAACAGAGTAATACACAACTGTGTTCGTCCCGATTCAACATATGGCCGCATGCTGCACTTTTCGGAAACTTTCCATTGCCACACTATTTGATTATGCGTTGCGGGCGTGGTCAGGTGTGCGAGGTCACGTTGCCCGCCCGCATTGCCCAAATAGGAGACGCGAGTCCGCCACAGCAGGTGCGTGCGAGTCGATCGACTCCGGCTCTCGGCCGACATGGACCCCGTGGAACAGGCGCAAAATATTCTGATCTGGCGTGATACCTCCGCGGCGTAGGCCCGCCACGGTGCACCCAGTGGACATGGGTGTCCCCGACCTCTCGATTGACGAACCACGTACACCTGTGCTGTCGAAAACGGATTTCCATATAATAGGACCTAACCGCATCATTCTGTGACTGTTCGAGCTGCTGCTGCTGCTCCGCCATGCGTGACCAGGTGTTTTTTCAGGCCGCTGACACGCAATACTCGACCACATCACAATTCCGTGTATATGAGTAGTCGGGTAAAAGTTCAACAAAAGTGCGAAAATTAGGACATTTACTAAATAAATGCTGTCGATTATAAGTCTTCTAGAGAATACGGGTACAAATATGGTACTTTCTAGAGTATTCAAGTATAAATAATTATATTCAGCTGATTCAGTTGTGTAGTATTAATCCTTCTGATAATAACGTGCATTGTATGTGGCATTAATTAAATTACAATTAGTTCCCAAATTTCCCAATTAAATTTTATATTTTCACATATTTTTTCAGTTCAGTCAAGTTATATTTACCTTGAATTTTGTTAAATAAAATTAAAATAAAATTAACTTTAATTGAATTAACAATATTTTTTTATCAATAAAGTTGCAGATTAGCCATATTCATATAACTGCTTTGTGTACCTCGCGGTGATTGCTACAGTTCTTCGAGTGTGTACTCCACTCTGCGTTGAAATTTCACAATCCTGGCTAAGGGCCTGCGTCCAGCGGTTCGCAGGTCGCTGGTGACACGAAGGACGAGCCTTTCACGTACCCAAGGCCGTCAGTGGTAACGCGTTCTGCGACGTCAGCATGGCGCTACAAATTCTCGTGATAGATTGGCCGTTCTTCGCAGGCTCAGTCGTCTCCACCAGACGCTCGCTCAGTGAGGCCTGGGCGACCGTGGAACACACATCTGTCAAGGGCCCAGCCAACTGATGTGATGTTTCATTCAACTACAGGAGACGCAGATGGATTGACTCGCGTGAACAAGTTGTGTCCTGACGCCGGAGAACCGCCGCCGTGTGCAGTGGTGTGCTGAGAAAGGGTTCTCCTGGACGAAGTTCGATAGTGAGGTTACTGACGATTTTGTGTCGTCATGCGAGCCGTCCGCCTCCAAACAATGCCGACCTTGATGCGATTGAATGGTTTCGAGCGATGTTGTTGCGGCAGCTGGTGCTGACAGCTGTTGCTATTGATGTTGTTGCTACCATTGCTGTTATTCCTGGTGGTTGTGGCGGCGGTGTTTTCGTCGTACAGCTGCTGTTGTTGCTACTGCTACTGCAGCAGCTGCTAATTATTGATAATGATGTTGTTAGTGTTTTTTGCTGCCTTTGATAACAGCCGTGTTGCAGATGAGTAGTGCAGCGTAGATAGATGACGCTGGAGCGGGCGATATATAGGCATAATGACACAAGTCGTCTAATCGGAAAGGATACAATCTCTCGAGCTGCGGTCTTGTTTACACTTTTCTTGGTGTTGAATCGTATGTGCATCAAACAAATCCCATTTACAAAAGTCTTAATTTGTCAAGTGAATTGATAGTTATATTTAGCAAAAGTTGAAAATATGTTGTAATATGCAAATTTGATACACCGCATATCGCTCATAGTCGTATTGTTCTTACGATATCATTTTTTGCGAAGGGTCTTCATGATGCAAATCCTATCGAATTAAACCAATCAAATCAAAACCATCTTTCACAATATCCGTATATCCGCCCCTAAACTCTAATGACGTTCGTTTAATTTAAATTCAAGATATGCTGTTAACAAAGCCCGCAAGGTTCGCGGCAGCCATTAGGCCTCGCCGTCGAAAGGCTATTTCCGGTTACGAATCCAGCCCGGAATGCGACGTGTTACCTTACATATACATGTCCCCGTTAAGTAGGCGGGGCAGTTAGGGAGTTAGGTTTCAATCCGTGCATCGAGTAGTGCCAGATCGCTATTTCCACCGCCTATAAAGTTACCCAGTACAGTCGAGCCACCTGTCACCATCCCTGCTCTAACTCTCACGGCCTCATAGGCTATTATGGTCATTCTCAGATGTACGCTGGGAAATTTTAAATACACCTTGGGATATTTCACCGAAGTTATTTATTATTTGTTACTGCAGTATCAATAGGACAACAAGAAACTGGGTGAATCTTAAATTCATGTCGTGAGCGGCTGACGCCAGGGCACAGTTTCACTCACATTCTTGTGAGGTCATAATTTTGCTCCTTAAAACCAATTTCGTTCTTTAGCATTTAGCGGCACACTTAAAACTGTCATCATCAGGAGGCGCCACCACCGGGACACTTACGCCGGTGTGTCACGAAATAGTGTCCTCTGTGATTCAGTGGCGGTTGTTAGAATTTAAAAAAGCTCCTTAAATGTAACAATAAATGTATTTAATGATGGACATTCTTCATGAGCTCACAGTTTTAATGAAACAGTTCCCGGGAGGCACTGGATGAGGTGCAGTTGATTCTGCTAAACGGAATTCATCGAATAAAATATGTCCTCACAGCGAGTAACACGTTAAACGGGTATATCTAAAACTGTGCATTATTTTTAATCTTACATCACACAATTTTCACTTTTAATTATAATCGAGCAAACGTAAGTATGCGGGCAGGTTAATGTTTTCTTCTTAGACGACTTGAACATCGAGGGCCAAATATTCAGGGATTGATCTGTGACCGCTAGAATAAGACGGAAGACCTATATCTTTTTTCAATATACTCCATATATGTCAAGATTATCACCTTTTATGGGGTACATATGTTGTTCGGAATGTAAAACGTAATGTGCGCGTATTACGTAAAACGTAACGTAGCAATCACAGGAACCACGTATGCGCGGCAAATACTTCGGTAAAACGGCCCCTGCGTCATGGACTTGGCAATCTGAAGTAGACGCTGAGATAATATATATGCTTATGTCTACCCTTATGCCAATAGCATAGCAGTAGGAATACCATATGACAATTCTACATTACAACAACTAGGGCCTATTGATGGACGTGAACTTCACATTCTGTCAGACCTTCATTTTCAACAAGCAACGAGTGTCTGCGAGCGCGTTATGGTATTACTGTAACGATGTTCTGTGTTTTCTAACATTTGGTAAGTATCTCTATCACGACTTCCATCTACCAAGGCATCCCGTCAGGTGATGAGCATTTTAGTAAATACTATAATGCAATTACAACAGTTTTGGAAGATTATTGATATAACATTTGTAAGACCGTCTTGTCACGACGGGGCACAAACAAGAGCAAACCAAGAATATATGGAAGGACATTGAACTCAGTTCTAGCTTATGTGTGAGTACGCATACCGTAGCGTAACAAACACGTTGCGCCGCAGAAGCGCATCAAAGGCAAGGGTACTGCGTGGTAATGAAGACATAGGGAGTTCTCACTTAGCGGCTCGACCTGCCACTGATCTAGGGTCGGCATGTACGGGGAGCAACATCGTCATTCTGCCAGCCGTGTCGTTCAATTAAATAATGCATTTAAAAATTGTTCATGTTTTAATTTGTTTGCCAAAAACCCTAACTCGATTGTTTGCTCAAAGGGAAGTTGCCCAGTGTAGCGTGCTCGAGAATGCTACGATAAAACGCATTTGCATTGACCGTGAAAATTCACTTACCAGTGAGAACGTGGAGCTTTGGCTGGTAGCGCGAAGTTGACGCCGATAAACGCACTGCGACTGGGTTGCCTGCACCGTGCGTTATATATACATACCCGTCCACAAGCCACGAATCCCAGAACACGACCCTCGAAATAGCTGCTCTTGGAGACGACCGGGCGCTCAACCCGTGGGGGTGCCGAGCCGCCCGCGGGCACGTGCCCCATGCTACGTGCTGCTAACGAAGTGGTTATTGGGTCTATTGCACGACATACACACGCAGCTGTGTTTATTGTTTATTACGACCCAGCAATAATTGATTGTTACCGTTGGTTTATTTGTCGTGGAAAATAAACGTGAAAGTGGGCAGGGAGAGATGGTTGAGAAAGGAGGGAGAGAAAAAACATCGACAGACAGACTAAAGAGAGGTAGACAGACATACAGACATACAGACATACAGACATACCTGAATGGTTTAGATACCATGATGAATACAACAGGAGAGAGTATAGGTTTGAGAAAACAGGTAAGATGAACTGTGTGAGTCGAGAAAATCGACAAGCGAAGAATATACGAGCTGAGGGTAGATGTCGGCGAGCAGTCGGTTGGCTGGTGGAGACAGAGATGGCTGGTGGAGACAGAGATGGCTGGTGGAGACAGAGATGGCTGGTGGAGACAAAGATGGCTGGTGGAGACAGGGATGGCTGGTGGAGACAGAGATGGCTGGTGGAGACAGAGATGGCTGGTGGAGACAGAGATGACTGGTGGAGACAGAGATGGCTGGTGGAGACAGAGATGGCTGGTGGAGACAGAGATGGCTGGTAGAGACAGAGATGGCTGGTGGAGACAGAGATGGCTGGTGGAGACAGAGATGGCTGGAGGAGACAGAGATGGCTGGTGGAGACATAGATGGCTGGTGGAGACAGAGATGGCTGGTGGAGACAGGGGTGGCTGGTGGAGACAGAGATGGCTGGTGGAGACAGAGATGGCTGGTGGAGACAGAGATGGCTGGTGGAGACAGAGATGGCTGGTGGAGATAGAGATGGCTGGTGGAGACAGAGATGGCTGGTGGAGACAGAGATGGCTGGTGGAGATAGGGATGGCTGGT
This sequence comes from Paraescarpia echinospica, assembly GCA_020002185.1. Classification (NCBI taxonomy): domain Eukaryota; kingdom Metazoa; phylum Annelida; class Polychaeta; order Sabellida; family Siboglinidae; genus Paraescarpia; species Paraescarpia echinospica. Next base: position 27,312,921 of record CM034533.1, read on the forward strand.
GGAGACAGAGATGGCTGGTGGAGACAGAGATGGCTGGTGGAGACAGAGATGGCTGATGGAGACAGAGATGGCTGGTGGAGACAGAAGCGCAAGAAAAGTGGGGGAGAGAGTATAAAAAGAAACAGAAATTGAGGACCAGTATCGAATCCAGGCTCACCCCGGACATACGAGGAAAGAGAAGGAGAACAGCAACAATTTGTATCCATATGTTTTACCTTTAGGCAATGGTTCATTCAAAGAAACGAAAGGCGGGTTTTTGTGTATTCTTTGTGTGTGTGCAGGCGAACGTGTGTTCGTATGTGCGTTCGTGCGTGTAATTGTGCATGTACCTTATATGTGTGCGTGTGTGTGTGTTCGTGCGTGTGCGTGCGTACACAAGCGCGGGGGTGTTCATATGTGTGTAAGACTCATCCGTTCTGAACCTTACGAGGCTGCATACGATCCAGGTACCGGTTGCAAGACTTGCTTGGCGACACATGCCTTCAAACGTGTGATAAATGTATATATATATATATATATATATATATATATATATATATATATATATATATATATATATATAATATATATATATATTATATATATATATATATTGATAAATTAAGTAGACATGATAATAAACAGATTATATCATTTATTAAACAGGCTTGCTGAACACGGAGGAATAACTAAATCAGTGCCCTTCATCGATTTATCAACGTAGAAAGAAAAGAGAACATGATTTGTAAATCGAAAGCAAATAAAAATGATGACGGACGTAGTAGCTAGGGAAGACTATACGACTTCGACAATGTTTGAAGGCTTTTGTGGCAATTTACTTCATACTAGTGACACTGAGGAGGCAAGTAATCCGATAAAAATGTAATGTGTGAATAGACATGCTGATTAATGTGATATTTGTCCGTGAACGTGTATTTTGAACGTTTCGACACGGAGTGATTCTAAAGCGGCACCGATTTCATCCCATTATGATCTACACGTACCAGATACAGTCGAAACGAACAATAAGTCTTCACACTAAATGTCCTGTGAATTTGAAAAGTCTGTGTGATATTATATCACTTGGTGTTTCATGTTCATGCAACATTTTCAACAAGAACAAGAAAGTTCAGTGAGTCACTGGGGATTACTGGCGACCCAACCAGCATAACTTGGCGACCCAGTTTTGGTTGTACAGCTGATACAACTCACAAATCAAGTCGACCGCGTTCTGGTCTATTGCTTTTCACTTTTGGACAATCTTATAAAGAACCTAATGTTGTTCTTTTTATACAAACTATTATATTTGTTTCTATCGTTAACAACCACAATACGTATATCTTCAATTCGACAGTACGATACTTCAGTGAACTGTGTTTGCAAGCAATAGTTGTTAGCATCGAAATGTCGTTCCTGCCGAGCGTGTATGCGAATAGCGGCTGTGCCAATGAAACACTAGCGCTGACGGCGATCCGATTCGATTTAGCCGCCCTGCATGCCAGGTAACTGCCAGTGCTGGTCCTGCTTCCAATTCTACCAGCCGTGCAATCTCACCTGCCGTGTAGGTACAATCGGTGCCGCTCACGTTTAATGTGTGTGTGACGCTGCATGACTTGAAGCGATACTCTTGGAAAGCTATAACTGGGTTGTAGCTAGAAGAAAAGCGTACACGTAGATTGCTTGTGATTTGTATATGAGTTTCAGGGAAGATTTAAGAAGACTTTACAGCAAGATTGCTATAGAAAGCGATATTGTTCTGGTAAGACGAGGACGCGGAAGCCTCCGGCCTATCAAGATAGTGCGTGTGTGTATGCATGTGTGTGTATGCATGTGTGTGTGTGTGTGTGTCTGTGTGTGTGTGTGTGTGTGTGTGTGTGTGTGTGTGTGTGTGTGTGTGTGTGTGTGTGTGTGTGTGTGTGTGTGTGTGTGTGTGTGTGTGTGTTTGTGCGCGTGCCGTACGCCAGCGGGTGTATGTGTGGTCGTGCGCGTATTATTTAAGGCATTATGTCAATTCTGGTTCTAAACGTTTCTCAATGCTAGCTTTTATTTACACAGTCGCCAGAAACGTGCGCATTCATCACTAACAAACTAAATGCGTAGAATGTACAGTGGCGTGTACTGCTGCGTAAGCTTGACATTGTGTTTGCGGCCGCACGCAAATACGACAACGAAACCACAAAATTAGTGTGCATGCATGCGACTTGCTCTGCCGCAAACACGCGGGAAAGGCTTTAGTTGGCAACTCGTATCATTTCCTGGTTATATATATCTGGCGTGATAATGTAATTATCGTATCTTGGTGTCACACATTTATTTTATACGACGTATTCTGATAACGCAGCAGAGTTATCGTGGAAAGATATTAAATTCGGCTCTCGTATCACATTAACGCACACGCCACCACCCCACCACCAGCACCACTAGCAGCAGCATTACTACTACCAACACCACCACCACCATCACCACCATCGACCTCTGCCGACCAGTGAAATTCTCTCGCTGGTTCAGTGTCGTTCACGTTTCTTTACAGTATGGCAAAACATGGTTATTCCCTGTTAATATTCTTCGACACACCACTATTGTTCTTTCTCGTTCACTGTTCACAGCACAAATGGTTCACCCACTAAATGCCAGTTATTCAATGACATCAACTTCCGGTTTGATATAGTTATGGAACCTGTTCAGACATGTGGCGAACCTGTCGTTATCGGCGATTTCAAAACACCATTTCGTTGTAACTGAAACGGTCATTATAATATATATAGGAACATAGTGTGGTTTCTCCGACAATGCTGTCCCCGTCTCTGATTCGTTCTTTTTTGCCGATGTAACATCACATTTAGTAAAAATGCAATACTCCGTGAAGTAACATCAAGTCAAGACGAACTTGACTTAAATCGTACCCACGCCAAAAGGTGCCAAGTTTAAAATATATCGAGATGACGTCTTTGCTTCGGTAAGTCTTGGCTGGGGTGAACATGTATTGACGTCAGAACGTCTTGGCTGAGATTTACACGTTTTGACGTCAGTACGTCTTGGCTGAGATTTACACGTATTGACCTCGGTTCGTTTTGGCCAAATGAACACGCATTGACCTCGGCACGTCTTGGTTATAAAATGGGACTAGTGTAAACTCGGTATCTGTCATGGTTCAAATGGGGACTTCTTTACCTTGGTGCTTCTCTGCTACGGTGGGAATGGCTTAACATATGTGCTTCCTGAATAGGAACAAGTCTCGACGATCGTTATGTGGGAGTCATACATATATTCGTCTCTAAAATCAACACACACCAGTCGGATGGGAGCTTCACGCTGCACTGGGACAATCCGGCCTCTCTGGCCTTTGTGGTCAAACTCAGTTGAGGGGAACATCGTAGAAGGCGGCGAACTCGTGGTAGTTCAGAAGTCCGTCGCGGTCTCGGTCGAACTGTGCGAACCTCTCCTCGACTTGCTGCTCCGAGTAGCCCTTGGGCAGCAGGACATCCTTCGCCTCTTCCGGGTCGATGAAGCCGTCTTTATTCTTGTCGATAGCTTCGAACGCCGCCTTGATCTGGACTCTCCTGCAAGCAGAACAAACAATAATTAAATCTCGTGTAGCATACGCTTCAGAACCGGCATCGCTATAAGTCAACACCTATTGAACGACATCCTAAAAAACAGACGCCTACGATGGCTTCAACACGTACAGCGGATACCCAGTCGGCCTCTCAAAGACCATCCCCTATGGGGAATTGACTAAGGGCAAACGTCCAGTAGACAGACACAAATTGTGATTTAAAGATGTGGACAAGAAAGATCTGAAAGTCTTCGGCATCGACCTTCTTAGCTAGCATGCTGTTGCCGAGGACAGAGTCATCTGGCGAGCTTGTTCAGCCAACGACATCGACGCATATCGGACGAACCAGGAAATAAACACCAAACCACTGAAATAAATTTCATGCCAGAAATAAAAGACAACATACATGATAAACATTGTCTGTCAAGACAGAGGCTGGTCTATATAGCATACACTCACCCGTGGAACAATAGACCACTCGTTTAGACTGGCACCATCTGGTGAATTGTTCACCGGTTTATTCTGGTCTATATAGCATACAATCACCCATGGAACACCAAACCACTCGTTTACACTGGCACCATCCGATGAATTGTTCACCGGTTTATTCTGGTCTATGTAGCATACAATCACCCGTGGAACACCAAACCACTCGTTTACACTGGCACCATCCGATGAATTGTTCACCGGTTTATTCTGGTCTATGTAGCATACAATCACCCGTGGAACACCAAACCACTCGTTTACACTGGCACCATCCGATGAATTGTTCACCGGTTTATTCTGGCCTATATAGCATACAATCACCCATGGAACACCAAATCACTCGTTTACACTGGCACCATCCGATGAATTGTTCTCCGGTTTATTCTGGTCTATATAGCATACAATCAACCATGGAACACCAAACCATTCGTTTACACTGGCACCATCCGATGAATTGTTCACCGGTTTATTCTGGTCTATATAGCATACAATCAACCATGGAACACCAAATCACTCGTTTACACTGGCACCATCCGATGAATTGTTCACCGGTTTATTCTGGCCTATATAGCATACAATCACCCATGGAACACCAAATCACTCGTTTACACTGGCACCATCCGATGAATTGTTCTCCGGTTTATTCTGGTCTATATAGCATACAATCAACCATGGAACACCAAACCATTCGTTTACACTGGCACCATCCGATGAATTGTTCTCCGGTTTATTCTGGTCTATATAGCATACAATCAACCATGGAACACCAAATCACTCGTTTACACTGGCACCATCCGATGAATTGTTCACCGGTTTATTCTGGCCTATATAGCATACAATCACCCATGGAACACCAAATCACTCGTTTACACTGGCACCATCCGATGAATTGTTCACCGGTTTATTCTGGTCTATATAGCATACAATCAACCATGGAACACCAAATCACTCGTTTACACTGGCACCATCCGATGAATTGTTCACCGGTTTATTCTGGTCTATATAGCATACAAACACCCATGGAACACCAAACCACTCGTTTACACTGGCACCATCTGATGAATTGTTCTCCGGTTTATTCTGGTCTATATAGCATACAATCACCCATGGAACACCAAACCACTCGTTTACACTGGCACCATCCGATGAATTGTTCACCGGTTTATTCTGGTCTATATAGCATACAATCACCCATGGAACACCAAATCACTCGTTTACACTGGCACCATCCGATGAATTGTTCACCGGTTTATTCTGGTCTATGTAGCATACAATCACCCATGGAACACCAAACCACTCGTTTACACTGGCACCATCTGATGAATTGTTCACCGGTTTATTCTGGTCTATATAGCATACAATCACCCATGGAACACCAAACCACTCGTTTACACTGGCACCATCCGATGAATTGTTCACCGGTTTATTCTGGCCTATATAGCATACAATCACCCATGGAACACCAAACCACTCGTTTACACTGGCACCATCCGATGAATTGTTCACCGGTTTATTCTGGCCTATATAGCATACAATCACCCATGGAACACCAAATCACTCGTTTACACTGGCACCATCCGATGAATTGTTCACCGGTTTATTCTGGTCTATATAGCATACAATCACCCATGGAACACCAAACCACTCCATCCGATGAATTGTTCTCCGGTTTATTCTGGTCTATATAGCATACAATCACCCATGGAACACCAAACCACTCGTTTACACTGGCACCATCTGATGAATTGTTCTCCGGTTTATTCTGGTCTATATAGCATACAATCACCCATGGAACACCAAACCACTCGTTTACACTGGCACCATCTGATGAATTGTTCACCGGTTTATTCTGGTCTATATAGCATACAATCACCCATGGAACACCAAACCACTCGTTTACACTGGCACCATCTGATGAATTGTTCACCGGTTTATTCTGGTCTATATAGCATACAATCACCCATGGAACACCAAACCACTCGTTTACACTGGCACCATCTGATGAATTGTTCACCGGTTTATTCTGGTCTATATAGCATACAATCACCCATGGAACACCAAACCACTCGTTTACACTGGCACCATCTGATGAATTGTTCACCGGTTTATTCTGGTCTATATAGCATACAATCACCCATGGAACACCAAACCACTCGTTTACACTGGCACCATCTGATGAATTGTTCACCGGTTTATTCTGATATATATAGCATACAATCACCCATGGAACATCAAACCACTCGTTTACACTGGCACCATCTGATGAATTGTTCTCCGGTTTATTCTGGTCTATATATATCATACAATCACCCATGGAACACCAAACCACTCGTTTACACTGGCACCATCTGATGAATTGTTCTCCGGTTTATTCTGGTCTATATAGCATACAATCACCCATGGAACATCAAACCACTCGTTTACACTGGCACCATCTGATGAATTGTTCTCCGGTTTATTCTGGTCTATATAGCATAGAATCACCCATGGAACACCAAACCACTCGTTTACACTGGCACCATCTGATGAATTGTTCTCCGGTTTATTCTGGTCTATATAGCATACAATCACCCATGGAACACCAAACCACTCGTTTACACTGGCACCATCTGATGAATTGCTCTCTGGTTTATTCTGGTCTATAGAGCATACAATCACCCATGGAACACCAAACCACTCGTTTACACTGGCACCATCTGATGAATTGTTCTCAGGTTTATTCTGGTCTATATAGCATACAATCACCCATGGAACACCAAACCACTCGTTTACACTGGCACCATCTGATGAATTGTTCTCAGGTTTATTCTGGTCTATATAGCATACAATCACCCATGGAACACAAACCACTCGTTTACACTGGCACCATCTGATGAATTGTTCTCCGGTTTATTCTAGTCTATATAGCATACAATCACCCATGGAACACCAAACCATTCGTTTACACTGGCACCATCCGATGAATTGTTCTCCGGTTTATTATGGTCTATATAACATATACTCACCCTTGGAACAACAAACCACTCGTTTACACTGGCACCATCTGATGAATTGTTCTCCGGTTTATTCTGGTCTATATAACATATACTCACCCTTGGAACAACAAACCACTCGTTTACACTGGCACCATCTGGTGAATTGTTCACCGGTTTATTCTAGTCTATATAGCATACAATCACCCAGGGAACACCAAACCACTCGTTTACACTGGCACCATCTGATGAATTGTGCACCGGTTTATTCTAGTCTATATAGGATACAATCACCCAGGGAACATCAAACCACTCGTTTACACTGGCACCATCTGTTGAATTGTTCACCGGTTTATTCTGGTCTATATAACATATACTCACACTTGGAACAACAAACCACTCGTTTACACTGGCACCATCTGGTGAATTGTTCACCCGTTTATTCTAGTCTATATAGCATACAATCACCCAGGGAACACCAAACCACTCGTTTACACTGGCACCATCTGATGAATTGTTCACCGGTTTATTCTAGTCTATATAGCATACAATCACCCATGGAACACCAAACCACTCGTTTACACTGGCACCATCTGATGAATTGTTCACCGGTTTATTCTAGTCTATATAGGATACAATCACCCAGGGAACACCAAATCACTCGTTTACACTGGCACCATCTGATGAATTGTGCACCGGTTTATTCTAGTCTATATAGGATACAATCACCCAGGGAACATCAAACCACTCGTTTACACTGGCACCATCTGTTGAATTGTTCACCGGTTTATTCTGGTCTATATAACATATACTCACCCTTGGAACAACAAACCACTCGTTTACACTGGCACCATCTGGTGAATTGTTCACCGGTTTATTCTGGTCTATATAGCATACAATCACCCATGGAACACCAAACCACTCGTTTACACTGTCACCATCTGATGAATTGTTCTCCGGTTTATTCTCTCAGTTACGGAAAGTCCCTCCAGAAATGCATAATATATGAAATACACGTACGAAAACAACTCTAAATAACTATCGTTGTGTTTTATGAAACACATCGCCAGTGGACCAAGGAAGTAAATGAAAATGGAAAACGGTCAGTTCATCTCGGCGCCTCGGACGCGATGCACCTACAATGATCCAAAGTTAGCGTAATAATATAGATGTTATCTATCCGACTAATCATTCGCTGTTCCGTTGGCTGTTTTTTTTTACTTTTTTATATAGATAAGATAACAACTTCTTGGAAGTATTACTTTATTTTTGATTCAGTCGGCGTGTACGTAATTAAAACAAAAAATTTTTTTCCGTCGTCTACTTGTCTACACCATAAAAAGGTAAGCACTTATTCAGCGCGGTAACCAATCCCCAGGACTCCCCATAGCACACGACATTTCACATTTGTTTTCTCTTTATTGAAACATTTTAAAACACATTGGTCGCCTCACCAGAACAATAATAATTTGAAAGACTTTTTCTGCCAAATGCCAGATCGGGGTTTCTTTTCCGAGTCAGGATAATTGACGGGTCTGTTACGTCACGGTTTGTTTACGTCTCATACACAAATATGTGCGTTACCTCCGTACAGCTTTGCCTTTGTTAACACAGTCGATAACGGTTATATATGTTAATTACGTTACTTTTGCTGCATGACATCTCATAAACCAAACATTCTAGCATACATTCGTGAAAACGTTTATAAAGTTGGAAGAATAATTAAATAAGCAAATTTCTTAATTCACAACTATATAAATTCGACTCACTTCGAAGGCGGTCGGAACGTCGAAGTGAGTCGAATTTATATAGTTGTGAATTAAGAAATTTGCTTATTTATTTAGTTAATTCCAGCATACAATTGTCACTTTAAGAACTTTGCTTTACATTTATGTCTTAAAAGAAAAACTGCTGGGGTCAGAATTTCACCAAACGACGCAATGTCAGTAAAACAAATAAATGAAATGTAAATTAATTGTAAGGTATATACAATTTCACTCTTGGACTTGGCGAGGAGAGTCCTGAACGACTCCAATTTAGGGGTTTGCGCCACCTCAGTGGGAAGATTGTTCCAGTTTCCAATTGTATATAATGACACGCAGTTGCACTCACAGATCTTCGACTTTCTTCTCAAAGTCGACGAACTCGAGGAGCGTGATCTCGCCGTCCTTGTTCTTGTCGTAGATCTCTATGAACGCCTCCGTCTTGCTGCGGTCGAAGCCGAGCTCCCTCGAGAGCACGGGTAGCGCCTCGTCCACCGTGATGCACCCGCGGCGCCGGAAGTCGTAGCGGCGGAACTTGTCGCGGTATGGCGCCAGAGCTTCGACTTTCTTCTCAAAGTCGACGAACTCGAGGAGCGTGATCTCGCCGTCCTTGTTCTTGTCGTAGATCTCTATGAACGCCTCCGTCTTGCTGCGGTCGAAGCCGAGCTCCCTCGAGAGCACGGGTAGCGCCTCGTCCACCGTGATGCACCCGCGGCGCCGGAAGTCGTAGCGGCGGAACTTGTCGCGGTATGGCGCCAGGCTGAGGTACGGAGACACGACGTTAGGTAACACTGTGGAGTAGTCATCTAGTATGGTTAAGTGGGCAAGTTAGGCTGGACAACATCAAATATTGGCGGTGTAAACATAGCTAGAGAGAGAGAGAGAGAGAGAGAGAGAGAGAGAGAGAGAGAGAGAGAGAGAGAGAGAGAGAGAGAGAGAGAGAGAGAGAGAGAGAGAGAGAGAGAGAGATAGAGGGAGAGAGATATATATAAGAGCGAGAGAGATAGAGAGAGAGAAAGAGAGAGAGAGATAGAGAGAGAAAGTGAGAGAGAGAGAGAGAGA
>CM034533.1:27323738-27366238 GCA_020002185.1 Paraescarpia echinospica
TGAGAGAGAGAGAGAGAGAGAGAGAGAGAGAGAGAGGGGGGGGAGAGAGAGAGAGGGAGAGAGAGAGTGAGAGAGAGGGGGGATTTACTTCACTTTTGATTTGATTTTCTCGAAGGCAAACTACTATACACACAGCATCCCTATATAGTACGTCTCTTATGTAACTAGTGTGATATAGTGGTTCGCTCCTTTGATCAAGCCTTAGATTTATAAATAACGACGTGGCGAACCCGCTCGTGGAGACTGCGCGACATTTTCCAGACTTCAGCCGACCGCAGACAGACCGAAGTTCTCTAGTTTTTCTTTGGTTTTCAAAAAGATCTCGTTACTTTGATGAAAGCGCCGTCTCGCCTAGAACTCTCGCCTCTCAACTCCACTCCTGTCATGCTGATGCATAGACCGGCTCTTCTATGCTACATGCTGCCCATTTCCATGCAGGTAATGTTCATGAAATAATAGATCGAAAGGGTGATGTCTTTAATAATAGTTATCAATAATAATAATATAATATTTAAAAGTGCTAATTACCATTTGATGGATCGATCAATAAATTAATAAATTTTTATATTAAATTACTAACAACTTGAGTCTTTAAAGATGTCATAAAACCTGTTAGTTTTCTGGATGAGCGAATGTCTGCTTCTAGCTGTGCATTCCACAGTCAGGGTGCTGTTGCACCAAACTATTTTAACACAATTATACATACATATATAAGAAATACGCCAATGAGGGGTGTGCGCATACGTGTTCACGGAACTACGGATATTTCATATATTGTGGATTGTATCATTGACATGTATTTAAGCATATCCAACACGCTAACTTGCTAAACTGTTTCTTCATTATGCCGCTGTTTTGAGTTTTCTCGAAGGCCACCAATTATACACAGAGCATCCGTAACACATGAATATGCATCCATCGTGTGCCACCGACAAAATCTGTTTTGACGAAATCCGCTGGCGTATGCTCAAAACGGTTAGAACCAACACCCGTTAAACACAAAACAAAAACAGCTTCTTTCCAATTAACTGCATACAAACTCCTGTAACAAACTATTTATTGTAAAGACTAATTAACTCGCTCCTCTTGGCGCCCGCTAGACGCACGAATACACCCAGAATATTACTTAAAAAAGCAAGGTTTCTCGGAACTCGGATACAGAAACCGCCGTAGGCTAAGCTTAGACACGATTTCATGCTAAAATGTACTAATGCAAAAGTTATTTATAAGAATCCGCTTACTAGCAAAAAGAGCCATGGCTTAATGCCACCCAAAATACTCTAGCAAGTGCGTTGTGGATCAACGATATAAAATGAGTGTATACAAATGGAATAGGCCTAGTGCCAGACAGGGTCAGCTCGTTACGTGATCATTCCGTATCGTGCGTGCGTGTATGTGACTATGTATGTGTGCGTGGCGTGTGTGCACACACATGCGTGCATGCGGGTGTGTGCGTGTGTGCGTGCGTGCGGGCGTGTGGGCGTGTGCGTGTGTACGTGTCTTCCTAAATGTGGCAGTAATTCCGAATTCATCAACCACTTACGCTCGTGACCGTCCAACCTTCCTCTGCATGATGTCGACGAATTCTTCGAAGTTGATTCCTGTCTGCTCCATGTCTGGCTTCTCAAATATCTCCTGCGATGCATATTACATATGTATAATCTACATAATACACGCACGCACGCACGCGAACACAGACCCGCACGCACGCACACATATACATTTATATATAGTTTGCAATACTAGTGAGCATACAGTCTCGTTAAGAAGCAAGCATGTATAAGGCGTCACCTGTTGCTCAGATTGTATCTGCCAGTTTGGCACTTAACTCGTATTGTCGGCAAGACTTGTAAAACGCTTTCTTCGACGGTCCTGTAAGCTACTATTTGAAACAACTGTATTAAGGTTCTACCCTTTTCGGGTAAGTTAATACCTCCTTCCCCGCGTGAAGTAGGGTCTACTTAGAACACCAGGATATAATAAATTCCGCCAGGTGTGTACTAGTACACGTTAATCCGCTAGGTGGCGGATGGTGGCGTATCGGCAAAGCTTACTAAACAACTATTCTCGATAGGTGGCGAGACTGGTTTAACAAATATCTCACTTTCCCCGTGAATTATGGGAAGGTACTAAGCGTAGAGGTCAATGCGTTCATCCAAACTTCTCCATTGACATCTCTGATAACATGTGACGCAGAACACAATACCACCTTCTAAGGAACGACAGTGCTTTAGGCTTATGTTATGCGACAGGGGCAAGCATTTGCTATAAATAGAATTAGTTATATATCACAAAAAGAAACAGCATCGTCATTATCATCAGGTGTCGTGTGTTGAAGGCGTTTTCCTTCATATCTCTTAACAGAATATTCTACTCCAGCGATTCTTAACCCCTGGGTCGCGACCCAAAATTAGGTCGCCAAATAATGTTGAGTGGGTCGCCAAGAGTCTCCAGTTTCTTCGAATTTTCCTTTTTTGTCCCATTTGCCCACGATATGCGAGACGAACACATTAAATGCCATTTGACTGTTTCATGAATTTGAAATCCTGTGTCACAAATATTTATATACTGAATATATATATCAAACGGAATTGTAACTTCACACGACATTTGGTGTAATCTTTTCATCTCGCATGCAACTGGTGTGGACAATTCATATTCGGTCTGATGCTGCCGAAAATATGCACTGGGCGAACATCAGAGCCGTTTTCGAATCGCAATATATCGAAATCTACAAAGTACATTTCCTCAAACAAGTGTCGCGCTTTTTTAGTCAGCAATTCTAGGAACGCCATATTTTCTATCCGATTGTCAGTCCTCTTATTATAACTGATATGAAAGTTAGTGTGACATTCTTCAGACGAAACCTTCCCGACTCCGTCCGCCATCTTTGCTTCGGTTTGCATGATGTGATGGCGTAGATGACGATTTGCCATGAGCAGTCATGAGGGGCATGCGGGATAGGGAATCGCTCCGTGGCATGATAATTTTTGTCAATTTTTAAATATTTACTTATTTATTTATTATACTTTATGGCAATTTATATGTGAACTGTCTGTTAGGCTGTATAGTTGGTTTGGAAATAAATACATTTTTAAACCATGAAATATCGGTCTAGCGGCAGATTTCGGCATTAAGGCGGTAGATCGTGAGATTATCTTAAAATGAAGAATAGGGGCATGTTCACCGCCAAAGCGGTAGGCATGGCACCTCTTAATAATTTGCAAGAGGTATCCTCTTTCTGTGTCGATAGTGAACGGTGTTGATTTGGTGATTCCTAAAGGCATAGGCGTATCTAGGGGGGCCTAGGGGCAAGTTATCGTTCCCCCAGACCGTTTGTGCCCCCGTTCAGATTACAATAAGGTGATACTGATATTTCGCCGACGCATAGTATTCTATATAAAGTGGCCACAACAATTCTATATTAACTCTGTTTGCGAAGGTAAAGTTTATAAATGGTAATAAATTATAGTAAACGTTATACATTTTAATAACGACGTTTAGCACCGTTTGAACATCTACGTATTCAAAAATTTTAGTTGTGATTCCCTGAGACCACCTGCATGGGGAATGAGAAGTTGTTTAAACAGACCAACCATGATGACTTAGCGACGTATGAACCAGACATTAAATGTGTTTCCCAGGAAACCTTTCCACTTACAATGATGTCTTCTTTAGACATTTTGTAGCCTGAGCGCATGCTGACGGCCGCGAACTCGCGCATTGAGATAATGCCGTTCCTGTTGAGATCGAATGCGTTGAACTTCAACCTGTATGCGTTCAGCACGTCCTCGCCTTCATTCGCCACGTTCGAGTAAGTCGCCATCTTGTCGCGTGACGTCAACACTTCCTGGGAAGAATTGGAAGACGAAATATATTTTATTTGTTGTAAAGTATAATATATGTATATATATATATAAAGATATATATATTTGCATATATATATATATATATGTATATATATACATATATATATATATATGGCATATGTAACTTGTCAACGTTAGTAAAATTCATACTTTTTGTTGACGATACGAATATATTTGGTACCGGTAAAAATCTGACAGAACTACGTGACATGTTAAATGCAGAACTTGCCAAATTGTGCAAATGGTTTGCTGTAAACAAATTATCACTCAACTTGTCAAAAACAAAATAAATTATATGTTATTCGGGAACCGTCCACCGGATGTTGACATTAATCTGTTAGTAAATAACGAACGAATAATCAGAGTACGTGTAACCAAATTTCTGGGAGTATGTATTGATGACCAGCTAAACTGTCACTCACTCACTCACTCACTCACTCACTCACTCACTCACTCACTCACTCACTCACTCACTCACTCATGTCGGTCACTGAGGTCGAACATTAGTGGCTACAATCATCCGTCTCCAGATCTCTCTGTCTGCCATTGCCGTCTTCAGGTCCTCCGTTTCTAGACCCACATTTTCCTTTAAGCAGTCGATGTAAGTTGCTGCTGGACTTCCTGCCTTGGTTCGTCCATGTGTCGGTTGCCACAAGATGTTCTTAGATGACATTTCATCCTTATGTCTGCAGCAGTGTCCGGCAAATCCCAATCGTCTTCTTCTTATTATATCAGTGACTTTAAACATTCCATTATATAGTTCTATGTTTGCCAAATGCTGTTGCCAGTGACTGTTAAATGCGGCTCAAAGCATTCTTGTATAACATCCGTTTAGTTGTTGGTCAAGTTTGTTCGTCATTGTCCATGTTTCGCATCCATAGAGTAGCACAGACTCTACTGTTGCCATAAACAGTCGCTGCTCGATTTTGCGTGGGAGTGTAGATTTCCATATTAGGTTTAGTTGGTTGAGTGCTCTCCACGCCATTGCCTTCCTGATTTTGTCTGTTGTGCAGACCCAGGAGTCAAGGTATTTGTAGTCTTCAACCTTCTATAAAAACAGTTTCTTCCCTGGCAACGATGCTGGTGTTTTCTAATTGGTTGAATGAGATATATTTGTTTTTTCCAAGATTGATCTTTAAACCCATCCTTGCACATGATGTTTCCACTCGTGTTAGAAGCTCCTGTGCCTGATTGATCACTTCCGATAGTAGCGCAATATCATCGGCAAATTCGAAATCGGTGATCACCTCAGGTTTAACACGTTTACTTGTCCTACTTGTTATCTGGAATCCAAGTTCCTCTTCTTTTTTGTCGATAGCTCGCCGCAAGGACTATCACGAAGAGGTATGGCGCTAGCGTGTCACCCTGTAGCATTCCCGCCGTGATATCTAAAAGCTCAGTTTCTCCATCCGGTGATTGTATTTTGGCACGTGTGTTCTTGTACATTTTGGGAATAGCTGTTACTAGCTCTCTGGGGACACCATAGGCCTCAAGAATCTTCATCATCTTGTCACGATGAACCGTATCAAATGCTTTTCGGAAGTTTACGAACGTCATAATTGCAGGAAGATGCTTTGCTCTAATTCCTTCAATTAACCTTCTCATGGTTAGTATATGACCTACTGTTGTCCTCCCTGTCCGGAATCCATTCTGATTGTCTCTTAGGTGGTGGACAATTTCAGGACGTATTGTGTTCAGTATCATCCTGTTGAATGTCTTTGCCACAATGGAGCTCAGGTTAATGCTCCTGTAATTCCCTGCTATTCTTAAATCGCCATTCTTAGGTATTGGAATAATATTCAGAACTGTCCACTGTAGCGGTATTTTCCCTTCAACCAAAGCTTTGTTGCAAAACTCTAGTATGGTACTGTCCAGATCGCAGTGTTTTAGAACTTCAGGTGGTATACCATCATCCCCGCAGCTCTTTCCATCATTCAGGGATTTCTTGGCCTTCTCATACTCGTCTCTTTCAAAAGGTCCTACCATGATGTTGGAAACATCACATTAATACGGTTAGAACAAAACTGTCGAAAGTAGCAGCAATCATTCACAAAGTAAGTTGTTTAATTAATCAGGCTGGAATGAACATATTGTATTGTTCCCTGTTTTTGCCATGTGTTAGCTATTGCAGCGAAATATGGGGTAGACTTAGTTAAATTTAGGACAGAGATAATATTGTATAAGACACATCACAATGAACTATCAAATAGTTTGCATACAATGTTTAAACGTTATGTCTCAACACATGGTACTCGACAGAAAGATTCCTTTCGACGTCATCGTGTGCGTACCACACAAAAATAAATGTGCATTTCTGTTTGTGGAGTAAAACTGTGGAATACCCTACATGGAAGCATCACCAGCAGTAGAAGCATAAAGGCTTTAAAAAACTATAAGTCCCAACTTCTATCTATGTACTAGATGTAAGAAAAACATCCGAATAATTCTAACAATACATTACATAGTCTAGGCACTGTATATTGCATTATTTGTGAAATTAAAATATTTTGTAATATGTTGTAATAGTACAATAATTAACTATACTGGTTGGGGGTGAACCAAACATAAGTATCACACTTCTGTTCATTACACTTCTGTGTTCACCCCCTTTCCACCAACATTTGTGTTCACCCATCACTAAGTGAATATAATTGTTTCAGACGATACACCTAAAAGAGGTAATACAATCTAACAATTTGCAAACAACAATCACCAAGATCCCGCTAGTGGTTAACTCAAATTGTTTTAAGTGGAAAATTCGAGTCACATCTCACAGTTCTCGACGGTTGACATACTAAAAAACGCCGCCAATGCTTGACCAATAAGCGTCCTGAGCGTATTATACCTTGAGTCTACTGTGACGCATCGAAGGCTCGTTTACCTGGTCATGTGTGTGAATGTACAAGCTAACATATTAGTTTATCGTGTTCCTTTCGATTCAGAAGTTGGGCTACACTTGTAACAAATGTTAATGCACAATACGGGGCATACTATTTTTACTAGTCACAGCGACAATACAAATTCGGCGATGAAAATCGTTTTTCACTGCTGTGTATGCAGTAGACGTACCGGCTGTCGATACAGACATGTCACAATACACATAAAAGAACTTACGTTACTCAAAGTGGCACAAACAGATGCGAAAATATCCTTAAAACGCAAACGGTTAGCCAAAATATATGCGATACTGTGCGGCACAAACTAGAATAATGTTCTCAGTTCTGCGATTGGCGAACTGGGAAGAGTAGGCATTGGTGACGTCAGGCGTTCTATCACAATGGCGGTGTGAGTGCTATTAAAATGATGTGTCTTCAACAAGGTAATAATAGTAAACTGCTGGCATATTCTTGATTGAAGTTGCTAATGATTCGTTTGTGTTAACTCCTTTAGACACAATATGCCTTCTGTCTCCCTTTAAACATAAACATTGTCCGACTTTATGTAATTATTAAAACACAGCAGTTTCTTCAATGATGGATCATAATCAAATAAATCTCACGTATAAATACCGTTTGGATACATTCTTAATAAACTGTTCATGGTTGACAAAATATGTTTTAATATCACGGACAGATTAAATAACATTATTAATAAGCACGCATGGTGTGTTCGATCGGATCGAGTAATATCGCGGACATATTCAACGTTGATGGATAGATCTACTTAGACACGTCATATCAGCTGCAGTTTATTTTGATACGTGCACACCTGTCAATGTATTAATAAATAGCCGAGGCAAATGTATATGTGTTGTAGCTTGGTCAAAGTAAATTCGAGCAACCGTCCCTGTCTCATTTACGTGGTAATATAGCTTTATGTGTGCATAAATACGTTGTGATAATTTAGTTTCGTCGTTATGGATTGATAATGGCAATGGCGAGAAAATGGCCCAAAACAGACTGAGCCTAGTCAAGCTGATAGCCAGTAGTGGGTCGTGTCGTGGTGTTGGCTGTAGCTAGTAATGGATCGTTTTAGGGCGTAGGTAGTAGAGGTCCGGATCTTTGAATGTGGCAGCTAGTAGTGGGTCGTATGAAGGCGGTAACTAGTAGTGGGTCTTGTGATGGTGATAGCCAGTAATGGGTCGTGTGATGGTGGTAGCTAGCAATGGGTCGTGTTGAGGTGATACCTCGTAGTGGATCGTGTGATGGTGGTAGCCAGTAGTGGGTCGTGAGGTGGTGGTAGCCAGTAGTGGATCGTGTGGTGGTGGCAGCCAGTAGTGTGTCGTGAAATGGTGGCAGCCAGTAGTGTGTCGTGAGATGATGGCAGCCAGTAGTGTGTCGTGAGATGGTGGTAGCCAGTAGTGTGTTGTGAGATGGTGGTAGCCAGTAGTGTGTCGTGATATGGTGGCAGCCAGTAGTGTGTCGTGAGATGGTGGCAGCCAGTAGTGGGTCGTGAGATGGTGGTAGTCAGTAGTGTGTCGTGAGATGGTGGTAGCCAGTAGTGTGTCGTGAGATGGTGGCAGCCAGTAGTGGGTCGTGAGATGGTGGCAGCCAGTAGTGGGTCGTGAGATGGTGGCAGCCAGTAGTGTGTCGAGAGATGGTGGCAGCCAGTAGTGTGTCGTGAGATGGTGGTAGCCAGTAGTGGATCGTGAGGTGGTGGTAGCCAGTAGTGTGTCGTGAGATGGTGGCAGCCAGTAGTGTGTCGTAGGATGGTGGCAGCCAGTAGTGTGTCGTGAGATGGTGGTAGCCAGTACTGGATCGTGTGATGGTGGCAGCCAGTAGTGTGTCGTGAGATGGTGGTAGCCAGTAGTGGATCGTGTGATGATGGCAGCCAGTAGTGTGTCGTGATATGGTGGCAGGCAGTAGTGTGTCGTGAGATGGTGACAGCCAGTAGTGGGTCATGAGATGGTGGCAGCCAGTAGTGTGTCGTGAGATGGTGGCAGCCAGTAGTGTGTCGTCAGATGGTGGCAGCCAGTAGTGTGTCGTCAGATGGTGGCAGCCAGTAGTGGGTCGTGAGATGGTGGCAGCCAGTAGTGTGTCGTGAGATGGTGGCAGCCAGTAGTGTGTCGTGAGATGGTGGCAGCCAGTAGTGTGTCGTGAGATGGTGGGAGCCAGTAGTGTGTCGTGAGATGGTGGCAGCCAGTAGTGTGTCGTGAGATGGTGGTAGCCAGTAGTGTGTCGTGAGATGGTGGCAGCCAATAGTGTGTCGTGAGATGGTGGCAGCCAGTAGTGTGTCGTGAGATGGTGGCAGCCAATAGTGTGTCGTGAGATGGTGGCAGCCAGTAGTGGGTCGTGAGATGGTGGCAGCCAGTACTGGGTCGTGAGATGGTGGCAGCCAGTAGTGTGTCGTGAGATGGTGGCAGCCAGTAGTGTGTCGTGAGATGGTGGTAGCCAATAGTGTGTCGTGAGATGGTGGCAGCCAGTAGTGGGTCGTGAGATGGTGGCAGCCAGTAGTGTGTCGTGAGATGGTGGCAGCCAGTTTTGTGTCGTGAGATGGTGGCAGCCAGTAGTGTGTCGTGAGATGGTGGTAGCCAGTAGTGTGTCGTGAGGTGGTGGCAGCCAGTAGTGGGTCGTGAGATGGTGGCAGCCAGTAGTTTGTCGTGAGATGGTGGCAGCCAGTAGTGTGTCGTGAGATGATGGTAACCAATAGTGTGTCGTGAGATGGTGGTAGCCAGTAGTGTGTCGTGAGATGGTGGCACCCAGTAGTGTGTCGTGAGATGGTGGTAGCCAGTAGTGTGTCGTGAGATGGTGATAGCCAGTAGTGTGTCGTGAGATGGTGGTAGCCAGTAGTGGGTCGTGAGAAAGTGGTAACCAGTAGTGGGTCGTTAAGAGTGGGTCACGTGGAGGTGGAAGCTAGTAGTGGGTCGCGTGGAGGTGGTAGCTAGTGCAAATGGCTGAACTATCTGAAGGAGAAATAAGCCCCCGGAATCTTGGAGCCAGCGAAATGTGTTAGCGGGCTCAGTGGGTCAGCGTGCCAACTCGGACGTATCCTTCGCTGGTTATCAACGGCGACAGGTGCAGGGCGGCCGGAGTGGTATAGTGGTATAGTGGTGATTTGATATATTATACAGGGGTCGGCTATGTTTGTTTTAATCAATGGGCAGCGTACAACTGGAAGTGGAAGGATGGGGCGAGGTTTGTTTCGCCTGCCTAGCTTGCTCAGTCTGAATCAGGTGCAGGAACAGGAACGGCAAAAACAACACACGCAGAAGCACATGCCGCATACAAACGCACACACATGTACACACATGTGCACACATGTACACACACGCACACACACGCACACACACGCACACACACACACACACACGCGCGCGCACACACACACACGAATACGGACAGTCATTTATCCCAGAGAAGAGAGAAGTCAAGATGGTTAGCTGGTTGCGTGATCATTCCGTGTATGGTCTAATATCTAATGCAACACGTGGAAGAAGCATATTAATTAGAACTATTGAATGTATGTATGTGTGTGTGTGCGTGTGTGCATGTGTGCTTGTGTGTGTGTGTGCTTGTGTGCGTGTGTGCATGTGTGCGTGTGAGCTTGTGTGCGTGTGTGCGTGTGTGCGTGTGTGCGTTTGTGCGTGTATGCGTGTAAGTATGTATGCGTGTATGCATGTATGCATGTATACATTTACGCATGTATGCATGTATACATTTATGCGTAAATGTATACATATTCACGCGCGCATTAGTACATTGAGACGACTGTTATGAGGCCAAGGTGACCGCGTCAAGTGTACAAGTCTCCCCATTGACAGTTCCCAAAGTGGCCCTCACCTGGCGTCGTTATTTGTGTGCGCCGACAGACTCACGGAAACCTCAGCTGACGACGACAAATGGTGCACGATATTGTTGTTTTCCACCAGCTAGTTACTGACATTACAAGCTACAGCAAGGCGGTGTCTGACTACTGCACTTTACTGACGTTACAAGCTACAGCAAGGCGATGTCTGACTACTGCACTTTACTGACGTTACAAGCTACAGCAAGGCGATGTTTGACTACTGCACTTTACTGACGTTACAAGCTATAGCAAGGAAATGTCTGACTACTGCACTTTACTGATGTTACAAGCTACAGCAAGGCGATGTCTGACTACTGCACTTTACTGACGTTACAAGCTACAGCAAGGCGATGTCTGACTACTGCACTTTACTGACGTTACAAGCTATAGCAAGGAAATGTCTGACTACTGCACTTTGTTGATGTTACAAACTACAGCAAGGCGATGTCTGACTACTGCACTTTACTGACGTTACAAGCTACAGCAAGGCGATGTCTGACTACTGCACTTTACTGACGTTACAAGCTACAGCAAGGCGATGTCTGACTACTGCACTTTACTATATTTCCCTTAGTATTGGATATCTGAACGTACGTGTCTCTGTTCATATAAATAAATACCTACATAAATAATATAAATACTTGTATTATATGATTTACATATATGTAATAATGTAATATGTTATATTATATGTAACTCTTGTTACTGTGTTTGCGTGGTAGTGTAGAACATTTAATATACAACACGTATTGTTTAAAACAAATTGTTGCGCAAGTAAATGCCATTATTTTGTATCTTGTCTTATTGTCCATAATCACCCCGATCGCAAGCATATAGTGACGTGGTTGATTCAAAATATTTCCACCGTAGTGTAAAGACGTAGTTGATTCCACGTGTTTCCTCCGTGATTGGGTGGTGACATGGTTGATTCCACGTGTTTCCTCCGTGACTGGGTGGTGACATGGTTGATTCCACGTGTTTCCTCCGTGATTGGGTGGTGGCATGGTTGATTCCAAGTGTATCCTCCATGGTTGGGTGGGGACATGGTTGATTCCACGTGTTTCCTCCGTGACTGGTTGGTGACATGGTTGATTCCACGTGTTTCCTCCGTGATTGGGTGGTGGCATGGTTGATTCCAAGTGTATTCTCTGTGGTTGGATGGGGACATGGTTGATTCTACGTGTTTCCTCCGTGACTGGTTGGTGACATGGTTGATTCCACGTGTTTCCTCCGTGGTTGGATGGCAACGAGGTTGATTACATACCTTGGTGAGTATCGTGACACCTAAACTGGTCTGTCGGGTACAATGACATTATATTTGTGACAGATGATGGCGGGTGTGCACACCGTATATTGCCAGACTGCTGGAGGTCGATCGTCTCCCAATATCCTCAAACTTTGCTGTTGTAGTCCAGTTCATCAGTCGTGCACCCCATAACGTTCTGATGGCAAATGTCGTATTTCCCTTGATGATCCGTTATTCACTCACTCACTCATTCACTCACTCACTCACTAACTCACTCCCTCACTCTCACACACACTCAATCATTCACTCATCACATGACCATGACGATAATAGAGGTGCCGTATCCACCGTCGGTCAGTGTCTGCCTTGACAATCTTCTGCCATGTATCGGTAGGGGTAAATTAGTCGACTTCGACTTTTATGTTATGTAGCCACGTTTTGAAATGATGTTGTGACCAGTGAAGCGGTCAAACCAAAAGGACTTGAATCGTTCTACGCGACCACAGCGACTGTTGTTTCCCAGCGAGGGAGTCAATATGCTGTCTGACCAGTCATTCGTTTCATGTTCTTATTAGGAATTAAAGAGGAATCTTCTGAACACTTCAAATACTTGGATTCACCTCCCCGTTTCTCTTCTCGAAGTCAAAGTGTCGCATCCAAAGAAGAGGATAATAACTTCACTACAGAGCAAAGAATGACTGGAAAGTTCATGGCGTTGTATTTCCAAATAATGCTTAGCCTTGACATGGCATACATGGCTGGAACAATCCCGCTGTTAGGGTGTTCAGACATTTATGTGAAAGATATAGTCTGCACGTAAAAATATCAGCGATCCGTTATCAAAACGGCATGATCGGGTTTGTATGAATGTTGTATATTGGGTTGTTCTTGTGCGGTTCCTGGGTTACACGTTAACTCTGTTCTTCCGTGCAACCATGCTTGACATCACCTCCGCCTTCGTCTGCTAAGGAAGCTTCCATTATCCAGCAGTTAACTGGCCAGATTTTGTAGTAGATAAGAACAACGACTTTCCTTCTTAGTGTTTGTATGAATGTTGTCTATTGCATTGGTCTGATCACACGCCTTTATGTTCGTAGTTAGTACGTATTCATATCATACTAACTTCCAGTCCTCTCCTTCTGTTGATATTGTCCTTTTTTCAGTGGCGACTGCAACATAGTTTGTGAATTAAGATAGTAATGTAGGGGTAGTAAATCATCCAAGAAATCACACGATTGTCGAGAAGTAAAGTGGGTCACCAATAGTTTGCCGCTGTGTAGTGTTCTTGGTTAGATAGCTCCAAATGGACAGTGTCGTTAAGCTAAGTTTTCCTTTGTGTCTTGAGTACGTGTCTCTTTCTGAGTGGTAGCCGGTCAATACTCGCAACAAATACACCTTGTTACAGTGATCTACGCGTATCTTGCCCCTGGCGATGCAATGGTAGTCGCTAGCCTAGATGTGCCTGGGTTAGAAGGAGTTCACATGTGTTTGGGCTAGATTAGTATATTCTTCCACCTTGGTTTGGCACATTGGGTTGGTCATATAGGAGTCACGGCCGGCTTAGCTTCTGTCCGAGAGAGTTCCTCCACATCACGACAGTTAAATGTGGCTTCTTTAATCCAGAATTTTCGAACGCGAACGTCAATTTGTATTGCATGCGAACACGAACTGCTCGTTTACAACAAGAACACTATTCTTTGATCGTGCTTTAATTATTCTCAAGATCAGACACCGTCAATGGTTTGTTTAGTGATGATAAGTGTGGCAGCCTCACTGGGACTGACTCAGCTCTCTACATCCAGAGGGCAATGCACATGGAAACACGTGAGACGGCAGTACGACAGGTGGTTACGCATGAATACGGAGGCAAGCAGACAGAATGCATGGAAGTGACTTACATTGTTTTCGAAACTTAACAGGATTTCATGATCCATTTTAGGAGAATGTCAAGCACGATGACGGAATGTATACGCTGCAATGTTTCACTTATCGATTAGGAACCTATTGTGCGGAGTTAAAAGGGTTCTAGCGCAATAATACATGAGTTTATATTGTCTTCAACAGAAGCAGCTTCTGGAGTATCTGGACAAACAGCGAAAAATGTAACAATGTCCACGCTGAAGAAAACATCATTGTACACAAACAAGCCATTGTGCACACCATACACGTTACAATTCACTAGAAAAGGCGTGCAACAGATACTTCCCAATATGAAAATCACTGCGGTTCCATAGAAGTTCGCCAAGCCTATGAGAGCGTGGTATACCTGCCAACTTCTCTCTGAATTTTCGGGCGTCTCCCGGATTTGTTAAGGGACTCCCGGAAAAGAATAAATTTCCCGGATTTTCGATGAAGACAGAATTGAACTGTGGAGACTTAGAAGAAAACAGATATCTCCAAGAGAGCCATCACCTCCCGTCTTCCCAAGTCCAAAGAAACTGAGACTCACAATAAATCTCGAATCTACGGGTTTTGAAAGTGAGAAGTTGGCAGGTATAGAGTCAGTTTGACGACGATTGGGTGGGTGGGTGGGTGTAGTACTCACGCACTCCAATGTATTGTTGAGACCGCGCTCTCGGCCGTGGCAGCACTCGACTGGTGCAGTCGAGATTGTCACTATCAGACGCACGCAGTCGTCGCGTTGGAAATAGCCTCTATCGGTGGCCGACGGCGGGCGTTACTTGCTACCTCCCGGCCCTCGCGTTCAACTGAGCGCCCACGTAGAGCCGTGGCATTAAATAGACATTATTATAACCGCGCCTGACCCTTATTGTATACATATGCAACATGGCAGTAACTTGTGTACATGTGAGATTTATTTTAATAAAACTACGGATTACGAGATTATAACAAACCCTAGTTGATAATAATTATGGGTGCGAAGAATTAGGGTTATCAATAATATTCAAATTATTACTAGCAAAAATGCCAACCTCCGGTTGGCGCTAGACGGTTTCACGGAATAATCGAAAATGACGTTTGTCATGAAAAAATTGAAACAAGTTGATCTCGTTGACGCTCGTTGTGTAAAACGTCCCCAACTGATCCGCGCTCCTCGCAATAACACAGAAAAGTTCGTTCACGAACAGAAAAACCGGCAAGTATCCGGGGAAATTCGAAAACAATAAAGGCACACGCACATACACTCACGCATGCACACACACGCATACAAACACGCACGCACGCACGCACGCACACACACACACACACACATACGTGCGCGCGCACGAACGCATGAATTGCTGCCAATAATGTATTATACGAACGGGACCCAATACCTGAAGGAAGGTTTTTTGAAACGACTGCCGCGTAATGGCGACGATCAGTAACATAAAGTCCATAACATTGTTTTTTCTGGAAATTAATTGAGAACGATGAGATGTTTCCAGGACCCACACATTGATTTGAAGGATTTTAGATCGACACGGTGAAGTAACGTCATTCAGTCGGGCTGGCGATGTAGCTGTCGTAATCCGTAAGGTTTAAACAAACGGAATCCACAGCCGATGCCACGGTTACTGTCGGTGTGGAATATTTTGTTACTCTTTGCACAGACAGATGAAAAGGAACAACGGCGTTTTAGTTTATCTTCAGAAAGACACATGTGAAACAGGACGAACGATGTTACTGAACAGCGAAACAAGAATATGTTGGACACAAACTGCAACGCAAGTGTTCTGTAGAGCCTTAACCTTATCGAAAAGCTGTCTTCGTGTTTCCAACTGATGTTTAGTCGTGACGTAGTAGACTTGGGCTATGGTATTCCTCGTTCTACGTTCGTTTGTTCCATCGTTAAAAATCATTTGCATTTGACACAAGATATTTAAAATCAAAACATGGCACATCCTAAACATATATTCTGCTTAAAATAACACAACAATAATAAACAATGAACCTATCACACTTAAATATGAATAATGACACTACTGATGTGTAATTGTCGTCGTTAATTCAGTTACAACTACTATAGCATGCCTTTCTTGCAGTGCCTCTTTATTTCATTGTCCATTTTCATGTGTCTTTCAATTCAAAATGGAAAGATCGTATTCGTCTGTGTTGTGGCGTTACGCTGAGCGCCATTGTCAACGAAAGTTCCTCTGGACCGTTCGTGGGGGACTATACGGTATCCCACCTGTGGTTCGATTGAAATAGCCGCACGTTGAGCAAATGTCGGACCAGCGGAACATCGCTAACACAAGACGCCAGCCACGGTATAAATACTCGGCACTCGCTGGATTCTAATCTGGCTCCTCGGAGTCTTGGCCTGTTATCGCGTGCACAAAGAGTAGGGGGCATATACTGCAAGTCCGACGAGCCTTCGGATTGATTTGATAGTGCTTTAGTTCGTACGCATACCGATTCGGACGACGAACGCTTTGTTCGGGATTGTTTGTAACTGACCGTTAACATTATCTATCGTGTGTACTGGTGAAACAAAAGTGCGTTTAGAAGTTATGATGTACATGTATTCGCTTTGACCTAACAACCTCAGTTCTACTTTGTCATTAGTTCTATTTAACCCTGCGCATAACTGGTACCTTTCCACAATTAATTAATTAATTAGATGTGTACACACCATGAGAACACTTGGGCTAGTGCCTGTATTTCGCGTGTCTTGTCACATTCTTCGTGTTTTCATCAAAAGTCCTTGCTGCAAAGGTTAACCCGTTGTTTATTGCCTGGATTTGCCTGGAACATTGCTTGGATCTTCTGGTTTAAAAGAACGGCATAATAGCTTATGTTTATAAATCCAAGTATGCAGAAACATCAAAGGCATCGACGACATCTACAAAGAGGATTTCTTCACTCTTCACGATCACCACACAAACTATACATGAGGCCACAACAAATCTACAAGACACCAAGCAGATTTGATATCAGAAAACACCCCTTTTTATAACGCATCTTCAAAGACTGGAACAACCTTCCTCGGCAAACAGTGAATGCGAAAAAACATCCTCGCCCTCAAGACAAAACTAGACGAAGATTTGAAGATGGGCAGGTTTAAGTTATAATAATAGCACAAAATCACAAGACAAGCCACGTTCTCAAAAACAAAATATGATGCATACAAGCGGATATATACAATATTGTTTTGAGTTTTAGATGTGGTTGAAAAGCCCACTCTTGTGAAACAGTATCGGTCGCAATTGCTGCAGATATAGGTAATTGGCTAAGAAGACGGCGATGTCCATACCTATGATTTCTTTTCTCAGCCTGTTTTGTTGATCGTTTATCTTTTTCTGTTCTCGTGTCTGTTTTAACAATTACCCACCCATGGCTTCTGTCATCGATGACTGCCTCCTCGCTGTTTGTGTCGATGCTCCCTACCTTCATGTCACGATTGGAAGTGTCTTTGTAGATATATGGTACACCGCACCCCAGTAACAAGTTTACCATACATAGTTTCAGTATAATCAACCATTTTATAAACATGGCCGAGCCATCGCAGACGCAAACTGAATTTAAAACAGTCTAGAGACAAATGCATTTTAGAATTCTAGATGAATCAAAAGACGATGCTGGTGTCAGATATATTATATATTCTTATCAATGTACGCAATATTGTTAACAATTGCACATAGCATAGTTAGTTGTAGTTTACAACGTCTTGATTTAAGAGTTTCCCACAACAGCTGATTTATCTAGCATGGACGTTACATTGATGGCATAGTTATAATTTATGGTCATTCGTGCCGTATATTGCCGCTCTAACCTGTGCCATTTCGACCCAATGATTTTGATATATACATGTGCTTTAGTCTTGATTGGCATGTAATCTAAGGGTACAAACCCTAACAGAACATTCGGAATGGAGCCGCGGGTGCAGTCTGGTGTTATCCCGTCCCGGCAGATCCTGCAGCAGAAATGGTGCCGGAAGTATTGCTTTGCATTCTTTCTATCGCCCGCCTCAAGCTGGGCAGCCCCAGGCCAGAAAGATGCGGGTCCGCCAGGGGCAGCCTGGGATGAGACCACAATAGATTTTACATGGGCGGCCATTATAACTTATACTGTGCTGGATGGTTAACATAATTATACATTTTCTTTAAACTTTCTCAGCGCATGAAACATTAACTAACTGACGTCGTGTGAAAAATCTGTGAAAATTACACACCTGGTTTTTTTTTCTTAAAAAAATCCACCCAAGTCTGATACCCCTCAATTTTGTCCCAATCTGGTGACGGATATTAAAATATTTGTGCGTTCGGCAAAATAGTCATTCTACGAATTCGCCAGCGACTAGCGTAGGTATTTATTGCTACCTCTTGAAGGATATAATGCAATTCAATGATCACTGGGCCAACATGCCTCATGTAAAAGTGCAAAAAAATTCATACATCGCACCAGAATGCTATTTTCATAGGGACTCGTTCTGGTTATGGCGAACGGACAAATGTGGTATTACGCCATCCTGCTTCAGTGTGTGATTTGAACTTAGAGCACCTTCTCGAAAATTGGACCAACAACACCACACCAGGCATATCGAAGGAACTAAATTAGATGCCATCTCTATGACTCATAAGCTGGAATGTCAAAACCATGTGTCCTGTTTTTTTAATACTCTTCAACAAATTAACGACTCATCAAAAACAGCCCTCATCGATTTGGGGCTGAATATGTTAATTGTTGATGTTGCAGCATTGCAGGCGCACAACTTGCTTTCAGTGGGTTTCTACGGGAACTATAATTCACATTCTTCTGGCAGGGGAAGGAAGACGAAGAACCAAGTCAATAGACGTGCCCGGTTGAACAGCTTGCCGCGGGTCCTTGTATGCTACCGCAAACCAGAACTCAAGGACCATTTCGACGAGGAAATGGACAATGCGATCAAAAGTATCTTAACTTCGGAACATCACTTCATATTCAGACTTCAATGCCAAATTGGGATCTGACCATGTAAAGAGGTCACCTTGCATCGGGAATGGGGGAATAAACGGAAATGGCCAAAAATTGTAGGAACTTACCACAATATCTGTTATTAACTCATTCTTCCTCGTGAAGTCATGCTACAGCATGTCACGGAGGCACGCAAGATGGCATCACTGGCACGAATCTGACGTAATTGTTAGCCCGCCTTAACTACATATGCTGGTAACGCATATCTATGACAGCGCAAACCGTGAAAATGACCTAACGGACTGCAAAGTCCGGATTCAACTTAAGATATTATGCATGTCAAAGCATAAAGGACATTCACGCATCAACCCAGACAAAATCCCGAATTAACAAAGCTGTTTATCAATTTCTATGCGGATATATGGAACTTCACCAGAAAGATACATTCCACTACAATGCACACATTTTCAAACGACAAAAAAACGGACTGTCGACTGATTTGAAGTCAATTTGGAAAATATGGAACCTTCCATCCAAGCCAAACGCTCATCACTGATCAGCTACAAGAAAAATCCAACAAAGAAAACCTGGTCTGCTCTTAAGACAGCAAGGAATACGGAACAGCAAACTGGAGACGTCCTTAACTACTGGCTCAGAGCATTCAGCTCTCATAAGACACCGAAATCGCTAGAGGCGTGTACGACGGAATAAAAAAGTAGTTGTCCAGAGAAAATGTCAGAAATACAGCCGTCAAAGCTGGTAAGTTGGAAGAGCTAGGTGACCAACTTACTTTGGGAGAGTGCTGTAAGCCATCGACTCGATAGCCTTCTGCAAAGCATCGTAGTGTGTTGCCATGTCGAACCTTGGGAAAGTTCATTCAATCCACGTTGCTTCAGTTCACTCAGCTGTATGAATGACCTGGCTATAGACAGTGGTGAATATTTGTGTACGAATAGTCTTCGCGCGTTAATTGCATCGTGGCTTAATGCTTCCCATAGAGGTCGAGATGGTGTTCGATTGAACAGGTATGCCAGGGAGTGAAATGTAAAACGCGTTGAGCTGTCCTAAGGACTGGATACTGTGCTATGTAAGAATTTATCTTTTCCGGACTCTAGACTGAGAGAACGCGGGTTCTAATCCTGTGCGGCGGTGTCAAACCTTAGGAAAGTTCGTTTACTCTACATTGCTTCAGTTCACTCAGCTGTATGAATGAGTACATGGCTATAGATAGTGGTGGATATATGTGTACGAATAATCTTCGCGCTTTAATTGCAGCGTGGCTGAATGCTTCCCAGAGAAGTCGAGATGGTGTTCGATTGAACAGGTCTGCCGGTGAGTAAAGTGTAAAGCGCTTTGAGCAGTCCTGAGGACTGGATACTGCATTATATACGAACTTACCTTTTATTTTACTTTTTGTCACTTTATAATTAAAAGGCACATTGAGTCCGCTCACATCGACATGGCATTGAGGGAATCAGATCGTGCAGTCCGGTCTGTAGAAGGAGAACAGAGAGCGTAGGAGAGAAAGACCACTGATTACCACGTCCCTTGCGGCCCCTGCAACCAACAATTTATGTTTCCTAGAGAAGTCGTGATGGTTTCCGATTGAACAGATATGCCGGATAGTAAAGTGTAATGGTGCTCTGAGCTGTGGATACCGCGCTATACATGCAAAGACTTACGTTTTTCATATTTACAAACAATTTACACGTATAACATCTGTCGCATAAATTGTCGATCACAGATTGAACTTTTTAGGCAATGGAGATGTTGCTGCACAACGATTCACTGATTGACTACAAAGGCACGATGATATTATCGTCCGAGAGAGTAGGATGCCGATGCTGTTCCATAAGAAAATACAACAAATGTAATTTATATTCGATAGTAACAACTCGCGTGACCTGATTGTTCAGTTACGTAAACATGACGTCGTCGCGGTGGATATCGACGATAAAACGTGAAATGACGTGACTCGAGCGTCATTGGTGTGACGTCACACGTCGGGCCTGGCGCGGCGTCGCGTGACTCGCTCACAACCAACCAAAACGATGGGGAAACCCGGGCGGAAGCGGAAGACGAGTCAAAACGCTACAAACCTTCCGCGTGAGAACGAAGCAACATCACAAACGTGGACAAAGAGACGGAGAGAGGGCGTCGACGGGCCTGTCACAAGACAACGACGCAAGCTTGGAATCATACCCGTCGACCGTTCAGTAGGTAGATAAACAGAGCCGATTGTTTCAGACGTTATTTGTGCGTTGCTGTGTTCAAATGCTTGTCGCGGTAACTTGCCAACACGTAAACGGTTGTCATTAACGTTGGAGACACAACCACGAGCGCTCCAGCCGTTTGACCTGTGCGTACTGTGTCCATATTAAAAGGTAAATGTAAGTTCATAGCGCAGTATCCAGTCCGTGGGACTGCTTGGAGCGCTTTACCCTGGCAGACCTGTTCAATCGAACACCATCTCGACTTCTTCAGCCGCGTTGCAGTTAATTCGCGAAGACTATTACAAAATCGGTATAGTAAAATGCAGTTATAGTACATACAGAGCAAAGAACTTGCACTTTCTTCTTATGTCAGTTCTTTTATTTTCTCTCGAACTAATTGACGGACCCAAAGACTGATGACGTCACATACGTAACTGTGAACGTATAAACTCCACCACGCTTGACGGATGGAGAAATGGAGACACATCACTCTTTCTCTCTAATCAGTCTCACATCTTTGGGAAACGTGTCCAATTCGCCTAGCAACTACACTCTCACATTGTGATGAAAACGCATGTCTCTACAATACCGTTGCAGGATACGTGGCATGCCGGTTCTTGTGATTTCATTCATCAACGTTAGGTAAGGGGATCCATCAATGTGGCTGCGTGCATTTATCCGTGTTCGTGTCCACCATAGAATACCACAACGTTTAAACGACGTGACAGTCACTGAAGTGTAATCGTTGACATGTTGTCATTGGCGTTCATTGTCATCAGCTCTGTAGCATTTAGCATACTTGTGTTTGAAATGGGTGTTGTGAAGTCTCTCTCTCTCTCCCCCTCCCTCTTCCTCTCAAAACAATCATTCAAGTTTGGTTTCTTCTCTGTAACTTGTATATGAATATTAACTTATATAATAAACATCATCTTCTCTGATAAATTATTGCGAGAAATATAAACTATTTATATACAAGCGACGCGCCCCACTTTGTCAGTTCTTATTACCTTATATTAGCATTTAAAAAGACTATATATTAAGTAATTAACATGCATGACATAGTTTCGAAAATACTAAGATAAATACATAAATAGGTGGGCATTAAGGAGAGTCTTAAATCTGGTCAGACTGTGTGTTCGGCGAAAGTTGACTGTCAAGACACTTAGCACACACACACACACACACACACACACACACACACGCACACACGCGCACACGCACGCACGTACGCACGCACACACAAACACACAAACACACACAAACACACACACAGACACTGCAATTCAATTTTTGCTGTCGCCAATTGCGGCATTGCGTGCAGAAGATGCCAGTTTCCTAATGAATCGACTACAACTAACCTGGCGAATGACTGACCATTCAATTTGTTTACTGAACAAATAAATAACTCAAATACCTACATCAGTCAAACCATCTGCGCATTTGCTTCAACTGTGGCGCCACATTGTGGAATCAGCCAAGACCCTCCGGCCTGTAGCCACTGCTACAGTGGCGCCGTGCGACGGGTCCAGAAACAAACAATTATAAGTATGTTTATTTCAATTTTCATCATACATTGTCCATGCTTAAATGATGAATCATTTTCAAGTAAAACTTGAAATGGATATGCTTGAAGCTAATTAGCGAATGAAACAACATCCTTTTTTAGCGTAATAGAAAAATACATATAATTTTTAGCATTATTTACGTAATATGTATTCAAATTCAAATATTTCTGGCACAACGCATTAGTAATACCAACACTAAATCAGCACCCATAGCAATACTCAAACTGAATTTCTAACTGCATTTTGCTCAAATAAGAGTTTTCAATTTAATGTGGAATATGTTGCAAGAATAACTGTTATTACACACATATTCAGATTATTCCATATGTTTTACACCTTAATTTCAATATGGTTCTTGTATACGCGCAGTGGAAATATATCTGACTACATGATCTGGTATTGTTCAGGTGGATATCATCTACAGCATTAAAATGCAGTTGTAATTGCAGAGGAAGTTAGCTTTGCTTAACTTTGTACATAAAAATTATAAACATTTAAACTCAACTATATCAAGAAATGTAAGGCTCTTCAGATAATGAAATAAATCATAAAATAAACACAAAGTTGGGCACATTTCCTGTAAGACTGAAAATATTCAGGTGAGTTTCATTTTGGGAAATATGTCAAGGATGTAGATTACAATCTATAAAGCTTTTCGACATGGTCGGGTAAAACGTGCGTCTGGTGGCAGAATTAATTGAGAGATGCACGACTGAGAATTAGCTGAGACGCGTCGTACAGGGACGTAGGCCCACATTTCGAAGAATGCTACGATGCCATGTTACTCATTCACCCGATCCCAAATGCAAATTCTTTTATGACGAAAATACGTGTATTCCTGTATCTCTATAGTAATATATACAACCGAGTTCTGGCGGGTCCACAATAATAAATATCGTTCGGGTTTCAGTGGCCAATGACTGTCGTTCTGGACGGTGTACTTACTTACTTACTGCTCCCGTGACCCACCGGGGTCATAGGGGCGCTGCATTGCTGAATGTTTCATCAGTCGACGCCAGTCTTCGCGGTTGTGTGCTAATGTCTGAGTTTCTGCGAAGGTCTTCCCAGTCCATTCTGCAATATTGTTTGTCCACATCTTCCTCTGCATTCCCTGTCTTCGTTTCCCAGGCACTGTTCCTTGTAGTGTTATTGTTGTGAGCCCGCTTGAATGGGTTACATGACCATACCATCTCAGTTTCCTCTTTTTTACTGTGGTCAGAAGGTCTTCGTAATGTTCCACATGTTGAGTGATGATTTTTCTGATTTCATCGTTGGTGATGTGGTCCGTGTAGAAAACACCGAGGATTCTTCGGTAGCATTTCATTTCCACTGCAGCAATTCTTCTTTGCAGTTCCGCTGTGAAGGTCCATGATTTGCCTGCATACAGAACGATGGAAAGGACCAGAGTACGTACTAGTTTAAGTTTGGATTTCAGTGCGATGTTCTTGTCTCTCCAAACTGGTTTCAATTTCGCCAGTGCTGCTAATGTTTGCGCAAACCTTGCAAGGATTTCGTTCCTGAAACCCTCGTCACCGATGATAGCTCCGAGGTACTTGAACTGACTTACTGTGTCCAGTTCGTGTCCATTGGCAGTTATTCGGGACCTTATTGCATATTTGCTGTTTGTTATTAGCTTGTTTTTCTGTGCTAATTTTCCATTCCACATCTGGCTGATGTTTCGTCCAGTCGGTTCACAAGGTTAGCAAGTTCCTTTTCACTTCCAGCCAACCCGTCGATGCCATCAGCGAACCGTAGGTTGGTGGTGTTGAATAATGTAGGTGACAAGAGGCATCCTTGACGGACTGGTGTGTGGGATCATTCACCTACAGCGCCTTGCACCAGTACTGCGCTGCTAGCTTTAGCGTATAGCTGCTCGATGGTGTGCACTAGTTTTCGTCCAGTATTGTAGTTCTTCATTGTCGCCCATAGTGCGGCATGCCACACCCTGTCAAATGCCTTCTTGAAAACAATGAAGACATGGAATAGTTCCTGTGGATGTTGCAGGTATTTCTGTATAACGGTGTACCCCTTGGCAAATAAAATGGCATCACTAATTTGTAACAGTTTATCAATACTTTGATGACACATGATGAAGTTATTAGCCCTACGAAGCTGCTACCCAGGGGCGGATTCAGGAAGCGAGTCGGGGGGGGGGGGGGGCACAAAAACCTCCACTTCTTCAGGTCTTCTTCTCCTCTGGCTCGCCTACTCAGTAAGGCGGTAGCATACAAGCTTAATGGTGGCATTGACTTGGCCTCACATCGGCAAGGGAAATCGACAAGTTATGTTTTTAAATAATTCATTTTACCAAATAAATGTTGATGCATCTGATATTGTTATTGTTAATGATTAGGTAGCTGGTGGTCAAGTGGGAGAAATGGTGGTCAAGGGTGAAGAACATGGGATAGCTTTTTATACACACACACACACACACACACACACACACACACACACACACACACACACACACACACACACACACACACACACACACACACACACACACACATATGTATATATATATATATGTATATATATATATATATATATGTATATATATATATATATACGTATATATATATGTATATATATATTTATACATATATATATATAGATAGATAGATAGATAGATAGATAGATAGAATTGTGTTTCCGCGTGTATGTATGCCTAGCTACACCCTGACAGTCATTGACCACTGAGAACACAACGTTACTTACCTGCCTTCTTCGCTCCCATTGGAGCATAGTGAAAGATAGTGATGCACTGTTTATGCGACATAAGTAGTATATGGGGGGCATCGTAGGGATCATTTCAGAAAGACAATGTCCGATATCAAACGGAATTACTTTCATCTGGCCCCTCCCATCAGACACAAATTGAAAACATTGATACTTTGTATAATGATATCAATATAATTAACAGTATTGATTCGAAAAATAAAATATCGACGTCTGACATCAGACGAGGCTATCTCTGACCCCCTCCTCTTCCAATCGAAAGTAATTTCGTCTGATATCGGACATCGACATTAGTGTCGCAATCAGTCACCCCCCCCCCCCATATTTACGTCAATCCGTGCGGTCTTCTGCCAGCTTTCTCGGCGTCCTGGTGTCATTGCATGATGTCAGTCGGCCGCCCGTCACATTGGAGCACAAACAAATGTTCTCCAGTCAAAACAATCTTGGACGAGTCAGCTAGATCAGTTCTTCTCCAGGTTCTCATGCAATGGTCTCCCACTTTTTAGTTGTCCACGTGGTGTTCATTTTAGAGTAGCATGTACGTTATTTCTGTCCATGCGGAGAACCTAGTCAAACCATCTCCATCTTCTTCGGGTGCTAGTTAGTTTTTAATCAAAACAAACTGTAAGGTTTTTCCGCAGATGATGTAT
Organism: Paraescarpia echinospica; assembly: GCA_020002185.1. Classification (NCBI taxonomy): domain Eukaryota; kingdom Metazoa; phylum Annelida; class Polychaeta; order Sabellida; family Siboglinidae; genus Paraescarpia; species Paraescarpia echinospica. The sequence continues at coordinate 27,349,584 of CM034533.1, forward strand.
CTTTACTAAATGTATACTGTTTCGTGAGATTGGCCCATACTGGTAGAATAGTGTGGGGCAAAGCGCACCCTTTTAGCAACGAAGAAGATTTAGTCTGCTCATATTTTCCGCGGGCAGAAACGGTTAACATAATGACAAAGATAATTGAATTACTGTAGAATTACAGAACCGTACTATTATAGCAAACATAAATACAAGTTTAGTGGCAGTTCTACCAATTTTAGCATCTGGAGCAAATCGTACCCCAGTGTATTTTTTTAATAAAAACGTTTTAAGTTCTTATATAGCTCTGTACCCAGTCCTTAGGATTGTTCAAATCGCTTTACAATTACTCCCTGGCAGACCTATTCAATCTCACACCATCTCGACTTATCTGGGAGGCATTCAGCCACGCTGTAATTAATGGGCCAAACAAAATCCATATTTATAAATAGTATTTATATTTATCGGAACATTGAACCTATTATTAATTACCAACATCAGCCTAGCTATATGTTCCCCATTTAGTTTTAGATATTGCTTAAATATGATAACATAATGACAAAACCAACTCGTGGTTATTTGTTAATTAGTCAATTGAGATAAACTATTAACAATGTTGTACTAAATATTAAAGGGATTAGTTTGTGCAAAGACACTTCAATTGTAATTTGCAAAGGGGACGCGTTTTGCCTCCACACTACTTTGCCCATCTGTCGAGATATTTGAGGGCGCTTTGCCCCGGGTGTACGTACGCTTTGCCCCGCATTATACATTTTATATTATAAATGAAACATAAAGTCGTGATACCTTCATTGTGGTTCGCATTCGCCTCTGTATGATATCCACCTATCTGTTGCAATTTTGTCTAGGTTGGGCGCCTTTTTTGCCCATATTGACTGGACTACTATAGCTATTCGGTTACATTTTCATGAAGACATTATGTGTGGTAGTAAATCTACTATACGCATCCTTAAAAATGCAAATGGTCGTAGATGTAAGACCATCTGTGATTGGTTGAGGATAGGCGCTTCTCCAATAGCGAGGAATGTTGTATAACTTTCTGGAAAGTTGTTAACTAATGGCGTAGCGGCTGGAATGTTCACTGGTCGCTCGATAGAATTTGTGTACTGGATCAAAATATAAGGGCTGCATAAGATGGCACGCCAAATGTATGGACGACATGATATGAACGGAAACACTGGCGAAGGTTTACCTGAAGGTTGGGAAATGCTTTACGATACAGGAACCGGCTGGCCGTATTTTGTCGATCACAACACTCGACAAACAACATGGCAGGACCCACGTCACGGAAGTCAAAGGGTGAAAACGGTGGGTTAATTGTGTGTATTGTTTAATTTAATGTAGTGGACCGATGTCATATATTTTATTAATCATCTCAACTTGGGCTCCCTCAATCCACTTATGTCGCCTGATCCGTTTGGCTTTTGGTAGTTTTGCTACGTATTATTTATTACCGATTCGCTGAGTCAGTGAGTGGCAGTGTCAGTGACACTGACAGCCTACTACCTACTATCCTAGCCTAGCCCTAGGCATAAATAATGGTATAGAATAGTCGAGCTAAACGATGCCCTTCGTCCAGGAAGACACAACAAGTCAATAGTACAACACCACAGCTACATGCCACAAGGTACAAGGTCTTTTCACAGTGAAGTCATGGAATACCCTACCAGGGCAGTAGTAAAGCATTATTAATATTATAATTAACAGAGTAAACCATTTCAAAACAAAATATCAAAACTACTGTTACAACTACTGGTTCAGTAGACTCTGTCACAGACCTGTTACAAAGTGTGATAATGTTCTAAAAAAGGCTGACTAGTTTAGTAGTTGAATGAGTCTGTGTGTGCTACGGCTGCATCTTTAGGGATTAACCCTTAAATCACTTAATTTTGCAGATCACAAATGTCAAAAATTTTAATTAATGTTGTGTACATTTGCTGGATCAGTGCAGAGTGCGTTGCAAATTCACCCATAGATTTGTACGTCGGTTGTGTCTCCATCTGCATATTGCAAGTGCTAGAGACAATTCTGGCATGATTAGTTGCTTTCATACTTTGGAATTATCAACATATAAGGGCACATTTTAGCTGTCAACAGATGCGGTTGGTTCTTTGAACCTATCAACTTTGAGTCTGTATTCTGGGTAGTTCATTTAGCAACCATACTGTGGCTGCCATCAGTGTCATGGGGACATTGTAGCCATATTGTAGATACCGCAAAGTATGACACACTGTGCTCAATGTTACGTCCTGTGTTATAGACTTGCTATGTTCTTTGAACTATATGAGCCGGTGATGTTCCGTCTGCTGTACAGTGATATTCATGTCATTAAGACGAGTGATGCAATGTTGAGGCTCAGTAGTGTTGTTTAAATATTTGATGAGATATGTTTAAATATGTATAGAAAGATTGATTCAACCTGTGGTTTGTTGATTATTTCTTACTCAACATGTTTTGGAACCAACCAGAGGTGGGAATGTGTTGGATTTAGTGTTCTCTTCTCAGAATGAATTAGTTGATAATGTGAAAGTTTATGAACCTGTGGGATCTAGTGATCATAACCAGATCCATCTTAATATAAAAGTACAATCAGGGAATAATGGTAAAAAGCATTGGAGGAGAAACTTCAACAAATGCAAATATAAATAGATGAGAAAATATTTAGCACACATAGACTGGTCTGACTGGACTACCTTGAAGAACAAAACAGCAACAGGAAGTTTGATCATTTCGTAAGATGAGATTGAGGCAGTTAAAACCGGGTTAATTTTCCCTGAAAAGTGGTCAAAACCTAATTTAGTGATAATTGTATGTAATATTTCTGTAATTAATTGTTAATCACTATAAAAACAATGCAACTGTCAAAATATATGTTCAATATGAATAAGAAATATGATATCTCAGTGACATATTAGTGCGATGTAGTTGATATTTTATTTGACTCGTTAAAATCGTACAATATTGCATAACAATTTAAATCATGTCGACACTTTCACCGTGCCAAGAGGCTCACGCCAATACAATCGCCAGGTGGTGTGCACATAATGTGTTACGTTTGTCGTTTTCACTATTAAGCATACATTTACATCTGCATGACACTGCGAAAATTGACACCAGAGAACGTATTCGAATTTGGCATAGCCAGGCCATTTCCGTAGTGTAGGTTTAGGGCCAGTCCGTGCGTGGTCTGTGTGAATTATTCAAGACCTTGGCCACCTTTTTTCTGCCAAAATAGTTTCTAGAATATTTGTGCATATAAAGAACTTTGTAATGAGCTAAATGTAAGCTAGGAGAAGTTTAGTGTATGTTGGGCTAGTTTTAGGCTTTTCAATAATATTAATAGGTTTTTCCCAGGTTTTGACCGGTTTTAACCTGGTTTTAATCGCTAAGCGGTCAAAACAGGTTTTGACCGGCTAGAGTGCAACCTTGGATTGAGGGCATTATTGAAAGATTTGTTCCCCTGAAAAGACAATGTAATGCATTGAGTGTTTGCTCAACCCATTATTATTACTTCAATATTTTCAATCATTACTATAACTATTACATATTACTAGTACCCCAGGCCTGCTTTCAAAGGAGACTGTACGTAAGATTGTTTACAAACAAATTATGTGGAGAGTTTATAGAGACACTGCAAATATAGAAGACTACAACAACTAAAGAGGTCCTTACCCATTAGACCCCAGTCAGTTAAATAGGCATGTGTCCCTGGAGTCCCCCTGTCCCTGTTCCCCAGGCTGCTGCCACAGAGTTGAACATTTCTGGGTGCCTCCAGGTTTTAAGCTGTAGCTTCAAAACTATTGATTTTCTATAATTGCAAGTTGTATTTAGTTTTATGTACATTGAATTATCTTTAAAATGGTGTGATTGTGGTGTCTATTGGTAAATACATGTTGTCATCTATAGATGATAAATAAAAAAATAATATTCTGGACTACTTTAGAATGGACTATCATATATTTTATTGACATTAAATGCATTCTATTGAGTAGCTTATCATGCTTTGCTTAGACATGAAACAATGTAAATCAGTCCACTTTGTATAAATATAGACAGAAAACACAGCTTTGTAAGACTTCTAGCTTGGTTGCTGTCATCCTACGTATGGCTTCTGTGTCGCATTGATGTCAGTGTTGATATAGTGATCACTAGTATATTGACACCTGAAACAACCAAAAGTCAATTATTAGAAGAATTGACAGTGTTAGAATACTTACCTAATAATTAATTATAATAAAATACATAATTTGTGTATAGCAACATATAAACAGCAGTCTCGGTGCCAAAAATCTGACTGACAGTGACCAAACTTGGACAACAAAACATAAACAAAGCCCAAGTCATCCATTTTATCGCTCATTCAGTTGCATTTCGAACATAATGTCAACTTACCTTTAGTTCAGTGTCAGAATTGTCCCATCCAACGAAATAATAGCAAAAACATTGTCATTAGTAAACAGTTACGATGTCCAAGGTGCCGCCGTTTTTAAAGGATTGTGTTAATGCTAGCAGTGTGGATATGTTCAAAAATACAATTGACAGCTATCAGGGGAAATTAGTTGGAAAATTGTTGGACTCTCGATAAGCCACATGCTTCCTTGTTCGCATGCCGTCTGGAGCTTGTAGACCTGGGCGGCAATCTTGTTCAATCTTGTTGTGTCTATGAGTAGGCCATTCACAAGTCATCCTACTTTATATTCCTGTTTATTGTGAATTCTGGTGACACAATGTCTATCATTTTATACAATCCCATCAACATGTACACCTTTACAAAGACAATGTGTTTGTGTTGCAGCATCCTTCGGTTCAGCATAGGTACCAGCAACCCGGATCTGTCGAGATCCCGGTGATGCACATCAACGGTCCACAGACCCAGTATCCGAGTTCATTATCCAGCGCCACTATACCGGTGCAGCACATGGATCCGCGGCCGGCACAACCACAGGCCCATAGTCCATCCTACTTCTCTCCGGGGTACCCTAGGGATCACCCTGCGGGCATGCCGATGCCCGGCGGCAACCCAATGCCCCTGCACCACCAACAACAACCTTTCCCCCAGCCACGCACGCAACAGGCGACATCCTGGGAGATCCCAGTCCAGCACGAGATACCATCAGACTCCATGCAGGCTAACCACTTTTCGAGCATTGAGACGCCCGCCGGTCAACCCCAGACCGAGTGGAGTGCTGCACCAACGGTGTCTTCAAAGAATTCTGGTCAGAAACTTGCTCCTGAGACGGCGGGTGAGAATCCACCAGTGTCTCGGGGGGCGTCTCCAGCGCCGGCAAACTTGAGTCCCCTCGAGGTTGTACAGCAGATCAATAAAGAAGCCAACGAGCTGCAAGAAAAAGTGAACCAGTTTGTGGGGATAAAGACTGATAAGAACTATCGCTTCCTGGAGGAGATGCTCACCCGGCTCCTCCTCAAACTCGACAGCATCGAGTCGGCCGGCAAGGAGGAGATCAGGACCATCCGAAGGCAAGCCGTCAAGACCGTGCAGGCTTCCATCGACCACCTCGAACTGAGGGCCATGTCCTGCGAAGTGCCGTCGGATGGGCAGGCCATGAATGAAAAGCAGAACTGCAATGCATCAAATAATCAAAGCGAAGAGAAGATAAACAATCGCGATACGGACCAGAATGTAAACAGTAGTAGACCACAAACCAAAAGCGGAGTCACCGAAATGGTCCTTGACTCAGAACTGCAATGTTAGACAGACCGCTGCTTGCTGCTGGTCTGTCGGAAAGCAACAGCTAATGCTTAGATATGTGCACTATGATATAAGTTATGCGCAACTTTGGTAGTTTATGAGATTTCTCTTGTTACAATTATAGATGTAATAACGCCGCGCATACGCACAACGGACATTGGGAGAGCAGTCTGTGGTCATGGCTTCAGTCATGTTTCCTGCATCTCTGGATCTATGTAGTAATTCGCACTAAAGACACTGAGTCTGCTATCTCTTTTGTAAAAAGTACAAAATTGTGCCTCTGGTGTTGTACATATTAATATACCAGAAACAATGCGATGGAATAAAAGGAATGCAACATAAAAACGTGGTTTGCAGAATGGTTAGTCAAATGAAAAGTGTATCGGTAAAATCTATACGTGCATGGAACTATCTTGAAGGATGAATACAACGATTTATTGCACTCGTGATTTCAGTACATCATTTCTTCTGTGCCAGGCAACTGTGTGCGTTGGCTTTAAGCGATACTCGGAATTGTATGTAGTAAACTAATTTATTACTGAGAACAGGTAATGTGTGTGTGTGCTGGTGGGAACGTTGACTGCAACCAGGAGTGTTTATTATCTTTGTGTGGTCCTGGTCAGGCTTCCTGTGTATGGCTTTGACAATAGTTATTAATATACATGAAGAACCACCTGCAATTAAACCACTTATAATGTTCAGTATTTATATGAAAAAACATGTAACTGTTACACTAGTGCACTTAAATGTCTTATATATAATTTTTTCTGAAATTGTGCCTGTTATCTTACCATAGCCGATTAACAAACACGATGCATTGTTTACATTTGTTGGCGTTGTCTGAGAAGAGATTGGCTATTTCTTCTATTAATGTTAAATGCATTTAATCGTTTGCCTCCTGGCATGGTGGGTGTGTTCTGAAGTTGAAAAATGTACCAAGGAAAAGATGGAGATATAATTACTACACTCAGCTAAATAGTGTAATATGATTCCTCTTGTGCGATGCTACTGTCCTTTGCCATACACACGATCATGTAAATTGTGTATTGTTTTAAATACAATTTGTTTATTAGGTCGTGTGATGATATAAAGAGTAATTATCATGGTGCAAGCCAGTGTTGCCAAGTCCTCTACAGGCATGTAGGTCAACTAGCCCCCTTGGAAGACAGGCATGTGCAACTAGCCTCCTTGGAAGACAGGCATGTGCAACTAGCCTCCTTGGAAGACAGGCATGTAGTGCAACTAACCCCCCTTGGAAGACAGGCGTGTAGTGCAACTAGCCCACTTGGAAGACAGGCATGTGCAACTAGCCCCTTGGAAGACAGGCATGTAATGCAACTAGCCCCTTGGAAGAGAGGCATGTAGTACATCTAGCCCCCTTGGAAGACAGACATATAGTGCAACTAGCCCCTTGGAAGACAGGCATGTAGTGAACTAACCCCTTGGAAGACAGGCATGTAGTGCAACTAGCCCCCTTGGAAGACAGACATATAGTGCAACTAGCCCCTTGGAAGACAGGCATGTAGTGCAACTAGCCCCCTGGAAGACAGGCATGTAGTGCAACTAACCCCCTTGGAAGACAGACATATAGTCCAACTAGCCCATTGGAAGACAGGCATGTAGTGCATCTAGCCCCCTTAGAAGACAGGCATGTGCAACTAGCCTCCTCGGAAGAGAGGCATGTAGTGCAACTAGCCCCCTTGGAAGACAGGCATGTGCAACTACTAGCCAGCTTGGAAGACAGGCATGTAGTGCAACTAGCCCCCTTGGAAGACAGGCATGTGCAACTAGTCAGCTTGGAAGACAGGCATGTTTTGCGACTAGCCCCCTTGGAAGATAGGCATGTAGTGCAACTAGCCCCTTGGAAGACAGGAATGTTGTGCATCTAGCCCCCTTGGAAGACAGGAATGTTGTGCATCTAGCCCCCTTGGAAGATAGGCATGTGCAACTAGCCCCCATGGAGGTGAGGAATGTGCTACTAGTCCCCTTGGAAGACAGGCATGTTGTGCATCTAGCCCCCTTGGAAGACAGGCACGTGCAACTAGCCCCCTTGGAAGACAGACATATAGTGCAACTAGCCCCTTGGAAGACAGGCATGTAGTGCAACTAGCCCCCTTGGAAGACAGACATATAGTGCAACTAGCCCATTAGAAGACAGGCATGTAGTGCAACTAGCCCCCTTGGAAGACAGGCATGTAGTGCATCTAGCCCCCTTAGAAGACAGGCATGTGCAACTAGCCTCCTTGGAAGACAGGCATGTAGTGCATCTAGCCCCCTTAGAAGACAGGCATGTGCAACTAGCCAGCTTGGAAGACAGGCATGTTTTGCGACTAGCCCCCTTGGAAGACAGGCATGTAGTGCAACTAGCCCCCTTGGAAGACAGGCATGTGCAACTAGCCAGCTTGGACGACAGGCATGTAGTGCAACTAGCCTCCTTGGAAGACAGGCATGTGCAACTATCCAGTTTGGAAGACAGACATGTTTTGCGACTAGCCCCCTTGGAAGATAGGCATGTAGTGCAACTAGCCCCCTTGGAAGACAGGAATGTTGTGCACCTAGCCCCCTTGGAAGACAGGAATGTTGTGCATCTAGCCCCCTTGGAAGATAGGCATGTGCAACTAGCCCCCATGGAGATGAGGCATGTGCTACTAGTCCCCTTGGAAGACAGGCATGTTGTGCATCTAGCCCCCTTGGAAGACAGGCATGTGCAACTAGCCAGCTTGGAAGACAGGCATGTGCTGCTAGTTCCCTGGGAAGACAGGCATGTTTTGCAACGAGCCCCCTTGGAAGACAGGCATGTTTTGCGACTGGCCCCCTTGGAAAACAAGGCGTGTCTAAATGTTGTATACGTACGTGTACACTTCAGAATGATGAGGAGCCACTATAATTATGCTCTAAAATGGAATGCCTAGTTTTACCGTTACCGTTAGAGGGCACCACCTACATGAAACGACGTCGTGCTAGTGGTGGTCAGTTTGTGGGCACGTAGGCCACATTCGCGGCTGCTGGCGGAACAACAAGACAACAACATACACGACAGCTTCCAGCCAGACTTTCACAGAGTCTCACGTCACAGTCAGAGCGTAGCACCAAAAACTCATGCACGCTTGAGTGACCTCGTAAGCTTGTCATGTTATTCAAAGTATACTTGTAGGTTCCTAGTGTTCGCCCTTATCCTCGAATAACACCATGTGACATGCTCCAGAGAACGCACGGACAGAGTAATAAGCACTATAGTTAGGAATTACTGCGTGGCAAGAATTGGCGTTTTCTGCCGCTGTTGCACTGGTCTCCAGGACGGGAACATCTCTGTGTTTGTCCTTGTCAGCTCGGAGACATACTGGGCTGTACAGAAAAGTAACATACTTCTACACACAACAATGACTTTACAAAAAAATCATACAATCCATCAAATAAATCACGCTAATTGTGGGCATTTTTGAGACCCCACCTTCTGTCACGCTTCGTAAGGCTGACATGTACACACACCCTAAAATTACATTCGTTTTGACAAAGACGTCCACCCATAATTTTGATGCAAACATCTACTAATAAATGTAGCTGTATCAATAGATAAAACGCACACATGCGCACGCGCTCAGTTTTTAAGCGGCTGCTCCACTTAATGAAATACTACAGCTCTATAAATTGGCTACTGTCGAATTGCTGTTGCGGTCGGCAACACAGTTTATAATTGCTCCATTTCAAAGTATATTTCGCGTTTAATGGCCAATTATACCAATGTTGCTGTACGCATCGCTGGGTATACTGGGGAACATAACAACACCAACATTCCACGCTGTCAACGCACCGAATAGAAGCGCCGAGGTGGACGGATGGGGCAGACAGAATACAGGTGGGCAGATGGACGGGTTAGATATGACGACTAAGGGCAGACAGATGGACGGGTTATATATGACGACTAAGAGTAGACATATGGACGGGTTAGATATGACGACTAAGAGTAGACAGATGGACGGGTTAGATATGACGACTAAGGGTAGACAGATGGACGGGTTAGATATGACGACTAAGAGTAGACAGATGGACGGGTTAGATATGACGACTAAAAGTAGACATATGGACGGGTTAGATATGACGACTAAGAGTAGACAGATGGACGGGTTAGATATGACGACTAAGAGTAGACATATGGACGGGTTATATATGACGACTAAGAGTAGACAGATGGACGGGTTAGATATGACGATTAAGAGTAGACATATGGACGGGTTATATATGACGACTAAGAGTAGACAGATGGACGGGTTAGATAGGACGACTAAGAGTAGACATATGGACGGGTTAGATATGACGATTAAGGGTAGACAGATGGACGGGTTAGATATGACGACTAAGAGTAGACATATGGACGGGTTAGTTATGACGACTAAGGGTAGACAAATGGACGGGTTAGATATGACAACTAAGGGTAGACAGATGGACGGGTTAGATATGACGACTAAGAGTAGACAGATGGACGGGTTAGATATGATGATTAAGTGTAGACAGATGGACGGGTAAGGCAGCACGAATTAAAAAAGTACACAATGTCATTAACCTAAACATCGATAAAAGCAAAGTAATCGACCCTACCCTGCTTGATCTGTCTGCCGCGTTTGATACCGTTGATCACACCATTCTTATTAAACATTTAACAACGTGGTACAGCACAGCTTTGAGCTAGTTTTCGTCATACCTAACTGATAGACACCACGCCATAAAGATAGGTAACTGCTTTTCAGCCTTACTGCCTACTTCATGTGGTGTCCCAAGGGTTCTGTTCTTGGACCTTTGCTTTTCATGTTCTGCACTACGCCACTAAGCTCTGATATCCAAAGTCATAACTTGGATCATCGCCTTTACGCAGATGATACACATATCTACATTTATGTGGCTACACCAGATACAAATCGCTCCCTAAACAAGTTCACCGATTGTCCCCAATATATCTTCCATTGGATGAATGACAGCACATTAAAGTTAAATGCAGATAAAACTGAATTTCCTATCATTGGTACTCCAAAACAGCGTGGGAAACTTGATGGCTTTATCCCAACACGTATCTTGAGTTAAAGTATCACACCAACCGTCAGCGCGGAATCTCGGAGTAACGTTTCACGAAAACTTCAATTTTAAACATCTCATATCCAAATCGTGTCGCTGCTATTTTTACCATACCCAGGTATCCGTGATCTTCGCCGTATTCGCCGGTATATCTCACTTTCCGTCGCTAAAACTATCGCAGCAGCTTTTGTAAGCAGCTGACTCGACTACTGCAATTCCCTCCTTTATAATATTGCAAGCAAGGATGTAACAAAACTTCAACGTATAAAAAAATGTTTAGCAAGGGTTTTTCTCACTCAGTGCCGCTTCTAAAATCATCGCATTGGCTCCCTGTGCGATATCGGATTAGTTTCAAGATTTGTACAATTGCCTACCAAGCCCTTTCATCCAAACAACCTGCATATCTACATTTGATGCTCAACCCAGCAAGAAATCCCAGACAGCTACGGTCGACCAGTTGTAATCTTCTTTTCATTCCCCGAGTGAAGACGAATGCTAGACCTCAAGCCTTCTCGGTTGCCGCACCAACTCTGTGGAATTCACTTCAGCGTTAAATTAGAAAGTTAAATTAGAGAAAGACGAATATGATCAATAGATGGACGGATAGAGAAAGACGAAAAGGGGCGATAAATGGACGGATAGAGAAGAATGAATAGGAGCGAAATATGGACGGGTAGATATGGACAATAGATGGATGGTAGGGGTAGAGAAGAACCAACACGAGCAACAGATGGACGGATAGAGAAGAACCAACACGAGCAATAGATGGACGGGTAGAGAAGAACCAACACGAGCAATAGATGGAAGGGTACAGAAAGACGAATAGGAGCAAAAGATGGACGGGTAGAGAAAGACGAAGAGGAGCAAAAGATGGACGGGTAAAGACAGACAAATATGAGCAAAAGATGGACGGGTAGATAAAGATGAATAGGTACGAAAGATGGACGGGTAGAATAGGACGAATATGAGCGATAGATGGACGGGATGGATAGATGATCGAATGAAGCAGGACGAATAGGGTTCGATAGATGATCGAATGAAGCAGGACGAATAGGGTTCTATAGATGATCGAATGAAGCAGCATGAATAGGGTTCGATAGATGATCGAATGAAGCAGGACGAATAGGGTTCGATAGATGATCGAATGAAGCAGGACGAATAGGGTTCGATAGATGATCGAATGAAGCAGGACGAATAGGGTTCGATAGATGATCGAATGAAGCAGGACGAATAGGGTTCGATAGATGATCGAATGAAGCAGGACGAATAGGGTTCGATAGATAATCGAATGAAGCAGGACGAACAGGGTAGATACAATAATGGTAAAGTAGATGGGTGAACGGATAAAAAGGCGCGAAAAGAGGTCGATTGTTTTTTAACATATTGCCATCCTATGGTTAACTTTGTGGGGAAATGTAAAAATTGTAGATTGTCTAAACCCAAATTAGCGATATCATTAAAGAGAACAAATTCAATGTTAACAGTCTACCACATTTATGCTAATATTATGGAGAAAAATGACCCCTGTACAAAATTATATTAGAGAAAAGTTACTATGGCAATGTTTGGGCATCAGAAAATAGTCCCCCTAAAGCTTGATTCAGTCGTCTTAAATAACGGAAGGATGTTGGATGCACCAACAGCTCTGTCTGACCTCAACAAGGAATGCCTCGCTGGAGTCTGGCTCTATTTATACAAGCATGTATTCAGACCCCGGTATGCTTACACAATCAGTATCTTCGTCTATTTCGGGAACCATTTCTCGCGTATATGGCTACCCACAGTTAAGCCGAGTAGTCCGTTCGTTTGCTTCACTAGATGCGCAGTTAATTACCACAACAGCATCCGGCTTTTTATCCATATTAGACGTCCTGCTTTAGTCGCCAGTGGCGTTTGTATTTGTTGCCATGAAAGGGATTCTGTTTGATGATGACAGTCCTAAACAGTGCCCCCCCCCCGATGATCCGCGATAGACTACAACATACAAATACACACGCATATACACGCGCTCACGCACATAAACACACACACACACACACACACACACACACACACACACACACACACACACACATATACACACAGACACACAAACATACAGTCCATACGCACGCCCATACGTACGCACGTATATATATACACACACACACACACACCACCACCACCACCACGACCACCACCACCACCACCACCATTATCACCAACTACGACAACAACAACGCACTTTCAAGAACGCGCGCATGCACACCCTTACCTTCACACACATTGGTTAATTATGACTTGTGTGTGTGTGTGAGTGAGTGTGTGTGTGTGTGTGTGTGTGTGTGTGTGTGTGTGTGTGTGTGTGTGTGTGTGTGTGTGTGTGTGTGTGTGTGTGTGTGTGTGAGTGTGTGGGTGTGAGAGTGTGTGTGTGTGTGTGTGTGCGTGTGTGTGTGTGTGTGTGTGTGTGTACGTCGGTGCGTATGGACGTGCGTATGTGCGTGCGTGTCGTTGTGTGTGTATATGCGTGAGCGTGCGTGCGTTCGTACGTGCGTGTGTACTAATCGACGGACTTATTATTTATATATGTAAATATCATGAGTGACAGAATAAATTATTACTTGCGGGGAAATATAAAAAGTTAAACAAAACTTGGAAAATAATTGTGTAAAGATATTATAATTATAATTAATCAACCAAAGCACCCATTTTGATTAACGCTAGCGTGTCAGATGATGGTCCATTTGTGTTTATTTTGAATTTATACTGCAGGATCATGGTATTTCAATGGGAGCCATATTTATATCAAATTGAACCTTTGGGAATGTATGTGGTGCTGCGCTAACGTACAGTAACGGGTACAGACGAGGGCATTTCGCAAAGGTACCATTTGGTAGTTATATCACACTCCTAAAGATCGAATTTAGCCAATTCGAACCCATTGTTAGGGACTATGTTCGCTATCGCCGCGGTCGGTTGTAATGAGGATTTAAAACGAATGTTGAAGGCGACGACCGCGTCACGACATAATATCAATGTTTCGGTCATAAGTCAATGTGTGTGATAATGAAATATGAATTCACGGATGACAATCAACATGATAACAATTAAAATTATGTGCTAGACCTCCATGAAGCATTGTATTTGACATTATATCTCAATATATTAGTCAACCCGGGATCAATTAGGCCTTACGTTGATTGTCCGTTAACCAATCACAACGGTCGGCCAAGGTACGATGATGGTATGATAGGATCAAACATCCCCCCATACAGTTGTTACTTTAGAAACTTGCCCTGTCATAAAAATATACTCATAGGACCGGAATGTAAAGAAAATATACGACGCACCACGTGTTCGGCGTCCATTCTTTGATGGTTTGGCGGAGGTTTTGATAGGCAACATGTCACGTGATGGATAGGTCATTTGAATTAGGAAAGTGACGACCGCGTCACAACGTAATACAATTGTTTTGGCCGTAAGTCAACATTATAAAATCTGAATGACCTGTCCAGAACGTCGCATTTTGCTTACGACACAGTTACAATTATGCCTGTCACCTCAGTCAAGCTTTGGGGTTATTTATGTGAACTACATTACTGTCATATTTATTACCGGCATACAGTTGTCAATTTAGAAACGTTGCCTTGTGTTTTTCTCATGCAGAAAATCTTCTGAAGCCAGAATTTCTTCAAGATATACCACGAAATAGACGAACGCGCCAATTAGTTCGGCATCCATTTTTGATGGTTTGACGAAGCTTTTGTTAGGTAACAGGTCACGTGATGCAACAACTGTGTGCATAGGTTTTAAACGAAATTCAAAGTTGTATTTAGTAAACTTTTTATTAATGAGAACAGGTAAAGTGGTTGTCAGCTAACATATCCGTGTGTGTGCTGGTGGGACCTTTCATGACTTTGCAGTTGTTTGTGTGATCCTGGTCGAGCTTCCTGTGTGTGGCTTTGATGATGGTTATTGTACATGAAGAACCACCTGCAATTCCAGTGGGTATAGCGTATAAGGAAAAAGAACTGATAATACCGCTGTACAAAACAATAGTGAGGCCTCATTTAGAATATTGTATTCAAGCGTGGAAGCCATATCGCAGGAAGGACATAGATATGCTAGAAAGACTACGGAGGAGAGCGACTAAAATGATACCAAAACTGAGGGATCTTAGTTACGAAATACGCCCAAAAGAATGAGGTTTAACAACACTAGAGACCAGGAGATTGAGAGAAGATCAGATAGAAGTGTTTAAAATATTGAATGGTTATGGAAATATTGATAGAAATATTTTTTCTCAGTTAAGAAAGATAGAAGGACTAGAGGACATGAGTAAAGGAGCAGTGTAAATTAGATATAAGAAAGTTCTCATTTTCACAAAGGACTGTAAATTACCGGAACAGATTATCTGCTGATTGTGTAGGTGTTAGTAGTGTGAATATATTTAAAAATACAAATGACACATACCTCAGAATGGCGGGATACACGTAGATAAAAGGGTTGACCTCTCAATAAGCCAAAGTGCTTCCTTGTCCACCTGCCATCTTGAGTTAATTTTCTGGATGGCAATCTTGTTAAATCTTGTCTTGTTAAAAAGGATCTCATGTCTCACGCATAGCCTATGTAATGGTATGTTAAAAACATTTGTTTACCGAACTTGAGCGGAGAGACACTGTTGAGGTATAACACCCGTGACCTGACTCCTACGAAAGTCAGGCATTCCATCGACTTTGAGAGCAGCCACGTTGTCACTTACCAGATGTCGACTTTGTTCTATTTAGAACTGTATGTATAGACGATTCCCCCAAAACCTTAACACAACATTTGCATTCAAATTATTTAGTAGGGTCATAAATGTCGTCTTTGACTGTTATTTGCTTAGGGGTGATCTCAGTAAACATCGGAATACGACACAACACGATTTCGTAGTCCCATATCAGATATATTTCTGTTTCCAACATGTTATTTTCTGGTCACAATTCATAATGGCAGTGATGTGTTATGTGTAGGCTTATGACGGCTGATATGCTTCCTAACGAAAGTGTAGGGCCTAACGCCGCTGTCTACAGGTCGGTTTTTTAGAATGTTTTACATCAATATTTTGGAATAATTCACACCAGTGTTGTACTGACTCTGACCTATCATTGAACGCGTTAATTGCGTTGAACTGCGTGTCTCTATTCGAACAATGTGTGATCACATGCTCGGGCGATCTTGTCCACATGTACGTAGAATCCGAGTTGCGTCTTAACACTGCTATACAGACTTTAGTAGGAATGTGGGAATGTTTGTGTTTGCGTAAAACGCGTTACTTCAGCAAAAGGAGAAGTGTTGTTCAAGCCTTCCACGCAGTAATATTATCCGCCGGTTATTTCTGCCACTGCGCGTCTCTGACATCGACTGCTACAGTGCTGTTTTCCATAACATATTCCTGACCTTTCATTGACCTCGAACGAGTCACTTATAGTAGCGTGGGCACGAACCGTAGTTTACACAGGTACGTGGCCGGGGGGGCCGTGAGGGTGCGGCGGTATACACGCCCTAGGCGCGCTCTGGGCACATCGGTAATAAAGATTGGCGTCGCACATGAAAACTACTTGCGAAAATACACAAGAAGACAGCAACATTCATCAAATAGAAACTCACACAGGGTACATATCCGTCCGCCGGTAAGGCGAGATTTCTAAGAACAGGTGTGTGGGAGAAGTACTGCGACAGTAGCATAAAACATAGGCGACACATTCCTGCGATTAATTTGACACCATTTTGACATTTTCGAATATAAATATTTTTATTGCTGCTATTATGCGGTGATTGGCATCCGTTCGCCAAGTCTGCATACTCCTATATCGTTAAGCCGCGTCGCCATTTCGTTGACACCTCCGCCGTT
>CM034533.1:27371238-27658916 GCA_020002185.1 Paraescarpia echinospica
ACTGAGCTGGAGGCAGGTATACATTAGAATGTTCCGCCAGTGACCTTCCGCGCCCCGACAAATATGCATAGAGAATGGGAAGTAAAGTGAAAAAGTAATACAACGTGACAATGGCAGCGGCCTTTGTGCCTTTCTATGTTAGCAGCGTCTCAGTTAACGCTTTGAAGCGTCAACTATGAGATATTACTTACAATGAACGCCGGCGACGATACCTGGTAGTAGCTACCCCCAAGAGAGCGGAATACCGGGCGCGCTTCAACGACGCAGGCCGCACCAGATACAAGGCGTTGAGCATCGCCAGGGGCTACAGGCTTTTTGAGTCCCGGTGCTTCACAGTCCAGTCACGCGTCCAGCCTGCCGCATCCCGGCTGATGTTAGGTTCATTTTGACGTAGCGTTGTCTAGGCACTTATAAGCTGAATACACGCTTGCAGAGGCATGCACGCACACGCGCACGCGCACACACACGCACGCACACGCACCTACACACACACACCCGTACACGCACACGCACGCACGCGCACACACACATACACACATACCCAAGCACCCCCCACACACACACACATTCACAAACAGACACACACACACACTCTCTCTCTCACACACACACACCCACTCACAAACACACACACACACTCACTCATTCACACACACACACACACACACACACACCATCACACACACACACACACACACACACACACACACACACACACACACACACACACACACACACACACACACACACACACACACACACACACACACACACACAAGGACCAATGGAACATGGGATATCCATAATACTTTACCTCAACATGTTCCGTCAACCGATAGATATTGAATATCATGCGTCTTTCAACAGGTTCAACATGTGAAAGTATACACTCGTTGTAAAATGATAATCAAGTGCTTCGTGCATTTATTTTACTTTCAATTACGTAGCTAGGCTACATGGTTTAGGCGGAGAGGCAGCATCTGCGCAGAGCTCAACCACTGACGTTTCCCCTTAGTCTCATATCACGGCCGGTTGCGTCAAACGATTGACGAACAGACCTGATGCTGTGAGGCTGCCGTGATTACAGGGGTCAGCAGTCGGTTGCACAACATGCAATGTAATCTACGAAAATGGGCATCTTGACTAAACGCACATGTCAAAAAGGATACCGTTCGAAGTACAATAAATATACATCCTATAGGTCGTTTTGCATGCTGAAACTACGCTTATATTACCGAGTGTCTTCTACGTGCTGAGCATGCCATACATTGTACAAAACTGCTGCTGCTGCTGGTGCTGCCGCTGCTGCTGCCGCTGCTGCTGCTGGCTGCTGCTGGTGCTGCCGCTGCTGCTGCTGGCTGCTGCCGCTGCTGCTGCTGGTGCTGCCGCTGCTGCTGCTGGCTGCTGCCGCTGCTGCTGCTGGTGCTGCCGCTGCTGCTGCCGCTGCTGCTGCTGGCTGCTGCCGCTGCTGTTGCTGGCTGCTGCCTATGTTGCTCCTGTGTCTTACTGCGGTTGCTGTTCGCGTCACTGACGCCAGGGTTGTTGACCTTTCTATTGTTGTACACGAAACTGCACTCAGCCCGGTTGGTGATAAACAGTGTTTCAACAGTATCAGACGACGAGCCACCGAGGCGTGGCTCCCTACACGCCATATACACGGGCCGGGCGTCTCTCTCCTCCGCTCGGGTAGTGGTTCCAACGTATTAGTGGGCTTTGTTTTCTCAGAAATAGCTATGGTGGCTGGCTACTCGCATATTTGTAAAACTAAGTTGACATAAATTACAACAGCATCTGCAGTGCACATTGCTTTCTGAGGTACATCTGACGGGGTCTCGTTGGAGTGATTAGATGTGATAGAAGTATACACTCATGACTCATTGTGTAGATTGTCCTTTGTAGACCCCCAAAGTTGAATTTGTATTGTGTCATATTTTGTACAAACAGCCTTGTACTGCCTAGACCGCCATGAGAGTCTGACTGTTTCTGTTGGAATGGCGTGACTCAGCACTGCAATGCTACACGTGTTGTGTTGGTAATAAAACTGTCACCCGAATTAAAGATTATCCCCACCCACGTTACGACCTTCCGACAACTCTTCCCCGGCCTTCACGCTATCGTCACTCTCCCAAAGGTAAGCCTACACCACGACGTCAACCTACGCAAACGCACGTAGCGTTAACCCTAAACACACCGCTGCAAGTCCGAGTAACTTGTCATTTCGACCACTACCCCGTAATTTTTACGTATCCAGTACGTAGCGGTTTGTGTGCGTCACGATCGAAATCACGCGCGTGACCTCCGTCAAACTGTGCCTTTGCTAACATTCGTGTTAGCTGTATACGTGAATTGCATTACTTTTGCTGCACGACATCTCATAAATAAATCATTCACGTATACAGCTGTTTCTTCAAAAAACTTTGCCTTATGTTCCTGTCATAAAGAAACACTTTTGTGCATAGAATATCAACAAAATATACGACGGAATGCACGAATGCGCCAAGTATTCGGCATCCATTTTTTGATGGCTTGGCGTTGTTATTGCTAGGCAACAGGTCACATGATGGATAGGTCAATTGGTAATCCAGAAATTGCTACACATTTATAAATGTAATACTTTATAAGTTAATACAAATACCTATAGGATCCCTGGGCCGACAACTCAATTCCCCCATTTCGTTAGGCTACTAACGGTCGGTTTAGATACTTCCGACTACATCGGTTAACCAGTCTCCCCAGATTGGTGGACGAGAGCCAAGGATTTGATTCAACCTACTGCGATTTTTAAATGTAAGATGTTTCGTTCACGACACTTTGCCTATGTTTCAGGAGGAGACACTTACCACAGTTGCATGGGTATTCAATCCTAAACAGTGTTAAAGTAGGGAAAGCTAAATATCCTACACTGGGAAATGGGGAAAATTGACTCACCGAGCCAATGGTATCAGCCCACAAAAAGCAATGCAGGCGCCACATTACATGATACCAAAACACTTACTCTGATACTGGAATATAAGCGCTATGAGCGCCTAGACTAAATAAATAAAGTATGTTCTTTCATAGCGCAGTATCCGGTCCACAGGACTACTCAAAGCGCTTTCTACTTTACTCCCTGGCAGACCTGTTCAATCGAACACCATCTCGACTTCTCTGGAAAACATTCAGGACCCGCTGCAAATAATGCGCGAAGACTAACCAGGTACTCCTTTATACAGCAGAGTGAACTGGAGCAACGCAAAGTGAAAGAACTTGCCCAAAATTCGATAGGACAGCTAGAGGCTTTGAAGTCGGAATCTCTCGATTGAGAGTCAAAAGCTCTAACTGCTGCGCCACCGCGCTCCATCTAGACCACCAATGACGTTTTCATTTGTAATCGTTATATAACGACCGCAAAGACACGGACATCCCCGTCTAAGGCACCATCACTCTTATTCAGAAACCAACTACCGTGTACGCGACGTGTTTTGGGGATGGCCTCTCAGTGTATTACATGTTTTTTTCCGTGATTGCGCAACATGGCATGTTCTTGTGTTAGCTGCTTAGTTGGGCAAATGATGTCTGCAGTAAATGCAGACCCTACAGTTGTGCGTCATAGATACAAAATAGTTTCTGCTAGCTGGTGTTATGAGAAAATGATACTGCGTGGGTTGTATAATTATAGGGACAATATCAACTGCACATCACATTTTAGAATACCCATTAAAAACCTATGTTGAGTCTACAATCCTGGTAGGGTTATGTAACATGCGACAAGTATGCTGTTTAATCATTCCGGTTTTCGTCATTGGCGCACGAAACATACAACAGTGCTAACAACATGGTCCACGCAACACATGGCCGGCAGTGTCAATGGTCCACTCAACACACGACAGTGTTAATGATCCACGCAACACACGGTAACGTCAATGGTCCCAACACACGGCAGTGTTAATGATCCACTCAACACACGGTAACGTCAATGGTCCACTCAACACACGGCAGTGTTAATGATCCACTCGACACATGGCAGTGTCAATGGTCCACTCAACACATGACAGTGTCAATGGCCCTCCCAACACATGACAGCGTCAATGGTCCACTCAACACGCGACAGTGTCAATGGTCCACTCATTACATGACATTGTCAATGGTCCACCCAACACATGACAGTGCCAATGGTCTACTCAACACACAGCAGTCTTAATGGTCCACTCAACACTCGAAGTATCAATGGTCCACTGAACACTTGGCAGTGTCAATGGTCCGCTCAACACAGGCATTGTTAGTGGTCCACTCAACACATGGCATTGTCAGTGGTCCACTCAACACACGAAAGTGCCAATGGTCCATTCAACAGACGAAAGTGCCAATGGTCCACTCAACACTCAACTGTGTCAATGGTCCACTCAAAACGCGGAAATGTCAATGGTCCACTCAACACACGGCATTGTCAGTGGTCCACTCAACACACGAAAGTGCCAATGGCCCATTAAACACACGAAAGAGCATATGGTCCACTCAACACGTGACAGTGCCAATGACCCACTCAACATACGGCAGTGTCAATGGTCTACTCAACACACGGCAGTAAACGTAGGTACGGCGCATTCCGCGCGGCGGATTACAAATACTTCTACTCACTCATGTGTTCGGGCTCGTGTTTTTTGACATGCATCAGCTGTAACAGAGGCAGTCTGTGTGTTACCTGCGGACCTCATCATTCTCGTTGGCACACATAAAAATCGGTGGACCGTTCCTCTAAACAAAACTAAATGAAACGACATTGCTTCGTTGACAGATAAATTATTTCTGCGGTTGGTCGAGGCGTTGCTCCCCCGTCTCATAGGTTTTACAGAGAAACATATATGAGGAAACACGCATAGTTTGTAGTGAATACGTTCGACGGTCACGTTGAACGAGTCCGCTACTTTCTAACCATGTAAATATTGGCCGATTGTTGACTTGAAACGTATAGCGGCAGATATATTGCATCGTGGAGCGAAACACGACTATAATTATGGAATATGCAGGACGGAAGAACGAAGCGCAACTGAGCGATCTGCAGCACAAACGAAGTAGACACGACTGTGTGGTCTGTAGCACAAAGGAAGGAGACGCGACTGTGTGGTCTGTAGGACCAAGGAAGGAGACGCGACTGTGTGGTCTGTAGGACCAAGGAAGGAGACGCGACTGTGTGGTCTGTAGGACCAAGGAAGGAGACGCGACTGTGTGGTCTATAGGACCAAGGAAGGAGACACGACTGTGTGGTCTATAGGACCAAGGAAGGAGACACGACGGTATGGTCTATAGGACCAAGGAAGGAGACACGACTGTATGGTATGTATGACCAAGGACGGAGACACGACTATGTGGTCTGTAGGACCAAGGAAGGAGACACGACTGTGTAGTCTATAGGACCATGGAAGGAGACACGACTGTGTGGTCTATAGGACCAAGGAAGGAGACTCGATTGTGTGGCCTATCGAACCAAGGAAGGAGACACGACTGTGTGGTCTACAGAACCAAGGAAGGATACACGACTGTGTGGTCTATAGGACCATGGTAGGAATCACGATGCTGTGGTCTATACGACCAAAACATTTGACACGACTGTGTGGTCTGTAAGACTGTGTGGTCTATCGGGTCAATGAATGAAACACGATTATATTAAAAATGATGGTCTATAGAACCAAGGAAGGAGTGTGTGCAGTGTATGGATGTGTACGTATGTGTACGTATGTGTACGGATGTGTACGGAGGTGTACGGATGTGTAGGGATGTGTATTCGAGGGAGGACTATGCTGCCGTTATCCATCAACTACAGTAGCCAGGATTTGCTAGGCCCTTGTAAGACGTGAAGATCACGAGACCGGTGAGAAGTATCGAATCAACTTCATTTTAATTGTGTTCTATTAATGAACGCATTTATTGGTAATTATATTAATAGTCTCCCGTCCGCGCCAAAGTATACATCGTATGGAAGAGAATAACACCTCAACGAAATATTCTGGAACAAACTGATCAATTTTATATTTACCCGTACAATTGTATGTACGACGGCGTTATGGCTAACTACAATCAACAATATACACCGCCGAGACGGTGCTACTGAAAAGACCAATGTTAATGTTACCATTAAGTTTCCAACTCAACCAAACTACATCACTTGTTTCACTAAATCGTAATATATCATGACAAATACGAGTGCTTGCTTTACTTTGTAAACTTTAGAAGCAAACTTAACGAATTATTACCCTGAAACCAAACGAATAAATAATCACGATCGTCTTTACCTCAAACAGGAAAGTCCTTGCCTCGACTGCTAAGACAACGTTCTCCGCATCAGCGGCTACGCAATGCGCACATTTCGTGGCTATGACGTCATTTCCTATGACGCAATACAACAGCTCCACTGTAACTGCGCGATTCCTTTTGCGTGACGCGCTGACGCACAGCTGCATTCCTGGCGCGTTTATTTAGTCGTCCAACACTGAATCTTTATCGAACACGTTTCTCCTCTTTCGATAGGTCAGGGGTCGTTAGTAAGAGCAAAGGTAACGCGTTTCCGTTTCTTGGGTGACTTGATGGCAGGTTTCTTTCCCGGGTAGCCTTCGATCGTGAGGCAACCGTCTGGGGCGAACACACAGCGCAGGTTCTCGGCACTGATCGCCTCAGGCAGCGTGAACTGACGCCGGAACTCCCGCTGCATGGCGCTGCGGTTGCCGTCGACACTGGACGACTTGGCGTAGATGTCCAGCATATGTCCGTCCGTGTTGATGAGTACGTCGGCCGGCCGGAAGCCGCTCATGTCCAGCTGGAGCTGCATCTGGCGGCGGCCGCTTGCGTCCTGCGTCATCACCGGAAGTGGGCCAAGATCCGGCATTGTGGGAATGCCGAGAGGCGCCATGTTGTTCGTCGGCCCCATCAGCGGCATGTTGGGTGCCGGAAACGGCATCATGGGCTGCTGGAACTGCTGCGCCATCTGCTGGTGGAACATGTTCACCTGGTCCTGCAGTGACTTCATGTTCATGTCCACCGTAAGATCAGGCATCATTTGCGGCTGCAGTTGTCGTTGCGGTGATGGTAGTAGTTGTTGTTGCGGTGACGGCAGGAGTTGTTGTTGTGGCGGTGGCATCTGCTGTGGTTGTTGCGCCGGTTGTGCAGGGTTGTTGAATGGAGTGGCGTCTTCGTCCATTTGGACGGGCACCAGTCTGTAATACTTGACATTGGCCGGTTGACGTTGGGCCATCATGCTTCCGGTGTGTCTCGGCACTGTGTCGTTGTCGCTCAGTTCTACAGTACCCACTCCGTCGGCGCTGGTTCGTTCTACGATTGACGACCGATCGCTGGTTCCCACGCAATCCTCCTGTGTTTCCGATATAGTTACACAAATGATATTACGTTGAGAACTAACCGCACGTTTCTTGCCTTCGACAGCGTAACCTACCTTTACAATTATATCCAGTAATGTAAAAAAGTCACTTCAACAAAGTCAACTTGTTCTCGTCAATGATCTCACTTTAACGAGTGTTACGTCTCACTGAAACGATCCGCGCTGAATATATTTGCGCCGAGACAACACTAACACAGGTCGTTATGTCCGATCGTCAAAGACCGCGTAGCTAGACGACTGCCTTACCGGTGTGGGCGCTCCGAGGCGACGCTGCGATGCCGCGTAACGCTTACGCTATTGTGCGCCGGCGGCGGTGCGGGTTCTACTTTTATGTACCTGCGTAGCGACGTAAAGTTGGCCCGCGTTCGCGTACACTGCTAGCAGTCTGACGTACACGTCACCGTGCTGGCTCGCGGCTGTTGCTCCACTGGTAAACACCTTCCACACCGTCAACCAGCGGTGGTCTTAATAGGGGTTTTATGTGCCCGGCGTGCCGCGTAGGACCGTGTGACAAGAACGCCTAGGAGCACGCTGCTACAGTGACAAGCCACGGCGAGCGTCGCGGTCTACCCCGGCAAGCGACAGCCGGCACGTTTACCTCTCGTTATCCGGTCTCGGTTTATTTCCGCCCACAGCCGAGAAAAAACACACGTGTTCGTGCGCCTTACGTAGCGATGGTTTATCTCAATGTATCCTGTTTATTTGACGCTGGATTCCCGGAAGTAGAGCGATCCATCATGTGTACACACTACAGACAGACAGACTCAGCCACTGACTAAATCGACGTGAGGCGGTATTTAGGCGTACTGAATGTCTATTTGAAACAAAACTGAGATGCGTGAGGGTCAGAACACCGCGATCGCTAAGTCGACGTATAAGATAGTTTTACAGAGCGAAGGCTTGATGATGTCAGTGCCGCTGTTGCGATAGCTGACAGACGGAAGCAGTCCGGCCCGTGTGTGCAACTGGGCGGTAAATACACCATAAACGAGGTACGCTACACTGCCCACGCCCCGTACGACGAAGAGAAGGGCAGTATACTGTCCTCGGGGAAACCAAACTCCCTAATCAATTCTGCTCATATGGCTAACTTCGTTCATTTTACGCCCACACGCTATAAAATCAGCACCGGTGGTGGATTTATATATAAACGAACAGATTTCGCGCAGTATTTCGAACGTGGCTGAATTCTTTCGTAGATAAGTTGCCAGGTGTTCGTTTAGAATTTAGAGCGACCAGAAAGAACGGATTCAGCGCACGTGTAAGAGCGTACCTTTACCTTGTTACCTTTTGTAGTATCGCCAGTGATTGCCTCATCTATCAAATTGGCCTTTGTGTAGCATCAACCCCGTAACCAACGCCACAAAGGCATGTTCTTCTGTAGCGTTTGTTACGGGGTTGATATATCGGAAGCGAAATCACACATTCGCAGAACAGACAGGCGGCCCTAATTTGTGAGGATGTAATAAAGTAGGCAGAGAATACGTGGTTTGTTCTCTGGAGACAAAAGAGCATGTTTGGGGTCCATGCGGCGCATGCGTCCCAGAAACACACATCGTAAATACGCGAGGCCTACACACAGTCACACACACCGTCGTGAGGATGTCGACAGTCGACAGAGGAGCGCGGGGGTGCAGTGGATAGAGCATCGGATTCTCAATCGACAGAATCCGGGTTCGAATCCTCCTGCTGTCGTGTCGAACCTTGAGGAAGTTCGTTCACTTTGCGTTGCTCCATTTCAGTCAGCTGTATGAATGAGTACCTGGCTTTAGACAGTGGTGGATATTCGTGTACGAATAATCTTAGCGCATTAATTGCAGCATAGCTGAATGCTTCCCAGAGAAGTCAAGATGGTGTTCGAATGAACAGGTCAGCCAGGGAGAAACGTATAAAGCGTTTTGAGTTCTCCTAAGAGCTGGATATTATACGCTCTATTTGTGATGCCGCGTAGCCCTTTAGTTGACTAAAGTGAGATGGACACGTGGAGAGAATGGGAGTAGAACGTTTGGCAAAGAAAGCAGATTCCCAAAAAGGAAGCGATGACGGCCTAGACTGCGATGGTAGGACAGTGTAAGGAGAGATTTTGAAGGATTGGAAGAGGAATGGAGAACGAGAGCGACAGATAAAGGGGAATGGAGACAGTTGGTGGAGAGCAGGGCAAGATCAGTGAAAAAAAGACATAAGAAAACAAAACAAATCGAGGATGAGAATCGAGGCCAGCCTCGCTCCTGACAGACAGGGAAACAAGAGGAGAGCAACAGATGGAGAGAACTCTCAGTCTAACTATCTCCCTTTAACGTGGTCACTGGTATGTGCATGCGCAGAAGAGAAAAAGCGCAAAACGATCGTGTGATTGCGCTTAGGATATTTCGTGTATTTCCGTTTCATTTTCCGTACACCGGGACATGAAAGAGAAGGATCATGACAACATTGTTTACTCGGGTCCAAGAGGTTCTTTTGTCCAGTTCGTACGTCGCAAAGTTTAGGTTCCAATGTCGAATCGATGCACAGACATGTGAGCGGTGTTAAGAAAATAGATTTAACAAGAACAAGATTTAACAAGATTGCCATCCAGAGAATTAACTCTAGATGGCAGGTGGACAAGGAAGCCCTTTGGCTTATCGAGAGTTCAACCCTTTTATCTACATATATCCAGCCCTTCTGAGGTATGTGTCGATTTTATTTTTAAACATATTCACACTACTAGCACCCACACAATCATCAGATAATCTGTTCCATTCATTCACAGTCCTTTGTGAAAATGAGAACTTTCTCACGTCTAATCTACACTGCTCCTTTACTAATGTAACTTCATGTCCTCTAGTCTTTCTATCTTTCTTAACAGAAAAAAACATATTTCTATAAATATTTTCATAACCATTCAATATTTTAAACACTTCTATCTGATCTCCTCTCAATCTCCTGGTCTCTAGTGTTGTTAAACCACATTCTTTTAGGCGTTTTTCATAACTAAGATCCCTCAGTTTTGGTATCATTTTAGTCGCTCTCCTCTGTACTCTTTCTAGCATATCTATGTCCTTCTTGCGGTATGGCATCCACGCTTGTATACAATATTCTAAATGAGGCCTAACTATTGTTTTGTACAGTGGTATTATTAGTTCTTTTTCTTTATATGCTATATTTCGTCTAATCAATCCAAGGATTTGATTTCCCTTTGAAGCTGCAATTCCACACTGCTCTGAAACCTTCATGTCAGCACTAATTGTCAGCCCTAAGTCTTTTTCTTTTACAGTAGTACTTAGTACAGTTCCCCCCATTGTATATTCTACATATTCGTTCACATGTCCTGTGTGGAGGCATTTACATTTCCCAAAATTGAACAACATTTGCCACTTTTCAGACCATTTGATCAACCTGTCAAGATCATCTTGTAAATGCTGTCTATCACCATCACTTTCAATCCTTCTAAACACTTTTGTATCATCTGCAAATTTCAACACCTTGCTAGCTATATCATCGTCCAAATCGTTTATATATATTAAGAATAATATAGGTCCCAGTACTGATCCCTGTGGAACCCCACTCAAAACTGATTTCCAGTTTGAAGCCTCCCCATCAACAACTACCCGTTGTCTTCTGTCAATCAGCCATTTTTCTATCCAGTTAATTATACCATTTCCTATGCCATGGGCTTTTAGTTTAAGCAGTAATCTCTGATGTGGCACTTTGTCGAAAGCTTTTTGAAAATCTAAGTAGATGATATCTACTGGTGATCCATCATCTACCCACTTAGTGATATCTTCCAAAAAACATAACATATTTGTTAAGCATGACCTCGCTTTTAGAAACCCATGTTGAGATGGGTTTATCAAGTTATGTTTAACAAGAAAATCCACCATGTGATCTTTAATTAGTCTTTCTAATAATTTACAAATCACTGATGTTAAACTCACTGGTCTATAGTTCTCTGACTTGTTTCTCGAACCTTTTTTAAATAACGTTATAATGTTTGCTTCTTTCCATTCTAAAGGAACCACTCCCTCTTCTAATGACAAGTTGAAAACTGTTGCAAGCGGTATGCTAATTTGTTCTACAATTTCCACTAGTAGCTTGGGTGGAATACCATCCATCCCAGGTGATTTATTTTCCTTCATAGCCCTAATTTTTTTAGCTACCATTTCTGGGGTTACAATTAACTGTCTTAAATAGTCTGATTCTGCCCCCTTGAACTTAGCCTCTGGTACTGGCAGTGAACTAGTGTCTTCTCTGGTAAACACTGAACTAAAATACTCATTTAGGTCTTCAGCCATTAAGAATCCTTCTGATATTATATTTCCAGCACTATCTTCTAGAGGACCGACCTTATCCTGAACTTTCTGTTTGCTTCGAACATACGCATAAAAACTCCTGCTGTCATGTTTTATATTACAAGCTAATTTATGTTCATAGCTTCTCTTTGAATTTCTAATTTCAGCTGTAGCTTGGTTTAGTGCTTCTTTATAAATGTTGTAGTCTTCGTCATTTCCAGTACGTCTATATGACTTCCACATCATTTGTTTATACTTAATTTTTCTAATGGCTTCTTTCGATAAGTATTTCTTTCTGGTCCGTTTCCCTTGTTTTTTGAAGGGAACAAATTTATCTACGATGCACTCTATTTCATTCTTTAAGATATTCCAGCATTCGGTTGCTGTCTTATTTCTTCAGTGTATTATTCCAGTCTATCTTTGCTAAATATTTCCTCATGTCCTTATACCTTCCTTTGTGGAAATTTCTCCTATACTGCTTTTTATTATTCCTTTCTGATTTTACTTTGATGGTGAAATGTATCTGGTTGTGATCACTACTCCCCAGTGGCTCACATATCTTGACATTGTCAACTAATTCTTTCTGTGAGGACAAAACTAAGTCTAACACATTCTCTCCCCTGGTTGGTTCTAGCACATGTATGTTGAAGGAAACTATCTTGTACTAAAACTAAAAACTTGTGGTCCTCACTACCCATACTCTGTAGAGATTTCCATTTTATATGCCCATGGTTAAAATCCCCCATAATAACACAGTCCCGTTTGCTCACTTCCCTTATAGCGTTTTGTATTTTTTCATTCTCTTCTATGCTTATGTTTGGACTTCGATAAACTAATCCAACCGTTAACGTTGAGTTTCCTGTAACTATGTTACACCAAACAGCTTCTTCGCAATCTGCTTCTCTGTCTAATTTTATTTCATAAGCCTGGATAGATTCTTTAATATATAAAATAACTCCACCTCCCCTTCTTCCTATTCTATCTTTCCTAAACATTACATATCCTGTCAGTCCCAATTCGGCATCTGATATATCGGTGGTTGCCCATGATTCGGTTATACCTATTATGTGAGGGTCAATATCTTCTACCATAATGTTTAGTTCATTTCTTTTATTTACTATACTCCTTGCATAGAGTTGACACTTGGGCAAAGCATTCTTTGGTTTTGCAGACACATCGGCGGCAGTCGCGCATCTTTGTTGCTAATACCAGTAGAACAGGTATTGACGCTAGGCTAATGATGTCGTGTTTGGGGGATGCTATTTCATGTATGCTAATTATAATTGTTTGTTGCCAATACCAGTAGAACAGTTATAATTGTTTGTTGCCAATACCAGTAGAACAGTTATAATTGTTTGTTGCCAATACCAGTAGAACAGATACTGACGCTAGGCTGATGATGTCGTGTTTGGGGGATGCTATTTCGTGTATGCTAATTATATTTGTTTGTTGCCAATACCAGTAGAACAGGTACTGACGCTAGGCTGATGATGTCGTGTTTGGGGGATGCTATTTCATGTATGCTAATTATAATTGTTTGTTGCCAATACCAGTAGAACAGTTATAATTGTTTGTTGCCAATACCAGTAGAACAGTTATAATTGTTTGTTGCCAATACCAGTAGAACAGATACTGACGCTAGGCTGATGATGTCGTGTTTGGGGGATGCTATTTCATGTATGCTAATTATAATTGTTTGTTGCCAATACCAGTAGAACAGGTATTGACGCTAGGCTAATGATGTCGTGTTTGGGGGATGCTATTTCATGTATGCTAATTATAATTGTTTGTTGCCAATACCAGTAGAACAGTTATAATTGTTTGTTGCCAATACCAGTAGAACAGTTATAATTGTTTGTTGCCAATACCAGTAGAACAGATACTGACGCTAGGCTGATGATGTCGTGTTTGGGGGATGCTATTTCGTGTATGCTAATTATATTTGTTTGTTGCCAATACCAGTAGAACAGGTACTGACGCTAGGCTGATGATGTCGTGTTTGGGGGATGCTATTTCATGTATGCTAATTATAATTGTTTGTTGCCAATACCAGTAGAACAGTTATAATTATTTGTTGCCAATACCAGTAGAACAGATACTGACGCTAGGCTGATGATGTCGTGTTTGGGGGATGCTATTTCGTATATGCTAAGTATAATTGTTTGTTACCAATACCAATTAGAACAGTTATAGTGTTACATTTTATACCAATTAGAACGAGTATTGACTGGAACTGATGATGTCGTATTTGGGGATGCTATTTCATTTATGCAAATTATAATTGTTTGTTAGCCAATACCAGTAGAACGGAAGTGATGACGCTAGGCTGATGATGTCGTGTTTGGGGATATTTCATGTATGCAAATTACAATTGTTTGTTGCAATACCAGTAGAACGAGTATTGACGCTAGGCTGATGATGTCGTATTTGGGGATGCTATTTCATTTATGCAAATTATAATTGTTTGTTGCCAATACCAGTAGAACAGGTACTGACGCTAGGCTGATGATGTCGTGTTTGGGGATGCTATTTCATGTATACAAATTACAATTGTTTGTTGCCAATACCAGTAGAACAGGTACTGACGCTAGGCTGATGATGTTGTGTTTGGGGGATGCTATTTCATGTATGCTAATTATAATTGTTTGTTGCCAAAACCAGTAGAACAGGTACTGACGCTAGGCTGATGATGTCGTGTTTGGGGGATGCTATTTCATGTATGCAAATTATAATTGTTTGTTGCCAATACCAGTAGAACAGGTATTGACGCTAGGCTGATGATGTCGTGTTTGGGGGATGCTATTTCATGTATGCTAATTATAATTGTTTGTTGCCAATACCAGTAGAACAGTTATAATTGTTTGTTGCCAATACCAGTAGAACAGTTATAATTGTTTGTTGCCAATACCAGTAGAACAGATACTGACGCTAGGCTGATGATGTCGTGTTTGGGGGATGCTATTTCGTGTATGCTAATTATAATTGTTTGTTGCCAATACCAGTAGAACAGGTACTGACGCTAGGCTGATGATGTCGTGTTTGGGGGATGCTATTTCATGTATGCTAATTATAATTGTTTGTTGCCAATACCAGTAGAACAGTTATAATTATTTGTTGCCAATACCAGTAGAACAGATACTGACGCTAGGCTGATGATGTCGTAGTTTGGGGGATGCTATTCATGCATGCTAATCTATAATTGTTTGCTGCCAATACCAGTAGAACAGTTATAATTAGATTGCCGCCAATACCAGCGGGAAACAGGTATTGACGCCAGGCTGATGATGTCGCATTTGGGGATGCTATTCTTACTTCTATGCAAATTATAATTGTTTGCCGCCACTACCAGTAGAACAGGCATTGACGCTTTCAGGCCAGATGATGTCGCTCTGTGGATGCCATCTACGCATGCAAATTCATACTGGTTGCCACCAGTAGAACAGGTATTGACGCTAGGCTGATGATGTCGTATTTGGGGGATGCTATTTCATTTATGCAAATTATAATTGTTTGTTGCCAATACCAGTAGAACAGGTATTGACGCTAGGCTGATATTTGTTGCCAATACCAGTAGAACAGATACTGACGCTAGGCTGATGATGTCGTGTTTGGGGGATGCTATTTCATGTATGCTAATTATAATTGTTTGTTGCCAATACCAGTAGAACAGTTATAATTATTTGTTGCCAATACCAGTAGAACAGGTACTGACGCTAGGCTGATGATGTCGTGTTTGGGGGATGCTATTTCATGTATGCAAATTATAATTGTTTGTTGCCAATACCAGTAGAACAGGTATTGACGCTAGGCTGATGATGTCGTGTTTGGGGGATGCTATTTCATGTATGCTAATTATAATTGTTTGTTGCCAATACCAGTAGAACAGGTATTGACGCTAGGCTGATGATGTCGTGTTTGGGGGATGCTATTTCATGTATGCAAATTATAATTGTTTGTTGCCAATACCAGTAGAACAGGTATTGACGCTAGGCTGATGATGTCGTGTTTGGGGGATGCTATTTCATGTATGCAAATTATAATTGTTTGTTGCCAATACCAGTAGAACAGGTACTGACGCTAGGCTGATGATGTCGTATTTGGGGGATGCTATTTCATGTATGCAAATTATAATTGTTTGTTGCCAATACCAGTAGAACAGGTACTGACGCTAGGCTGATGATGTCGTGTTTGGGGGATGCTATTTCATGTATGCAAATTACAATTGTTTGTTGCCAATACCAGTAGAACAGGTACTGACGCTAGGCTGATGATGTTGTGTTTGGGGGATGCTATTTCATGTATGCTAATTATAATTGTTTGTTGCCAAAACCAGTAGAACAGGTACTGACGCTAGGCTGATGATGTCGTGTTTGGGGGATGCTATTTCATGTATGCAAATTATAATTGTTTGTTGCCAATACCAGTAGAACAGGTATTGACGCTAGGCTGATGATGTCGTGTTTGGGGGATGCTATTTCATGTATGCTAATTATAATTGTTTGTTGCCAATACCAGTAGAACAGGTATTGACGCTAGGCTGATGATGTTGTGTTTGGGGGATGCTATTTCATGTATGCAAATTATAATTGTTTGTTGCCAATACCAGTAGAACAGGTATTGACGCTAGGCTGATGATGTTGTGTTTGGGGGATGCTATTTCATGTATGCAAATTATAATTGTTTGTTGCCAATACCAGTAGAACAGGTACTGACGCTAGGCTGATGATGTCGTGTTTGGGGGATGCTATTTCATGTATGCTAATTATAATTGTTTGTTGCCAAAACCAGTAGAACAGGTACTGACGCTAGGCTGATGATGTCGTGTTTGGGGGATGCTATTTCATGTATGCAAATTATAATTGTTTGTTGCCAATACCAGTAGAACAGGTATTGACGCTAGGCTGATGATGTCGTGTTTGGGGGATGCTATTTCATGTATGCTAATTATAATTGTTTGTTGCCAAAACCAGTAGAACAGGTACTGACGCTAGGCTGATGATGTCGTGTTTGGGGGATGCTATTTCATGTATGCTAATTATAATTGTTTGTTGCCAAAACCAGTAGAACAGGTATTGACGCTAGGCTGATGATGTCGTGTTTGGGGGATGCTATTTCATGTATGCTAATTATAATTGTTTGTTGCCAATACCAGTAGAACAGGTACTGACGCTAGGCTGATGATGTCGTGTTTGGGGGATGCTATTTCATGTATGCTAATTATAATTGTTTGTTGCCAAAACCAGTAAAACAGGTACTGACGCTAGGCTGATGATGTCGTGTTTGGGGGATGCTATTTCATGTATGCTAATTATAATTGTTTGTTGCCAAAACCAGTAGAACAGGTACTGACGCTAGGCTGATGATGTCGTGTTTGGGGGATGCTATTTCATGTATGCTAATTACAATTGTTTGTTGCCAATACCAGTAGAACAGGTACTGACGCTAGGCTGATGATGTCGTGTTTGGGGGATGCTATTTCATGTATGCTAATTATATTTGTTTGTTGCCAATACCAGTAGAACAGGTACTGACGCTAGGCTGATGATGTCGTGTTTGGGGGATGCTATTTCATGTATGCTAATTATAATTGTTTGTTGCCAAAACCAGTAGAACAGGTACTGACGCTAGGCTGATGATGTCGTGTTTGGGGGATGCTATTTCATGTATGCTAATTATATTTGTTTGTTGCCAATACCAGTAGAACAGGTACTGACGCTAGGCTGATGATGTCGTGTTTGGGGGATGCTATTTCATGTATGCTAATTATAATTGTTTGTTGCCAAAACCAGTAGAACAGGTACTGACGCTAGGCTGATGATGTCGTGTTTGGGGGATGCTATTTCATGTATGCAAATTATATTTGTTTGTTGCCAATACCAGTAGAACAGGTACTGACGCTAGGCTGATGATGTCGTGTTTGGGGGATGCTATTTCATGTATGCTAATTATAATTGTTTGTTGCCAATACCAGTAGAATATTTATTGACGCTAGGCTGATGATGTCGTGTTTGGGGGATGCTATTTCATGTATGCTAATTATAATTGTTTGTTGCCAATACCAGTAGAATATTTATTGACGCTAGGCTGATGATGTCGTGTTTGGGGGATGCTATTTCATGTATGCTAATTATAATTGTTTGTTGCCAATACCAGTAGAATATTTATTGACGCTAGGCTGATGATGTCGTGTTTGGGGGATGCTATTTCATGTATGCTAATTATAATTGTTTGTTGCCAATACCAGTAGAATATTTATTGACGCTAGGCTGATGATGTCGTGTTTGGGGATGCTATTTCACGTATGCTAGTTATAATAGGTGCCCGGCGAGAGGCTTCTTTCAAACGTTACAGTAAATATACCCAAATGTAGCCGTTCCACGGAAGTCAACGGACATTTGCGGTTCACTTGAGTTCAATGATGCGTTACAATACTTTTGCAAGCTTACTTTCATTCATGAGGCAACATACATAAGGCAACATTCTTCACTATTAATATATTTTGAACTTACAATCGTTTCTATCTTGCTAATTACAGCATAGCATGCGGCAGATAATAATTTATTAATTAATCGAACACATCTCCTGGGTGACGTCATCCGAGGAATGACTGGTCGCTGAATTGGTGCACTGAAAAGGTGAATAACTCAAAATAACCACCTTTGTGTTTGTTTAAATGCATCGCTAGCTGTTAGACCAGAGGCCAATGGTTCAAGGGTGCGAACGAACCTCGACTCCTGGGAGGTGATACACTCACAGTGCCTCAGAGTTAGCGTGTCGTGGAACATCACGAAAAACAGTTTCCACAATTTCATCAGGTTTGTAAAAAAGATTTTTCCAAATCCATGATTAGTATTACAACAGTCAATATAGTAATATTTATCTTGTTTTAGAATAAATGGTTTCCTACTTCGTAAAGATTAAGCAGATTCGAGAAAATGAATATTGAACTCATCAGGGGCGGTTTCAGAGAGGGTAATCTAGAAACCTCCAGTTGCACCCTGGTTGAGACTCGCCAAAAGCCTTGGTGGTCGAACCCAAATTTATAACGGGTGGGCTGAGCCGGAGCTTCAGCACGACTTCGTCCTCGCGCTGTCGGATCATGACATCGGAAAACGGGGGGAGGAGGTGCTGATGAAATTTGTTCACGGCGTCTACAATTTCTGAAGGTCTTAGGGGCACATTCAACAGGACTAGGGGGCACGCCACTATAACGCAGTCATAGCACGGCCAAATTCCAAAAGTCTAGGGGACACGTCACGTACTTCCATAAACCATGACCCCTTTCACAGGACGGTTCGCAGAAACTAACTCGCTGCCTATAGATGAACAATGCCGCCTTGTGTCTGAGGCTTCAGATAATGACACGGAATGGGTTGAAGCGAGTACACTTTATAGGTCAACCGTTCTACGCAGTTCTTTCTACGCTGGACAGATGTCATTAGCGAATCAATTGAACGATTGTCCCCCGCGGCAACAGCAAATGTTACACTGGGTGCTGTCTTACCAAGTGTAATAACGGTCGTGGAGTTCAGCTGTCACACCACGAACATAACCCAGGGGTTGATTCGTTAACTCCCCAGGAGTTCAAGTAACACACGTGCTGTCATCAAAACACGGTATCTTTTATTACCGTTAAACATTTCAACGACCGTGGTGAGATGTGCTTGCAACAGTCGGTGCATTAAAGGATAATGTCAACCAGATATTTCATGGGGAAGAACAACTGAGCGTAACTGGTTCCTGTGTGATGTCACAAAACTGCAACTACTGTAGGTGTTCTACAGGTGACTGGACCCGGTAAAATTGCCGCATTGTTCCACGTTACGTGAGTAACCGGCGTAACGCTCATTCGTGGTCCTTCAGACGTTGGCGACATACCGGAAGACTAGTCTCTTTGAAAATAATCCTGCGGGAGTCTGCGTCTGACGTTTCCTCTCAATCCAGGGCCCTGGGACAAGATTAGTCTGACCGCAGAGTAAAAACATGTAGACAGAAGACACTAACTGTTTGTTGAGCGACAGTTAGTGTTTGTAAGGTTTGACCTCTCTCACCTCGGCGTGATGTCTTCACTTCTACGCCACGTGTAGGCTACAGGGTGTTTCCAAAAGAACGTGTGTGTGCATTTACGGTGACGCATCACGCATGCATATTTCATGATGTACTTAGATACGCATCATGGCGTTTACAAACATAGTATGACAGGGCCATACTATTTATAGGCATAAAGTGCCGGTGTGGCGGTTTACCCCCTTTTGGTATCTCCCCCTCAGGGGAAGATGCCCTAAGGCCTAAGGTATCTTCCCCTCGGTGAATGGGAGGTAAGCACAGGTGTCGCATAGTTCCGGACATGACATTTATGCCGGGCGGACCATAGGGC
Source organism: Paraescarpia echinospica (assembly GCA_020002185.1). NCBI lineage: Eukaryota > Metazoa > Annelida > Polychaeta > Sabellida > Siboglinidae > Paraescarpia > Paraescarpia echinospica. The sequence continues at coordinate 27,391,253 of CM034533.1, forward strand.
CTATCCAACTACTTGGCATTTACCCGCCATCTACCCGGCATCTATCCGATATCTACCCGGCAACTACTCGTCATCTACCCAACATCTACCCGGCATCTACTCAGCATCTACTCGGCATCTACCCGACATCTACCCGGCATCCAGACCGACATATACCCAGCCTCTACCCCGGCTTCCAGCCCGGCATCTTTCCGGCATCTACTCGGCATCTATCCGACATTTAACCAACATCTAACCGGTATCCAGCTTGGCATTTACCCGGCATCTACCCGGCATCTACACGACATCTACCCGGCATCTAACCGGCATCTACCCGGCATATACCCGGCATCTACCCGAGACTAGCGTGGCCGTTGTCAGACAGGTATTGTGTGACCGCGTACAAGTGTTTGCTTTCGGTAAAGGTCACGACAACTGGACCAAAGTGTATCTTCATAACTCGATGATTTCCATCTCACTTTCAACTCGGGAAATGTTCATTCAGACGCATCATCTCTCGTACACAACAATGCCAGTTTTGAATACATTTACTCTGCGTTCGCTGTATATACTGCACGTTTTCGTAGCCCGGTCATTTGTATTTAACACACTATTGCTGTCTTTGAACAGTAACATAGGTAAGTAAAATGTGACAAGAGAAGACGAGAAGCACAAGAAGTTTGACAACTACAGCCACCGGAGAGAGACTTTAGTTTAAGGAGAATCAATAGCATGATGGTTGTAACCGAATCAATTTGGGCCACGATGATGCGCAGCAAGACGAAGAGGTGTATCCGAACTTCGACGAGACTATAAAGTCAAAGTAGAAGAAGCTGGAAGACAATGCCAATCATTTCGGGAAGTGGAGCTGTGAATATGATGTAATAATGACGTGTAACGAGCTGAGCGTTACCCAAGCACAGAGTTCGACGCTGCGAACAAGTCCAGCAAGATGGCCGGCAACATCTGACAGGCCCCACTGTGCGCCGTACCTGCGTCAGGACTGTTATTAAAAAGATATCCTTTACTTGAATAACTTCTTACTATAAGTCTGCGGAATTACCTGCGTTAACGCTTTTTTCAAACAAAACAGGATCGGTAACTGGGTAAAGTTGTATTTCGTATATCGTAATTTACCACGGTATGCATAGCTTATTATAGGATTAGTTGAGCTCGTGCACGAGTTTATTTCACATACCGTGGTAAGCCTAATTAACATTACTTACAGCGTTGATAGTAGCATAGATCGTTCCAAGTGCCTTCGCTGTTTTCCTTTGTTGCTCGCTACATCGTGCAGTCGGATTCCGGGTTAATCCATAAAAGAGTTCCTTTGCACTGCAGAAGTGGGAGGAAATGGCGCTATGCGTCGGAACGTTACGTCACTTCCGTAATGCAGAGCCCATCACGCTGCGCCACTGCCACCGCTACGGAAACGAGATCCCGCGATATGTATAACTTATGTAGTGACGACCACACGCCCACGTAATGCTGAACAAGTGTTGTGATTTTGCGAACTAATGCAATCCCCCCGTGACACGCATAGTTCGCAACGAAAGTGTCCATTCTGTGAAACAAAATGCAAAACTGTAGCAATAATGGTAGTGTCCACAGAATTAGGCCATCTTCTGTAATCAAACAAACCTTCGCCAGTGTGGGCTGCATAGGAGGATGAAGGCAACAAAGCCATTTTTAATAAATTAATTGTAGCAATCTATATTTTTATGAGGACGATCGAGAAGAAAGAAATGTGGTATTTCAGAAATAAAAGTATACAACAACATCGAAACCCAACATTTTTAATTAACACACATATCTCAGATGATGGTCGGTGCCCATCTTGCAACGTATGTGTTACTTGTCAATAGTTACACGTCAAATCCTTGCACGAGTTAACTGTTATAGTGTCAGGGTTTACTGACGTGTTGAACACTATGTTAAGAGACAGTTTTCTTGAATTAAATGTAGGGAAAATCAAGTAGCTTGTTCTTGGTGACAGTAGGGGAGAAAGGTAGGAAGGTCAGTAGTGATAGACCAGAGGGAGATGGTTGACCATTTCAAATACTTGGGTACTATTATTGATAAGAAACTGACTTTCAATGAACATGTTGACATGGCGCACAAGAAATCACAGCAACGCCTCTTCTTACTTAGGAAACTCAGAAGCTTTGGCGTCAGCCCACATGTCCTTGAACTAGTGTACAGAAGTCCTGTTGAGAGCATCTTGTCATTCAACATCATAACTCGGTTTGGACATCTTACTGTCAAATAAAAGATAAAACTGAGCCGGGTTGTTAACATAGCTGGTAAACTGCCCTTGCCAGGAAGGCATTTCACATGATCCTGTCCACCCACTTATCTTATCATTTCAGAAACTTCCATCTGGCAGACGTATTAAAGTTCCTCTTGCATGAAAGAAGTAATTTGTACCTTCTGCTTTTGCTACCCTGAATGTAGCACTCCAGTAAGAGGAGCTGCGGTTGTAGGGTGTGGGTGGTGGTGGAGAGAGTATACATGCATCTTTATATCATGTCATTATCATGTAATTTTTATACTGCATGTATCAAGTATTATTTACGTAATTTCTTATCGCTGTGTGTTTTTGACAATGCAGATTTTGTAGTACTAATGTCCTTTTGTGATGTTCTGGGATATGCTTAAGTTTGATAATTGTTAGTTCCCATTGTATGCTCAGTAAACTTTTACGTTTAGGCAATTATTGGTTTATGAGGTATGTCTATTTTTTTCTTTTTAAGGTACTTCACTATGTTATCAGAACAGGCAGGGTTTAGGAAAAGAAGATCTTGTGGGGATCAGTACCAGGAATGGAACACTCCAGTCTATGCAAACTTCGTCGATTTTAAAAAGGCTTTCGACAGTATTCACAGAGTCTCTCTCTGGCGTATACTCCAGCATTATGGAATCCCTCCATAGATTGTGAGCCTAATCAAACTGCTTTATGGCTACTTTAGATCCAAGGTCATCTGCGGCCAACACTTGACAAGATTTTGAAATCAAAACCGGAATGAAACAAGGATGCATATTATCCCCTTTCGTCTTCTGCCTTGGGATCTACTGGGTCATGAAAGAAACAACACTAGCAAAGAAAATTAGCATCAAGTGGACCTTCACAGATACATTAGGTGATCTAGACTTTGCAGATGACATATCTATTGTCGCACCGCTACGGAGACATCCAGAGAAAAAGTTAGGAACTTGCCAGAAACACCAACAAAACAAAGGCGCTGCGAAACAACAGCCAAACAGCAGACCCAATCACAATTGGAGGAAGAAATATTGAAGAAGTGACCGAGTTCCCCTATATTGGGGCCAATGTGACAACAGATGGGAACTAGGAGTCTGAGGTCAAGACAAGGATCAACAAGACAAGAGGGGCATTTGCAGCACTTAAGAACATCTGGAAGACCAATAAAATCAGCAACAGAACCAAAATCCGCCTGTTCAAGAGCAACGTCCTGAGTGTGCTGTTATATGCGGCGGAATCACGGAAGGTCACCAAAGGCATATGCCAGATGCTGGAAGTGTTTCAAAACAAGAATTCTACGAATCTACTGGCCAAATAAAATCTCTAACACGGAACTCCACGAAAGAACAGACATGCAGCCCATCTCTCTTGAAGTTAACGCAGCAGATGGAGATGGATCGGACACGTCTGCAGAATGCCGCTGACGTCCATTCCAAGAGTGGCCATGCGCTGGACTCCTGGTGGCAAGAGAGCGAGGGCGACCAAGGAGACATGGAGGAGATCAGTGGAGCGGGAGATGAAGACACTCGGGTGGAGCTGGGGCCAAGTAACGAAGCTAGCAGCAGACAGACAACATTGGCGTTCTTTGGTGTCGGCCTTATGTGTGAACCCACATGAAGAGGATTAAGTAGGTAAGTCACTATGTTATTTATATACATTTTACGCGACAACTTCACAACATGTAAACTTTACATATGTATACAATAATATTGTTTGTTTGTGGGAGTTTAATTTTTTTATTGACAAAGCTAATTATTTAATTTTGGAATCAGTGGATGAGCCTCAAGACAATGTTCTGTTTTAAAATGTATTTTAGGACAGACAATTAAGTATTTTTGATTTGATTTTATATTGGTTATCGTGTTGGCACATTGTATAAACTAGCCCATCAACTTCCATCAACTTTCCTAAATGTATTTTAGAATGGGTGCACAAACACCTCTGAACTAGTTCTGCATGAGTTGAAATCGTGAAGTATAAAAAGTAATGCAAATTTAGAACGATACCTCGAAAATATCCAACACCCTCTCTCCCCCGACACTGCGAAAAATATCCACCAAAACCTGAGGCTCCGGCTCAAATGTGTCCAAGAACGCACTCCTGCAATATCGACCCTCATGATAAAATGCTGACATACTGAAGCAAATTATCAATTACTCCCTGTTGAGAATCGTCAATGTAGGTCTACGGGTACCGTCAGACATCTTCGTTACACGTCACTTGCTGGCTTAGTTGCAGGGCACTCCTATTAAACATAGCTACTAATATAAATACTCAACTGTCCCCATAATAATTTAAGTACTTTATTAAAGCATTGAATATTTTATTGAAGTAATTGTATGGCATTATATGTGAATATTTGATGTACTACCTCACAGTGATTGAATTAATTTCCTCTGCATGTAAATGATGTATTGTATTAACCTTCTGCATAATAGCACTGTTGTTTATGGATGTCGACCACATTTCCCCATGAGGACAATATACAACATCTTATCTTACACAATTGTTCGTCGCATTCTGAAATGCGACGAGAAGCGGAATTGTAATGTTGAGTTGAAATACTCTGACCGACTCCTCTTGTTAGCCGTAAGGTGGCGAGAGTTGACAGGTGTCCGAAAAATGGTACGCCACCTACCGACTGAAACTGTACTAAAGTAGGTTTCAGTTCGCTAAATTCCCAACATATGTCATGTTCAGTACATCAGTATTCGTGTCAGTTAACATTATACGGGGGGGGGGGGGGGCGGGTAAAATTCGTGCTACGTGATATTTCCTTTTGTGAAAATATGCCACGGTAAGACATGTAAGTAAGACATGGTAGACGGTAGTGTCACTGGTGTGGGCCTGTCTTGCCATGGTTTACTATGTTACACCATGGTTTATCCTGAAATGTACCATGGGGTTTTACCACGGTTTACCTAGCAGTTTCTAAACACCATAGTACCTTTTATTTGCCATTCCCGGGAATAGAAATAAAAGCTATGTATCCAGAACTATTTGTGCAGTTCAAACTTTACAAGATATCGTGCACGTTTTTACAAAACTTTGTGATGTACATAGTTACTCGCAAATAATCACAACATATTTAATTTCATTAAAATTATTCAACATTATATAACATAACATACGCACGCTTGATTGACAATGAATACTGATGTAAATTAAATGTCCGGTGTTTGGTATCTTGCGTCGTACAAACTCCACCGTAAAGACTGGACGATGAGGGTCTGAATATTAGTGGCAGAGATTTCCGCTGGCTCAGTCGACTCACCGGCCAGTCTGTAACACTTGTTTATTACTTGTGAAATACATCAAGAAAAACATACGACAAATCAAATGTTTCTGCTACAACAGTCATCCACGCGGGTCGCGGAAAGCAAAGTGATTCCGGACATATTCCTGTTAACATCTGTCGACCAAAGTGGGCCGGATATGGGAATGGGAATAGAACGGTTGGCAAAGAAGGCAGATATCTAGACAGTGAAGGGGAAAGGGAGGCTATGACGACCTACGCTGCGATGGGGCGATAGGGGGATTGTGTAAAGAGAGATTTGGAGGGACTGGGAGAGGACTGGATAATGAGAGTGAAAGATAGAGGGGAGTGGAGGCGGTTGGTGGAGACAGCAGTGAAAGATAGAGGGGAGTGGAGACAGTTGGTGGAGACAGCAGTGAAAGATAGAGGGGAGTGGAGATGGTTGGTGGAGACAGCAGTATAAGATAGAGGGGAGTGAAGACAGTTGGTGGAGACAGCGGTGAAAGATACAGGGGAGTGGAGACAGTTGGTGGAGACAGCAGTGAAAGATAGAGGGGAGTGGAGATGTTTGGTGGAGACAGCAGTTAAAGATAAAGGGGAGTGGAAACAGTTGGTGGAGACAGCAGTGAAAGATAGAGGGGAGTGGAGACGGTTGGTGGAGACAGCAGTATAAGATAGAGGGGAGTGAAGACAGTTGGTGGAGACAGCGGTGAAAGATAGAGGGGAGTGGAGACAGTTGGTGGAGACAGCAGTGTAAGATAGAGGGGAGTGAAGACAGTTGGTGGAGACAGCGGTGAAAGATAGAGGGGAGTGGAGGCGGTTGGTGGAGACAGCAGTGTAAGATAGAGGGGAGTGGAGACAGTTGGTGGAGACAGCAGTGAAAGATAGAGGGGAGTGGAGATGGTTGGTGGAGACAGCAGTATAAGATAGAGGGGAGTGAAGACAGTTGGTGGAGACAGCGGTGAAAGATACAGGGGAGTGGAGACAGTTGGTGGAGACAGCAGTGAAAGATAGAGGGGAGTGGAGATGTTTGGCGGAGACAGCAGTTAAAGATAAAGGGTAGTGGAAACAGTTGGTGGAGACAGCAGTGAAAGATAGAGGGGAGTGGAGATGGTTGGTGGTGACAGCAGTTAAAGATAAAGGGGAGTGGAGACAGTTGGTGGAGACAGCAGTGAAAGATAGAAGGGAGAGGAGACAGTTGGTGGAGACAGCAGTGAAAGATAGAAGGGAGTGGTGACGGTTGGTGGAGACAGCAGAGAAAGATTGAGGGGAGTGGAGGCAGTTGGTGGAGACAGCAGTGAAAGATAGAGGGGAGTGGAGATGGTTGGTGGAGAAAGCAGTGAAAGATAGAGGGGAGTGGAGACGGTTGGTGAAGACAGCAGTGAAAGAAAAAGGGGAGTAAAGACAGTTGGTGGAGACTGCAGTGAAAGATAGAGGGTAGTGGAGACAGTTGGTGGAGACAGCAGTGACAACTAGAGGGGAGTAGAGACGGTTGGTGGAGAGAGCAGTGAAAGATGGAGGGGAGTGGAGACGGTTGGTGGAGAGAGCAGTGAAAGATGGAGGGGAGTGGAGACGGTTGGTGGAGACAGCAGTGTAAGATAGAGAGCAGTGTAAGATAGAGGGGAGTGGAGACGGTTGGTGGAGAGAGCAGTGAAAGATAGAGGGGAGTGGAGACGGTTGGTGGAGACAACAGTGAAAGATAGAGGGGAGTGGAGACGGTTGGTGAAGACAGCCGTGAAAGATAGAGGGGAGTGGAGACGGTTGGTGGAGACAACAGTGTAAGATATAGGGGAGTGGAGACGGTTGGTGGAGACAGCAGTGTAAGATAGAGGGGAGTGGAGACGGTTGGTGAAGACAGCAATGTAAGATAGAGGGGAGTGATGACGGTTGGTGGAGACAGCAGTGTAAGATAGAGGGGAGTGGAGACGGTTGGTGGAGACAGCAGTGAACGATAGAGGGGAGTGGAGACGGTTGGTGGAGACAGCAGTGTAATATAGAGGGGAATGGAGACGGTTGGTGGAGACAGCAGCGTAAGATAGAGGGGAGTGGAGACAGTTGGTGCAGACAGCAGTGTAAGATAGAGGGGAGGGGAGACGGTTGGTGGAGACAGCAGTGTAAGATAGAGGGGAGTGGAGACGGTTGGTGGAGACAGCAGTGAAAGATAGAGTGGAATGGAGTCGGTTGATGGAGACAGCAGCGTAAGATAGAGGGGAGTGGAGACAGTTGGTGCAGACAGCAGTGTAAAAACAGTGAGGGGGAAGAAAAGAAGAAAGTTAAACAGAAATCGAGAACCAGTATCGAGGCCAGCCTCAACCCTGACAGGGAAACAACATCAGAACAACAAGACCTGTAGGCTACGACTGTACGTAACCACAGGGGGTGGTATTGCGCCAACCACAGCCTTCTGTGGGTGTATTTATCCGATTACATCAACATCGACGTCGACTGACTCAAGCCTGTTGTTTGTCTTTGTACGCCGCCAGAATCATCTCCCTCTCCCGCAGTTCGTCCCGCTTCATCCTGTCCCGGTTGATGAACTCCCGGGCCCGCTGCATGGCCACTTCCCACTTCGTCACCTTCTCCACTTCCTTGTCTCCTTTCGGCATCGTGATCTCTCCGTCCCGCTCTAACTGTGACTGGAAGACAATCTTGAGGCAAGTCTCGAAGTCAGCTTCGTCTATGTCTGCAACGAGACGTCATAGTACCGTATATATAATTATATCGTACGTAAACGGTGCGTATAATAATAATATTAATAATAATAATAAGGCAACTTCCGTTGCGCGTAAGCCCTTGCAGCTAATGTGGATACGCAACGCCACAAAGCTATGTTTTTAAATGACGGCGGAATTATGTACTACATGTGTATTTTCAAACTCAATTCGCACAATTATGTTCGCCTACAGAACGCACGCGTCTCTATCATACTCGATTCGCATGCAGAGGACACATATACTGGATTTTGAAGACGGATATCCAACCGGATCCACCCTAATACTTCCCTGCTGTGTAGACTGTAGAAACCCATTTATTATATCATTTACAAAATGTACAATTATAAATCTTAAATCAACCAACACGACGCACAGCCTTCTAAAATAATATCGCTCTGGGTCTAGATAATTACTCAGCAAAGTCCTACCAGGATATCAAGATAATGAGCACTATTTTACACGTTTGGGATCTTTACTTCCCAAGACATAGATATTAGATAGAAGGGACCAACGACTTATAATGTCTCTTCCGAAAGCAACAGGTAACGTGAGGTAAACGAACTTGCCCAAGTTTCGAAACGGCGATCGGTACCAGGGTGGGAACCCCGGTTCCGTTGATCGACATTCCGGCACTCTACCAACTCGACCATCCCACAGCCCAATCTGCAATCCAACTCGCGGAGTTTCTCTCCAAGTGTAGGACAACTATAGGGCTTTACCTGCCACTGAACAGATCTCTTGCTCGTCAACGACTGGCTTCATCCACGTCGACCGTTTGAAGGTGTCCAGACCCGTGCCCTCGGGCGGGTAGATGGTCCACAGCAACTCCATGGCTTCGGACATGAGCAGACCCCGGCCTGTCTCTTCTATCAGACTACCGCTGTCGGCGTCGCCTGCCGTAGACAAGTACTGCACATCAGCTCACTCACATGCAGGCAAGCATGTGTAAATCCATAAAGGCATATGGGCATGCATCAATAACAGAGATAAGTATATAATAGTATGCACACACTCATGCATTCGCGCACACATAAGCAATACCCGATGCGTATCTCAATGTTGTTGACAAATGATAACGTACTCCAGCATCCCCCCGCCCCCTGAAGAAGCGATAATTTATGGAAAAGTGATCATTCAATGCAGCATATATTGAGAAAGTAGGAATACAATGTAACGTTTATGAAGGAAATTGAAATTCACCATGGCATCTTTTGATGAAGTGAGAACTTATCATGGTATTTTATCATAATTTACCACGGCATATCTTGGTGAAGTGAGAATCACCCCCAGCATTCCTTGAGGAAACAGTATCTCGCCCAGGCGCTGGAAGAAACGAGGACTCACTCTGTACTATGCCATGAGAGGAGAACTCACCAAGAGGAACCGGCCTTAAAATGTGCGCTCTGATTTCCGAGATGGCGTCGGGGTCTGTCAACGACAGCACGTGGGTTGGTGACGTCGCCACTTCAGCTAGCATGGCCTTGTCGACGGTGGAGCCAACCCCTGCGAGAGACACGACGTGTGTGGTCAGTATGTCACGCGTTGTAAATGAATGATGTCGTAACGTGTAGGCCAGACTACATATACAAGGGTGTTGATTGAATTATATCGGATATGCATGTCGCAACCGAAATCTAGAGTTGTTGGGCCTAGAAAACTACAAACTTTCGTAATAAACTATTGATTAATAATAATACTAATATGTTTGCATAGTTGCAAAGATAAACTTAATTCATCATAAGCAGTTGTGCTTATTGAATCCTTCTTGCGGCACGTTCTAGTGTTGGAAGTTCTAAGAAGCTGCAGCTCCTACCAACGGCGAAGATGACGACGTGGTCGGCCCGCACGTGCCTCGCCTCTCTCGCCGTCTCCCCCGGCCGGCACGTCTTGCCGTCCGTCAGCAGGATCACCGTCTTCGGAACACGCGGCCGGGCCTCCTGAACCGACCAACAAACAACAACATGTATGACTACTGCTGGTGAGGAAGGTGGTGGCAGTCGTCAACGTGGTTGTTGTTGTCGCGGTTGTTGTTGTCGTCATGGTTGTTGTTGTCGTCTTAATTATTGTTGTCGTCGTGGTTATTGTTGTCGTCTTGGTTATTGTGATAGTCTTGGTTGTTATTATCGTCGTTGGTGTTGTTAACGGTCTTGATAATACAACTAAAATAGTGTTGTCGTCTTAGTTGTTGTTGTTGTAGACACTGTCGTCATTGCCGTCGTTGTCGTCATTGCCGCCGTTGTCGTCATTGTCGGCGTTGTCGTCGTTCTCGTCGTTGTCGTCACTGTCGTCGTTGTCGTCACTGTCGTCGTTGTCGTCGTTGTCGTCATTGTCGTCGTTGTCGTCGTTCTCGTCACTTGTCGTCATTGTTGTCATTGTCGTCGTTGTCGTCGTTTTTCGTTGTTGTCGTCGTCGTTGTCGTCGTTTTTCGTCGTTGTCGTCATTGTCGTCGTTGTCGTCGTTGTTGTCACTTGTCGTCATTGTTGTCGTTGTCGTCGTTGTCGTCATTGTCGTCGTTGTCGTATTTTTTCGTTGTTGTCGTCGTCGTTGTCGTCGTTTTTCGTCGTTGTCGTCATTGTTGTCGTTGTCGTCGTTGTCGTCGTTGTCGTCACTTGTCGTCATTGTTGTCGTTGTCGTCATTGTCGTCGTTGTCGTCGTTTTTCGTTGTTGTCGTCGTCGTTTTTCGTCGTTGTCGTCATTGTCGTTGTTTGTTTCGTTGTTTTGGTCGACGTTATCGTTTTGTCGCAGTCATAGTCTCGTCGTGACGATAATAATGAAAACGATTGTCGAATGGGACGTGATCGTATTACTAACAACACACAATAAACCTGCGGGAATTGTGGTAAATTCTGTGCAACCAAAACGCTTGTTTCCATCAACATTAGAAGCGTATTAATTGTCGCCCAGCCCACTTATGACAGGTATTCGGATATAGGATGACTACAGCATCTGCTGCCAGCGGAAATCTCCACTGACGAGACGAAACCCTCGCATTCGAAAGTCAAGACCGCGTAATTGATTGCCTACCTGCATCATCTGGCGCACGGCCTTCAATGCCAAGTCGGTCCGCGTCACGTCCAACTTGTTCTTTATGGACTCTGCCAACGAAGAGAACACTGCCAATGAGTATACACATACGCGTAATAAAAACACATACACGTTATGTATATATATGTATGTATACTACGACCGGAGAAGGACAATAAACTTGAATAAAGTTCCACGAATGGTTAGCAATCCTGTATAGCTGGTACGCACTTAAGTTCCGAATTGTGTTCGATGGTTGCATAGAACGAACGCAAATCTTACGGTGGTCACTCGTTGTTAGGCAACGACAATAACCGAATCTTGCAAGCGCGAGGACGTCTGTGGACCAATAAAACACTGTAATAGCTAGACAGATTGTTATACCTATTCTAAATACACAAAACCCACATCATGTGAGTAACATCGATACAAGAAAAACAATATAATTTATAAACTGTTTGGTGGACGTTACGCAATAATCATTGTATACGTTACCGCAACATACGACAATAATAATAACATTAACCTGGTTATGCCCTACTTAACTACGATAACATGCTTACTGATTGCTACAATGACGTCATGTTTGTCATCAAAAGTGCCCAGACCGAACGACTGCAGAATGTTCGTGTTGTACGGTAGGTAGCCGACGCGCACGTGCTGCTGGCCCACCGGAAGTGACGCAACGATACTCGTGATGAAGTCCAGCTGGACTTTGGTGTCGATCTCTCGGGCACTGGCCAAGGAATCGACGACGAACACCACTTCCGCCCGCCCGATCTCACCTGGCGACACAAAGGAACATATATCCGACCATTACGCCTCCGACGGACCGCTAAACACCGGTTCAGTCGTTTTGGCAGACACCGCGGCCATTTCGCCCACAAATACAGTTGCTTGTATTCAGAACGAGTATATATATATATATATATATATATACATATGCTGTTTGTTTTATTTACTAATAATATACATACAATATTGTTCGATAACAACGCGTAGATCAATTGCCACATACATATATAAAATTATATATATATATATATATATATATATATATATTGTATGTATATTACTGGTACATAAAACAAACAGCATGCGTATTTCGCCCAATCCCTATAACAACTACTGAGTTAATAATACTAATAATATAATAAATACATTACTTCTAACGCGCCGATATCCTCAGACAATCCGAGCTAAGTGGCGCAACAAAACCAAAGGATGCATTCTCGTTCTCGTGTGCTAGGCGAAAGTTGTCAACAAATGGCTGGATGTGGTAGGAAGCTAGGGAGGATAGGCGATATTAAAAAGATAGGTTTTCAGGTGACGGCGAAATGTAACAACATTTTCTGCTGATTTAACACCGAATTCTAATAGTAGGCGCGGCAACTGAAAAAGCTCGAGTTCCAGCCTTTGTCTTAACTCTAGGTACAGATAGTAACTTTGAACTAGACGACTGGAGTTGTCTCTGCTGTCTTGCTGGGGTGAGCATTGAGTGTAAATGTGCAGGTTGTTTGGATGAAAGAGTTTGGTAGGTGATTGTACAGATCTTAAACATAATGCGATATCGCACGGGGAGCCAATGCAGTGATTTTAGAAGTGGCACTGAGCGGGAGAATCGAGGAGATTGTGTGGCTACCCTTGCCAAACAATTTTGGACACATTGTAGTTTTTCAATATCATTAATAGCAATATTACGAAGGAGGTAATTGCAATAACCAAGTATGCTGCTAACAAGAGCTGTTGCGATAGTCTTAGTGACAGAAAGCGACATGTGTCGGCGAATGCGGCGAAGATCACGGATATGATAAAAACAGCAACGGCACGTTTGGGATATGTGTTGTCTAAAATTGAAACTAAGATTAAAAATTGGTCTATAATTTTTGAAATCATCTTTGGCAGAGAAGTCTTCTTGAGAACAGGATTTACATGCGCATGTTTAAAATCATCTGGACATTTACCAGAACTCTGTAATAAACTTATGATATTTGTTATTGTAGCACGTAAAGAGTCTATACATGCTTTTAGTAGAATGGTTGGTAATAGATCGAGATCGCATGACTTATTTGGGGAGGACATTATTATTTTCCTCACTTCATCAACTGTGGCTGGCTCAAACAATGCAAGTGGAGAATTTACTTGTGGGGAGTCCACGTTTACAGTACTTAAAGTGTGACATGGAAAAGCTGAACTGATTTTGTCCTTAAAATGAATAGAGATTTGATTGACACATGACTAGGTAGAGATGGAGCCGGCCGTCTGTGTAGAATATGGTTTATGCAGTTCCATAGCTGACGTGGACTATCATAGTTACTCGAGACCATGTTTGTGTAAAGATTTGATTTAGCTATGGCCATTCGTCTGTTGCAGTGGTGACACTGTTTAGAATATTGTGATATGTCCAAAGGCGAGCTTGATTTGCGCCATACACGTTCCAGATACCGACGGCGCTTTTTAGATTGTAACATTTCAGGAGTCATCCATGGAGCACGTGGCTTTTGGGACACATATTTAGATCTCAGGGTGCATGTTTATTAAGTAAGGCTTTGAGTACTTGACAGTACTGTCGACACAGATCTGATAGATGTTCTTTGGGGTTACTGATGAGGTCGGATTTAAGAATGTCCGTCATTAATGCAGCAATGTCAATCTTATGGATCGGTCGGTAAAACACGTTGTGTTTGGACTATACAGGAGTTCTGGGAACTTTGAGATCAGCAATGACAGTGTGGTGGTCTGATAAACCATCTGAAGCGGTAGGTGTCTGAATATTGTTACAATTTGAACGGGTGATCAAAAGGTCGAGCCAGTGCCCATGTATATGTGTTGAAAAGGTAACATGTTGTTTTATATCAAAGGATGCCAGAATATCATTAAATGTACTTGTTGTTGATGAAGGGGTGTCCAGATGAAGAGTAAAATCACCGTTCATATAAAATTCTGAATAAAATTCTGAACATATGTCCTGAACTTTATAATAATTTTGGTGTGCGCAGGAGGAGAAGTTTCACAACATTGTGGCCGTTAGTCCGTCTATTGATCCGGAAGCAGAGGAATTGTCATGAATCACACGTCCACATAGGAATATCTATGGATTACAGCACTCGTTCTGAACAAGTGTTGTGCTAACCGCATTTTGTTCAAAGCACACATACACTATGATGTATAAATTTTAGGAACACATTGAGAAATTAATAAAGTTAGTTACCTTCGAAGACATTTGTGTATGCAATGTTGATGTCTCGCTGTGTCGGGTTGAGGCCACACTCTTTGAAGAAAGCCTTTATCGCCGTCTTCTTGAGTCGGCCGTCGATGGCCACGGAACGGAAGGCACGCTTGTACTCTGAAACAATCCATCAATCTCCTCGTCAATCTATAATATGTGTATCTCCTCTCAAGCGGCGAGGTCCACTTGCATCTTTCTAAATTCATTCTGTCCTTTGGATCACTGGCTTCCGATCTATCAACTGGCGGTGTATTTAAGAAAACGCAATGACAGTTATTTACTGTTATACTTACGTGTTTTTGTTATGTTATCATTTTCTAGAGGTCCTTTCTACCACCTCAGAGAAATGAGTGGTGATCAATTCACCAGATGGCGCCAATGTCAACGGTGTGGTGCACTGCTCCATGGGTGGGTGTACGGCATTGATAACCAGACAGCAACAGGCAATATCGCAGCAATGTATATATCTTTGATTTCGATGAGTCTAACAAGTCGACTGCATGTTTTTTGTATGGTTATTATAGAAACTGTTGCTCGTACACCGCACTTGTCATACGAATTATGTGTCTGTTTAACACAACAATAACGAATGTGTGTACGTGCGTGCGCGCGCATGTGTGCGTGTGTGTGTGCGTGCGTGCATGCGTGTGTGTGTGCGCGCGCCTGAGTGTGTGCGTGTGTGCGTATCTTTTTGGCATGTGGTGCGTGTGTGAGTGGTGCCCGTGCGTGCTTGCGTGTGCGTGCGTGCGTGTTGTGGTGTATGCAGCCCTACGTACTCGCTTTTCTGTCGAGGAAGTGGTCCGCCTGGGCGACATCGAAGGGCGCCGACGGTCGAATCACGCCGTTGCGTTTCTGCACGCGGAGGAGCAAGCTCCGGTATTCGATCTTGAAGCGCTGGTACGGCAAGGCATGCTCCATGAAGAGCTGCAATCAAACATAGAATTCACTCTATTGCGAACTAAGGGTGACTATCTCATCGGTGTTTGTAATATTATTAGCATAATGTTTCTTCTTGTACGAATGTTCCATAGCTCACGTCGTTTTCAGATGACACGTTTGCGCTGAAACCCATTTGTTCAATTTGTTTCTTTTATACCAAATGTTGCCGCGACGACATTTGGAAAGAAATATGTGAGTGTCGGGTTGTCATGCAGCAACTATGATATCTAGATACGACTAAACAAAATTCACATTCCACAAACTAAGAAACACACTGAAGCTCTATGCTATCAACAAGAAAGAAAACACAGTTGAGCGCACATTAATGGTATCTCGATGAGTGGTGAAACAGTTCCGTACCTTCCTCTTGAGCTTCTTCACGCGAGTCCGGTAGAGCCAGCCTCGCACCATCTTCTGAATGAATGTCGCTGCGTCTCGCTCCCGATCACTTTGCAGCTTCTTCGCGTTGTACGTCCTGCGCTCAGAAAACAGTGTTGTTTTGCCGCATTTCCTATTAATGTCTTGCAATTAACAGCGAACCTTATTTAGTTAATTATTCTATTTAATTATTGATACGCAATTTAAAGATTTTACTTATTAATAATTTCATTTATATAGATTTTAAATCTTATTATCCTATTCAATATTAAATATTGAATAGGATAATTAAATTTTAATTAAACTACTATATATGCATGTGTGTGCGTGCGTGCGTGCGTGCGTGCGTGCGTGCGTGCGTGCGTGCGTGCGTGCGTGCGTGTGTGTGTACAGTGATATCGGTGGGGCATAATTCTTACCTCTGGAAAACCTATGTGCCATTTATTGTCATGACATTGCTGTACATTCATTTGTTATATTTCATTCATGTTTGTTATGATAGTACACTTGTACACACAGTCCAGCGGATAGGTGCAGGAAAATGATGGAATTGTGCACTTTTTTTATAAAGGCAAGACACTTTACTCATCTATTCTATACATTAAGGGAACCACTTTAAAGATTGGAGGCATGAGAGATTTTGCTGCGGCCATTTTTTTAAATGACTGCCAAATTCAATTTCCCCATATCTTAATAACTGCGTTACATAGAGCAATAATATGTGTGTCTAGATATAGATTTTAGGGGTCAGAGTATTTGTTACTCTTGGACTTCTCCGACATTCATATCCGCCATATTTAAAGATGGCGGTCGTCAATACAAATGTCTACCGATATCTTAATAATTATCTATGTTACCTAGAGCCGAATAGTTTACGCTTTTGAATAGCTTGGAGGAAAGCGATTAAAAAAATGTTACGTTTTACTTCGTCGACATGCCTGTATCCGTTATTTTGAAAGATGATCGACGCCCGCCAATACGCATTATTCCCATATCTCAAGAACTACAGAAGATAGAGCCACAAAGCTTATGTCAAAATGAATGTTTTTTTTAGATGCAATGATTTCAAATACATTACTTTTGACCTTCATTAAAACATATCCGCTATTTTGAAAGATGTCGTTAGACAAAGACTGCGAGACACTTTACTCATCTGTTCTATACATCAAGGGAACCATTTTAAAGATTGGAGGCATTCCTGGTTTTGTTGCGTTAAGAAATGGCGGCCATTTACAAAAAATCAAATTCCCCATATCTTAATAGCTGCGTTACAAAGAGCAATAATACTTGTGTCTAGATATAGGTAGTAGGGGTCAAAGATTTCAGATTTGTTAATGATGGGCTTCTTCGACATTCACATCCGCCATTTTTTAAGATAGCTGTCGTCAAAACAAATGTAACGATATCGTAATAACTACGTTACGTAGAGCCCCATCATGGAGGATAGCGATTTCAAAAAATGTAACTTTTTACCTTCGTCGACATGTCTATATACGCCATTTTTAAAGATGGCACCCGTCAAAGCATATCATTCCCATATCTCAAGAACTACATAACATAGTGCTACAAAGTTGATGTATGTGTTTTTTAGATGCGACGATTTCAAATGCATTGCTTTTTACCTAAATTGACTTAAACATATATCCGCATTTTGAAAGATGACGACAGACAAAACCTTGAACCTGGAAGATGGTGTGATCTATACATGTACAGCTCAGGTCAATACACTTTCAATAAATTACGGTAGTAGTACATCAAAACATAGTGCAGTACAGATGTATGTACAAAACATAGTGCAGTACAGATGTATGTACAAAACATAGTGCAGTACAGATGTATGTACAAAACATAGTGCAGTACAGATGTATGTACAAAACATAGTGCAGTACAGATGTATGTACAAAACATAGTGCAGTACAGATGTATGTACAAAACATAGTGCAGTACAGATGTATGTACAAAACATAGTGCAGTACAGATGTATGTACAAAACATAGTGCAGTACAGATGTATGTACAAAACATAGTGCAGTACAGATGTATGTACAAAACATAGTGCAGTACAGATGTATGTACAAAACATAGTGCAGTACAGATGTATGTACAAAACATAGTGCAGTACAGATGTATGTACAAAACATAGTGCAGTACAGATGTATGTACAAAACATAGTGCAGTACAGATGTATGTACAAAACATAGTGCAGTACAGATGTATGTACAAAACATAGTGCAGTACAGATGTATGTACAAAACATAGTGCAGTACAGATGTATGTACAAAACATAGTGCAGTACAGATGTATGTACAAAACATAGTGCAGTACAGATGTATGTACAAAACATAGTGCAGTACAGATGTATGTACAAAACATAGTGCAGTGCAGATGTATGTACAAAACATAGTGCAGTACAGATGTATGTACAAAACATAGTGCAGTACAGATGTATGTACAAAACATAGTGCAGTACAGATGTATGTACAAAACATAGTGCAGTACAGATGTATGTAGTGCAGTACAGATGTATGTACAAAACATAGTGCAGTACAGATGTATGTACAAAACATAGTGCAGTACAGATGTATGTACAAAACATAGTGCAGTACAGATGTATGTACAAAACATAGTGCAGTACAGATGTATGTACAAAACATAGTGCAGTACAGATGTATGTACAAAACATAGTGCAGTACAGATGTATGTACAAAACATAGTGCAGTACAGATGTATGTACAAAACATAGTGCAGTACAGATGTATGTACAAAACATAGTGCAGTACAGATGTATGTATGTACAAAACATAGTGCAGTACAGATGTATGTACAAAACATAGTGCAGTACAGATGTATGTACAAAACATAGTGCAGTACAGATGTATGTACAAAACATAGTGCAGTACAGATGTATATACAAAACATAGTGCAGTACAGATATATGTACAAAACATGTGCCTGGATCATGCGATCTCGGAAACTGTTGCGGTCAGCTGAGACATAAACGCAAGGTGGAGGGAGAACTGAGCACAGTGGTGCTTGTTTTCAGGAGGAAATCGAGTTCATGGTGAAGTGATTATGGATTATGGAGTCCAGGTATGGAATGAATATTGCGACCCGATAGTACTCATCCACCGTCTTGCTCTGGTAGTTTGGTCGTTGAGTTAGACGTCCACACTGGCGAGGCATACGCAATTCCATTCCAAGTGTCTTTGCAATCTTGTCAGTTTGCACCATGTCTTCCTTAAAGTGTTCTTCAGCTTCTCTTTTGTGAGTTTCCAATATGACCAACAGCTGTTGGACGTGGTCGTGAACTTTGAGAACATCGAGTTGAACAGCTTGCAAAGCTTGTGTCACTGACTCCAACATCGCTTAATGTTTCGCCATGATGAATAGGCACACCAAGTATGTCGACGTTTTAGATGTCCCCTTGCCCCCGCGAACGCCCATGGTCTACTTGGTTGAATAAAAACAAAAGTTTTTAAATTTACGGTAATAGTCCAGTTATCACCGTATGATATGCTCTTGCATGCTGCAGGTTGTGTCAAGCAACGAAAACAGAAGATTGTCATAAAAACAATTGACACTGAAGTTGTCGTGCTAGCAGTCAGCTTTGCTCGCAGACTTGACTGTGCAAGTCTTTTGGTAGCGATCGGCACAGGGAAATCATTCCGATACGTCGATGCAAGTGGTATTGCACAAGAGCTTGGTTTTGACAAGTGCAGGGCATTGCCTGTCTTCCATGTACTGACCGGGTGTGACACCACATCGTGCTGTGCTGGAAGAGACAAACGGCCGGCTTGGGCATCATGTAATGCTTTCAGTGGTGTAACGCATGCGTTGAGAGAACAGCCATCTTGAGAGAAGTCCTTCCAAACATCGAGAGGTACGTTGTTGTACTGTACGATCGAGGTAGTACCGAAGTCCACATGAACCTCGCCAGACAGGTTCTCTACACAGAAAGAAAGGGAGATCGAAAAGATTCCACCAACACAGGATGCCCTCATATAAGACCTGCTGCGAGTGTGCTATCTGGCTGGCCTCGCCTATGGCCAGGCCCCGATGAAAGCACCACCCTGCCCAGTCTAGTAGCAGAACATGTCTGAATGCATCAAAATCTTTAAAATGGTTCCCTTGGTGTATAGAATATAGTATGAGTAAAGTGTCTCGCTTTTATACAAAAGTGCACCGTGTTTTCACCTACCCGCTGAACTATACGGGAATAACAGGCTTTGTCTACCGACATCTTTCAAAAAGGGATATATATTTTAAAGTAAATGATGGTCAAATGTAATGTGTTTGAAATAATCGCTTCTAAAAAACATACATTTTGACATCAACTTTGTGGCTCTGTGTTATGTAGTTCTTGGGATACGGGAATAGTATGCATTGGCGGGCGCCATTTTTTAAAATAGCGGATATAGGCATGTCGACGAAGGTAAAAGGTTATGTTTTATCTTTTGAAATCGCAATCCTCCAAGCTATCCAAAAACGCAAACTATACGGCTTAAGGTAACGTAGTTATCAAGATATCGTTACATTTGTATTGATGACCGCCATCTTCAAAAAATGGCGAATGTAAATGTCGGAAAAGTCCAAAATTAACAAATCTGAAATCTATGACCCCTAATACCTGTATCTAGACACACGTATTATTGCTCTATGCAACGCAGTTATTAAGCTATGGGGACATTGAATTTGCCGGTCATTTTTTAAATGGCCGCCATTTTGTAACGCTGCAAAACCTGGAATGCCACCAATCTTTAAAATGGTTCTCTTGGTGTATAGAATAGATGTGCACAGTGTCTTGCTTTTATCAAAAAGTGCACAATCTTTTCATCTGTCCGCTGGACTAATACGGATAACGTTCACCCACTCGTACAAATCGCGGTGCGGTCCAGTCACGTATTTCAGCTTAACGGTTTCGGATTTTACTCCTCGTTTGCAAGGTGCCGCGTCACTGTTGCGCCGAGAAGATCTGTCTGCTGTGTTGTTCGAATTCCTTCTTGTCTTCTTCGTATGATAGCCACGTCTGTACCGAGAATATGATGTACAAGTTGATATATGCTGTGTAAGTATATCTTTATTTTGTGAGGAAAACTGTGTTGACGAAATTGAGCAGAAACCCAGTGTTATTGGAAGAATGTGTGTTGAGTTATTGGTTACCTAACTAGAGATTGGGTATAAAATACACTATGTCGTTATGAATGTCATGATACGTGTGGCACATCGGTACATGTTACTTTGATACTGTAGGTACAAAGACGCCGTGCAAATGGATAAATGACACGTCACCTTGTATGACTGCATTTTTTGTAATGTTGACTCGAGGTCTTACGCCATCACACGTTTCACATACAAAAATAAGCTTTGAGAAGTCACAAATGTTTGCTGTTATGAAGGATAGGGTATCTAGACCAGTCGTATTGTTAAATACAACTAAATTAAGGTTCTTCGTGCATGTGCGTGTAGGTATGTAGAATGGTATTAATAAACTACACCAGTGAGTTGCGTAATGCAAACAACGTACTCCTGTACAGAGACCGTGTCTGGAAAGTTGAGTTGTTTGCGGTCTTTGCTCTTCTCAAAGAGCCAGATGCGGAAGTCGTTCTCGACAAGCCAGTCCTGCGTGACCGGGCGGAACGGCTTGCCGACACGGCGCCTGCAACACAACAACACCTGCTGCAGCACGATGTCGGTCGACGCACGGGGCCACATTGCATCGCGCAGACTGCACTGTAAAGCGCACACCGCTCATTTTGCAACTGGCTCCACGCACAGTGATCAACGTACCATGCACCACGCACCTCAGATCTGACTGACCTGACTTGGTAGGCGTCGCCCCATCTCGGGTTGTGGGCGTACGTGAACGGCTTCATCCGGTACCACTTGTCGCCCGGCAGATACGACTCGTAGCGGGTCTCTGCAACACGCGCCAGAAGATGGACATCTGAAACGTTTCTACGTTGTATGTGATTATGTGGACCGCGACGTTTTGACTGGGACCACCAACTTAAAAAAATTGAAGGTTTTGTTGACCACCAGCATTTCAGCTCAGGTTTGGATATATCAGATAGATATAAAGAAGGCCGAAGTGTAGACGCTGGAAACTTGTAGTGAGTGAGCGAATGAGTGATTGAGTGAGTGCATGAGTGCGCGAGTGAATGAATGGATGGGTGAGTGAGTGAGTGAGTGAGTGAGTGAGTGAGTGAGTGAGTGAGTGAGAGAGTGAGTGAGTGAGTCACTCACTCACTTATTCATTCATTCATTCATTCATTCATTCATTCACTCACTCACTCACTCATTCACTCACTCGTGCATTCACTCGATCGTGAATGTACTCACTCGCTGATTGACGTCTCATATGAGAAATAGTATTCAACATTATATTTGGACAACAACGACAATTTATAAATTGCAAACTTGAAAACGCCGTGATTCAATTTGTGTGTTTTAATGATAAAAAGGAATAGATAGTCGTGGTTAAAGGAAGGATGGTTGGTGGCCTTTGTGAGGAGAGATTGAAGACGATTGCGACTGAGACTGATACTCTTACTGCACAAACAAGGGTAGTTTTAATTAAGAGAAGAGGTTACACACAGTCACGGCAGTTGGTATAGGTTTGTGAATAACGCATAAAAAGTGAGGAGATGGAGGTTCTGGTCCTATGTAAGATCCTATATAAGGTATGGAGAAAGTCGGGATGGTGGTAAAACAATACTAGATGGAGTTACTGAAAACGACAGTTTAAACAGAAAATGGGAAGGTACCTTCAATGTAGTAGCATGAACAGTTAGGTCAACAGGAGATACTTTACCACAATATCTGAACGGAGTCCCAGATTAAACCGCAGACAGTCATCCTTGAATTTCGGGGAGCGCGCCTCTTTAATTAGTGACGTATGTCAAATCGTCAAATGATACTACGGCGTTGCCTCAGCCGTCCCTCGTCCACACCATGAGGCGGTTCACTTACCGATGATGTATTTATCTTTGTGTTGTTTTCCTCCCTTCTTCACCACCCACGGCTTCTCACGACCTTCCCGCTTTACACGTCTCCCGTCCAGGTCGTAGGCTGCCTTCGATGTGCCTCTGTGGGTATACCTCACATCCTCGTCTACCTCATCTTCATCGTCATCTTCATCGTCATCGTCATTATCGTCTAACTGCTACGGGACAGCGTGAAACGTAACGAGTTTGAGTGCTCGCGTGCGTGTATGTGCGGTCGGTCGGTCGGTCGGTCGGTCGGTCGGTCGGTCGGTCGGTCGGTCGGTCGGTCGGTCGGTCGGTCGGTTGGTCGTGTAATAAAACAAATGGTGAAAATCCGACATTTGTTGGACGTCATCGGACAGATATACACTTACGTACATACATACATGCATACCTGCATGAATTGATATATATATATATGCATGCATGCATATATAAATATATATATATATATATACGTATATATATATATATACATATGCATATATATATATATATGTATATATATATATATATATATATATATATATAAACACTAATGTATATGTTTTGTTTTACGTGTTGCGGAACACGTCGCGTGCTATATCAATAACACCGCAATCCTAATGTTTTGTCGTTTTCCGTTATCTTGCAAACCAATTTCTAATCATTTCCATGTTTCCACATACGCCTACACTTGATGTTACTGAAATATATATCTGTGAATCCACTTTTCTGCATACGCCAAAGACAAAACTAAAATGTTACGTTTTCGTAATCCATCGATATATGAAACTACTTACGATTTTCTACTAAGGGATCAAAGCATATGCATCGTAAATAAGTATAAATATTTAGGTTTGATTTTAACTGAATACCTTGATTATAAGGAGATGGTAAAAACAGTATCTAATACGGCGAACAGAGCTCTGGGTTTGTTAATGGCTAAGACAAAGTGTAACGGAGGAATGCCTTTTAACTGTTTTACAAAACTATACGATGGTATGGTGCTCTCCATTATTAACTATGGCTCTGCTGTGTGGGTACAATGGAATATTCGGTCATAAATAGCATACATAATACGGCCTGTCGATTTTACCTTGGTGTGGGTAAATATACCCCATCAGCAACAATACATGGTGAAATGGGGTGGAAAACCCCAACTCACCAACAATGGTTATCTGTTACTAGGCTCTGGTGTCGTTTGATCAATATGGATGTATCTAGAGTGACAAAACGTGTGTTTCTATGGATGATGGAAGTGGCCGAAAGTAGGAAACGAAATTGGGGCTACGAAGTATACCATCGTTATAATGACTAAATATGCATAATCTTACTAATATAAGAGACCATGTTAATGTAAAGGCCATAATAGAACACACATATGTTTGTCTGTCTGTATTACAGGAACAGCAATGGCTTCATATTATAAATAGAGAAGAGGGCAGAAATGGTAGTAGAAATAAACTAAGAACTTATAAACAGTTCAAAACAATTGTTTTACTGAGCATTATGTTAAGAAAATTATGACTAGAAGTAATCGATCAGCACTTTAAAAATGTCGATGTGGCTTGGCACTGGACGTTTTGAACGAAATTACCCCCCACCTGAAGCTAGGACGTGTTATAATTGCACGCATGAAATAGCAAATTAATTTCACGTTTTAACGAAATGCCCTTTATAGTTTAACGAACGACAAGAACTAATAGACTATGCAACGATTAATGACCCAGCTTTTTCCAGTATGAATGATCAAGTTAAATTTGTATATTTATTGAGTAATTACATTATAATAAATAAAACTGCCAGCATCCTCCAAAAATACAGCACACAAGATTACACAATACAACTAAATAATAACACATGTTTATTAAATTATTATTGTTTTTATTTGTACATTTTTGTTTTTACAAGTCTCTCATAACACTTTTTGAGTGGACTTTGTATACAACGCTAACTTTGAATGTAATGTATTTTATTAGCTGTTGTATTTTAATGCATGTAAACGTGAATTGAGACTAATAAAATACTAATACTACTACTACTACGCCTACATTTGTTGTTGAAAATATATATATAAATGTGTGAAAGATACAGTAGAGAGCGGTATGCCACGGACATGCATCACTAGTAAAGCTTGTTAGCGATCTTACATAACCTTTCCCTTGGTAATTCTCGAAGCAGTCCGTGGGTGGCGTCGCTAACACGCGGGTCGTCAAATATTAAGTAGTTGACAGGCGTGTGCGCTGGGCCGTTCGATTTGTGGTTCGTCCTCGTTCTGGAGACACTAATAGAGGACATTGGCAGCAGTAGCTTTATCCATTAACCAGTTGGCTGATCTGGTTAATTATTACTGAACACAGACTGCGGTCAACTCGTACATCAACTAGTCAATCGTGTTTAGTGACAACACGTCTCTTAAATGGTTAAATTTAGTCTAGGTGGCGAGGTACAGGCATAGACGCGGGAACGGGGGGAGGGGGGGCAGACATATGGTTCTGCCACCCCCCCCCCATTAAATGTGAACGTGAATGTTTTGTTTTTGTGGCGAGCGTCAATGGCGGGTAGAAATGTAAATTTTATGAGACGATTAATGTGTATTTTGTCGACTGTGAAAGGTGTGTGCAGTTGGAGGGTAGACGTATTGTTTTCTGCCCCCCCCCCCAGTAATAGGCGGCGTGGTGGCGAACACTTTTTCCAAAGCACCCCCCCTCCACCTAACCTAGGTGCTAACTTGCTCAAGTGCAACTTTCAGTCCTAGTTTAAGTTCCATTTCCAGTTTAAGTTTTGTGTACTATTTAAATTGGTCTTTAGTAATTGCGTGGTCTGAGAATCGGGATTCAAGGTAGTGGACTACAAATCTATGTTAGCCATTCTCCAAGTTTCCAACCGATAAATTTCTAGTTGAATAGTAGTAGTAGTAGTAGTAGGTTTTATTTGGAATTGTATAAATCATACATACAAATATAAACAATTTGTAAAACAACTGACAAAATGATATACAATTCCAGGATGACAGCGGAGCCAATGAAGGCTGTAACCAGTTTGTTTTAATTATTCCAATATAAAATGATAATGATTACATAAACTAGTCGCCGTCATCCCCAAAATAACTATTATTAACAATGATTTCACGTGTAGTGTGTTGGTTACGTTGCTATAATCAATATAACATATACGTAAATTTAATACCATTAATATTAGATGATACATGTTCACATAAGTAGTCTTGCGAAAAAAATCCTTCAAGACATTAACTCGTCCAGCTTTAGTAATCAAATATCCATCCTGTTGCTGTTATCCTGGGTGACCATTGTGTTGTAGGCCCTAACTACAGCCTCATCACCTTTGTGGTGTACAGCCTCACATACAACCCCCCCCCCAATAGCATCACACTGTCCATTGTGCTCTATTCATAATATTGTGTAGGTTTGTTATATTATTATTCAGCCGATATAGGTCTAATGATATTTTAGATACACTGTCCGTGAAGCATCCCTGTCGCACGTTATGTCTGCATTGTGCTAAAACCTTAAGGACATCACTAGTGAGGCTGTGATGCATATCAAATCGTTCTTTTTTCGTATTGAAGTATAGCATCACTTAAATTGCTTAGCCCTCTCGACGGGGCCTCTCCGTCTATCGCGACACTCTGCCGTTCTCTCACACGGTTGGTCGTTAACTTCTACCGAAATTTATGTTAACACCAACTACTTGTCAATCTTAAGTTCGGTTTTCCTCGTCTCTTTCTATCACTCTCTTCTATTTTTAATGGTCTCTGTGTCGATCATTCCTCATTCGCTCTGTGTAGGTCTATATATCATGTCCTGCCTACCGCAGTCTGTTCTCACCTACCTTAATTGTTACGTGTTTCGTTGTTCTGGTATCTTCTCTGTTTCCCCATCTTCGTTCCGTCTTCTCTTTTCACATTACATATTATTCTCCGAACCCATCTGGTCTCTGCTACATATAGTTTCTCTCCCTGTACTTCGCATATATACGTCCCGCATCTACATAACGTTGCGCATTATGACATATGTCCTTTATAGTGGCAGACTTGAAGGGAGCCGACCAGTTCCTCTGGAATTAGTGGGCTGTTTTGAACGTGGGAAATGAGACATCGTTGATGAGGGCTTACTAATGTGGCGGGCAGTAATCATTCAACATAGCTTGTATAGTCTTAAGAACATTATATTAATTAATCAGTTAAAAACTAGGAACAGACTGCCTCCTTTTAATGTACAATGATAACAATAACAGGTATTATTTTGACTTACTTTTGCCGTCAGACTGTGGATGATTTCGTCGTCGAGGTACTGGATGTCGTCGTCTCGGTATGCGGCTGTCTTCTTCATCCGACCTTTCTGGAGCGAGGCGAATTCGCCCCTATCGAGAGAGTTGACCAAAGGATCATCGCTGTAATACGATCTGCCACTTGTGTTCACACCCGGTCCACACTTACGTCGCAACAGTCCCTTCGGTTCAACCGAGTACACCATGTTGCCGATGGGCGAATATTTGGGAGGCGTATAATCGGCTCTTTTGTCTTCTTCTGAATTCGTGTCCTCCGATAAGCCATTGTTCCTTTGCGCTGGCAGGCGGCGACAGTCGTCCCTTCGAACCAGCAACTTTGGCTGTAGTCGGAGGGACGATTCTAAGTCCATGTTCGTTAACGAGTGATGTCGTTACGTGTGGTGCGATGTGGTGTGTGTCTGTGCGCATGTGCGTACGCGCTGTCGGAAAGCGATCGACGTTCTTTAATATTGTATGTGTAGTAAAATGTTCAAATATTGTCCAATGACAGGGTCTAATTGCTGCCCTTGTGATTGTCCCTCTTGTTAAGTGTAATGATGGAGTCCGTCAAGTTACCTTGCCCGTATCATTGTTTGATGTTGTGCAGCGGGTCCATCAGACGGCACAGCTCAGCATCATTGAATTCAGACGTCTTGGCACTTTCCTGCAACGACGCTTATGGTCAGTTCTGTGCTATTAGCACTGTGTACTCTGGGAATTGTAAATTACGTTAACAATTGCATGGGTTGTTTGAGAGCAATTTATACGACGTCGTTCGGTCCCCGTCTACAGCATCTAGGCGGTTTCTGTAGATATGTTCCTGCAATCGTTAAGCTGTCGTTTAGTTATTGTTAAGCAAACCTACCCAAGTCCGCGACTACGTGTCCCTTGGTAAAGTTGTGACCATACTCCAAACGTGATGCCGATGTAGGCTACTCTACTTCGCTTCCTCTACCGCCATCTAGACGTAATTGTGGTACGTCAGAACATCAAACGTGATGTTGTAGTCAGAACGATGTCGACATCCAACTTTTTCATTGTTGCCACGCTCTATCGCTGTCTGTCCCGGAACCGTGACGCACCAGTGAGCGCCACAACCGGTGTTTCAGCTAATGCAGTGACGTGGGCCGCTACCCGACAAGTTCGTTGTCATCCCGTCGGGTCGCTGTCTCTACCAGTATAAAACGTCGATACACCGCGTTGAGTCACCGATCAATAATGCATGCGAGTGGCTCACGCTGGGTAGTGGACGTACAGACAGACAGGCCAATTCATTTTCGCGACAAATTGGGTTTTTAAACGCTAATTCCCAAGTAGTTGTGGTTGAATTGAAAAGAGGCAGTCTGTTCTTAGTTTTTCATTTATTAATTAATATAATGCTTTTAAGACTATACTAACTACGTTGAAATGCCCGCCAAATTGTGTGTAATAAGCCGGTAACGTTCGCATTATAATGCCCAGGCGGGCTGAGTTAACCGCAAATGCCTTTGATGTTCCACAATTCTCTTTTTCCCACGTTCAACACGACAGACTTCCTGTTACAAATTACAAAATTTAGGGTAGAGGAACAGACTGCTCCCTCTAAAACTGTTCAGAATTGTTTAAGATGTCCGTCACAACGCCCCCCCCCCTCAACCGACAGGGAAGATATCCAACACTACCCCTCTTCGACCTGAAAAATCTCCAACACTAACCCCTTCGACTGGGAAAAATATCCAGCACTACCGGTACACCCACTCAAAAAATATTCCTGGCAAAAAAACAACCCGATATCACCCACGCTACAGACCTGGAGATGGTATATATTCGTAGACATATACCGCACGTGTATTCCGGTGTTATTCACCTAAACCGCAACTAGTCACGTTTGACTTGTTCTAGCAACGCGCACGCACTCGACCAATGTAAGATTAGTAAGACATTAAATATTAACGATAAACCTTTTGCAATTTTTTTTTCTAACGCCAAAAGTATTAAATGAGCTCGGATAACATCGACTCACTCGTGTGAATGTGTGTGCGCGTGTGTGCACACGTAGGTGCCAGTACGTGCATTTTAGATTGGAGTTTTTTACAATCAAAATTATGTGTACACACAATTTGCAGCACGCTATAGGTTCTCAAACTGTAGACAGAGATTGTGCAGAGTTGTTGGTTCTGAAGCAGGCACATATCTGACTGGTATGGCAAAATGGCAACACACCAAGGCAGGTTTACACGAGCAACGTAGGTCCCAATTGACCGGCCGACACAGGAGCATGACAATGCATAGCTAAAGTACAAAACTATAGCCAGAGGGTTCGCAAGAACTTATATTTTGCGAAAAGAACCATCTCAGGGGCAGACAATATTAGTCTACACACCATTTTCCCGAGAACACGGAACTGCACAGCGTCTTCATTGATAACTTTCCGTAGATACATATCCTGTCCCATATCCTCGTCACTTTGGTCTTCTCTGGGCTCATTCAGACGCCATTCTTTCTTAACATTTTGTGTCATTCTTGCCAGGTCTACTACAGTTCTTCGGTATTGTCTTCCATCGTCCGTCGCTGCCAGGTCGTCTACAGTTCTTTACAGTATATCCTGTCCAGGAACATTTCCACTCAACAGTTTCATCATCAAAATGTACACTAATGGAATTCAAGCAATTTCGTGTTTGAGGCGATGCTGGAGCTCAATTTGTTTGATTTCTTTCTTCTGTTGTTCT
Source organism: Paraescarpia echinospica (assembly GCA_020002185.1). Classification (NCBI taxonomy): domain Eukaryota; kingdom Metazoa; phylum Annelida; class Polychaeta; order Sabellida; family Siboglinidae; genus Paraescarpia; species Paraescarpia echinospica. Next base: position 27,420,997 of record CM034533.1, read on the forward strand.
TCAATCACTCCCTCCCGTCTCAAGTTGTCACTACCCCAGCTCTCTCTTTCCCCCCTCCAACCTCCCCCTTCCCTCCACCCCTACAAATTGTCTCTTCACAGAATCCTCCCGCCTCAGTCGTCATCTTCATCTTCTCATTCTATGCTCCAGCATGAGCGCATCCATTCTTGTCGCCATCTGCCCTCGTCCATTTCTTCTTCTTCGATCAACTCCTCACCAACTTCATAAAAAAAATTCTCACTTCTTTATTCTTCCCCTTAAACAACCAACATCCCTTTGTTGATGATTTTGTCAGTTTGTTTTAGAATGAGACCTCTGCTCAGTGTGTCCACAACATATGTTTCTTCCATTTCCCTGCGTGGATCTTTTACCTCCCCTGGCATAGACACCAGATAGAAGGGGCCAACGGCTTATAGCGTCTCTTTAAAAAAAGGCAATGTAGGGTGAACGAAATTGCTCAAGTTTCGATACAGCGGCCAAACCAATACTGAACCACCGTCTGGCTGCACCAGGATTCAAACCTGGTTCCTCCAAACAAGTCCAGCACTCTAACCACTTGACCACCGCGCCCAAATCGATCTCCTCCTTGAGCGTACTCGGAAATCTTCATCTTTCCATCAACATCCGGTTCTTTATCGTCTATAGTGAACCACATCATTACTCCAAATGGTATTTTATTTACAGTATATTTTGTGATTTGTGCTATTTTTTGAGAATTTACAGCAACCATCCGGGGTAAATGGTGTCTGTATAGAACAATGGACAAACAATATTGGTTAATGTCTTGAAAGTAGTAGTTCATGGTTCACTCGGAAAGACAATGCTTAGAAACCTAGTTGTAGCAGAAGAGCCGAGACAAAATACCAGGACAACCCCAGAACAAAACATCACAAAACACAAGATTATTTTACAGATCCTGCATCAAGTTGTTTTATTTATGAACTTTAGTTCAGTCTGGGATTAGGAATGAATCTATGTTTATTGTGATTTAGTAGTGAGATACCCCATGGACAGAACCGCATGTGGTGGATTCTTTACTGCATAAACAATGGCTGAGCCGAGTTTCAAGCGTCTCGGAAGGGCAACCTTCTTTTTTGTCGATATTGACACATATCTTGCCTGTCCTTCTTTTTCAAATAATCTCCAATTTTCTTAATCATGGCTACAAAGGGTACATTTTTGTTTTTAAAATTGCATTTACACTGAACAAGTATCTTAGTAGTACATTTCATCACTAAGAACATTGAACGTTATATCTGCACAATGATTTGAAATTGGTTTGCAGTAATATTCCAAAGGTAGATGTATAGAAGTGACACCCACCTCACATTTGTGGATAATTATACGACATGCTAATGTAAACAATAACCAAAACTATAAAACACATTATGACAGGGATAATTGTTCCGATGCACATTCATAATATCACAAAAATGCAACGTACGCAACAAATACACCATAAATTACTACAGAATCTTCAACTAAATGTTACCAAATCAACGTTTAAACACATTAGATTTAAACCACTCGTCCATGTACAAACAAACAGACAAATATGTGATATTTCCCTCATTTTTTCACAGTTGAGCTTTTGTATTAGTTTTTATAAATACAATCACATATAAACTGGCTCAGTGTCATGTTTTGTGAACTCAATGCTTGCATTAATTGTCTACGTCGCCCTACAAATGCACACAAGAATGCATACATGCTCTGACGCAGACTGACTTAAATCTAAATCATTATAATTATTGCAAATCAACTATAGTTCCTACTTAACTGTTCTTTCTGAAAAACACTGGACCCATGATTAGTTGCATGCATGGTTCAACTGAAGACATTTTACTGTCAACGGTAGATAAATGTTGACACTAACTGTCACCAGTGAAGTGTCAGCATTAACTGTCACCAGTGAAGTGTCATCAGCAACTGTCATCAGCGAAATGTCAACAATAACTGTCACCACTGTTATGTTAATTGTAACTAACACAATCACAGTGTCAACAGCAAGTTAGCAACTGTCACCAGTGCACTGTTAATAATAACTGTTACCAGTGCATTGTTAATAGTAACTGTCACCAGTGCATTGTTAATAGTCACTTTCACCAGTGCATAGCTATTAGTAACTGTCACCAGTGCAGTGATATAAACATTTGCCACCAATGAAACATCAGCACTCATTGTCACTAGTGCAGCACCAACAGTAACTGTCACCAGTGAAGTGTCAACAGTAAATGTCACCAGTGAAATGTCAGCACTAACTGTCACCAGTATAATGTTAGGAACTTGTAACCAGTGCGCTGTCTATTCATGTGTCCTGTGTGACTGTCCTATTTGCTACGTTCCAGCTTAGAGTTCACCAGTGCTACATCTATAAATATGTCAACAGCTTTAACTATTGAAAACTCCCTGATTCATTGTACAGTGTATTTACTGGCACACTTCATCCACACACATCCTCCCGCCCTCTCAGCTCCAGAAGATACATGTACAACACAAGATACATGTCGAGATCGTTGTCAGAATTGCGCCTCACTATGCTGAAGGCATAACATATCACATGGTTCAAGGCGATACCCACAAGTCCACAACAGCACCACGTGATGAAAAGGTATATCTTTGGTTGGATTGTGGAGATCATGCTGCATGATTGGCCGGTCACTAGTATGCTTGTGATGTGTCCAACTGCAGCCATTTGATCATGTTCTCGTAGACGACGAATGTGATACAGCATGCGGGTGTCACCCGCAGTAGGTTGGGCACCAGACCCTTGTAGAAGGCAAACACGCCTTCAGTTCTACAACATAACACACTAGTCAGTGATAACACGCCTTCAGTTCTAAAACAGAACACACTAGTCAGTGATAACACGCCTTCAGTTCTAAAACAGAACACACACGTGTCAGTGATAACACACCTTCAGTTCTACAACATAACACACTAGTCAGTGATAACACGCTTTCAGTTCTAAAACAGAACACACTAGTCAGTGATAACACGCCTTCAGTTCTAAAACAGAACACACTAGTCAGTGATAACACGCCTTCAGTTCTAAAACAGAACACACACGTGTCAGTGATAACACACCTTCAGTTCTACAACATAACACACTAGTCAGTGATAACACGCTTTCAGTTCTAAAACAGAACACACTAGTCAGTGATAACACGCCTTCAGTTCTAAAACAGAACACACTAGTCAGTGATAACACGCCTTCAGTTCTAAAACAGAACACACTAGTCAGTGATAACACGCCTTCAGTTCTAAAACAGAACACACACGTGTCAGTGATAACACACCTTCAGTTCTACAACATAACACACTAGTCAGTGATAACACGCTTTCAGTTCTAAAACAGAACACACTAGTCAGTGATAACACGCCTTCAGTTCTAAAACAGAACACACACATGTCAGTGATAACACACCTTCAGTTCTACAACAGAACACACACGTGTCAGTGATAACACACCTTCAGTTCTACAACATAACACACTAGTCAGTGATAACACGCTTTCAGTTCTACAACATAACACACATATGTCAGTGATAACATGCTTTCAGTTCTAAAACAGAACACACTAGTCAGTGATAACACGCCTTCAGTTCTACAACATAACACACTAGTCAGTGATAACACGCTTTCAGTTCTAAAACAGAACACACTAGTCAGTGATAACACGCCTTCAGTTCTACAACATAACACACTAATCAGTGATAATACACCTTCAGTTCTACAACAGAACACACACATGTCAGTGATAACACACCTTCAGTTCTACAACAGACACACACACGTCAGTGATAACACACCTTCAGTTCTACAACAGAACACACATATGTCAGTGATAACACACCTTCAGTTCTACAACAGAACACACACACGTCAGTGATAACACACCTTCAGTTCTATAACAGAACACACACATGTCAGTGATAACACACCTTCAGTTCTACAACAGAACACACACATGTCAGTGATAACACACCTTCAGTTCTACAACAGACACACACACGTCAGTGATAACACACCTTCAGTTCTACAACAGAACACACATATGTCAGTGATAACACACCTTCAGTTCTACAACAGAACACACACACATGATAACACACCTTCAGTTCTATAACAGAACACACACATGTCAGTTCTACAACAGAACACACACATGTCAGTGATAACACACCTTCAGTTCTAGAACAGAACACACAGACATGTCAGTGATAACACACCTTCAGTTCTACAACAGAACACACACACGTCAGTGATAACACACCTTCAGTTCTATAACAGAACACACACACGTCAGTGATAACACACCTTCAGTTCTACAACAGAACACACACACGTCAGTGATAACACACCTTCAGTTCTACAACAGAACACACACGTCAGTGATAACACACCTTCAGTTGTACAACAGAACACACACATCAATGATAACACACTTTCAGTTCTACAACAAAATACATGACAGAGTAAACAAACCTTCAGTTCAACAACAGAACACACGACAGAGAGAACACATCTTCACTTCTACCACAACATACAACAGTCAGAGAACACACCTTCACTTCTACAACAACATACAACAGTCAGATAGCAGACCTTCACTTCTACAACAACATACAACTGTCAGATAGCAGACCTTCACTTCTACCACAACATACAACTGTCAGATAGCAGACCTTCACTTCTACAACAACATACAACAGTCAGATAGCAGACCTTCACTTCTACAACAACATACAACTGTCAGATAGCAGACCTTCACTTCTACCACAACATACAACAGTCAGATAGCAGACCTTCACTTCTACAACAACATACAACAGTCAGATAGCAGACCTTCACTTCTACAACAACATACAACTGTCAGATAGCAACAGTCAGATAGCAGACCTTCACTTCTACAACAACATACAACTGTCAGATAGCAGACCTTCACTTCTACCACAACATACAACAGTCAGATAGCAGACCTTCACTTCTACCACAACATACAACAGTCAGATAGCAGACCTTCACTTCTACAACAACATACAACTGTCAGATAGCAGACCTTCACTTCTACAACAACATACAACTGTCAGATAGCAGACCTTCACTTCTACCACAACATACAACAGTCAGATAGCAGACCTTCGCTTCTACCACAACATACAACAGTCAGATAGCAGACCTTCACTTCTACAACAACATACAACTGTCAGATAGCAGACCTTCACTTCTACCACAACATACAACAGTCAGATAGCAGACCTTCGCTTCTACCACAACATACAACAGTCAGATAGCAGAACTTCACTTCTACCACAACATACAACTGTCAGATAGCAGACCTTCACTTCTACACCACGTGTCAGTGAAAACACACCTTCAGTTCTTCAACAGAACAAATGCATCAATCAAACAACAACAACCAATGAACTCTCCATCTTCCACGTCTTATCACACAAGACATAACGAGGAAAACAGTAATGTGCATTGCTCAATAATGCACACAACTGGTGCCATGTTGACTATTCTAAAAGCACACTAATGCCCACTTAGAGGCAAATAATGGAGTCACTAGGTGGCAGCACACGGTCTTATTATCACTTTTAACAGCTAGCATAATTGCAAAATGACACGAGAAGAGATCCAAAGTAACTACGTGAATGTTGTAATCTGTACTCTCAATAAACTCTGCTTGCATAAGACTTCAAAGTCAAAAACCAGACAGTATGTTTTTTGGTAGTTGGTGACAAGGCTTGGTCACTATGTTTCGCAGTAAAATCAATCCCGTCATCATATTTTGTAGCGTGCCAATGACACCACAGAATGAGTGGACTGGGTCAGTAACAGCGGACAGTTGGGTAGTGTCTAAACTCGTACTTTAATGTTCATATAAATTGATTATGTTTCATATTTATTGTTACATGCCACTTATCTATACAGATGATTACAATATATATAGGTTATATTATATGCATACATACAGGAGACACTTGCCATAATGGCCATGTGGCGATTCAGTCAAACTGGGCCTTCTAACTAAAAGGTGTATCATCGAGCTGGCGTATGTATCTTAACATTTTGTTCCTAGACGGCTTGCACCTCAGGCACCAAACTTTTAGGGACTTGGAAGAAACGCAGTTTATTTTTTTAAATTACTCATTGGTTAGGGGGTTTGTACACGCGCACACAAACACACGAACGCATGCACAAACACACGAACGCATGCACACACACACACACACACACACTATCCTTGATTATAGTTAGATGTGTACATAACACAGGTCAGGCCAGAATGGGGGTTTTAAAGTAACTCCTTTAAAGCCAATGTTTGTTGCATGTATACATACAGCTGCATGCTATAACATGTGTATATGGATTGTATTGTTATCATATGTAATAGTATAGCACAAATTAAATATACATGAATTGCCCTGAGCAAACCAACACAGCAGTGTTCTACTTCACCATCGCTGGCTCGGGTTACCTGCCTGAGGCCTCCTCTGTGTGTACTTATATTGATGAGGAAGAAGTTCTCATTTGATATATTTACCTTACACATGCAAATGCCATGATTGGCCATCAATACGTGCGTGCTTGTGCATCTAATAATACACCAACACACACACTGTTATTGACAGCCAATCACACGTGTGGCGTGTGGTTGGTTCGTGTAATTTTGTGTGTCAAAATAATCATAGTGAGGTTGCAGTTATGATTATGTGATACAGTCGTCTTGTTTCATTTTGCATGGGCACGACCTACCACCTGGCAGTTACATGGTTAATTATGATGGCAATGGGTAAAGACAAATATAATTGTTATGGTTTGTAAAGCAAAGGATGTACAGTAATAGCATTGATGCTTTAAGCAGATCGCATGCAGTCTGCGTAGTTTTGACAAGTGTTATTATAGGTAGTACCTGGGTATATCAAAAAAGGTAATATTTAATTATTCTGGGTTATTTTGGGAATGTTGTATATCTTATCATGCGTGATGGAGATGTCATACATTGTTAACATAAAAAATATAAATTGGTCTGCATATGCAGCATCTGGGAATATATATATATATGTCTAGTATAAAAACAGGTTCTAGATGTTTGGGAAGAGTATTCCAAGAATCAGGTAACGAAAATATTCTGTAAGGAAGATGACATTTGGGAGGCAGTTAGAATGGAAGAACTCTGTTGAAATGATGAATATAGACCAGTGGGAATCAAGGCGCTGGCCAGGCTGTTTACATGTGCTTCGCAGGAGAGATACCAGCACGATGGTGAAGATGAGTGATAGTGCTGATAAGGAAGGGAAAGGAGATATCCAGGGAGGTACAGAGGCACCACATTACTCATGATTACAGAACTAATCCCTTAAATTGCTTGATACTATCTGCTAGAGTGAGGCATATAGTGGAGAGCAAGATAGGAGAGAATCGGCTGGGATTTAGGAAAGGGAGAGAATAGATTGTGGATTATTTATGATCAGAAATTTTGTGTGTGTCATGAAACGATGACGCATTTGGTTTTGTAGACATAGAAAGTGTTCGACACGAGAACTTGCCAAGAGAACTTGCACTTGTAGTGATGAGATGGATGGAGACAGAAGTAAGAATGGTGAAAGAAATGTACAAGGAGATAAGAGCGGTGGCACAAGATTCGAAGGAGAAACATCGCAACAGTTTGGAGCAGGACTTAGACAGGGAAGTGCCTTGTGTCCACTGTGTTTTTGGTATGGTGATAAACCTGGTCACTGGAAAGGTGTCGGAACAGGAAGAACTGAAGATACTGTATGCAGATAACCTATGTAGGCAGGAAGAAAGGAGAAACTGCAAACAAACACTACAAGAATGGAGTAATATCTTAAAAACATGGTCTAACAAAGAAACTTGAGAAGACGGACGTAGACAGGTGAACTGTGGGTGTATCTGCATGTAGTTATTGATGGAAAGACTGAGCAAGTGAACACTGTGTGAGGATGAAGGAAGTGGTAGACAGGTACAGGAGTAGCAGCAGGGAGAGTAGCACATGGGACAAGGTGAAGGAACAGTAAAAGGGAGTAGCTTGTGTATATAGGTTAGGGACACTGGCACTGTCATCGACAGGAGAAACTCCTGATAACAGCCGGGTTTGGAGAAAGTGAGACAAATGACAGAGGGAAGATGTGAGAAATATTGTGTTTGACAAGTAGCAATAAGAAAGACTAATCACGATGTAGAAAAATCAGAGTCAACATTAACAAACAAGACCAATGAGGGTTCTTTTAATTTGAAAACACTGACACCATATTTGTCAATCTCCAACATGTTGTGCTATTTAAAACTGTGTGATGCACGGAGAGAACACAACTATATAACAAAGATACTAGTATCAAACATCAGTCCAGCTGCATAACTCAAAGCTGACTATATCACATCATCTGCCAAATTACTATTTTGTTATCATTGGCTTGCATGGCAATAGTTATGTCATGCTATCTCAACTAAAATGTAGTATCAGTTTTGTTTCTCAATATAACAAATTATTCCAGACTTTAGGCATTCCCAAAGAATTAGATTAATAGTTTAAAACCTTCAAGTCAGCACTTTTTACACCATGACCATGTGATCTCTTTAATTGTTGAGCCACTGATATTTCATGGGAAGTCTAGTAAATTACACTGGAGTATTGTTTGTTGATTCCCTAAGTTCTCGTGTTATGAAATGGTCTGTATTCTGGTATGCAAGCAAAAATAATCATTCTACAGTTCTTGAAGTAAAAACATTGTAAAGCTGTAAGTTCAAATCACTCGGGACTTAGTTAATACTTTACGAGTAAACACACATTTGTACACAGCTACGTACATACACGCGTATACAAGATAAATCACTTTGGTTTAAAATTAGTTAACCCATTCAAACGGACAGATAATATAATGACACTTGTAAAATTAGCCTAGTAAAGAGAACAATGTTAAAAGCCATAAAGTGATCACATAAGTCATAACAGCCTAACTATTGACTGCAATTTTAAAATACTGTGCATAAATGTGAACAGATAATACTATCAGGGTGCAACAAAGGAACGGAACACCACATCAGTGACATAACAATGAAACTAATGACCAAGGGCGCAGTAAACACCTTTCTGGCCAGGTGCACGCCCCCTAAGGAACTATTCTCACATAGGGCAAGCTTAGTTCATTTTAAAAACAACTTGCCTAACAGTCAAATAAACTAGTTCCACATATGCTGTTCCTCTGATGTTACAGAATTATATTAATTCATATTATTATCATTATATTTACGTATTATGCGAGTAATAGAAGGGTGATATTGTAAATTTGTGCAAATATAACAAGACATGCGACTAAATATCGTGTTAAGACACCACATGATTAATCAACACCACTAAACCTCCATTAGATCCCCAATTGAACCCAGTTCATTAATCCGACATGCGACACACATGCAATCTCCTCAACAAGTGCAACCTGGTTATATACAAATCTAGATGGCAGCGATACGATACTCTATTAGAACATCTGGCACCGGTAGTCTTAGGAATCTTCTGCGATGGCGTATCAGCGATACACGACACACAGACATACACACACACATGCTAACAGACATACTGTAATGGCTGCATGTATTCGGACAATGTATGCTTTTGGACACCTAAGAAATTTACAAAGTTAATTATTTCTGTGTACCTTAAGTTTTCAGACACCTCTATAAAATAATTTGTTTTTCTTCCTCTGTAATCGTTCAGTGATACAGGAGGTAACTGTAACTGTTCATACCAAGGTAATAAAACTGGGATGACAGGATGTCCAGCTCGTTCACATACGTACGTATTCGGACAGTGTATCTGAGAATTATTTTAGTGCACTGTATGTTTTCAGACAGCTGATAATTTAATTATTTTTAAATGTCCCACTACATACAGCCATGTCAACCTGGGTACATATAACAACAACAACATCATGACAATACATACAGCCATGTCAACCTGGGTACATATAACAACAACAACATCATGACAATACATACAGCCATGTCAACCTGGGTACATATAACAACAACAACATCATGACAAGCAGCACAATATCTCACAGCATTAGCTCATGGTCGTCAAACTGAAATAGAGTATTGATAACAGTCGACAGTAACACCAACAGTGGTGCCATGCCTCAGTGTCACAAGGTTGCAATCACACATTGCCTAATGTTTCTTAGAGCAGCAACAGAGCTGTTAGAGTCAACTTGTATTTAATTTGTCCTCAATGGGAGCACCTCCAAACTGTGACTGTCTCTGGTATATGACGTAAGAGGTGACTATGATATTCACCAAATCACAGTCACTCATCCTCATTCTTGCACCGTCCTTCTCGCGAAGTTGCTGGCCCTGTTCTGCACTGAAGGAATAATCCCTTACATACAATTCTCCAAATGGCGTTACTCCTGGTAAAACAGTCCACAATCTCTAAAACAGTCGATGTCTCCCAGTAACTTTGCTGATGTTGTCTCTAGATTCCCAACCATTAACTGTCGTCATCAGATTTCTGGTCCCACTTCGTTGCGTTCACCGACGTGTGAGCCGAATGTGACGTGGCGTCATCTCGTGTCTCGTAATGCGCAACAATCCGTTCGTACACGAGGAAGACGATACACACGTTTGGCGTAACGTGGAGCAGGTACGGGCCCAACCCCTTGTAGAAGCCACGCATACCCTCAAACCTACACAGAAAAGTGGGTTAGGCAAACAAGGAAGTTCTACTCAGAAGTGGCCATTTTAACTCATTCCTGCTTTATCAGGAGACCCATGATTGCAACAAGGCTACGATTTACTCAGCAGGTTCCACTACGCAGGGAAGGTGTTAACAAGGTCAGCGTGCAGAGAAAACAACACAGCTCGTAAGAACAACGAAACAGACAATTTCACGTCGAAACGGTGCCGGGTGTACTTTATAAAGAAACATCTTTCGTAAGTTGGCTGCTATATTTGTTCATGTACCACCAACTTCTGAACATAGAACTTCAGTGTGCCCAACCACTCTCCTGTGTTGGTGGTCTGGCAGCCATTCCTACTGAGCCAACTCTCAGTCTTCCCATTGACACTCGCCAATAGCACGTGTCAATCACAACTTTGCCTCTTTATAGTACAATTTTATTTACAGATTAGTTACATTTGTTTTATCATAAAATCATGTTACACAATGTAAACTACACCTGCTATGACAAACTGACCACCCAAATGTTACACAATGTAAACTACATCTGCTATAACAAACTGATCACCCAAATGTTACACAGTGTAAACTACATCTGCTATAACATACTGACCACCCAAATGTTACACAATGTAAACTACATCTGCTATAACAAACTGATCACCCAAATGTTACACAGTGTAAACTACATCTGCTATAACATACTGACCACCCAAATGTTACACAATGTAAACTACATCTGCTATAACAAACTGACCACCCAAATGTTACACAATGTAAACTACATCTGCTATAACAAACTGACCACCCAAATGTTACACAATGTAAACTACATCTGCTATAACAAACTGATCACCCAAATGTTACACAGTGTAAACTACATCTGCTATAACATACTGACCACCCAAATGTTACACAATGTAAACTACATCTGCTATAACAAACTGATCACCCAAATGTTACACAGTGTAAACTACATCTGCTATAACATACTGACCACCCAAATGTTACACAATGTAAACTACATCTGCTATAACATACTGACCACCCAAATGTTACACAATGTAAACTACATCAATAACAAACTGACCACCCTGTTACACAATGTACCTACATCTGCTATAACAAACTGACCACCCACACAATGTGTTACACTGCTATAACTGACCACCCAAATGTTACACAATGTAAACTACATCTGCTATAACAAACTGACCACCCAAATGTTACACAATGTAAACTACATCTGCTATAACAAACTGACCACCCAAATGTTACACAATGTAAACTACATCTGCTATGACAAACTGACCACCCAAATGTTACACAATGTAAACTACATCTGCTATAACAAACTGACCACCCAAATGTTACACAATGTAAACTGCACATCAAACTGACTGTTACACAATGTAAACTACATCTGCTATAACAAACTGACCACCCAAATGTTACACAATGTAAACTACATCTGCTATAACAAACTGACCACCCAAATGTTACACAATGTAAACTACATCTGCTATGACAAACTGACCACCCAAATGTTACACAATGTAAACTACATCTGCTATGACAAACTGACCACCCAAATGTTACACAATGTAAACTGCATCTGCTATAACAAACTGACAACCCAAATGTTACACAATGTAAACTGCATCTGCTATAACAAACTGACCACCCAAATGTTACACAATGTAAACTACATCTGCTATAACAAACTGACCACCCAAATGTTACACAATGTAAACTACATCTGCTATAACAAACTGACCATCCAAATGTTACACAATGTAAACTACATCTGCTATGACAAACTGACCACCCAAATGTTACATAATGTAAACTACATCTGCTATGACAAACTGACCACCCAAATGTTACACAATGTAAACTACATCTGCTATAACAAACTGACCACCAAGATGTTACACAATGTAAACTACATCTGCTATGACAAACTGACCACCCAAATGTTACACAATGTAAACTACATCTGCTATAACAAACTGACCACCCAAATGGTACACAAAGTAAACTACATCTGCTATAACAAACTGACCACCCAAATGTTACACAATGTAAACTGCATCTGATATGACAAACTGACCACCCAAATGTTACACAATGTAAACTGCATCTGCTATAACAAACTGACCACCCAAATGTTACACAATGTAAACTACATCTGCTATAACAAACTGACCACCCAAATGTTACACAATGTAAACTACATCTGCTATAACAAACTGACTACCCGAAAGTTACACAATGTAAACTACATCTGCTATAACAAACTGACCACCCAAAAGTTACACAATGCAAACTACATCTGCTATAACAAACTGACCACCCAAATGTTACACAATGTAAACTACATCTGCTATAACAAACTGACCACCCAAATGTTACACAATGTAAACTACATGTGCTATAACAAACTGACCACCCGAAAGTTACACAATGTAAACTACATCTGCTATAACAAACTGACCACCCAAAAGTTACACAATGCAAACAACATCTGCTATAACAAACTGATCACCCAAATGTTACACAGTGTAAACTGCATCTGCTATAACAAACTGACCACCCAAATGTTACACAATGTAAACTACATCTGCTATAACAAACTGACCACCCAAATGTTACACAATGTAAACTACATCTGCTATAACAAACTGACCACCCAAATGTTACACAATGTAAACTACATCTGCTTATGACACACTGACCACCCAAATGTTACACAATGCAAACAACATCTGCTATAACAAACTGACCACCCAAATGTTACACAATGTAAACTACATCTGCTATAACAAACTGACCACCCAAAAGTTACACAATGCAAACAACATCTGCTATAAGAAACTGATCACCCAAATGTTACACAATGTAAACTGCATCTGCTATAACAAACTGACCACCCAAATGTTACACAATGTAAACTACATCTGCTATAACAAACTGACCACCCAAATGTTACACAATGTAAACTACATCTGCTATGACAAACTGACCACCCAAATGTTACACAATGTAAACTACATCTGCTTATGACACACTGACCACCCAAATGTTACACAATGTAAACTACATCTGCTATATCATAATGACCATCCAAATGTTACACAATGTAAACTGCATCTGCTATAACAAACTGACCACCCGAAAGTTACACAATGCAAACTACATCTGCTATATCATAATGACCATCCAAATGTTTTAATTAACAATTTGTTGTTGTTGAAATTATACTGTACAATAGTATTTTACAATAAAAGCAAACAGAAAACCTCCCTTTCAAAAGTCATACCTATTTAGCTGAGTAACATCACTGTTATTGAGGAACAAATTAATGTATACAAAATGGCACCAATCAGCTGAAAGTGTAAAAATGTAATGGTATGTTCTTATATAGTGTCCTTATAACTGCTCAAAGCAAGTTACATTTTACCCTGATGGTATTTGGTGGGAAGTATTTATTTTATTAATGATACAAAAATATAATACAAACTGATTGATGTGTTCAAGAAACCAGGTATTTTGTAGCAGCTTTGCAAAATATGCAGAAATGGAAGCTGCATTTGTTTGGAAAAAATTCTACAACCTGAACAAATGAACAAAAAGATTGGGAAAATTTACATGAAGAACAATGTCAGTCATAGTATTAACATTTTGATACTGGCATTACGACTACCGGTATATTCTCATTTGGTATATGGCAAAATTTGCAGACGGTAAGAGTTGGCTCAGCACTGTTCAAGCAAACAAACAAGCCAGCAACAATAACACAAGTTCTGTGTGAAACGTCAACAACATCTTACCAAGCAGATATACTGTGTCAGTTATTAATGAACCATTGCTCTAGGGTAAACAGTGCAAAGAGCAAATATGATATAACTGTGTCAGTTATTAACGAACCATTGCTCTAGGGTAAACAGTGCAAAGAGCAAATATGATATAAATTATAATCTAAATAATAAAATAAAGTATGTATAGTTTGGCATCAGTTTTGTTTACAAGGGTGTATTGTTTAGGTTCTAACAAAAGTGTAGTTGAGATTCTACAAGTATGGTTTAGGTTTGTAGCAGAAATGTGGTTTAGTTTCTTAGCAGAAATGTGGTTTACGATTAGTAGTGCACTATAGGTTAGATAGAGCAAAGAGGTTCGAGAGTAGTATTTTTGTTGATGCTGATAATGGGCGGACTCATCAGCTGACAAGTACAGAAAACATGTAGCGTGTCGTATGGTTCAGTCAAATGCCTGGTGTGGGACTGGCAATTTTCAGCGATCCAAAATGGCTTCCAAACAAGCCAATACCTATTACCTACCTGATCCAACTGATGTGACCTGTTACCACCAGGCTACCCAGTTCTGATAGTCACAGTAACGGCAAAGTTCATTAATACATGTTCCCCTCAACAGGTGATGCTACTGTACACCCCCTGCGATTCATGGTGACAACCACACCACCACCACCCATACATAACGCTACACATTTTCTGCGACTTCCCAGACTTATGTGACCACAGCACAGTTTGGCCTGTGAAGAGACTGGGTGCAACTGAGCGACAGACTGTGAGCTGGGTCTACCCACCTCCAGGTCTGTCTGAGGACGTCAGTGAGGCCGCTGTAGTGGCGGTGCTGGTCCTGCAGGCGAGACCGAACCACCTGGTACGGGTATGTCAGGCCCGCAGCAAATATCTTGGAGAGCGCTGCGAACGACAGATACTCTAAGGTGCTCTGGAAGCAGAGACATGTCAATGAATGATTACCATGCGGTTCATGATGACTGTATGCATATTTAATTTTGTATTATTATTTTTACTATTATATACATCAACTATATAACTACATGTATCTCAATATTATATATCATTTAGGGCACCCAGCTGCTTCAACTAGTTTAGGTTTTACGGATGTCCTGGCATTCATTGTTACTACATGCATTTTGTCTTTGTCTTATTTATGCCAAATAAAAACCAATTTCAATTTTACGGCGGATACTCTAACATGCTCTGTAAACAAAGACATATGAACAATAACCTTGTGGACGACCAGTTAGATCTCTTATAAGCAAAAGGAACCAACAGTATTTTTTTTGTAACTGATCATACCTTTCACAGTAAAACAAACTTAGATAATTATTAGTAAAGTTTTGACATTATTTTGACACACATAAACAAACCGGTCAAATAAACACTAAACATTAACATACAGCATCACAGATGTCACAGCAGCTATACTCACAAACTCTAAACATTACCACTTGGCATCACAGATGTCACGGCAGCTATACTCACAAACACTAAACATTAACACTCAGCATCACAGATGTCACGGCAGCTATACTCACAAACACTAAACATTAACACTCAGCATCACAGATGTCATGGCAGCTATACTCACAAACTCTAAACATTAACACTCGGCATAACAGATGTCACGGCAGCTATACTCACAAACTTTGCATTGATCGGACGTTCCTTGAAGCCATTATACATCTTCTTCAGTTCCTCGTAGGCCATGAACTGCAGTGCACCGTGGGATACGCCAAAGAGTCCGGGAGTGAAACCCTGCAACAAGTCACATCACCAAGTGTTAGTACAGGATGTTATGGTTGTCTCTATTTCAAAAGGGACATGCCAAAGAGACCTGGATAAATAAAATTAAACAATTTCAGTGTAAAGTAAATATAACGACAAACGATAAATGAGAAGTAAAACTGTGAGAATATACACATATGTACACAAATTTTAAATTAACAACTTTTACTCCTCCTTCCCTTCAATGTAATTTTCAATCGGCTTAATCCCGAGATGCAAACCTCCTAGGATGAGAACATTAACACTACCCACACAAACAAGAACGATATTCGTTCTATTAAGCATACCTGCCATAACTAGCATGCACCCCATGTTAGCAGTCTGACAACGTGATGGTAATCTCCCATGCTAACCTTGACTGTTGAATCTATCATTATAATTTAATTTCTACAAATGTCACATTAAATTCAAAGCTCACTGATGAGAAATATCAAAAGGTCCATCTATATCATCCGACTTTACAGTGTTCTGGCATCCTGCTGCTCACACGTGAGATGTATAAATCACTTGCCAGTCCTGTCTGCTGAGATGGCTGCACCCAGGAACCAAAGAAAATGGGTGTCCGCCTCTGTATGTTTATTAATTGACATATTTCCAAGTCTGAAGTATTTGTTAAGCACACTGCACGCTCAATAGAACGACTATGGTAGTTCGATAGTTAAGATTTAATTTTGCAAATGTGTTACCTTGTAGAGACCACGCACACCCTCATACTTGTGAATCTTGTAGATGCAGTCCAGGGTGCCATTGTACTGTACGACAATGGGGTTGTGGTGCTTGAGGGAGGGAGTAATCACCCCATGGTCGTATTGCAGGCAGAGTCGTGTCTTTGCCACCCACACTGGGTTAGTGATGACAAGAGTTGCGACTCCTGCAAACACCCCCAGAATGCAACTGTTTCAGCGATCGTCTCATGAGTTTGCAAACTCAAAAGACGTTATGCATTTAGCGCTGGTTCAACTCACCCTCTTCCCATCAAAAGGTCATGTAGGACTTGCAAGTTTTATGATCCAAAATTGCTATCAGAGTAAATCCGCATTAACATGTTTCATTTGTTAGGTGATGCCTCTGCAACAATTTAGTTTCTTGCAATATGTGGTGACAACAAAATCATTCACATAATGCTTAACATATTTTAGGACTTATGCAACCACCCATAAGGAACAAAGTGCTGCACTCACTGTTTATATAAATATAATACTATACTGCTTTATGTGTCAGCTAATTTACCAAACCCCGATAATTTAGGGTTATTTCCAGTGTCTGAAGTAAAGGACACCATTCAACATAACATGGTTCGTTGTCACCGTGAGTTACCATGGGGCTTCTTAGATCATCCCGTCAAACTGATTCCCTGAACACAACTATCCTTGCAATCACTTACTGAACATTTCTAACATATAACGATCACAACTTTTCAATGTAATTTCCAAGGTTTAATTTCAATTAAATGACCATCATGCCTGGATAATATCTGAAAATATCCAACAAATAATGAATTTAGGAATGTGTTTCCCCAAGACAAGTAACAGATTATAGTGAAATAGTTTCCTAGCTAATAAGAATGTGGGATCAGAGTGAGACAGTCCTGCAGCAACTATTACTTCCTCTGGACACGACTTATTCTAAACAATTAACATAATTATGTGCTGATGATCTATGCATAAAACAATTATTGTTTTAAAACCCATAGACAATGCTCTAAACATCTCACGACATACTGCCCAGCATCTCCTGGCACAAAGTCCAGGAATGCTGCAGTGTCAGTCATTGCCACTGACCAGTACAAACAGGTTCCTGTCTCGTGTCATGTGACCCACCTGCAGCTGCAGCGGCCAGCATGTGATGGCCGGGACCAAGGACGTTGGACTGTGCTACCTCCTGCATGCGCGTCTTGGCCGAGTTGTAGCTGCAACAAGATGGGCAGCAGTCAGTCACTCAGTTACTCAACTCTCTCTCTCATTCTCAACTCAATCATTCACTCACTATATTCTCTCACTCAACTCTTCAACCCACCCACCTAACTTTGGATAAGTTTAGGTGTCCGTTTCCACTTACTTCTTTGAACTATGTTCATTTGCTTCCTTAAACAATTTGCCTCTGATTTACCCATTGGCAGTGTCTTTTTCTTTTCAGAAAACACAATAGTCATCTAAAAGAATGATGATGTACAGGTCTAGACTACCTTTTCTCATACCTGGTCAACTCTCCAGAAGGTGCAAATGCAAACAAACTGAAGACCAACTGTAATCAGGCTTGTTCACAAATGCAAATGCATTTGAATGCACATTTGAATGTTGACATTGTAAATGCATTTGCATTTGAATGCATACCTTAAACATTTGCATGCGATCCACAAACATTTGATTTGTCAAACGCACAATCAAAATTGTGAATCAAGTGTATGCATAATTCTTTGAATAATTATTATTGTTAGATTCACTTTCACAAGTCCACAGCATGCCAATGGAAAAAAGTGTTCTGTAGTGATCAGTATCCTCAGCAGATTATGACATCATTGTCTGACCTGTGAATCCACTTTCACAATGTGTTCTTTGAAAAAGTGCTCTTCAGTGAGCAGATCATGGAATCATTGTCTGACCTGTGAAATTGTGAATCCGCTTTCACATCCAGTCCTTTCAACATGTACTATAAAAGAAAGCTGCCACATGTCAGCCTTCATTCAGAGTTTTGTCATTGAGGTGATCATCACGCCAAATCCAAAGCGCTCTCCTGTTTATGAACACTATGACATGGTTGGTGTCGTCAACAAAGATGGCAGTTACACAGCACAGTGCAAAAACTGCTTAATGAAGATGAAAGGCACTATCATATCCACCACCAATCTTCGGAATCATATCACCGTAAGAACAATTATGTAATATTAGAATCAGTTAGCAACAAGCCGTTCAGTACTCCTATTGACTGGGCTAGTGGTCAACACTGGTCAATGGCAGAGCTGTTATGATGGCTTCAGAGATTACCTGTTTAATGAAACAATGCAAACAACTGACTCGCGTGGGTTGTGGTCGCACTGTTGGGGTGGTTTAGGGTGGCAGCTCATTAGGAGCAAACATTAGCAAAAACAGCCCTAAAAATTGACAGCCAGAGAGAGAGAGAGATTGGTGGTACATTGGAAGAACAGAACAAACACTCATTTGTACTGTTATCGTTAGGCTCTACACCAAACAGAGCATCGACAAGCCTACAAGTTCAACCCACAGTCGCCGATTTCACTACGTTCACGAAGAAGGGAGCTAGCGAAACTTGTTCATGGAAGATCGACGGGACTATGTCCACCACTCTGACGTGACACACTAGTCTACAACGAATAATGCATTCAACATGGGAGTGACCCACAAGCATACTGGAGAGAGACAACGAACACAGGTTTCCTGGGTTGGCAGCTATGAGCCGTCAATTGCTGTGTATCCCAGCATCCTCTGCCCCCATGGAAAGGATCTTCAGCACAGCAGGGAGAAGATAATGCGTCCTGATTGTGCCAGGCTGGGCAACAAGCTGTTTGAGCAACTGATGTTTGTGAAGTGCAATGCCCATCTCCTGTAAGGCCCATCTCTTGTGAGGCCCATCTCCTGTGAGGCCCATCTCCTGTGAGGCCTATCTTCTGTGAGGTGTGAACTGTCGATTTTTGTATGGGACAGTGGATGTCCACTATTTGTCAGTCATACCTTAAAAAAAACTGCATTGGATCACAATAATTTTGGGACTTATGTATCAATGCTATGCCCATGGTGCAACAAAAACGCATTTTGCCAGGAAGCTTTAGTCATATTAATTAAAGGTGCTCAATCAGTTCGTTTGCCCATCGCCAATCCGGTTCTTTTATGTCCAGATGTGTAATGTGTGAATAGTTTAACTAGTGCGCACAGTCGGTTTAATAAAACAAAATGCGTACTTGTTTTTTAATCGTCAAAAAGATTTGTCGTTACAACGGGTATCGCTGGCGAAAGCCAATTGCGCTGTCTGCCTACTGCGCCACATCGGTCATGTGCTTTACGCGAGATCGGCATCCCAGGCATTCGAAAACAATAACAACACACACGTGCTTTAGCGTATCAAGATGAAGATTATAATTCCAAAGTGGTTGTACAAAGGTATGTATTACGCTATCGCAGTTAGCAACAAGAAGGCGTAGCCGTGTATTAATTCAACGAGAATTGCAACTTGCGAATGTCTACACTCGACTCGAGCCTGTCGAGGCTGACTTTTTCTAACTCAAAGACAAGTCTACCATATCATGATTCATATGCATATCAGCCAGAAATTCAGTCAGAGTGACAACGAGCATAATATTTGATATGTATTGTATTTGGTTACGCAGGATGTTGTTAATAAGCTGTTATTCCAACACTACATATTGAGAGTAGATGACGTGAGGGTGCGAAATGACAAGTAACATTGGCATTGCTTTGGCAGCAGGCCCCTGTTGATCGTGCAAGTAACTTAGTCAGGGAGCATCCGTAATTTCGTGCAAAAGAACGTCAAACACTGGAGTATAATATTGGTGATCGTAATTATTAAAACATATATATATTTTTGATACTATTACTGCAGAATATTGTTGATTTGCATTGTATTTTATGCAAAATAATTTAGATTTTTATATGACAAGCATGATGGTGATGATTTTATTCAATATAAAATTGTAAACGTGTAAATACATAAAATATCAATACACCTAGAGTACACCATATATAAGGATTACACAAGAAAATGCACGCACTTGTCTCCATTGTGGTCCTTGATGCCTGGCTATAGTGTATGTAATACATTAATTGGTATCCTGTGATACCTTTCAACTGACATATGCTGGCTATTCTTATGTATTTACCAATATATGTATATATTCCTACCACAGCAATATATGAATACATAATAATATACGTAACTTGAATTATGATATTGCTAGTGACCACACTGCAACCCATGAATGAGAATGAGGAGGCAGAGGAGGGGCTAGAGGTGGTCACCCGGGCCAGGCAGACACAGGGAGGATACGTAGTCTGCGGCAAGCCCAGATTTGATCAATCCAGGTAATTTCAAATTTATAACAATCAACCACGTATAAGTTATCAACAAATTTTAATGTGCACATTTAAATATACCACATTTGTTTTCATACACATTTTAATAATAACATCTTGGGACTTCTGCACTTGTATATTGAACCTTTGAATACTTGACGAGAAAAATATTTTGTTAGCATCACAATAACACCTCATTCTGTCATTTCCAACATTCACCTTGACCATTCAACCTCAGGCTTAAAATGTCAAACATGAATATGTATACTAGTTACACATGGCAGACACCGACATGAATTTGTATACTGAAAACAAAACAAAAAATATAAATGTGCTTTACTGATGCTTTAGTGATTAGCAGAATTCAAATCAGGCGTCACTGTAATGAAATTGAACAATTTTAAATTCATGTAATGACAATGAACACCTAGTAAAGAAAAATAGTTAAAATTTATCACCATTTTGAAAAAGAGCATATTCTACTAATGTCTGCTTGCTGTGTCAACCCGCCCCCTCCCTCCCCCAGAACAACCCCGGTAAACACCGACTGTTCCTAAGATATCAACATGTATAGATGCAGCTGTAGTAGAACATTTCTTGCTGCCTTTTTTCTTGTGAAATGCTGCAGGTCATACATGAAACATTATTATACACTGATTATGACAATGAACACTCCATAATTATTTACTCCCAACACTACTATGATGCCTGTTTTTGTTTACTGAATATGTTTTTTTTACAGGAGATTGAACTAGTGTGCTTAGTACCACTAGCTCTCAAAGTTAATATGGCATACTGGGCAGTTGTATTTGTCCAGGATCTCGGACAAGATTATATAGCCATGCAACATGCTGCATATTAACAGTTAGTCATATGAATGTCCTCTAAGTGATCCCAATTGTGTCGTGTTGAATCCGTGACAGATTCCCCAGATGGGGTGTACACTGGCTTCCAGGTCAGTCAGTTAGCTTGACCAATGTAGAATGCAGGTTGCTAGACATAAGAATGTGGTGACGCCTGACTAGCTCTGCAGTTGGTGATGGAACAGTGGGTGCCAGGGTCTGCAGATATGGCAACAACTTTCGATGCTGTCAGACAGGTTCAGTGTCGAGCATTCTTCGGTGAACTGCATCGGTTTAGATATCGATGACATCACTGTATGTTTTCGCTGTCTTTCCTGACTTTTTGCTGTACGTCTGCATCTACCTATACCGGAGACAAAGTGACAATTAGGATGGCTCTGACATGTAGGATATTTTTTATATGTGACAACACATTTATCAAAAGTCAATACAAGGTATTTGTATTCAATTCAACTATAACTTTTGGCAGTGTCCATAACAAAAAAATTATCCAGAATTGTTACAGTGGTAGGGTTTCATTGTCTTTGTGTTACTGATAGTCAGTGGCAGCCAGCTGAGTTCTTGCAACATACACCAGGCACAAGTTTGTGAGGAAGTAATGGTATTGAAAGCCTTTTCACATTTTTCAACAACAATCTGTTGATATACTGACAACAGCATTTTACTTGTTTAAATTATCTATGTATCACAAGGACTGTTATATATTTGTCATGCCATGTATCATGCATCCGGTCTACTTGTTTTCTTGCTCCCTATCAAACTAAGGTTAGCATAGAGGTCTAGAAGATCTCTATCAATGTGTATACATATTCCACACTTTTCAGAGATGTAACTTATAAACTTTTCTTTATATACATACTTCTATACATACTACATGCAGTTTTGGGGCGTTTACCCCCTGGTAACATATGTAGACTATTACGGTCACAATATACATATAAATGTTTAGCATTCTCTACAGAAATCATAAATTATTACAACTCTTAAAATTTACATAATACAAGATTATTAAATTTATATTTTATTACAATCAGCATTCAATGTTGTACATCACACATGGAAAAACAGTAAAGAAGTGTTATTTTGTATTCTACATTACTGAAGGCAAGTAAATATATATTTATATCATACAAAACATGGTAGTCAAACTCATAGACTCATACTGCTGTTGAGAAGGCATGGGAAAAGTTCAATTAGTAGCTGTGTTTTGCTGGGTATTATGTGATTGCTGAGGTGATTGTCACTGATCTGCTGTCAGTAAATGTAACTAGCTTTGATGATCAAATTGCACACTACAAGCAGCCAGTGACTCAAGTTTCAACTGACATCCAAGAAAGCAAGTACTTATAGTTAGATCCAGGCAATTATTTTAGGCATTCAATTATTTTATTAGTCTCAAATGTCCAGCCAGTGTCAGTCAGTGATTGAGGGTAAAGGGTGAATGTCCAGAGGGTGCTACAGTTGTATTATGTATTATATTATACATAGTTAAATATTTATATAATATGACATGTCCTTAAATATGAATTTTTAAGTTCATCTACCATTCGGTGTGTGCTTCGCATGAGACTGATACTTCGCACATACTTAACTATTGATATGATATAACATGTCCATCAATATAAAGTCATAGAACGTCGATCGAAGATGGAATTAAGATGACGGACGATGACAGCTTTGTTTTGGCTGTTACATCTATTGAACACACAGTCGTGCGTGCTTGCTGATAAATTCAATATTACTAACCTGTCCAGAAGAAACTTGGCGAATGCTGCATCACTTTTCACGCCAACCGTTTTTTTCGTTCAGTTTCACAAATCCATAACCTTTCCAATATACACCTTTGTACGCGGATACTCTCTTTGTCTTTCCGCTCTCACCCTCTCTTTAGCCGAGTCGGTGACATATATCCGTGGGCATCCCTTCATCGCAGATAAAAATTATCGAGCTATCACTTGTACCAAAAATGGGCGGCGACTGTTGACTGAATCCAGGCACCGAAAGGTGGGGTCAAAGACCGATGCCACCGCATATTCCCATTCATGTGAGTATTACACGAGAGGTCTATCTCAGACCACATCCAAGTTCAGATGTGTCTTGATATTCGGTTAGGACTAACCGAAAATCATTTTATTGTTTGTCTGTTAATTTCACAAAAACGAAGTAAAGCATACGTACAGATGAACGAATATATCAATAAAGAATACTTGATACGTTTACCTTTCATGAAATTAGCCTGACACGTGAGGAGCACAAAAATCGAAATGATTGAGCACCTTTAAGATGGTGTTATGTATGGGACATTTAGCATTCTTCATAAAACAGAGCACCACCTTCTGCATTATGCAGTGGGACTTAGTGGTTACAATGATCATGTACTACTGTATTTATTAAATATCTTAATAAAATATTTGTATACTTTACGTTGTTTCTCCAAATAAAACAAAACGTTAATATAAAACCAACACATTAGAAATTAATTCAAGTGCATTTGCAAATGTGTAACCAAAACATTTGCATGCCACCCTAGAACATTTGCATTTGAATGCGTTCCTGGAAAATGGCATTTACATTTAAATCAAGTGAAACATCTGCATTCAAATGTGTTGACATGTATTTGTTAACAGGCATGAACTTTGAAGGTCTTTTACTATAATATAATTATAGTATAATTTGAATAAATTATTTTTTATACAGATCCATCACCTATTAGGCTTCAATTAACCTATAACTTAAATGAATATAATTTCTCCACAAGAAGCATTATACATGTACTCACAAGAGGAAGTAGAATCCCCATGCCATCCCAGCACCCCACACATTGGGCACAAGTCCCTTGTAGAGTCCCCGCACCCCCTCCTGGGCTCGTATCCTCCGCACAGCGTCAAGGATTCCACTGTACTGGGGGCGGTGTCTGGCGACTGTCTGTCCCTCATTCACTGCAAGCACGTAACAGGCATGGTTACATAAGGCAGACGTTTGGAGAGCTGCTGGTACACCCAACTAGAAAAACACACAAAGCACAAAGTAAAGCTGACAGTGCACAACGGGGACCATGACAAGATTGAGTCTTGGTGAACGCTGTGATGCCATTCTTGACCTCAGAGCTCTACATAATGGCGGAATGTATGGCCCAGAAGACTATGGCAAAGTATTACAATTTTAATCTACAGCACAGATCTATACCCACTGAAATGTTGTCAATACTGGGGTCAGAGGTCACTCACAACATGACTAGTAAAGAATGCAGTTGTTCTGTTGTGGCACAGTCACTTGACCTATGTCAATACAGTATGTGGCCTGCTGCCATTCTAATCAGACAAACAATGACTGTGCAAACTGTAGCCAGTATGCACCAGTCTCCAACAACCCACATATTGCATGGACCCGTTATTGACATCGAACAACCACATAGATGTGGACTGTTAGTGGTGTTGACAGTCAGGCTCTTAATTGCGTCATGGCTTCATGGATGTGTACAGATGGTGACAACAGGGTACTATTTCAAGAATAGAGGGATGGTCTAGCAGTTAATCCACTGGAATGTTGATGATCCAAGGGACAGAGGGATCAAGTTTATTTCATGTCTGTCCGTTTGAAACTTGGGAAATTGTTTTCATCCCACACCGTGTGTAGCCTTCAGAAGACCCAGAAAGCTGCTGGTCCATTCTGCCTGGTGTCTGCAGCAAGGGAAGTAAAAGACCCCACACGGGGGAGGGGAGTGTAAAGGTAAATCTAGACATGGTTGACATTTAAGGATGCCGGATGCAGAACAGCAACATCTCATGGGAGCCTCACTGGACAGACTACTTCCTCCAGACATATTCATTCTAAAATCATCTAGTCATCATAAACAAAACATCCATGTACATTGGTTATGACATTATTCCAGTTATGTCATGCCTGGATCATTCAGTTGTATATATCGGTTACTTCTGTTGGTTATTATTATATTGTTTAACATTTATTGACATCAATACAAGTATGATGACAATGACAATTACTAAAGATGAGAAAAAATGTAAGTGAACCAAACATGAACAAATCTAATCAACACATGAAAACATTTTTATTTATGAAGTTAGCTTGAATATAAAATGCTTACAAGGCTTAACCACTAATATTTACCAATCAGCATGATTTGCAAAAATTCAGTGTGAGTTGCTTTCCATCAAAGTCATAGTTCAAGCAGACACCAAACACGATCCAGAATGAGGTGGGTAGCTAAATAAGGACACTGCGATGTGACTGGCTATACACAGGCTACACCAGGTCAGTAGTACAGTCTGTACAGACAAACATGTTTACTCTAAATAAGTGGCCACCATGTCAGACAGACACATTACAATTTACAGGGGAGACAATTTACATAATGACACCCAGGTCATTCAAAGAACACCAGTATGAGGAGGCGGCTTTCAATTGGCATCGTTCAACAATGACACAAAAATTGGGATAGTATCTTGAGTCAATGTTCTGTCCTTAACTGATTGTCCTTGAGGTGATATATGTGTCACAGAAGTGGTACACTTACAGCAGCTGTTGCTGTGGTAGATATAAAGACAACGTGTGTGCAGCTACTAAAATATGTCTGTGAACAAAAATAACTCAACCTAATTGTACTGTTACATAATTATGATAGTATATAATAACAACCTCATTTATACACTAAAAACCCAAGTAAAATTCTATTTGGCAGTGTTAACATTGTTCAATCAAATAATATGTTAAATAATAAATTATGATATAATAACTATACAGATAAAGTGAATATGAATACCTAAGGCTAAGAGAAGGCTAAGACTTTGTATGCTAAAATTAGATATACGGGTATGTTCAAACTCATTTAATATCATACAAATTATGTTTCTTCCGTAAATGAGACAATAAATTACCAGTATAATTACTTAATTTAAATTATAATTGTTTTTATAGATCAGATGTAGAATTATTAAAAATTCTGTTCCAATACACCTATTAAATTTAAAACAAACCAAAGGCAGGGTCCGTGCACAATGACAGATAACAAATGCAAGGTTACTTCAAGGCTTTTCAAGACTAATGGAAGGAAAATTCAAGGCTATTTAAACAAGAATGAACTGGCACCAGACAGCTGTCCAATACCTACAGGTGGTCAACAAAAGATGGAGTGACATCAAAATGTTGACAAATAAAAGATCTGGGTGGAATAGTTTGACTGCCTGATACTCTATAGATGTATGAGCTGCTAAATGTATGTATGTAACATCCATAGTATTTTCCGTACCCATAAAAAGGAAGTAAATGAAGATCAATTTGACTGAACAGGAAGACCTGCATCATAAAAAGGAGACCATGGGCATCTATTGTGCAATATAGGCTGATGGGCAGCAGAAGTGCTCCCCAGCCAGGGGTGGCTACTGATGAACATAGGCTACCAGGGTCAATGGGCAACTGTAGCCAACAGCAGGGCAATAGATTATGCAAAATAAGCAGATAAGGCAACCTGGGTCTCTGGCTGAGATCAGCAAGGCTACTAGCTACCAGTGAACAAAGGCTTAGTAGCCTAATCAAGGCTGCAAGCCTTAATTCAAGGATATCAAGACCTTGAATTGGGAGGGATATTCAAGGTTTTCAAGGCCCAGTAGACCTGGCAAAGAGCATTTGGGGGAATACCGGTACACATCCAAGAGTTAATAAAAACTAACCATCATCTATTTGCAAAGTCTACAATCAAGAATATTATGCCAGTAGCTTACAAGAAAAAATAGCAAAACAAGCTTGTTGAAGATACAGAATTTAAATGGCACGGACAGTGCTATTCTGATAGGAAGGCATGATGTTAAATTTAATCTCTCCAGTTTGCCAAACTGGGAACACTAGTCTAGTTTCCGTTATTCAGTAACCCATGTATGTCAGCTAATTAAAAAAAATTTTAGTGTATTTAATAATATTTCTCTGTGGATTACATTACTTTTGGTGAATTGATGTAAGTTTTTTTTTATATTCACAGTTGGTTCAGCAGACCCAACAATGAACAATGATTTTCATCCCTAAATTTGCTTTTGTTAGTAAAAATGTTAGTCCACATGGTGTGGTATTAAGTCATTCATGCACAAATAAAAGTGTAACACATACAGAAAGAACAGAACAAGCATTCCTTAACCCACTAAAAGGATTATGTGAACATAGTTGACTGGTTACTCGATCTCGTCATGCCTCTAATCATAAAGGAAGACAAAAAGAATTGTAGTCAGCAATTTATCAATCTCACCACATTTCTACTTTTCTCTTCTGTACACAGACAGGTGAACATCTTGAAGTGAATGATGCACTAAGTTTATTATTAATATTAGTGTACGATCACATGACAATAAGCTGTTATGTGTTTGGCCAGTAGGTTAAGTCAATGGCAATGCATCATAGTGTTCTGTTGTTGAAATGGGCAGGGGTTCCCCTGGGCAGGGGGCTTGTACACTGAAGATGCACTGGGCTTGGGGCTCCTGATTCAATTTTGTAATCAGATATAATATAGGACACCCTGTAGTAGTGCTCATCTTATCATCGAACTGGGACAACTAGCATCAGTTGCTGAACCAGCGTACACTTATGACAGAATTGTTACGACGTCCAAAGGCAGTTGCAAATTTTCATCTAGTCGTTTTGTCACAAGTGTACACTGGGTATTAGAATAGGTACCCTACAGCCTACCCTAACATAGTAGGGGTAGAACTACCCACTAGTCCGTACACTAGTAAAGATTACGGCGGACTAGTAAACCTGCCTGCCAACTAGTCCGGCCGTCTAGTAAAAATCAGCATGTTGATTGGCGCCACCATCCGTACCTTTGCAGTGTTTCCCCTGGGTGAAATGATGGGTGAGGTGGTAGGGGTGGAGTACGTGAGCGCCGCAGGCGCGAAGCATTGCTAGGGGGATCCCCCGGGGAATTTTTTAAACTAGCTTTAAAATGGTGCATTCTGAGGTATGTTTTAACATTTACTCTTGAATATAGAGGGGAAGATATAAAACAACAAGACACTACTCCTAAATGTAGTAATCATGGTTGATAAAAGTCAGTAATCATGATTGTTTCATCATGTTGAGGTGTGGTTTCCATTTTACCACTGCTATTCAGTAGAGGTGTGGTTTCCACTTGACCACTGGTACTTGGTTATGGTTATGTTTTCTTGCACTAACCCTAGACCTTGTTACCTCGCTGACAGAGTCAATAAAAAAGTAAACGGTAAGTTCTTATATAGCGCAGGACTGCTCAAAGCGCTTTACACTTTACTCCCTGGCAGACCTGTTCAGTCAAACACCATCTCGACTTCTCTGGGAAGCATCCAGTGGTATCATCTGAAGACTCATCATCACCTTTAAATTATTTTAGTATCATAATATTATGGTAAATTGGTGGTTTGTTCAAAAGATTATATTTTATTTGTTTGCTAGAATGCTAGTTGCTTTTGGGTAGTAGGCATTTTTTTATGAGATGTGAACTTCGGTGGTTTATATTCGTAAGTATTTCACTCAAATCAACTTTCCCAAAAGTTTGTTTGCACAACTTTGTCGGAATATGTATTATATATTTAGCACAAAGATATCTTACGAATCGCATTCCTTATTTTGCTAAAACAAAACTGCATAGCCATAGAACATTAGTTGAATAGACTTGTGGGCATTTGCGTTGAATCCGGACCCACTTTGTCATTGATTTTGCCGCTTGAGTTTTGCTTAACTTTGATACGTCAGTGAGATACACTGTAGTTCCATCATTCAACATTATCCTAGGCATATTTACCTTTAAGAATATTGCGTCTTACGTCCATTTGAGGCGTAAATAGCGCCCCGGTTTGTATCAACATACGCTTCTACAAATATATCTTTTTATGTGTGCTGTGCGGTAACGCACGGTCGCAGCGGCACAGACTAGCGCAAACCGGGTCACTATTTGAGCTTCAACAGGGTCCGGATTCGATACAAATGCCGACTAGTGGATAGGATTAGGATGCACGGGCTTCAAAAGAGTCCGCATTCGACACAAGTGTCGACAAGTGACGTAGTGCCATCAGCCTGCACGGTTTTCACTCCCACCACCGTCATAAACCAAAACGCAAGTTACCGTTTGGGCGCCATTTTACATGAATGTTTAGATTTCTAGTATGTCGAAACTCCGCAAGGTGTCACCATTGGAGATACCGGGGATCCCGCATGAATATTCAGTGATTGGACAACTGACAAGTGATATCTTTCACGTTGTCCAATGACGGCTAAACAATGTTGCTACAAATGTGCGATTTTGCAAGAATATAAGTGACTTTGTGGTGTCATTACGCGCCACTCGCCGACGCTAAATATACCGTGAAAGAACGAAAAAAAGGGCGTATGAAATAGCTACGAGGCGGCAATTTCGGGCGAGGCAGCATAGAAAAATGACGAGGCGGCCCGCCTCGCTTGTTATATACCAGGGGAAACACTGCATCGACAAACTAATTCTTTACCTAATGAAACGGCAGTGAAATGTTGCTTTTGATTGGCTGTTGTGTGACATCGAATTCTGAAATGACAGTTGTTTGGTTTAGCATATCTGGTAGAGAGGTATGGTTAATGAGTGCAATTGGTGGCCATTTTCAAATGCATGGTTTTCGAGTACGGTTTATGTACATCTACATTGCTTGATTAGTGTACGTTTATGCATGATGTATCGTTACTTCACTGGGGTTGTGAAACGAGCAGTAAAGCGCAAGCTAGAAAAGCGTCACCGGCACACGCAGTACGACCAGCGTCGGTACTTGAAGGTTTAGGAATGCGACCATATGTGGCTGTCTTATGACAAGAACAAGGGTTTGATGTTCTGCAGTGTGCAGGACACACAACATGACTAGTGTTCGTGGCAAGAATGCCTTCTTAACGGGCACGGACAACTTTCGACCAGACTCCCTATGCGCAATCGAGCTGTGGAGTGCTGGTGGAGCACGGAGGCCAGACACTCAGCCGCTTGGGCCCAGGCCTGACTGACAGTAGTGCCTCAGATGCTGAGTGACACTGACTGACTGGCAGGCAGTGTTAGCACCAGGCCTGGATGACACTGTGTTTGTGGTTGAAATAAAATTGTTGCGATTTAAATTTGTGTTATGTTTTGATATTTGCAGGACTAGTAAACCTTTTGGTGGACTAGTAAACTTTTGTCTTTATTAGTCCTGCTGTCCAGTAAAATAAATGCTGAAGTTCTACCCCTGCATAGTCATAGGTAGTCAGTGACAGTGTCACTGATAGTGTTGCATCATTCAATCAATGCCATCATTAATGACATTATCTGGTTTCATAAATTTAGATACGGTGCCATTTTGGTTTGACTTGAGTCTAGCCTCTACTACGGCTCTAGTCTAGACTAGGCTCTAGCATTCACTAACGACAGTAACGTGACTACGTCCATAGGGATGTCATTGGCCCACTTGCATTGCCAAAGACATTGGACAATCTTCCAGTTAACTAGCCTAAATTGGTAACCACGTATAGTCATTTGTACTGTAGGCAATGTAGTAGAGTTAGACACCCGTTAGACGTGCCGTGTCCTTGTTGATTGCAACTGGCAGGTGCAACTTGCAACGCAGGCACGGTCACGAACTGAAAACACAACAGAATGGTGTGTTAACCAAAATCTTATCTGAGTAAATAGTGATTGTGTACAAACCTTGAAAGCGTATTTTTATGAGATCTAATGGATGTAGCACGACCGTAGATACGACTCCTCCAGCCACTCCGGCAAGCATGTGTTCCCAGCGCACATGACTTGACAGCGGCAACCGCTTCTTCACGGTGGCTTTCCCGTCAGCTAGGATATTTGATCCCGCCACGGCGACGCTACTAACAGAAATACTAACTGGGGCCATGATGGTTCATGGGATCTATTGTAAAGTTCATTAAGGAACATCTAAGTAAACAGCCGTCAGAAAACGTCATTTTAAACCTTTTTTCCGCTGACGCCCTAACTGCGCCACCGAACGATCCGTGTCCGGAAAGCTACTATTTAAAGTGACACCGATAAATGCAAATCATTGCGCATCTGCAGAACGTGCATCGACTTTTCTTATTTTATTTACATAATGGAACTATCCACGAAATTATTTATTATATAATTTAGGGAAATAGCTACCAAAATCGTAATACAAAAAGTTATAGTGCCTTATTTTATACTAGCGGCATTAAACCAGTAATGCATACACATGAAATGTATATTTTATTTATTTAAATGAATCGAGTGTTATATTTGGTCTACCTATAGTAATACACGCTACCATAGATCGCAGTACATGGCGCGCAAAAGTGCGTGAGGGGTGAAAATAAGCGAGGAAAACCGGAACGAACGAAGGGATCGTGAGAACGGCGCACTAGTTTTGCCATCGAACTACGTCTGCAGAAACTGTGCAAGGGACTGTCACTCAAGGATTGGCCTGCATATAGTCACAGCAAACGCTGCCCCACTAGTCATTGCACTCGATCTTCAGGCGCAGAACCTATTGTCCTTCGTGACAGGGAGGCCTACTACTACACGTATATGTATCTATCTGTATATTACGTTGACCGATCGATCTTAATTGTTATACAAAGGTTGGGTTGGAGGAAACAAAAAAGAAAAAAATACGATTAAATTAATTACAAATATTCAAGTTCATAAATGCAAGCCCGGCCTTTTCGTATTTCAACGTAAATCACAAACAGATCCACGAGTGTATGTAGCAGTAGCAGCAGCAGTAGTAGTAGTAGTAGTAGTAGTAGCAGTAGCAGTAGTAGTAGTATCTTATTAGAGTGTCACTCTACGTACGCAATAACCATATAATAGTTGTGACGTAATTGTAGAAAACGTTTTGTTTCGTAGCTATTTGTTTACTGTCTGTTTTGTCTAGCGTGCACATTTTTTAGAAAGGATGACGCAATACACTAAAACGGTTAACGAAATAAGAAGAGAAACGGCGTAACGGGAACCATCACACAAAATAGATCGAGCTGTGTGCGTGCAACCTAGCTTCCACAACAATGAAAGGTTGCGGGTTTAGTATCTCATGTAAGAATTAATTAATGTAAATCAAAATCTTTTAGTGAAAATCGGTATACTTTGGCAATCAAGTCTCAGTTTTATTACCTAGCTGGCGGTACATAAATAATAAATTATATTTGTCAGTATTGATTTGCTGGAAATGTTTTATCAAATGTTGAAACAATCGGTGGAAATACATAGATTCAACGTAAATTTGCAGAATGCCAATATCAGCATCACGTGATTATATTTGGCCAGCCTTATATTTACTTCCGGGGGTCAACAACTAAAGGACAAACTACGGACGGGATTTTTATAGATAAGTCGAACAAAATTAATTTGGCCGTTGCAACATGGCAAACTACGACCCGCGGTTAGAAGCGGTTATATCCGGAATCGACGATTTGGAAAAATCAGGTAAGGTAAAAATAGCAACAACTGCAACTCTAGGACTAAGCCTAAGGGTGTCAACTTGCCAGTGACACTGTCACTGACACTGACAGTGTCCAACATCGCTCTGGCACCGTTGGCCGTCACACTTTCTCTGTGTGTCACTGTGTCACTGTGACACTGGCAGTCGCACGGGGGAAATCTCATTGACGATGTTAAATCCTGTGAAAATGCATGACTTTGTTTAATTTTATTAACTATATCTAGTATAGGGCTGCATGCTAGAAGTAGAATGCTTGCTTGATGATATACCTAAATTCCTTGTATAAATTCCTAATTTAAGGCAAATTAAACTTAAAAGCTAAAATTTGGCAGTGAGTTAAAGGATAAACTCATAAACCTCCTAGACATAGTCCGAGTTAAAGTACAGTTGATCACAACAGGTAAAAGTAAAATGTTTTCCTAGTTTTTCCTAGTTGTTTCCAGCACTCGGCAATGTTCTGTTCTTCTATAATATATAATATTATATTGCTATTAACATTACAATATTCATAATATATATGTGCTTAAACTGTCATCCAACGTGTTTTGTGTAGTAAATATATGAAATTTCCTTTTTTGTTACGGCTTCCAGTTTATTTTTGCCATCAAACTAGCACAAATCTGAGCATAACAGCAGCGGAACATCTCCCTTTTGTAATGATTAACCTTATAGGTTAATTTAAAATGGTGTCATAGACACCTGCCAATGCCAGTACACGTTGCAAAACGAAATCGGCTGCTTGGCACTTCTTGACAAAAACAGTCATTGGCTGAATCGGCTGTGTGGCACTGAAACAGTTAACTTTATATGGCGTGTGGATGTTATGACTTATGTCACAAGTTCCATATATATATATATATGTTAGACGATATACCACACATTACATGTGAGGCTGCATGCACAATACTATACAAATTAATGTAGCTTTAAAAATATTATAGGTCCCTACAAAATATACCCTTACATGTCCCATGTTTGTGCATCGGACAGTCCCATGTCAATGCAGTATTTCATCATTTGTCATCTTGCAGTTGATCACTGGAGGTCAGTGAACACTGAACTGTTAGTGCAATTTTCTACATCGTATCATACACAATTATTAGCCTGCTTATATTTGCGCAGGGAATAAATGGATAGTTATGTTAGTGTTTCCTTGCATTTTTTCTGATTGCTAATCAAGTGATGACATCATACTCAAAGACTAAATCCTAACTATGAAATCGCTCACATTTTGCTGGCAAACACCCTCCTGCATACATGTCTGTAATGCCCAAACACAAGTTATTGACAGAAAAATCAGCAATAACTATAGAATATGCATGATTTACCCACAATACCCAGCATACACAGCTCCCACAAATTTGGGGAATACTGGTGTTGGCGGCAGTACACGATCATGTTTGTTTATTTATAATACAATTTGTACACATATTGACAAACGTTTAAGATATTTGGTTGACATGTTTTCAGTAGTAGTAAATTAAAGTACATATCATGTTTGTTTGCTTCTAGCGACGAGCCCACTTCAGGCAAGGGCCAATGAAGTACGCGCCAACCGGGTGAACTGGCAGTCGTATCTGCAGTAAGTAGTCAACCCAACCTACCAGAATGTCTAAGCATGGAAATAACTTACGCACCAACGTTTTATTAAATTTATACTAGTATGTAGTGAGATCATGTCATGTGACTGATTATATAACCTTCACTAGCCTGATGTGAGCCTGATGTGAGCCTGATGTGAGCCAGAAAGATATCACACCACAAGTTGTTTTATAATGGAGATTAACACTTCTATTCCACATAAAATGTACAATCACATTTTTAGAACAGTTTTTCCCAATTACTGTCATGTTAAATTGTTATTACTAGATAAATGCCCATCCTCTGGATGGTGCTACATACTGACGCAAAATACGATTTCGTACAGTATTTGTGATATTTGGTATGATCTAAATATAATTGGTTGTAATTCATATTACATAAAACATCCCCAACTGACCAGTGAAGTTCGGAATAATCGCAGAAAATACATATAATATTGTGAACAATTGATTAACATCCATCTAACGTCCTGTACGAAACCTAAAAATGGTTGAAAATCCTTAAAGGGGCACTGTATAGGTTGCGCTATTCCACAGCAGAAGTATTTTGTCGGGCGATGCTTGGCGTCTGCAGCTATTTATAGAACAGTGTGGTGCTGGCGATATGTTTCGCATCGTTAGTTCAGGGAACACAAGACAAGCGTGTGCTGCATCTAGTGATTGTGTTGTTGATAAGGATTTATTTATTTAGTGTTGTTTGTTTGCAACAGTATATGTCATAAATAAATCCTTATCAACAACACAATCACTAGATACAGTGCCTGCACAAGACTGTTCTATAGCCGCAGATGCCAAGCGTCGGCCGACAAAATACTTCTGCCGTGGAATAGCGCAATCTATACAGGGCCCCTTTAAGCAGCAGGGAATTTCAGAAAGATAAATGCATTACTTTTATTCCCAGGGTCACAGATGAACCCCTGACAGTTTTGCGCGTGAGAAGCAAACCGTCTAGCAGTAAAAGTTAACATATGCACATGCAAGTACACGCACGCTAGCTCGAACATAGTCAGCTGTAGTAATGTCGTTACATTCGCAGGGGTCAGATGATCACGCAGGAAGACTTCAACTTCATCACGCAGCTTGACAACTCAGACCCAGAGCAGAGAGCACAGCTGCTGAAGAGTAAGCCTTATCTGGTGAGTGACATGTGGAAGCTGGGCTGTTGGTTGCTCATGGAACATGGGTCACCAGTTGCTCCTCTTGTCTCTCTACAAGGTTCCGTTCAAACATTGTGTTTACTGCTTTTAGCATGTGAGTTACTATCAGTTGAGTTTTGAAAAAAAGACCACCTGTGTTGAGAGACCACCTGTCTTGAGAAACAATCTGTGTAGAGAGACCACCTGTCTTGAGAGACCACCTGTCTAGTCTCTAGAGAGACCACCTGTCTTGAGATACCACCTCTCTTGAGAGAGTGTCTCTCTTGAGAGACCAACTGTCTATAGAAACCACTTGTCGTGAGAGACCGCTTGTCTTGGGAGGCCACTTGTCTTGGGAGACCACCTGTCGTGAGAGACCGCTTGTCTTGGGAGACCACCACTCTTGAGAGACCGTCTCTCTTGAGAGACCACCTCACTTTGGGGACCACTAATGTATAATCTTACATTTGTTTCTAGTGTGCCAAGACCTTTGTAAATTTGATGGGACGAATTGCAAAGGACCAAACAGTGCAGTACATCCTCACTATGATTGACAACATACTGCAGGTACGTGTATATTCAGTACATCCTCACTATGATTGACAACATACTGCAGGTACGTGTATATTCAGTACATCCTCACTATGATTGACAACATACTGCAGGTACATGTATATTCAGTACAGCATATTGCAGCTGCAGACATAGTTACGACATGTTTAGAATACATACATTGCAGGTATATATCTCACAGCACACAACAGGTATTACAATTATATAACAAGATATGTGTAGTCATTACAATATATTTCTGGTGTAGTTGTAGTAGGCAGAGCGTAGTCTCGAGAGACGAAGCTGATGTAGTTAATGCAACATATTTGGTAAGTGCTACTATGACGACTGTCAACTACCAGGGTATTAGGTGATGGGCATTTTTTTGTTAGTGACGATAATAACATAAATATAAGGATCTAAAAGTAGCTGCTGAATGTTGACACAGCGTGACTGTGACATGATGCGGCATGGCACAGTACACGTGTTGGTGTGGTAGTGTCAACTTGGCTATTATTGTCACAGGTGTAGTGTGGACACCTATCATTCGTGTGTTAGTGTGGACTCACCTGTCATTCGTGTGTTTGCCGTAGGAGGACAAGTCTCGTGTTGAGATGTTCCGTGACTATGCCCGCAAGAACAAGGAGTCTGTGTGGGGTCCGTTCCTCAACATGCTCAACCGACCCGACGCCTTCAGCATCAACCAGGTAGCCACACGGGTCTCTGGGTGTAGTGTCAGTGAGGGCAACTTAGACATACTGTGCAGAAACAATCAGTGAGAATGTTGAAAGACAATAGGGTTGTCTATGTGTCAACCAGTTATAATGTAGGTAAGGGGTGGGCACAAAATACATTAAAGGCAGTCTGTTTCTCTACTCG
This sequence comes from Paraescarpia echinospica, assembly GCA_020002185.1. NCBI lineage: Eukaryota > Metazoa > Annelida > Polychaeta > Sabellida > Siboglinidae > Paraescarpia > Paraescarpia echinospica. The sequence goes on from CM034533.1 coordinate 27,458,843, forward strand.
GAATTAGCCAGTGCAGTAATTTGTTACAGGAAGTATGCTGAATTTGTTGTGTTGAACAGTAACTATTAATAGTACACTATCATCGCATCAACTATTGTGATGCATCAATAGTTTGGTGTATTGCTACACCCCTAATCATGTGCTGTAAACAGTGCAGGTGTCTGTGTGTGTGTTTAGACGGCGCGCATCATCTCTAAGATCGCATGCTGGAGCAAGGAGCCAATGGAGGGGTCAGACCTCCACTACTACCTCACTTGGCTCAAAGACCAGATGAAGATCCACGTGAGTCACTTCCCACGTTCTCTCTCACAGTCTTCCCTGCACTGCCACCAAAGCCCTTGGCTAGGAATATTTTTTGCCAGTCTTGAATGAATCAAAAGTGTGTTTGTTAGTGTGTGAACGGCTGGTGTGGAACCTATTCTCATCAATCACAGCTATTATTGCCTTGTGTGGAAGCTATTCTCATCAATCACAGCTATTATTGGCTTGTGTGGAAGCTATTCTCATCAATCACAGCTATTATTGGCTTGTGTGGAACCTATTCTCATCAATCACAGCTATTATTGGCTGGTGTGGAACCTATTCTCATCAATCACAGCTATTATTGGCTTGTGTGGAACCTATTCTCATCAATCACAGCTATTATTGGCTTGTGTGGAAGCTATTCTCATCAATCACAGCTATTATTGGCCAGTTGTATACAAGTGGGGAGGCCATATCGCAAGAAGGACATAGATATGCTAGAAAGAGTACAGAGGAGAGTAACTAAAATTATACCAAAACTGAGGGATCTTAGTTATGAAATTTGCCTAAAAGAATGTGGTTTAACAACACTAGAGACCAGGAGATTGAGAGGAGATCAGATAGAAGTGTTTAAAATAATAAATGGTTATGAAAATATTGATAGAAATATTTTTTTCTCAGTTAAGAAAGATAGAAGGACTAGAGGGCATGAACTTACATTGGCAAAGGAGCAGTGTAGATTAAATAAAAGAAAGTTCTCATTTTCACAAAGGACTGTAAATGAATGGAACAGATTATCTGATGATTGTGTGGGTGCTAATAGCGTGAATATGTTTAAAAATAAAATCGACATTTACCTCAGAAGGGCGGGATACACATAGATAAAAGGGTTGGACTCTCGATAAGCCAAAGGGCTTCCTTGTCCACCTGCCACCTAGAGTTAATTCTCTGGGTGGCAATCTTGTTAAATCTTGTTAAGTGTGTGTCATCATGCTGTTTGTTGTAGAACAACGAGTACCTCCAGACAGTGGTGCGATGTCTGCAGATGATGCTCAGGATAGATGTCTACAGATACGCCTTCCTCAAGGTCGACGGCATCACTACGTATGCATTGCCTTGTTGCTCATCTATTCACAGTCTGCTGACTTTTGTCATCGAGTTCTGTACTAAATTAACTTTTACTTATGTCATCTACTTTACGTAATAACATGGTGACATGAGGACCTGTTTCCCCAGCTTTCTGTGGAAACATTACTAAATATATATGTAAATATATATATATATATTTAATAAACAATATATATAAGATATCTATTTTAAAATAATATAAAAGTTAGATACTTATACGAAGCTAATCTTTTTCTGTAGGCTTCTCTTCTTCCTCCTCCGTCTTTCCTTCCTTGACTAGGGTAGGAGCGTCTGTGACAGTTGCTTTCAGGTGTGTTGTGTTGTGTTTGTAGCCTGCTCCTGTTGCTGTCAGGGAAGTTGAGCTTCCAGATCCAGTACCAGCTGTGCTTCTGTGTGTGGGTTCTCACCTTCAACCCCGTCATCGCTGAGAAGATCAGCAAGTAAGAGGAGTCATCCATCCATAGCACATTCATGTTTATTCTTGGTTTATTGGTTTCTCAGTTTACTTAACATATTTCCTGCTGAGGCCACTGTTATCTTGTGGCTACTTATTACTACTTGTTTGTCTTAAATGTGGGTTAGACGTCCCTTTAAAATAATTTTCCTGTTTGAGATAATTGGTCATATTTAAATTAGATGTGACATCGATGTCTGTACAAAATGTTCTTGTTATGTATCAATTAGCTGATGGTGCATTGTGAGAAAAGACTACTAATATTATATTCTAGTTAAAGCAACCTCTTGATCAGAGTATATGATGCCCATGGATAGCTAAAATCTTACTGTGTAAAGCCACACTGGCATTTGTTGCTTGGTAACCCTGCCAGAAATAGCTTGTGCTTACCGTGCTGGCTACCACTGAATGCCAACGTGACCAGCAACAGGCAATGGAGTTCTGCTTGGGCATACAGAACAATCAACAGACAGACAGAGACGCACACTGTGTTTTATGATATAGACTGTTATTGGCATGTTCTGTTGTACTCCTCAGGTTCAACTTGATTCCAACTATGGCCGACATTCTGAATGAGTCTGTGAAGGAGAAGGTCATTAGAATCATCCTCGCTACATTCAGGGTGAGTCCGTCTCTAACGTTCTAACACTGTACTATTTCTGACCTGCCACGACAAAGGGCGCATTAAGTTGCCGAAATGTGAAATGGGGTTTTGTACCTGTTTTTGGATTCCACAGATCGTGAGCTTTAAAATTATTTCTCAGTTGTTAAAATATATTTAGTAGTTTTTGATTTACTGCTAAATTTGAAGCAGACTTCTGTAAAGCAACATTTTGAGAAACGAGGTCATGTTGACTCATACTGTCTATTGTTTTCTAATACATGTGTTAGTAAATGCATGTATTTTATTAGTTTTGGAATGCATGTCGGGGTAATTAAACTGGACATTGGAACATAAAGCTGTAAGGTATGCATTTCTGACAAAATCATAAAATTTATGGAACCTAACCTGGACAGCTATTGGTGGCTCATGTGCAGATTAAATCTGTGTGACGTAGTACCCGGTTCGCTGTGGGGGAGGGTCACATTTGTTAATCATACTTAGGAATAATTGGTAGCATACAAAGTTTTTATAGCTGCACTCTATTAGTCTGTGACTTTACATCATGCTAATGGGTATGCTGTTTAGGGTTTATCGCATTTAGGGTTTGGCGCATATGTTTGCGAAGTCCCAAAAGACATGGGTTTGGTAATCACTGTATCACAGGGGGAATCAATTGCTATTGTGGTACCACCTAGCTATTAACAATTTTGGATCATGAATATCGCAAGTTCCACACCACGTATTTTTGGGGAATGGGGGATTAAACCATTGTTAAGCGAATAACATGTTTTAGACACACTTATGACACCATTGCTTATTAATTAGTATCTTAGATATTTTTACTTTGAAATTGTTAGTGTTCTTTGTAATAAAATATTATTTGCAAAAAAGGCGATATAACAGAATATGCCATGAGAGTTACGAAGTATTTGAAAAGTAATTCCCTTTTTCAAAGAGTAAATAACTTTTCATGGGAGACGCCAACATAAAATAGCAGAACAACAAGAGTTGTAATTAAACATTTTAGCGTTTGATTTGGCCAAGCTTAACACCACTACACAACCCATGGATGTAATGTATCCCACATTGTATCTCATGTCAGGAATCAGTGTGGTAAATGTTTTTAGTCCTTTGGCCGAAGGTCCAAGGGACTATTGCCATCACTCTGCGTCCGCCGTTAGCTGCCGTATCTCAGAAACTGTTCAGCAACTTTTTCTCTAATTTTGCATAGACATATCTTGGGGCACTGCCACTATGCACGATAAATCTGTATTTGATTGAATCATTTTAAGGGCTCCCTAGGGCCTCCAAGGACCCCAAAACTGGTAAAAATGTAACATTTGGCCTATTTTTTCAAAAACTGTTCAGCAAATTTTTTTCTAATTTTGCATAGATGTATCTTAGGGTGCTGCCACTATATACAAGAAATCTGTATTTGATTGAATCATTCTAAGGGGCCCCCAAAGTGCAAAAGTTTTACATTATCTAGTGATGTGGTTTTGAGAAGGGCCCTTGAGACCACTCCCAACACTAGATTTTGTTTAATGTGCCACAAAGTCAGCAGTGTGACTAATCTGTACAGCCCAGTCCATTGAGACCTTGACTAATCTTTAGTTGGTCACAGCACCCAGGCAGAGCAGACACACTTGACCCCTGTTAGACTGAACAGTTGCCTAACACTTTTAAACTGTATCTTCAAAACTATTGATTTTCTATAATTGCAAGTTGTGTTTATTTTGATGTTCATTTGATTATTATAAAATGGTGTGACTTTGGTGTCTATTGGTTAAAGATGTATTGTCTGTAGAAACCTGTAGGTGACAAACATAGAAAATTAATATTCTGTCACCTGTAGGTGACAAACATAGAAAATTAATATTCTGGACAAGTATAGAGTGAAATATCCTACACTTTATTTATATCAAATGCATTCTACTGTTCTGTTTACGCTTGCCATGCCTTGTGTAGACATGGTACTGTGTAAATCAATTGTATCAATATAGACTAATAATTACAGATTCACAATATAGTTGACACCTGAAACAACCAAATGTCAACCATTAGAAGAGTTGACATAGTTAAGGCACAATAAAGCCTTTTGTGTCAAGACAAATACAATTCAACCAATACCCCTATCTGAACACTGTCAAGTTCAAATACATCAGCACGTTTTTCACACCTGCATGGTAGTTTAGGCTCAGTAGTGTGCTGGCAGCCACTAAACCTATAGGCTTGTGTGAAAAGGATAGTTGGCAGAAGAACTAACTTCAAAGCACCATTGCATCCATTTAGCCAGGCAGCAGTCACACTGTCCCAGTGTCTGCTGCTATGTTTATATAATAATTATATAGGCTTAATGATCCCAATACACCAATCTGTTGGCACAATGTCGGATAATGGAACTAGGTTAAACATCTTAACAATAACTATAATTAGTTCTGTGGTGCTGTTTTTTTTAGTGAACAGTAAACGTGTAAACATTTTACTTCCATCATAACCCTTAATGATCTGTAATTATGATTCACCAAAAAACATTTGATTAATAATTACCTACAGGGTTGTTTGATTTATGCCGGGCAGAAACTGTTTCTGCCCGGCAGAAACAGCAACATCAGGAAATACATGCCATTGATAGGCAAACGTGTTCTTTTTATAGAAAATTTCAGTTTCTTTCTGTACCTGTCTACGTATGATAACCATTTGTCTGCCCTGCTCAAAATAAACATCACATGAATGATAAAAGGAAGATCACTGCCACTTAACTTGTGGATTATTATTATTATAAAACTGCTCTGCTACTGCTTGGTGGGCAGTAAGCTGCAACTGTCTTTGAGTTTGTTTACATTTTGACAAACTACTATTATATAGCAATAATTTTTTAATGAATCACATTTTGAGAATGCATGTCATTGTTTGCGGTGTAACTTTTGTATGCTTCATTTTCTGCTGCTACAAGTTGCATTCATCTGAAAGATTATTCAATTACCTATCCAATAATAATACATATGTTGTGGTGTTAGAAATATATAGCTTTGGTATATTGTACACGAGGGTTGTGATAGGAAACTATTGGACATTGCGACAGTGCAGAGAGACAGCACGAGATGTGTCACTCAGTATATGAAGTGTGACTTTCAGATACTTCATTTTGTAGTGCTATGGATTATGATGGGCCTCTCCATTAGCTCCCTATATATTTGTAAGTTAGGTGAGTAACACCTTCGAAGTTCTGACAGCAGGACACCGCCTTCGGTGAAGTCGAGACAAAAGTTTTACAAAGGCTTCAATTTCAAACGGTCTGTCACCATCCAGCTGACCCATTTTTGTATATGTTGTATACAACTTTCAACACAATACCATTAATACCGTATGAAATTATCTTAGACCACAGGGAGGACCGGTCTACTAAATCAAATGCTTTCTTATAATTCATGAAGGCACAATAAAGCCTTTTGCGTTGAGACAAATACAATTCAACCAATACCCCTATTTGAACACTGCCTGTTCTTCACCTATTACATTCGCTTTGTTTAGGTATGTGGTCAGTCTGGTGTTCTGAACAATCACTAAGGATTAATGAACATTTGTGCAGAATGTCAGGTTTAATTGATCTATTCAGCAATGAGGACACTGCTTAGGCCTCACTCTGGACACTGTCACTCACAGTGTTGTGTATTGTTTTAGTTGGTGCATTGAGCTAATCTACTTGACCATGAATAAGTGGTGGCTCTGGTTGTGTATTACACCCAGCTGTGGAGCTAAGATTTTCTGCCTGCTATTGTTTGATGAAACTGTGATTAATCTGTAATTGGTCACTGGCAGTAGCTTGTGTCAACAGACAGCATTATGCCACTAGACCCCTGTTAAACTGGACAGTTGCATGTAGGTTTTAAACTGTGTCAAACAGTGAGTCTACCTTTTGCTCTCAAATAATCTGTCCTCTTAGTTTTACACATAGACGTAATCTGGCATAACTTGATAAGTCTTTGTAGCAGCACATTTGTACTTCCAGTGTATCATTGCAACATAACATACATATTACGTACTGTGTGCCACATTTTAATGTTGTGCATGTAATATTTCCATGCAACCCATTTGCATATATAATGTAAAACTTCAACAGCCGTTTTCTTCATTTTCACTTTTTGATCCCTACCATGTTCAATGCTCCATAACTTTGCCAATTTTTGTAGCAGTCATATTTTTTGAAACCGTGTAAAGCACCCTACCAAACCTTTACAAGGATGTAAGAAAACAATGTTACAATTTTTCCGACTTATCACTCATTTGGTCAGCCGGTCACATATAGACGTATTAGTCCAAAGGACTTCAGGGCCACTAGGCCCATTTTTAATTTAATGGCATTACATTTACTTCCAGAAAGTCTGAAAACATTGCAATAAATAAGTTTTAAAAAGAGTTGTAAGACTATTCTAATGAATAGGATAAAAAAAGGAAGAAAATTAAGTTGTATTTTAGTCTGTTGTTTTCGCTGTTTTACATGTTTACATAATTTGTCTTGTGTTAATTTTGGTCTCGTGTCCATTATGGAAATAAGACATTTTTTTTAATGAAAGTTTTTGCACTTGTACAAGTCTACATACTTTAATGTTTGTCAATAAAATGTCATTGGTCATCATCATCAGTAAATTACTGCTCCCGTAGAACCTTCTGGAGAAGCCGAGTGAGAGAGAGTTGTTGCGAGACAACGCCCTGTCCATGGTGCAGTGCAAGGTCATGAAGCACCTTAGTCTGCTCGAAGGACGCAAGTTCGATGACCCAGACATCATTGAAGACCTCGAATTTCTTAATGAGAAACTCAAGACGAGCATCCAGGATCTCAGGTTTGTATGTCAGTGTTGCACAGAATCTAATAACAGAAATGCGTGTCATTTACACATATGTTTTTTCTTCCCCCCTTTGCTCCCTTGGGGGTGGGGTCCATGTCAATCAATATGTAGCTTCTTCTACTTCTCTTGTCAACTCTCTCCATCTTTCTCTGTCACCTACACTTATTTTTTTCATATGCAGCAAGCAAAATGTGTCTAATTATATTTTGTGCCAAAAACAGTAATACCAAAAAGTGTTACTAGGATATTATTATGAATGTTGTATAACATTTAATCGTCATTGTGTTAATATATTTAAAATACATTACGACAACTGTTTCTCTCTTGCTGATTGTTTAACTGTTCTATTATGGCCATTGTATTTTTGTGGGGGTTAACTTTAGCTGACTAACATTGTGGGTATAGCCTGAAACTATGGTGGCCCAAAACTACAGTAGCCCAAAACTAGGATAGCCATACATTCGGTTAACCCAACACTAAGGTAGCCTGACAGTATGGATAGTCATCTGAGTTTCCACAATTTAGGAAGATGTACTCAGATCGCTTATCTGTATGTTTCAGTTCGTTTGACGAGTATTCGACAGAGTTGAGGTCTGGCAGACTCGAGTGGAGTCCTGTACACAAGTCAGAGAAGTTCTGGCGCGAGAACGTGATGAACCTCAACGACAAGAACTACGAATTGCTCAAGTAGGTGGAAAATACACTCCAATCACCTGAACACGCAGTCACAAGAGGCAGTTGTTGTGTTATTATGGCATCATATTTTAGAATTTTGATGTAGTTCAAAGTACAATGTCATAGATCATGTTCTACAGTCAATACTGTATGTTTATTTTGTTTTACCGTAATTAAATTTACATTTCAAAAATCATGAATTATAGCAACACATACTTATCGTCGGCAGAAGTTACACTGTAAATATTATATTTAGATTTAACAAGATTGCTAGAGCAACAAGCAAGTGAACAAGGAAGTTTGGCTTTAACCTATATTAACCTGTCCTTGTAAGTACAGGTCAACTTTGTTAGTGAACATATTCACACTGCAACAGTTAAACACTCGGCATATAATTTACTCCATATATTTATAGTTTAATGTGAACATTATACTTTCCTGTATGCAATCAATGCGCTTTTTGTTTAAAGGAAATAAAAATAAGGCATTAGCTAAAATCCTTTTTCCATGTGTACACAAAGTTTAACATTGTATGTAACATTTGACAACATTAAACAAATACAGAAAAATACATTTATAGCATCAATTCGATTTTAAGCTCGTCTGTGAAGCGATTCCCGCGGAAAATGAAATTTTAATGAGCTAGGCGATCACGTGGTATCGTGACGTCACTTATGACACACACTCGCATCAGGCCGACCCTTTCCATGCATTCAGTGCATGTTTACAAGGATAGCTTTTGGGTCGAAACGAGCGTCAGAACGAGTTATTGTGCAATATTCCGACGTAATACAAACACTAGTCATCATAGAGGAACAAACATTTATCTTACGGTTCCACATGAATCGAATTTTATTCAAAACAACGAATGCGAATGGGCCTACAAGCCGACTAGGTTTCGCCGAGCTTGGGCTCGTTTTCCGAATAATTATATCGAATGCAACCAACGGGAGATACTATAATGCACTGTTTGTAAATATTTCTTTTATTTTTGTAGTAATTATTTATTCGCCACAAAAATGAAAATATGGTCATTATATATAACGATGTTTCTAAATTGTATTTATCCAGACAGATCTCAATCTGTTTTCACATATATAATTACAATATATTACCGTACAATATATTTACAATTAATAAATTATATATCCATTACATTATATTTGTTTGGATAAATAAAATTTAGAAACATTTTTATATAATGACCATATTTTCATTTTTGTGGCGAATAAATAGTTACTACAAAAATAAAAATTATTTACAAACAGTGCATTATAGTATAAAATGATTTTGTTTATATTACTTCGTGAAAACATAAACAAAAAAGTGTATAGAAAATCAAAGGTTTGCATGCTGTCAGGATTGAACCGGCGTGGCCCGATTGTAAAATAAACGACAATTAACCAACGCGTCTACCCACTGAGCTAGCGGGACCAACGCAAACTGTCTGACTGATTTAAGTTGTTATGATAAATTGTACAACTCCATCATATATCGATATTCTAGTGATATTATGAGATTATACACGATACTTTATGTAGCTGGATATAATATATGTTTGCTATGTATGTTTATTGGTGTAGATTATCTCCCGTTGGTTGCATTCGATATAATTATTCGGAAAACGAGCCCAAGCTCGGCGAAACCTAGTCGACTTGAAGGCCCATTCGCATTCGTTGTTTTGAATAAAATTCGATTCATGTGGAACCGTAAGATAACTGCTTGTTCCTCTATGATGACTAGTGTTTGTATTACGTCGGAATATTGCACAATAACTCGTTCTGACGCTCGTTTCGACCCAAAAGCTATACTTGTAAACATGCTCTGAATGCATGAAAAGGGTCAGCCTGATGCGAGTTTGAATCATAAGTGACGTCACATCTCGGCATCCCGAAAAGCGCGCCAAAAATATGCATATTCGAAAATGTCCAGGTGCACACCATAAAATGTGGAATTTCTAATTTATTGAATTTTTTTGGCTTGGTGGACGTGGAAATAGATAGCAGGATGTAATATAACATGAATTCGAGCAATAGATGTTTTTATTCCCTTTAATGCTACTCAATCTCCTCTGTATTTCTGTAATCATTCACTATTTGAAAAAGTTTGTTTTAATTCTTTCATTTCCTCCACTCCACTTTTTAAACCACAATCTTTAAGATGTTTTTCATGGCCTATAAGGCTTGTCACCATTGACTGCAGATGCTGCACTTGTCTATTGACTGCAGATGCTGCACTTGTCTATTGACTGCAGATGCTGCACATGCCGATGTGATAAGTCACATTCTGACTCATTCAAGCCTGGTTTATTAGTTTGTTTTGGCATAACTCTGTTGTGTAGGATCCTGGTTCGACTGCTGGAGTGCAGCAAAGATCCCCTGATCCTGTCTGTGGCAGCCCATGACATCGGGGAATATGTACGTCATTATCCTCGTGGAAAACAGTAAGTCTCACTACACATCAGAATTGTGTTGAAAATATTAACGTTAACATACTCGTAAATGTCAACAGAACCGTTATTCAAAAAGTCTAAGTACAGTGTACATCACTTTATCATCAACCAAGTCATCGATTTGTTTATGTTTTATCATGACGGACGTTACTCAAATATTTAATGTTGACCATTTTTCTATCTTTATATTTCATTTATTTATTTACATAATACAATGTACCTTGTATTTATTGGTTCATATTTATTGTAAAACTTGTGTTAAGTGTTAGCTCTTTTTTGTAACTGTCTATTCTATACAGCACATCAACAAACCAGGTGGGAATTACACTTTAAAAATATATTATTAAACAAATAAGCAGGTCGGATTTACAGAAAAACTGATGTTTATGTGCAGCACTATTGAGCAGCTGGGGGGCAAGACTCTGGTGATGACCATGTTGTCCCATGAAGACCCCAATGTGCGCTATGAAGCCTTGCTCGCCGTCCAGAAACTCATGGTGCACAACTGGTGAGTGCCCGGTCACATGCACAGACATTCAGTATTACTTTTGCTTCTTGGACAGCTAACAATATAATTCTCTCTAAACTTTGACAAAAAATCACTTAACTCAGGCCCTTAACCAGAGATCCGTTGTCCCGTTATTGAAACGGTTTTTTTGAAAATCACTATGGGTTTTTCTTTTTCAAATAATGAGTCTTTTGGTCTTTGGGTAATGGGACTTTTATTTTTCAGATAGCATGATCTTATGTTGGACGATAACGTGGTTTTATTTTCCCAATAACAAGGTCAAAACAATATTTGCGTTGTCATAGTGAAAGCAAGTGCAGGAGTGTAGTTTGAGTATTTTGTGAGCCTCAAGGAGGGGTGCATTTGGAGGTTTTCAGAGAGCCCACAAGGGGTGCAGTTGGATGATTTTTGAGTCTCAGCCCCCTGAATATTCACCATGTTCCAATGCCAGTGACCACTGCAACAGGGTTTTTCATTAGCATAATGGGTAAATAAATAATGAGAATGGGTAAATTGGAAAATTTCACAATCCTGGCTAAGGGCATGACTTACCTTATCATTTGTATTGCCTGTGAAATTCTTGAAGTTGGCATGATGTATTGTAGAAAGTATTCCCAAATATAAGTTATATGACATCCATCAATTGTAAATGATTTTGTCAGTTAACTGTGTCAGGGCTTCATGTTGGTTGTTCCTTGTTGTAGGGAGTATCTTGGCTGTGTCTTTGTGTTGGTTGTTCCTTGTTGCAGGGAGTATCTTGGCTGTGTCTTTGTGTTGGCTGTTCCTTGTTGCAGGGATTATTTTGGCTGTGTCTTCATGTTGGTTGATCCTTGTTGTAGGAAGTATTCTGACTGTGTCTTTGTGTTGGTTGTTCCTTGTTGCGGACTCGGAGTATATTGGCTGTGTCTTTGTGTTGGTTGTTCCTTGATGTAGGGAGTGTCTTGGCTGTGTCTTTGTGTTGGTTGTTCCTTGTTGTAGGGAGTATCTTGGCTGTGTTTTAGTGTTGGTTGTTCCTTGTTGCAGGGAGTATCTTGGCTGTGTTTTAGTGTTGGTTGTTCCTGGTTGTAGGGAGTATCTTGGCTGTGTCTTAATGTTGGTTGTTCCTTGTTGTAGAGAGTATCTTGGCTGTGTCTTTATGTTGGTTGTTCCTTGTTGCAGGGAGTATCTTGGCTGTGTCTTTGTGTCTGTTGTGCCTTGTTGCAGGGAGTATCTTGGCTGTGCCTTTGTATTGGTTGTTCCTTGGTGCAGGGAATATCTTGGCTGTATCTTTGTGTCTGTTCCTTGTTGCAGGGTGTATCTTGGCTGTGTCTTTGTGTTGGTTGTTCCTTGTTGCAGGGAGTATCTTGGCTGTGTTATTGTGTTGGCTGTTCCTTGTTGCAGGGCGTATCTTGGTTGTGTCTTTGTGTTGGTTGTTCCTTGTTGCAGGGAGTATCTTGGCTGTGTCATTGTGTTGGTTGTTCCTTGTTGCAGGGAGTATCTTGGCTGTGTCTTTGTGTTGGTAATTCCTTGTTGCAGGGAGTATCTTGGCTGTGTCTTTGTGTTGGTTGTTCCTTGTTGCAGGGAGTATCTTGGCTGTGTCTTTGTGTCGGTTGTTCCTTGTTGCAGGGAGTATCTTAGCTGTGTCTTTGTGTCGGTTGTTCCTTGTTACTGGGAGTATCTTGGCTGTGTCTTCATGTTGGTTATTGTTTGTTGCAGGGAGTAGCTTGGTTGTGTCTTCATGTTGGTTGTTCCTTGTTGTAGGGAGTATCTCGGCAAACAACTGCAGTCGGACACGAATGCTGCGGCCAAAAAGCAAGCAGTGAAAGCCTAAATCTTGTACATTCCACAGTAGATCTATGTAATTAATTTGTCTTGGTACAGAACTATCGACCCATTTGATTTGATGTCACATTAGAATTGAGCATGTACTCCTTGTTCAGATATTGTTATGTAAAACTACTGCATAGAAAAGAGAAAATTTTAAAATATCAGAGTCTGGGCCACTTGTTAATCTACAAACTGTTCTGAATTCAGGATCATTCTGAATGATAATATATCAATAGTTGAAACTATCTATCAAAGAAGACAATCGTAATTAATTACCCTAAAATCCAGTTTTCAATTCTAGTTGCAGAAATGGTCCAATCAAATGGGTTCATTGTGTATTCTGCGTACCTGTAAGGGAGCGGTCATGAGGAACATTAACACACTGTAGTTTAGTTGTACTAAACCTGGTCCATGCAGTTATGCTAGGTTCATGAGAATTCTCAACTGGTGGTTGCTTGGAATCAGTTCTTGCTAGAGCGTGACCTTGAAGCCACCAGTCAATGTCCTTGCCTGTCACGTTATGTTTGTATTTTGTACAAAGTAGTCAACATCTCAAAAATATGTTTTCTCCAGATTTATGTCCACATACATTTTTCTGCATTTACAACCACATTATCAACATTTCGTGTTTTTCAAAATAATTGAATGGTGCCAAAAGGCAGAATTTCATGGATGGACTTTTGTATAGCCATTTTGACTAACCATTTGACTAACCATTCTCTGTTTGCGTCATTGTTACAAATGTGACAAAGTTGGTTCATTTTTTAATTCTGGCTACAAATACGTAGTACTGAGGTTGCTTATCCAGCATGATATAAATGTTTAAAACTGGTGAACAGTACCAGCCAGACTGAGTTAACACATACCTACAATCAATGTATGTTTGCTTTCACTAATGATCGTGATCATGTTAGTGATATTAGACATGTACCCAGCTTTGAGGCGTGCGCGTGATGTGGCGTAAAAGAAATACTCAGTACATTTAACAAAGGAAGCTTTCCCTGGCTGGTATAAATAATCTAACATTGCACCCGAATGTTATAATGTACGCCGGATTTATGAGTGACAATTGTGCACTGATGAAGATTAACATGTTTCCTGTCTGAGGGCAGAGGATGTTTCTTGCAGTCTGGTACCATGTTACAGCTCACAAGAAATGACTAGTAGTTTTAGAAACCTGTATGTTCATCATCAGATATGTGCATGTACAATATAAATATTGTTTGAGGCATATGTTACAGGATGTGTGATATCGAAAAGTTACTGTCCTCGCGTTGATGTATATTTTCTGCAGATGGTACTAAATATGTACCAATGAGAGAAGTGTAATAATACAATTCTGGCTGTGTTCATTTTTGAAGATTTACCTTAATCACTGTATAAATTGTGAATGCATGCATCGTGTACAGTCTGTCTTATTCTGCAGTAGTGCAAAAGCATACATTGGCAGTTTATTACTGAAACATGCATTTAAACATTCCTGTCAATGTAACATTGTATGTACTTCTGCACTGCCAAATTGATGTTTATGTACAGATTAGAATCAGTTTAGAAGAAATAAATCTAACCATGTTATTAAGTAGTTGTTGTTTTGTTGACTTGTGCAACTGATGATCGATTACATCACATCTTACTTAGCAACCAAGTCTGCCAATTTTACAAAATGGCCACAGCACTTCTAAAGATACCAGACATTTTGTTGTACAGATTGTTGAAATTATGAACCAATTGTTTTTCTTTGTGACAAAAAACTTGATAATATTTAGTAACGTTCATATGTAAGCAGTGTTGGCAAGACAAAGCTTGATTGAAGTCATGCGCATTTATATATTAAGATGCTTTTGAGTATTGTAAGTGCATCTCCTACAATGTGCTGATCGAGCACCACCTGCTTGTTTCCATGTTTGTTATTTAGAATTATTTACAAATCTGCTTCAAACATAAGTGGGTGGTTGGTACAAGCTAGTGATTACTACAACGTGAGATTCTGGTTCTGTCAATTTACTGATAATAATTTAAATTTCTCTAGATACAATATGTTTCATAATAGTGTGAAAACTCCCTTAACAAAGATATATTATTTGATAGAATTTTTTAGATGGTTTACTATAGAATATGTTTAACTATAAAATTCCATAGTATTGTATTATTTTCTATAACATTTATTAGGCTCTGTAGACTTCTATAGAAATCTATAAATTTATGTAGAAATATATTTATACAATATTGAACAAAACAGGATAGGATATTTTTCTTTAGAATTTTATAGAATTTCCATAACAGTTTATGTGGTCACATTATTATAAACATGCTATAGACATGTTATAGAATTCTATAGAAACTGAAGTGAACATACACATTCTGTAGACATTCTATAATTCTGTAGAAAATGTATAGAATTTGTATGACTACATACATTTTTATAGATTTTTTACAGAATCATACAACATTCGATGTTATGCTAAGCCTAAGGACTGGAGTTATAATTAAGATATAATTATAAGGGATTATAACTATATATAAGTATAAACTGCATGGGGTGTGGATATATGCTACGTCTATGTTAGTCCAGAGGAAATATCAGTACTATAACACTTCAAACGTTAACGAGAAGTACAGTTATAAAGCCTAACACTTTGTATGTAAACGGCAGCATTTTCGTTTTACACACACATATTATTAAATTAATTATAATTATATTTTTCGCTAGCATAGCTCACGCTTTTCAAAAGGGTATTCTCGCGTGAGTTCATTTATGACCGATAGGCCCTCTATCGGCGGTAGCGTTAAACATGCGAATGAGGTCATTCCCATGTGACTTCCCTTACGCGTGCGCTCTGAAATTGCGAAGGTGCGATTGAAATATGTGATCTTATTTTTCATTTTCCATCCACTTAAGAGTATTTATATTGAAAAGTTTATATATAGCGAACATCTAGAATGTATATTGCCCATATAGCTCAAAGTTTTATGAGTACAGTTGTATTGTATAGCTTTGTAATATGAGTTTATATGTACGTTTCATTATCGCTCTGCGTGGCCCGAAGAAACGTGGCCCTGGCGTGAAATTCATAGTATCATACAGTTGATCATCCAACTCATTCGGTTTTATTTAAAAAAAATACCCATTGCTGTTATTTGAAACATTAAAATACCGCTTTAGTTGCATTGAAATTAAAATAGTACGCATTAATTATTTATGTTGGTATAGCCTACGCAACAATATGACGAAATAGTTGTTCACTGTCAGTATCACTCGGTCACTGACCAGTGACCTACATAATTCCATAACTCAACATTTCATATTCAGTAATTAGGCTCCGATAATCTAATATTAAAACAACAAAATAAATAGTACTAACCTGTCTCAGATTGTTGTTGTATCCGAACATAATATTGCTGGCATAAAATAAATTTGAAAAGTAAAAAAAACAACTCCAACCTGCCAAACACTGCAGTGGTGCACTGCATCTTTTGGTTAAAGACCTGTTTACACAAGCAATTTATGTCCTGTTTTGTTGTGTGTAACATACACAGTGTTACATAATACAGCTAAATCATTGCATTGGTTCAACTTTATCCGACAATTTGTTGAACATGCCCCACCCACTGACATATTCTTAACTAAAACTTGGACTTATGAGGGTTTACCATGGGTGAGTAATTGTCAAATTTTAAAAACGTGCTTTTGTCTTTTTAGAGGTACCCTTGTAATTATTTATATGGACCATGTTGCCCAGAATTACAGTTCATTTTTATGACAAGTTTTACATGAGATGACAATAAGAAGGTGGTCCAACTGTTGCACTGACAGTGTGGCTTAGCCCTTTTTGTGATCATGAAATTAAAATAATACTTGTTATATTATGTAGTTTATTATAATAGTACAAATTTATTACAGATGTATCAAAAGACAGAACTGTCAACAAGCCTTTCTCATGCTTGCAGAGTGCTTTTTCAAACCGGTTACCATGGCTGAACCACAGGAGGTCCGCCCCAACGAGCCCAAGAAGTCGGGCAGGTAAGAACTATAAAATGTTGAGCTGTGCTGTCCCTGCTGCTGTTGTTGAATGGCATCAGTAAGTTTTTGTTTCTAAAAAAATTAACAAAATATGTGTTTCAATACATTTATCTCTGGTCTCTTTATTCTTCTCATTCACTACTTGCGACGAAGGACAACATATTCGGACTAGTCACTAAGTTGCATCATTTGGTGTATAATTTTCATTAGCGTTTGCTTTCCCGAAGCCGACTGAATAATCGGTAACGTTGCTGGTATTTGGTAACTTGCTAAAATATCACCCGATGCGGGAATAACGCAATTACGATCACAAGATAGTCTGATGGGACTGCTCCACTAAACATGGACTAGTCCAATCACTGAAACTACTCCTCCAGGAAGATCGGACCGGCTTTATTTTGCAGCCTGATATCTGCCGCATGAGTTACTCGTTTTACTGGTGGCAAGCTTTGTGAAAAAGCCACGTTTTCTTTGTACATTGAATGGTGACATGATGCTTGCAAATATACAAACTTTCTTGTTATGTACCAGACTCTACGTGAAGGCAGTGTTCACTGGCTTCAAGCGCGGACTGCGCAACCAACATGAGAACACAGCTCTGCTGAAGATTGAGGGCGTCACCACGAAGAATGAGACAGACTTCTACCTCGGCAAGCGCTGCTGCTATGTCTACAAGGCCCGCAAGTGAGTTACAGTATTACTACTAGTAGTAGTAGACTTGTAGTTGTACACATTGCACATTATCAAGCCTTGCACTTTGTTGATGTTACGCGTATCACATTTGATGGTATATATGATTATATAAACTGCTCTTTTAACAGGGCTTGAAATTTTTTTTAGTGTTTACTTATTCATAAAATCGTTATGTCTAATCAACAGAAAACAAATTAGACTTACGGGGTATTAATAATGTTTTGTTGTCCGTGCAGCAAATGGCTCAGTTGTACCACAGATAACCAGTAGGAACAGAGTCAGTTGTCTGTTCGTTAACTTACTTGCTGTGGACAACTGGGAATTTTGAGTCCTGTTTATGTGTGTTTGCATTGTTTGTTACGAGTTGAATTGTTTGACTTTAACAATTTTGTTTGTTGCCCACCTACTGTGCTTTATCATTATGGAGATTTTATATATTTCAAGAGGTTTCTTATTCGACGCATGCTAAGTCTGTATAATGACTTGTTCAGACTGACGACCACTCCTGGCCATGCCAAGAAGAACCACTTGCGTGTCATCTGGGGCAAGGTCACCCGTCCCCATGGCAACAGTGGCTGCGTGCGAGCCAAGTTCAGGAAGAATCTGCCTCCTAAGGCAATGGGACGCAGAATCCGCATCGTACGTAGTTTCTTTCACCTCTGTCGTTTTTCATAGTCTGTACTATTTGCCTTGTTTTACACTGACCATCGCAATGTGATAGACCCATTCGCATTTTGCTGGATGCTTTCGTCATGTACATTGAAGTTGTGTTCTTTCTCATTGATCCCTGTTTTACAGGAGTGAGAGTACTATATTGTTTTACAGGAGTGAGAGTACTATATTGTTTTACAGGAGTGAGAGTACTATATTGTTGTACAATTATTTTTGTTGTTTTTCATTGTTTTCTATCGGCAGTCTTATCTTCCTCAAATCCTTCTTCATGCAGTCCTCCCACCTCAGCTGTGGTCTTTTCCTGCATCCTTTATATTTTTGTGCATCTGCTCGTATTGTTAGTTTGCTTACATCCATTCTTACCAGGTGGTCTTGCCCATCTTATCCGGCTTTTCACCAGTCCTTAGGCTGCACAGTATCCCAGCCTCTTTCCACAGGTTGTTCATCCATCTTTTCAACATCTTTTTTCCTGTGATTCTTTTTCTGTCAGTGCCATTGTCTCCAAACCATGCAGAAATGCTGTTGTAACACATACTTTCAAGACTGTTATTTTGATCCTCTGCTGGGCCAACTTCTAAAATGTAATTGTGTTTACCTTTGGCAAAATGGTTGCTTTTTCTTATCCGGCTTATTTTCCCCCAGCCAAATTGCCAAAATTTCTTCCATTTTTTTAGCCAATCACATTTGTCTAGGCAGTGGCAGGCACTGGCAGCATAGCTAATAGTTGATATTAACTCAACAGTACATCTAGGCTCTATAATGTACTCCTGATTTGTTCACAAAATATCGATAGAAATAATATAATGCTAAATATTCTTTGTTTTGTTTCAGATGATGTACCCGTCACGGATCTAGATGGTTCATGTCGAATACATTTTCTTGCATCAGAAATAAATATTGTGAATGACACATCCCATGTGTTGTAGTTTGTCCATTAGATAGGTACCTAGCTAAGCGGTTGTCACATAAGACCGCAGTCCAAAAACACGTTAAGCAATGCATACAGGGGAGGAGTGGTTTGAATATCGGTGGGTATAGGGGACAATCTATTACTACAATGGCAATCTAGCACAGCAGTATTTATTAACCTGGGGTAATTTTAGCATTTTTTTGGGTAAAAAGCTATTTTAAAGTATGACTAAGTAATTAATTTATTACGACTGCACTTTTGTAACACGCTACATTGAAGATATATGTTGTGGAACAACGTACCAGAAATTAAGAATGTCTTGTACTGAAAGAAACAAGTCCCTTACAATCGGAGAGGATCTTATTAAGCTGTCTAGTTGAAGCATCGAGGCTCGTCCTTGGCAGTGAACAATGGAGACAGATGAGCCAGATATCATTAGGACACAACCATAGAAACTGAATATCTGAGACGAATGAGGACACTTGGATCAGGCTGTTTTAGTTGCAGTAGTGTTCGCAGACCCCTCAAAGCTTTACGCTTCAATTGAATTAACATATTTATTATGGTGTTTATTGTGCACAATCACTTGTGCATGAAACGAAACTCAAAAAGAGGACTGTTTTCTTAGCTGTTAACCATCGGTGTTTTTTTATTCTGTATGGATGATGGGGACATCATTTCATCGTTGTATGTTCGAATTAAGAGAAAACGTCATATTCTTGGAAGGGGGAACTGCTACAGAACCAGATCATACAAATCCAGAAAAAGAAGTCGCAGTTATTATACATATGGTCTCTAATGCACATTTTTTGACGATATCAATCAGCTTTTAACCTCTCACGAGAAAGGAATATATTGCACTTTCTCACCACTTAAGGCAATGTTGCCAGCTCCCATTCGCAAATCCAGTTTAAATAACATGAAGTTCAGGCTAATGATGTCTCTGATCTCAAAATTGTCAATGCGACATGATGAGAACGAACATTAATGTCTTGCTGGCAATATCATGCTGCACATACTTTCCATGGAAGAACCTCCGATTCCAGATCGAGGATCAGTATTTTCAATTTTGGACTGCCCTTCGGTCTTGCGACAGCTCCGTGGCTGTTCACGAAAATTGTACAGGAAGTAAAGAAGATTGTACGCATACAGGGTATTCAATTAGGACCCTATATCAGTATCTCGGCGACTGGTTAATTCAAGCGCCGTCTCAGGTTTTATGCAATCTGCACATTAAGACTGTTCACTCATTATTTGACAATATGTCGCAGTCTGGGTCTCCTCATAAATCTGCAGAAATCTTCCCTTGTAGCAGTTCAGATGTTTCTTTTTCTAGGCTACCTAATTCGATCTGGTCAAGTACCCTTGCACTCCACCAAGAAATAGACGTATACATCTAAAAATATTGGAGCTATCCAATCGCATTATCAGTCAGCAGGGAGCTCCAGGCTTGTTGGCGTCCTCCGAGAAAGCAGTGACTCTCGGTCGACTACATTCACGCGAAATTCATTTCGCACTTCGTACCTAGTGGGATTTCAAATATCCAATTCATACCTCTTCTCCAACCTGTACTCTATGAACTGAGCTGGTAGATGTCGGAGCAAAAATTTATTTATGGGTTCACGGATTACACCACGGAATCCCGACATTCATATTCTGCTAGTTGCATCAGAGCTGGGTTGGGACGCTCATCTAGTTTGGGAGACAACTTCAGGTCAGTGGTCACCGGAATTTCTCGGTCGACACTTCAATTTTCTAGAGTTGAAAGCCGTCCACCTTGCCCTTTCTCTATTTGTCTCACCAATCCTTGATCCATCTGCAATAGCGGTGGACGGTTGTCGCTGAGTTGGATACAGATGTGGGGATACGCTTAACCTCCACCTGCACTGATTCCAGCAGTGTTGCAAAAGATCCGACACGACCAATGTTGGATCATACTAGTTGCCCCTCTTTGGCCGGAAGCACGTTGGTTCATATACTAGCTGTGTTGGTAGATCTACCACAGTCACTGCCACCTGTCCCAGATCTGCTGTCTTGGGGCAATCTCTGCCACAGAGACCCGTCCAACCTGGGACCTGTTCTTGGTTCTCAAGCGACTGTCACAACCCCCCTTTGAACCCTTAGAGTCTGCTTCTTTGAAGCTTTTGACCTGGAAAACTGCCTTTTAGTCGCATTTGTTTCTGGCAATATAGAAGTAGTGAGTTACACGCCTTTTTGTTTTCTTCATTTGTTTGGAAGCTAGACTGGTCTTCTATAACTTCTTTCATGAAGTTAGCCCTTCCTTTAAAATCCAGTTAGCAAAGAAGGGTGCACATATGTTACTGTCCGTTTCTATTCCGGCTCTCATTAACATATTAGGAGGGAACATACAAGAAGATCTTCTACCGTGCCCTATTAAGGCAGTGGACATTTACCTCCACAGAACCACGGAAACTCGAAATGATAAGATATTATTTTGTTTATATCATTTTAACCGAACCATAAAGGGGATATATCCCCGTTACTTTATCCAGATGGATAAGAAATACCATTTTGTTATAATCTGGAGGGTGCCAGATTGCGATCTACTCCTAAAGCGCACTCAGTTTGAGCTTTGGTCTTCCTTTAACAAGATTCAAGCTGCAGGAACTTCGAAGTCATCGAACACCTAGTTTATGTCATACTATTTATAGGACATGAGTGGCCAGATATCTCATCTGGCACCACTTGTGACTGCGGGAGTTACCATGATGTAGGTGAATTATCTTCTCACCATCCTAATCATTCATTGTTTCCGATGGTAATTATCTGGCATAATGGAATTTAAATTTTTAGTATTAAATTATATATTTCCATTAGCCTAGATACTTACCATCGAAACTTCTAGGAGCCGCGTCAGTATCAGATGCATGATGGGAGAAGGTTTTTGTGTTTTGGTACACCCGGTCAGGCGGGTGATATCGTGTGATCGAGGCTAGAAATTATATCGACGAGTCAATTCGTTGTTTCCAATGGTAAGTATCTAGGCTAATGAAAATATATTTTAATACTAAAAAATTGATGTTATGTTATATATTATTGATAGGCTAATTTGCATAATTTATGCAATCCAAAACTAAATAAATGTATTTGAAATCGCTAAGTATCTATATGCAAAATAATTAGCCTAGGTGGAAAGTTGTTGATTGTTTGTCAAATACATAGGAGCTACGTCCCAACGGCACACGACGTCCGTACGACGTCGATTATTGGTTGAATATACATCGCGACGTCGTACAACATATATACAACGTCTTTACAACGTCGGTTCTTCGACGTTGTAAGGACGTCGAAACTTGACGTTAAAAAAACGTCGGCAACCAAATCCGACGTCTTTACAACGTCGGATCATCGACGTTGTAAGTGTCGCGTAATTCGTTCTTTATTACTGACAAATTACAATCATATATCACTGAATTATACCAATGTCATCCTGACTCTCGCTGTAGTGTCACACGATAGGATGTCCGCAAGAAATTACGCAACAGAAACGAAAACACGACAATCCTTCCCCACAGTTTCGAGTTAGGGGGTGTACGTGCTCGGCGGATGGCGATCACGTGTGCTACGACGAAGCACTGGCGTCGCGACATCGGGAGCAGCAAGTCGCGGCGGAGAACCGAGTTTCAGTGGAGAAGCGAGATGACGACCGTCTCCGGCTGTCGACGACTGTTCGAGTCGGACTTCTGTTTTCGGAGTCTCGCGTCTCGGTAACCGTGGTGGAGTAGCAGCTCGCGTAGTTAGTGGAAAACGGATCTGGTCGACTGGTGGTTGCGCCTGCGTGGGCAAGACTTTAGCCCTGTGACGCATCTGGTCGACGTGACGACGATGAACCCCGTCAGCACACTGGACGGTGAACATGCGAGTGCCCAGAGAAGACGTTATTCGACCGGGAATCCACTTGATCTTGCAATTCACGCCGTAGTGAACGTGGTCGAGTGTAATGGTTTCACCGGCTGCTTCTTCTCGGCGTGAGGTAAAGACGGCTGGAGTAGAGATAGCGGCGTTCGAAACTGGCGACCCAGCATCAACTCCGCAGGAGTTCTTCCGGTAGTGCAGTGAGGAGTGCTGCGATACTCTCTCAGAAAGTCTCTAGCGGCTTGGTCTTTTCCCAGACCTTCCTCCCCCACAGAACGCTGCATCGCTCTCTTAAACACGCCAACAAGGCGCTCCGCCTCTCCATTTGAAGGCGGATGGAATGGCGCGGAGGTCACGTGTAGGATGCCATTCGATCGGCACCAGTCTGCGAATTCTTTTGACGCAAACTGAGGACCGTTGTCCGATACGAGGGTCTTTGGTAGGCCCCAGCTGGTGAACAGCGCATCAAGAGCCGTGATGGTTGTCTCGGTCGTTGGGTAATTCGCAAGTCGAATAACGCTGGGCCACTTGGAATATGCGTCCATTGCCAGCAGCCACATGCTTCCCAAAAATGGCCCTGCGAAATCGATATGCACTCTATCCCAAGGGTTGTCGGGTATAGGCCAGGGCGAGAGATTTGCTGGTGGCGCCGGTGCAGTGACGGCGCAAGTGTTGCACGATTTGCAGCATTCTTCGATGGCCCTCTCTATTCTCGGCCACCAGACGTAGAGTCTGGCCATTGCTTTCATTCTAATCATGCCACGGTGTGATTTGTGTAGCAAGTCGATCACTTTCGCTTGCAGTTTCTGCGGTACAACAACGCGGCAGTCTCGTAATAGTACGCCTTGTACCTCGCAGATCTCTGCTTGCGCATTTATGAATGGTTGCAAATTGTCCGACTGTCCTCGTCTTGAAGATGTAACCCAGCCATCGCGTACGCAACTTAGCACCTCAGACAAGACAGTGTCTTTCTTTGTGTAGTCAGCAACGATTCTGGGCGAGATCGGGAAATCTTCTACAGCCTGTAGCATAATCTCATCTACTTCCGTGGTGATTTGGCTGACGGCCTCATCGTGGTCAAATGCGAGATCTGGACCGACAGGGAGTCGAGAAAGAGCATCAGCATTGCAGTGCTCTGCGGAAGAGCGATAGCGAATGTCATAGTCATGGCCCATCAACAGCAATGCCCAGCGCTGCAGGCGCTGTAGCGACATCACTGGAAGCGACTTATCTGGTCCAAAGATCGTCAGCAGTGGCTTGTGGTCGGTTAGAATGGTGAAGTGACGACCACTGAGATACTGGTAGAATTTTCGGACGCCGTATATAATCGACAACGCTTCTTTTTCCACTTGCGCGTAGCCTCTCTCTGCCTTTCTGAGCGTCTTGGAGGCGAACGCGATAGGCTCTTCACTACCATCAGGCAGTGTGTGCGAGATTACGGCTCCGATGCCGTACGGTGACGCATCAGTGGCTAGTACGATCGGTTTGACTGGATCGAAATGCACGAGCCGTGTCTTCTCTGCGAGCATTTGTTTCAGCTGCTCGAACGCGGTAGCGCACTCAGCCGACCAGTGCCAAGGAGTGTCCTTGCACCGCAGCTTGTTTAGCGGAGAGCAGACAGACGCAAACGCTGGAATGAACTTACCATAGTAGTTCATTTTTCCAATGAAACTCTCAAGTTGTTTGACGTCTTCTGGAGGTGGGTACTGAACGATCGCCTCAACTCTGTCATCAGATGCTCGCAAGCCATCTTTTGAGATGATGTGGCCCAGGTAGGATACCTCTTTTTTGA
Source organism: Paraescarpia echinospica (assembly GCA_020002185.1). NCBI lineage: Eukaryota > Metazoa > Annelida > Polychaeta > Sabellida > Siboglinidae > Paraescarpia > Paraescarpia echinospica. The sequence continues at coordinate 27,483,527 of CM034533.1, forward strand.
AGAACGCACACTTGCTGAGTTGCAACTTGAGTCCGTAGTCATCCAGTGCAGAGAGGACACTTCTCAAGTTTGACAGATGTTCTTCGGTCGTCCGTCCTGTGACGATGATGTCGTCCAAGTATGTAGCGACTCCTGGGATTCCTGCAACCACATTGTCAACCAATTTTTGAAAAATGGCTGGCGCAGGAGAAGGACCGAAGCAGAGTCTGTTGTACTGGTACAATCCCTTGTGTGTGTTGATGACGAGCAATTTCTTTGACTCGTCATCCAGCTCCACTTGTAAATATGCATCTCGCATATCCAGCTTGCTGAAGTGAGTACCCCCTTGCAACTTTGCGAACAGTTCCTCAATTCTGGGAATTGGGTGTTGCTGTACATGTAGACACGGATTGACTGTTGCTCTGTAGTCTCCGCAAATTCTCACGTTGCCATTTGGCTTTTGTACTACAACGATGGGGGTAGCCCAGTCCGAGTAATCAACCTTTGTGATGATGTTTAGTTCTTGCAGACGTTTCAGTTCTTTCTCAACTGCGTCGAGGCGCGCGAAAGGAACGGGTCTGGCTTTCAAGAACCTCGGCTGCACGCCTTCTCTCAGTTGCAGATGCCCTTTTGTTTTGTTGCACCGACCCAAGCCAGGACTGAAGATGTCCGGGTGATCAGCAATTACTTTCTTGACTTCAAGGTCGTCTGCTTCTACAGCGTGCACGTCAGTTGATGATAGTGCCGTAGTGCTCACTGTCGGGTAGAGCAGCGAGTTGACGTCGACTTGGAATGCCTGTATCCAATTCAGCCCAAACAACGAGACACCGCTGTCGACGATGATTAGCGGTAGTTGCAGGACTGTCGACCCGTACTGAACGTCAACAGTACATTCACCTCTCACGCTGATCTGACGTTGGCCGTAGGCGCAGAGTCTGACTCTTGATCTGCAGAGTCAGACTCTGCAGATCAAGGACAGAAAATATGCAGGACAGAAAATATGCCTTTTTCTTGTCTGGGTCAACAACAGCATGCGCGATCATATGCTGCGTAAGCCTCTGCATGTAGGTCTCCCATTTCTCACGACTGAGTTCATAGCTTTGGAACGATGGCACACTGCTCGTAGAGACTGCTTGTGCGTTTGTGGTAGTGGACGGAACTGAAAACATGGCCTGTTGCATGGCAGCAGCCAGTAAGTTTCGTAGATCATCAGGACTCAATGATATCGCCATTTTGACAGCTGTCACAGTTTGACGCTGAACGTGCCGAAGGCGAATGTCAACAATGCTAACATGCACTCGTTACCGTTCTTTGCGATGTCAACGAGTTTACGTGGGCGATAGTTAGCAGTGCGAAGGCCACTGCGTCACGATATCCCACTCTGACACCATTTTGTCGCGTAATTCGTTCTTTATTACTGACAAATTACAATCATATATCACTGAATTATACCAACGTCATCCTGACTCTCGCTGTAGTGTCACACGACAGGATGTCCGCAAGAAATTACGCAACAGAAACGAAAACACGACAGTAAGGACGTTGAAACGCGACGTTATAACGACGTTGAAATAACGTCAACAACTAAATCCGATGTCGCTACAACGTCGGGTAATCAGCGTTTTATAAGGACGTCGAAAACTTGACGTTGCCACGACGTTGAAATAACGTTGACAATCAGATACGACGTCTTTACAACGTCGGGTAATCAACATTGTGACGACGTCGAAACGCGACGTTATAACGACGTTGAAATCACGTCGACAACCAAATCCGACATCTTTACAACGTCGGGTAATCAACGTTGTGAGGACGTCGAAACCTGACGTTGTCGCGACGTCGAAATCACGTCGACAACCAAACCCGACGTCTTTGCAACGTCGGATAATCAACGTTGTCGATGACCCGACGTTGTAAGAACGTCGAAACACGACGTTATCACGACGTTGACATCACGTCAACAACCAAACCCGACGTCTTTACAACGTCGGGTAATCAACGTTGTGAGGACGTCGAAACCTGACGTTGTCGCGACGTCGAAATCACGTCGACAACCAAACCCGACGTCTTTGCAACGTCGGATAATCAACGTTGTAAGGACGTCGAAACACAGACGCTATCACAACGTTGAAATCACGTCGACAACCAAATGCGACGTCTTTACAACGTCGGGTGATCGACGTTGTAAGGACGTCGAAACGCGACGTCATCATGACATTGGAATTACGTCGACAACCAAATCCGACGTCTTTACAATGTCGGGTAATCAACGTTGTAAGGACATCGAAACTTGACGTTGTCACGACGTTGAAATAACGTCGACAACCAAATCCGACGTCTTTACAACGTCAGCTCATCGACGTTGTAAGGCAGTCGAAACACGAAGTTATTATATATCACGACGTTGAAATAACGTCGACAACCAAAACTGATGTCTTGACAACATACACTATAGGGTCATCAGCGTTGTAAGGACGTCGAAACACGAAGTTATCACGACGTTGAAATAACGTCGACAACCAAAACTGACGTCTTGAAAACGTAAGGTCATCAGCGTTGTAAGGGCATCGAAACTTGACGTTATCACGACGTTGAAATGACGTCGACAACCAAATTCGTATCTATGTATAACGTCGGGTCATCAACGCTGCGCGGGTGTCGTTTTGACGTCGGATGTAGTTAACAACTTTATAAGGACATGGACATCTGGTGCCACGACGTTTAAATCATGTCGGCAGCTAAAACCGAAGATTTTGTAAACGGGGAACATATGAACATATAGGCGGGGGAACAGGAGGCAGAGTTGGCAGATGCCTCCTTAGCTGTAATTTCTCCAGCGGCAGACATATGGTTCCACCACCCCCCCCCCATTAAATATGAACGTAAATGTTTGTATTTGTGGCGAGCGTCAGTGGCGGGTGGAAATTAAAATTTTATGAGACGACTAATGTGTATTTTTTTCTACTGTAAAAGGTGTGTACAATTGGAAGGCAGACATATATGGTTTTCTGCCCCCATTCCATGCAGTAATAACTAGGCGGCGCAGCGGCAAAAAATGTCCAACAGCACCCCTCGATTTAAAGGCATTTAAATGCAAATGCATGTGTTTTAGATTAGCCAAATGCAAATATGCAATTTAAGTGTTTGAAACTATATTCAAATGATAATGTTTCAAATTAGATGATGCAATTGCAAATGTTTAGTTTTATTTACAGTTTCTAAACGGTCCCGCTTACTGTCTGGTCCCGCTTGAATTGGCGTGGATGGCGTTTTCAAAGACAGCATTTATAAAATTTTCAGTACAATAAAAATGTAACTGTTTATACTTAATAATTGTGTCTTCCAGTAAATCACATGCATTTTATCGACCAGAGGAACGAGAATTCACGTGAATTAACGTGTTCGTTCACGTGTGGAACTTGGGAAACTGGTACGGTTCTAGCGGAATGAGTATCCATGTGAATTCAGGTGTTCATTCAGGTGTGAAACTGGGGACACTGGTACGGTTCTAGCGGAATGAGTAATCACGTGAATTAACGTGTTCATTCACTTGTGTAACTGGGGAAACTGGTACGGTTATAGGGAACGATTAATCACGTGAATTCACATGTTCATTCACGTGTGTAACTGGGGACACTGGTGCGGTTCTAGCGGAATGAGTATTCACATGCATTCAGGGGTTCGTTCACGTGTGGAACTGTGGAAACTGGTACGGTTGTAGGAGAACGAGTATTCACGTGGATTCAGGTGTTCATTCACGTGTGGAACTGGGGAAACTGGTACGGTCATAATGGATGATGTATTCACATGAATTCAAGTGTTCATTCACGTGTGGAACTGGGGACACTGCATGGTACGTACGATGCTAGTGGATCGACTATTCACGTGAATTCACCTGTTCATTCAAGTGTGGAACTGGGGAAACTGGTAATGGTTTCGTAACACTATGAATTACGTTTTATATGTACGTTCTTGGGGAAACTGGTAATGGTTTCGTAACACTATGAATTACGTTTTATATGTACGTTCTATACACGCATTCTACAAACGTGTACCAATACGTAGCAACAACGTAACAATATTGCGCTATCGCCACGTCCGCCAGTGACCATCCAGCTATGTGTCGATAATTACGTTTTATATACGTTGTACACATCCGCCATGGATTGGGTTCAAATTATGGACCACGGAATGCAATCTCTTCCGTTTTTTTGCAATTGGTACAATGTTAACAAAACTCACCCATGTATTGGTTTTAAACCCTAGCTATATCGAATGATAACAAAAGGTTCATTAGAAAGATATGCCCAGTTGGCATCAACAACCCAAAACTTATGATCACCACAAATAAACTTTTCAAATTATATATTTTTTCTCGAAAAACGGCAAATTGGTACTTGTTATCCGACGTGAAAAATTTAAACAACCAGATTTATATAAATTTGTCCAAAATATGATTTTCATGTACACGTCACCACTCTTAAGTGTATCCACCCTTTCTCCACAAAATGTTCCAAAATTATATATATTATATATACCCTGTATACTCTATATTAATTAATGTTATATTGTGTAGTAACATATGACAAGGCTGGGTCTGTCACAAGTCATCTGCACAATGTGACATGTTTCTACTCCATTAGCAGATAACAGAAAGGGCGGTCAGATAAGATTGCTCTCAAGGTGACGTACAAAGTCGATTCTCATTTTAGAAGCTGTAGTTAAGTAGGGGTGGGATTATGAGAGTTACCCATTGGTTAGTTTGAAATGGTCAGTGCTAACAGCTTTAGGCGTGGATGTGAGGCTGAGCTGCATGGGCAATGACTGCCCTGGGCCCATTACTTCTGTTCCTGCTTACTAATGGTATTTTAATGACCCCTACACAATGCTGGATCAACAGAGAGAAGAGGATGGTTGATTGGCCACCCGTCAAAGATGCCACAAACATAAGATAAAGAGAACGGGCGACACCAACTGACCAGTGGTTGCAGTTCCCTTTGGTCAAATGCAAGATAACATCAGGTAACTGTATGGCTCGAAGTTATGTAGTTGCAAATGTGACAGTAATTTCAAACCTGTGCCTAGCTAAATTGCATTTCTCACAATGTGTGACCTGACGTTTAATCCTTATAAATGACATACAATATTTTAAATAACATGTCGCTAACATATTTTGACATCTATTTATTCAAAGTTTGTTATTAGAGTTAATTACATTTTTTAATCTGTGACAGTTACTTCTCTGGCAATACTATGTCATTATATATATCCTGGTGACTTTAGGCGTTTAAATGGTTTTTGGTATCCAAATCAAGTTGGGCTTTGCAAAATATAGATTTGTGATTGTTTTACTGTGCATTGGGATAACTTAATTCACCATTGTTTCGTTTCAGATGATAAAAAGGAGTGCGATCGATATGATTTCACCTTAACGTCAGCGATGGGGATGAGAAGAGGAAAACAAAGAGGAAGACATACACAGATTGTATGACTGGTATGTTTAAATTTATTATAGGTAGGTAGGCCTAGTATCGCGGCGATCCCAGTGTACTTGTGTGGCGGTGGCCAGTGCAGACAACAAGCGTTCATCGGACTTCGTCCCAATAATCGCAATACTATACTATCATTTTCTGTATCATCATCGCAAGTACTTCCTGTGTCGGTTAAGTATATCTTCGTTAATATGTATCTTTTCAAGTTATGCCAAAAGCTTGATGTTCCGAACTAACCTGTTCAAATTAACCTTATATAACAGATACCGCTGCGGCTAGCCCCGAATACGCCATGACACGACTGGGCAGTGGCATCACAAGACCGAAAAACGAACACCACCATTTGGTTAAAAACAAAACTAATAAATCGCTCGCCTAAATTATTTGGCATATTTAGGCGAGCGGTTTATCGCTCGCCTGATTTTTTTCTAACGTGAAGCACTGAATAGCAATACTTACTAAAAGAAGTAGTTATATGAAAATATATGTACATGTATAATGAGTTATACTTTTCCAGATTCTCTCGACGAGTCTAGCTCCGACCAGGAGGTCATTCTGAAGAGTACAAGGGAAAGTTGTAGTAAGTACATAGAAGTACTTCTGTTCTCTCAAACATCTTGCGTTGAATGCTAAATGTCAGCACTGCAATTGGATTTCACAAGTTACCATATTCATTCATAATCAGCTACTTCAATAATTCAAAAGAATGCCTTTTTAGTAAACCCGTAAGTTTGTTTTTAATTTTTGTTTCAATCTTTGATATCTCCAAGGTAAGGTCTTCTTGCCGAAACCTCCTACGAAGCAGCTACCATCACTACCATCACTTGCTTTGTCACCAAACCAAAGAGGTAAGAAATATGCTGTCTAGCATAGTAAATGATTACACCTACCTAAGCCATACATCAGTGATCAGTGTAATTCTTTCTATTTCACATTTACCAATGATTTTTGGCTGGATTAATGGAGCATGCGGATTGGTGAATCAAGCATAATTTATTTATTTAGTGTGTCAAAATTTGTTCACAAAAACAAAGTTTCAGTATAGCTTGATAAACTATATCCAAGTCCAGAATTAAGGGGATATAATGACAGCTAGAATGATGGTTTTTGAGAAAAAAATACTTAAAATGTGTTTCTTGCATATTTCAGTAGTTTTGTATGTTTCAGTAAAGATACCTTTTATAACACATCTCTAAAACACGTTTATTGATGGATGAGGTGTGGCTCTTACAAGCAATCAATGCGATCATTCTCTGTTTGGTTTGGATTACTGCGTACTCTTTAATAATCTCAACAATCTGTATAACAACTTTTTTGTAATCTTTGGTGTAATATCCCAAAATGTGTCTAAAATTGTTACATTCACAATTACATAGTTTGAAAATTCACGACAATCCAAGCCAGATTGCCATATCATTGGTACTTCCAAAGTTTACAATTTTCAGATGTGCTGTATTTTGGCGGCCGTTTTGCTTGTTACCATGGAAACGGGGGGTCGGTCAGAAAAAATGTCAGTATATTTTTTACTCAGTAAGACCTTCTCTACCATATGGGCACAACAAAATTATATTGATTATGCTTAAAGGGTGTGATATTCAAACGTACAAGATTTCATTTGATGAATATTATGTTTCAGCAATTGTCCTGAAGAACCAGGTCGGAACGGAGACAGAGGTCACTGCAGCCGTCTCTGCATGCCTTAAGTATGCACCAGACCGGGCTGGAGGTGGTGGACGGAAGGCTCACAACTAGATAAAATTGTTCTTGTGTAGTTGGTAATGTTTTAATAATTGTTTTATTTGTACGAAATAAAATGATGTGATTTGTACCACGACATAATGAATATCTTTATTTGTAATTGTATAGATACGCTGATATAGTATTATTTTATTTTATTGCGCAATTAATGGAATTGCTTTTGGTCTGAATTATAGCTTATCCAAGAAATTATAACACTGAAAGAAAAGTTATGGATATTTTTTGTTGTCCCAGTCATCACTAAACTTAAAACATTTGAAAGTATATTTTTTTCACAATTATACCGTTATAAATTCGAACAAATAACAATACTCCCAAGATATTCCACAAATTTGTTTAGATAGTTTGGGACCTTTATTGACAGCTAATATAGAAAGCTGTCAGAATATGGTGACTACAGTATTTTTTATTAACTTTTTAGGTGAGGTGTCTCCCCTTCAGCTTAGGACCTGCATGTTCATCGTAAACTCCACAGTGAGCCCAATTATGCTTACTAGTTTGAAACATGGCAAAAACTACATTACAAGAAAAACGCTCCCCGAACTAGCCGTTGATACAACCTGGAACGACACCGACACCCGACGTTGATACAACTTGTTTTCAACGTTGTTTCGACGTCGGTAACTGATGTTGTTCCGACGTCGGAACAACGTCGTCACCCGACGTCGGAACAATGTCGTCACCCGACGTCGGAACAACGTCGATACCCGACGTTGATACAACTTTCAAATCCAATGTGTTTTCGACGTTGTTTCGACTTCGGTGCCCGACGTCGCAACAACGTCGTTACAACGTCAGTTTGCCCGCTGGGGTACCTTAATATAAATCTAGTAATGACAATAATAACAATATTACTATGCAATACAAGAAAAGGGGAAACATAATTATGTTTCATGTAATGAAGAACCAGTAAACTAAATGCTACTGTCTTTTCAGTAATTTATACTGGGTAGGGTGTTAACACAAAACCAAATTACCAGGTAGGCACTTTGATCTGCCTTAATTATATTCATATTTAATCACTGTAACAGTCTTGTCATTAATTCTTTACAGCACAGTTCAATTCTTTATTTCCAACTGAACAAAGAACAAAGTAGATGTATACAACATTATTTATATAATGATACATTTCAGAAGTTGAAATGGAAGGGGAGAAAGTTGAAGTGCATTGCTTATTAGCACTTCCACCAACAATTTCATTTACTGGTACATCACGGATACCAACAGTAGCCAAAATAATCACGAACAGCATGGTAGCTACATTGAATTTTATGCACATAGCTACTGTAATCTGTACGCATTTTCTTAAATGCAATTATACCAGTAATAAACCTGTCAAATCATCAGTGTTATAATGGCCATAATATTTATAATGTACAATTATATATATATATATATAATTTCAGACTAAACGGGCAATAGTTTCCAACTTCCAGCCTGACATGTCATGATACAAGTGGCGATTGTCTATAGCTACTGTTGCTACATGATACAATTAGGCCTACTATAGGACTCAGATGTAGCAGTATCTGCTTTTGCGACATTCTTTGGCATTGTGCCAGTATCATGATATAATATAGAAATGCATAAAATGGAATTACAGAAACACCATAAAATAGCTAATGCACAACTTGTCTACAAACAAAACTGAGCAACGTATGTATCACCAAACGCGTTAGAAAGCCACCTAGGCACCCAATCGGGGGTTGGTGTCAAGTACATATGAATAATATTATTATGTACATTAGGTTAAGGACGTTGAAACAAAACCATATCAAGTATATTCGGTGACGTACAAGTCTAAGTATAGGAAGATTAACAACATTTTGGTGCCAGCTATTAACTATATATAATAAATATATAATGATCAGGAAGGGCATTTTGACTCAGAGGTGCCATCCCCACGAAGTTTTTAGGGGGACACAGCACATGAAAAAAAATCATAGCGACAGACAGCGCCAGGAGGCGACACTGTAGTAATTTATTTTCCTCACAATATGTGGTGACAACCACCCCCTTAGTGCTTAATATGTTTTTCTTTATCTGCAATTTTACATGCTATGTTGGTTATAAAAAACTGGCTTCCCATAATGTTCTTTCGGCAGGAAATGGGGGAAATTCGCATACAGCATCCATTTTTACTAAAAGGTTTTGCTGGACATTTGATAAAACATGGGGCTGTCCCATGGAACGAATGACACTCAATTTTGTGCACCAACCAGTAGAGAAGTATTATTTTGTATTATAAATAATAAAGTTATGTACTTGATATTTTGGCAAGTACAACTGGCCAAGTACAAGTACTTGCCATTGAAAAAACCCAAGTACTGAAAAAATTTACTTAAGTACAAGTACCGGTACTTGAACCCAATCCTGCACAAAATGTGGTCCTCTTTGGTTTGAATAAAGTATTTTATAGTGGGTCGACACATTTGTTTGTCAAGGTAGCACTTAATGTTTAGGTGCCAACTTATTTTGAACAGAAATGTCCATTATTATATCCAAGTATTTTCTTTAGCTGGTACATATATCGGGGGTTGTTGCATACCAATATAATTATTTGACTAGACAAGGATTTTCATCAGGACAACGGAAAGTGTTTTTTCATGACACAATCAGTTGGAGCAATTAGTAGTTACGATATAAACATCTTTAAGTACACAAATAAGCAAATGCACAATTTTTTTATTTTAACACATTTTTACGAGCATTCCATGAGTTTTTTTTATTGTGGCCAAAGATCAAAATTGAATAGAAGTTTGTGCCATAGAACTCATTATAAAGTTTGTGCCTAACAAGCCACAGCATCGGTTGATTACCCCTGGTATTTCACACAATGTAATTTTCAACTGTTTTGCTTGTTTTTTACAGAATCAGAATAGTTGTTAATCTTGTATCTGCCACAACATGCTTACTTGTTTATACAAATGTTATTTTGTGTTATTTTATTTAGATAAAATCTACAGGCAAACTGCTAGGTTGTCAAGTTTATAAAAAGCAAGTGGCTCTATATAAAATGACATGAGGCTATTCACAGTTTCGTCAAGTTACCTGACGGAAAGTAAATTCCTTGAATGGTATTAGCAAAAGTGTGCATTCTTCTTTTATAACCAGCTAAACATGTTAAGCTATTCATGCACTACAGATTAAAAAACATTGGACATTTTTTTCCTATCGAGTAGTAGCCACCTTGAACACACTATCTGAACACATAACAGAAGTAAATTTAACATCCAAAATACAATTCAAGAAAGCTTGGCAGGCAATAAATGTTGAATCTGCGATACAGTTTGACAGACTCATGTAGGAATCTATATGATTTGGAATGATGCACTACCGACTACATAATTTATAATGGATACACAAAAACCGCTGTATTCTATACTGTATTCACTGTAATATTGCTGTATTATTGTGTATATGTATATCTGCAAGCGTTTTACCCATGTGACACTGTTTCTTAACATTGTTGATCCTAAATAAACAATCAATCAAAACATGGTTCACGATCAGTTAAACAAATTCAAATGGGGCTCTACACTATAGATAAAAGCATTCAATGAGCATCACTGGGCATATCAACGCTATGTCTGTATTAGAAAGGTCCCAAGAATGTATACTAGAGTTGCCCAAGTTCGTGCATCACAAAATTATATGGCAATGTGGTAGTGTTGGTTTTTGAAAATCTTACACTCATAATTATGACATGTCAATCAGGTTTATTACCTATTGTAGCTGCAACTGCCTGCAAGCACAACATAAATGTTCACCAAAGCAGTCAGATATTAGAAAACATGACACAATACTAATGGGACACCGAGTTGGACGATGCACGAACTTAGGACACGCAATGATAAATGCAACGCAGTGTTATGTACACAAAACTGTACATCATGCAAGACTGCTGCTTCCCCTAGTGTTCGACACTCCACATAGCGGAGTCTTGGAACGATGTTTCCGTCGTCAATGAGTCAGTCATTGTTAATGACTCAAGCGATGAGAGAGAGTCATAACTGACAGGGCGATAGTTGTAGTAGTAGAACGACTTGGGGGCCCTGGTGATGTCATCGTCAAACATGATGATGGCGGTGGTGATAACGAGGCAAATGAAGCTGGTAACGCCGCAATAGAATGAGCCGTGGAAGTCTTTCTCGTACTCGTTCGTGTCATACAGGAAATCATGGTCTTCGAAGTACGTCACAAACGTGTACAGCGCCACCAGGTGCTGAAATGCTGCAGCAGGTATTAATGACGATGAGTAGATGCCACACCAAGAACACAGTCTATATGCAGCATTTCAGTGGGCTAGTGTTTATCATAAACATGATTGTGTAACGCCTACTTGACCGAGTTGCATAAATTTACCAGTGATGAAGTCAGGGTGCTCCTGAAGTTTCGAGTTCACCAAGTGATGTCTACACACGAGGTGATTGGAATGCAGCATTAGCACTGTCATCCAAGTTACATGGATGTTTGTAGACACCACAGTATGAAGACAATCTTAGCACTGTCATCTGTATCACACGATATAGATGAGAGCACCAAGAGTGTCTACCTGATGAAATACCACAGGGGGGTTTTGGTTGCCCGGAAACCCCCCAAAAACTATTCACTATTGTATGATCCATACGGTAACGTACATCAGGGGCGTATCCAGGGGAGTTTTTTTGGCTGCCCGGAAATCACTCAAAATTTCTGCACTGCTGTATGATCAAAATTATGGCAATGTACGTGAGTACACGGAAGGATGACGGTAATACCCATAGGAACAGGAATAAGGTTATAACTTGATTTTGAACAGCACTGTCCCGCCATGTTCGGTGAAAAATTTTCAACAGCACCCCCCTCATCTTCGGATGTCACAGTCGAGCCAACCGAGACAGCCACAAGGTCAAGGGAGATGTGAAGATACACGGCGGGGCAGCGGTGATATGTTTTCAGTGGTGCTGAAGCTCCGGTAGCCCCCAGTATGAACTTCATTCCCGCTCCACTGGTAAACCCATTTGGAAACTCCCAACATGTCAATCCTGGGTACGCCCCTGTACCACCAGAGAAAGTCTCAGAAATTATTGTCATTGGTCTTAGAGACGGCCTCAAAAGTTTGCAAAGTCAATAAAAGTTACGCATTTAATATTGGTTAAAATCATGCCCTTTAATAGATGGTGAGGGATTTGTAATTTGTACAAAATGGCTATTAGCATCAATTTACATTAATAACTGTTTCACATATTAGGTGGCGTTATTGTACAAGTTTATCCACATGATACATGGTGAACTTTTGTGACTTCTGATGAAGATTGTTGATAGCAGACCTGGGGCTAAGTACATTTTTATGAGTACAAGTACGAGTACTTTTACGATGGATAAGTATGAGTACGAGTACATTACTAAAAGCTGAGTACGAGTACAAGTACGAGTACATTCTCACGAGTACGAGAAAAAGTACAAGTACATTTAAAAACATAAATATTAAATAATAACGTATTTTTAAATGATTAATTAATCTAATTTATATAACTCTGCTCAAGTGATTATGTAATGGCAGTTGATCAATTTTTTATGAGGAAAACTAAAAAAACCTCTATTTCATCAACAAAGAAATTCACTTCAGTGGCATTCATTTCAGTGGCATCCTATGATCTTATCATCCATTTGCCATTGCACCGAATGAACATGAGTTGTTCACAAGTTGAGTCTTTCAGGCTGCACTGTTCAGGGCAGAATACTTTTTCGGCTATGCTAAATATCCTTTCAACTGGGGCTGATGAGGCTTGAATGCTGAAATGGTGAGGGACCAATTGAGCCAGAGTTGGAAAACTCAGAACTGCAGTGGGTCACTGTGACAATCTGTACATGGCTGACTGAGGTATTCGTTCACCTCACGTTCATCTGCTGATGTTATAAGTTTGCAATTTATATTTTCTGATCGTAGACTACTAGTTGTTGAGAGGGTTAGCACATGTCCACATAACAGGCTCAGCATCCCCTTTGGACTTTTTAGCCAGGCTGCTGGCATGGGATTATACTAGTGTAGGAGGCAGTCTGACTTGAGCCACCTTACTTTTACAGAGGAAGACTGGCAGTTCTTGTTCTTAGCAGTTAGCACTGTCAGCCAGTGCCAAGTGGCATGGTCTCCAGACTACATCAAAGGCATTTCCTGTCTAACTGATGGATTAACTGCTAACTGACTCTTTATGGCTTAATTAAACAAACAGGTTTATGGCCTGAACTGCTAGCCTACAATTATTGTTTGCTTAACAGGGTGTTTCTGCCTGGGAAAAGATGCTGCCTGTTGCCATGTTTGGGTAACATAGTTATTGTTATCAGAGAATGAGGATGTACTATGTGTAGGGATGGTAAGGTTGTATACTATCAGAAATAACAAAGCATTTAAAAAATAGTTGAACATTTAAATATTTCAGGAAAGTTTCATTTTATAACCAAATATATTTATTTTCCCCAGTACATATTGAGAAAGTACTCAGATGTACTCGTAATGTACTCGTAAATTCTGAATACAATGACTATGAGTACGAGTCCATGATCCATAAGTTTCATGAGTATGAGTACTTCAAAAATGTACTCGAGTACATGAGTACCAAGTACTTTGGCCCCAGGTCTGGTTTATAGCAGTCGAAAGGTCATGGAAAAAAGGTAAACTGACTGTGAAATAATTAAAAATATTACTCAATATTAACACTGTCAACCACATACGTTACCTGTAAAAGGGGACATTACTTCTAAGTTATATTGGACATGGACAATCAAAACGCATTGATGGCTTCGTTTATATGACTAGTATTCATATGTACAAGATTACACATGCACATATGTACAATATTACACATGCACATATGTACAAAATTACATCTGCACATACGTACAAGATTACACATACACATATGTACAAGATTACACGTGCACATATGTACAAGATTACACGTGCACATATGTACAAGATTACACGTGCACATATGTACAAGATTACATGTGCACATATGTACAAGATTACACATGCACATCTCTACAGAACAGAGAGAGTAGGGAAAAGAAAGATACATAACATGCAGAAAAAAAAAAGTTCCAGAAATACATCAAAAGCAATACAGAAACAGGTAGACATGCTGGTATTTCTACATTACATTAAAATTGTATTTGCAAATTGATTGCATTATTAATAATTTAGTAATCACGTGTAGTAGTCAGACAATTATAAATGTTTCACACTAATACAAAACTGAACTTCTGAAGTGAGAACAGATTAATATTAGGATGACCTGTCCGCCACAAACACAGCACTTCCCATGCTCTTAGATGCAAGCTGTGATGTGGACCATGTGGCACATTATTTAATCAGGCATCACAAGGAGAATGACAAATAATTATAATGGCAGACAACCTTAGAGACACAGTGAGCATGCTTCGTCCATTCTGTCGCTGGCTGGTCAGCAACATCTGGACCCCTTAGTCCAGTCACTAACTGGACACCGTGTGTGTTGCACACAAAATCAAGCTGCTGGCAACAAAATAAAATGCATAATTAAAATAATATTAAAAAAGTAAATGCTCAGGCATACCAGAATAATGTTTGTGTTTCCTGGTACATGGACACATATTTTGGGGTATAGGCAGGATACATTTTCTTTCTTCCGTTATCTTTTTGGGATAAATATTTAGGGTAGGTTGACATTTGATTTTCTCGGTAATTGTTTATTTGCAAATGTCACCCATATTTTTTTCTGAATAATATGAGACACAGTTCCAGTAGTTTGACAGCTAAAGATTGGGCTTGGTGGCAAATCTGTTTTCCTTATTGTGTGTTTTTTTACAATGTCATAATTCACAAATAAATGATGTATGTTTCTTGATGTATTGTAAGAACTTCTATGATTGCCCACATTTAACAGGGTCAGTCGGATAATTGGTAACCCAGATCTATTATTCTGGTAGACCTTAGGAAAAAAGTTCATGTAAAAAGAAATATACAGTAGAACATGCAATATACCCGGATATACTATATATACATATATATATATATATATATATACATATATATATGGCCCATTGATTTCTATGAAAATGCAATAACAGGTATGTAAACCTTATGATAACATCAAACAGTGAATATTTATAGACAACACATCAACTAAAGTATGATTAAGTAATTTAATAAATTTCATGACGTCTGCACACAACACTTATTAACGTATGAATAACCAAAAGCATCTAGCCTAGAACTCCTAGAAGGGTGCCTGTAACGTAGTATATATTACCTGCAATTGCCAGTATGCTGACAGTCGTACGGTGGGTAATCGGAGACATCTTTATAATCATTCCTTGCGCACAGTGTGTAAGAAAGCCAAGGCCAACGATGCTGCAGGCTACACCTATGGTGAATGTTCCCTGCACCAGTGTATGCCACGCTGAAAGAATAAATGTCAATTATACTATTTATAGTAACCAAGTGATTTATTATGTACCACTGAAGCTGGATGCTTATTGTAACTAACCTGGGTCATCTAGTAATACTTATTTGTGGAAAAAATGGTCAATACAGCTTGTCACCACTAGCATCTTTTACAAGATAATCTAAAAGTTGTTTTCATTGTTTGATAATATTAAGGGCTCATAATTAACTAAAACAACTATCAGTAAAAAGTGTACGCTTAGTGATGTAGAGACAAAGTAATGAAGCTGGCAGCGGACAGGCAACATTGGCATTCTTTGCCATTTTTAGTGTCAGCCTTATGTGTGAACCCACACGAAGAGGATTGAGTAAGTAAGATTTAGGGGCCATCCATACAGTATGTAAATGACTGCATGTAGGCCCTACGTGAGAATTTGTGTGCGTGTGTATGTGTGTGTGTGTGCGTGTGTGTTAGAGTTTTCCTCTTAGACACTTTGCATTTCAGACCATGCCAAAATTTTAGGTGATGATCAGCTCAGATGGGACATGCCATAAATATAACATTAATATGTACATAACAGAGATTATGGGTGGGGGTCTTTCTCAAAATAAACGTACTTTAATCTTTACTATGTCTACGGTATGTAGAGGTAGTGTTACTAGAGATTGTGCACCAACATCAAAGTCTCCAAAGGCTTGAAAGGCAAAAGACATTGTAGCCGTTTCAAGTTGTTTCCAGCGCTCAGTTCTATTAACTGAATAGTCTGTATACATTGTGGTTACAATGTTATGGTCCTAAGTTATGAGGTCTCATTCGACTACTGAACTATTCAGCTTTTTTACAGAACATTATTGCCAAACCGACCTTTCTATGCTGGCACTGATGGTGGTTACTGCCAGGTTGCTTGTCGTTCTCAGTGGTTCTTTTATGTCCCAGAGACAGGACCGACATTAAGTCATTAACGTGATCTCCAAGTCACGAGGGATATACAGTCCCCAATGTTGAGAGCCAGGTTTTTACACCAAATGTCATGCCGGTTCAGGTTTTGAACTCAGAGCACTGGCATGCCAGGTGGGTGTGCTAACTACTTCTTCTAATTCTAATTATTTACGACGTAAGGAGCCACTGTTGGCTATGGTTTATGACGGGGTGGATGCGTATGGTGTTACTGAGTGTTTGAGCCGCTGGATAGGCGACTGAAATTATGGTCTCAGCCTGGACCTGCGACTCGTTTAGTTTATTCCAGTCTACTTTTGTCTTTACAAAGTATGAGTTTTTGAATTGGTCGGTGTGGGATGCATGTACTGTATAGCACCTGGTGTTATTGGTTGTTAGGTGTTGTACAAAGTTTGAGGATACGTGATCTGGAAAATGTTTGGGTTGGAATTTGATGCGTCTTTGTTTGGGTTGGATGCGTCTTCTACTACTATACTAGATGATATTGTGGGGGTATTTTGCAAAATGAAAGTACTTTAGTTTTTATTGCTTCTACGTAGTGTACAGGCAGCGTTACAGTGGAGTTGGTGTCTCAAAAATGTTCAAAAGATGCACTGCATCAGTGCATGCAGGCCTACTTACCTGGGACGCGCTTCCCGGGAAGCAGGTTTTCGTGGATGGACGAGCATGGTTCATCTCCGACGCAGAAATGCCAGATGCCGAAGCTAGCGTAACCACTCGGCGAGCTTTTGACGCTCGCCCAGTATGGAGTCGTAACACTCACCAGGCCGAATAAAACCCCGAAAAACATGATTCGGTTCGGCACCGGCGTATGCAGCCATCCCCAGGCGGCAGCCTTGGGGATTCGACGGGGCCGAGTTTTGAGGGTCCGGGCAGGGAGGGCGGTCGTCTTTTGCCTCAACGAACGTGTAGACTTTGCCGTAGAAGATGATGATTTCAGAGATGCACTCCTCGATTTAATCGACGCTGTCGGCGACGCGTGGGCCTGAACTGTCGGCCCCGCGCCGCATGATTTCGCTATGTTTCTTTTGACAGCCACCATAACAAAGCAAAGTGCGCGTGCGCGTGTATTATTAAAGCCGAAAGAGGTCGACCGTTGTAACTGCAGGGATCGTTCAGTTATTCGATACCTGGTGGCTAGCGGATGCAACGTTTTCCGTTCAAGTGAGAGAGAGCACGCGAATAACGTAACAAACGTTGTTAGTCTAGTTTATCGTGCACCGCATGTTTTGGAAATCACTAAAAGTCTGCGACGAAATAAAGCCAATGCTAAACAGATTAGGATACACTGCATAGCAATGTCATAGGATACTACTTAAATTATGAAACAGGACCGACACACTAATATAATATTAGGAACAGGAAACGTACGTACATACGTACAAGTTAAAGAGGAACTGCAAAGCAGCTGTTGTATGCCATATATTTAAAGGGGCACTCTATAGATTGCGCTATTCCAAGGCAGAAGTGTTTTGTCGGCCGACGCTTGGCAATTGCGGCTATTTATAGAACAGTGTGGTGAAGGCGATATGTTTGCCGTCGTTAGTTCTCGGGAAAACAAGACAAGCGTGCGCTGCACCTATAGTGACTGTGTTGTTGATAAGGATTTATTTATTTAGTGTTGTTAGTTTGCAACAATATATGTTATAAATAAATCCTTATCAATAACACAACCACTAGATTCAGCGCACACCTGTGCTGTGTCCCCGAAAAGTAACGACGGCAAACATATCGCCTGCACGAGACTGTTCTATAAAAAGCCGCAGACGCCAAGCTTCGGCCGACAAAATACTTCTGTCGTGGAAGAGCGCACTTTGTACAGGACCCCTTTAAATGCATACTATTTAAGTACACATTGATAATAACAAAAACCTGCTCATTTATAAGACACACTGAAAAACTGATTTTGTTCGACGCCTAAATCGGCAAAACAAAGCACTGTGAATCGCCATCTTTGTTCTGCGCAAATTCCAAGTGAGTGGCTTGAGTCGCGCCTGTCTAATCAATGTGAATTTTCGGATTTTTTTTATTATTTCAAAAATTTTACATTTCTGTGTAAAAACAAAATATGATGCGTTCTTATACATGACAGTAACAAGCAAAGTGTAAAGCGCTTTGAGCAGTCCTGAGGACTGGATACTGCGCTGTATAAGAAATTACCTTTTTATAGTCGTTGACGTTGTACACGTCAACAAATAATTTGCTTATACGTTCGGAATTTAAAAAGTGAATAAATTGACGTTGATTGGCCAATCGAAACTCCGCATTTCTCGAACATAGGTACATGCGTACCCATAATTGAATGGGCCGGTTAACATGTTTTGACTCTCCAGGTGGGTTAAGCAACGGGACATTTTCGACCAATGAGCAACGAGTATGTATCCACGTGAACAGTCTGTGTTTACACGGTACACGTGGTGAGAATTAACAAATATTGTTTACTATTTGTTGAATTAGACGCAGCTGTTTCAACGTCTGTGTTTACAGTCTGTAATGCGAGATCATGCTCCACGCATTTTATCTGCACGAACTGAAGAACATATTAGTAATCTTGTAAATACATGTTTTGCTGGAAAATATGATACAAATATTTTTTGTATCCACTTTGAAGTGTGTCACGTGTAATTTTAATGTATACGTCTGTTGTGAGATATTACTTACACTTCAAATGAATGACGTGTGTAAATATGAATTAATATATGTATTACATATTACAATGTCTTGTGTCTATTAATGTGCTCATTTTACTTGAAAACATATATATTTGTATACAATTAAAGAGAATGACTTGTTGAATCGTTTTTTTTTGTAAGAAACACCATTTCGTTGTTTGCCATATGATCCTGTTCGGTGGCTAAAATAAACTACCAGAAATAAAATATATGTTAATACCTTCTCTTGTGTGACTTTCTTTATAGGATGTATCCCAAGCAAGGAATATATGTTAGATAACGAAATACAATCACAAAACTTCTTTGCTGTACACTCTACATATTTTTATTAGCGTGAATGAATACAGATTGTTTCAGCAACTAGCAAATGATAACATCTACTGCGGGGTCAGACTTGAAACATAGTTTCTACCTGAAAGCGTTAAACTTCGCTGCATTGATGACTGTGTTGATTTGTGCAAATGCAAATTCCACATCAACAATGGCGCTATTTACCTTAACTGTAAATATGTTGTGACTGACAAAACTACAAGCTGCCTCCACCCATCCCACATAAAACAATGCCTTATTCAAAACAGGTACCGATGATAGACATTGGCCTATCACAGACCTTCAACTGATTGTGTGCAACACATTCAGTCGTGTATTGTGTTTATGCCATATTTAAAACACGCACCAATGTTTTTTTTATCAATAGCAGCAATCTCCATCAAGACACAAATGTGGTGTTAAACACAAATAGGACTAAACATTTCTAAGATAAGCCCGCAATCACTGTCAACCTTGCTACGTAGTCTGTGGCAGATCCACAACAGTGTAACTACAACACAACCATTATCTGTGTTGTGCTAATGCCATATTTTTAAAACAGATTATAGACATAGACCTTCAACACTATAAAGTGTGCAACACAATCAGTCTTCTATCGTATTCATGCCATACTTAAAACACGCACCAGTGAGATTATCAATAGCAACAAGCTCCATCAAGACACAAGACTTCACTTCATTGAATGTGTCTTCCCAGGACTGACATTTCGCGACATATATTCTGTCAGGTTGTGAGGTGCTGCTTGGCGGCGAGTCAGCAAGTGTTGGGCATTAATTGCGACAATCACAGTGGCGTATCCAGGATTTTTCATTTGGGTGGGGGGCAAAAACGGGCGAGTACTGCCCTGTCCAGCGCACAAGAGCCGACAGCTGCCGTGCGACTGTTGGGGGGGGGGGGGCAGCTGCTACCATTGGGGGACGACCGCCCCCCTCTAAATACGCCAGTGGCAACATACATCCTTTTCTTTAGCAGCGCGAGTAGCCGTGCTCGTTGACTGCAGCACACTTTGTAGGACGTCCGGTCTGCAAATACCTCTTTGCTCCGCAAGTCAGGTAACGTCTCGCAACAGCAGTTGGCTACACTCCGGTTGACCTTGATCCAGCCATTCGGGAACGTTTGCGAGTGAATGGTGACAGTCCCGAATACCTGCCAAAGCAATGAAAGGCTGATGACAGTGCAGCATCTGTCTTGATTTTCTCGCCTTAGTCAATGTATCGTCGCAGGGCATACCTGACCTCAGGGTATTGACGTACTTTTGCAACGATGCCTGACATTAAAAGTGGCGAAACGTTGTAGCAGTTCGTCACATTCATCGCTATCTTCCTCTCTTGCAGCCCCATTCTGATCTTCGCCATCTTGATATCCATGTCCCTCAACCCTGCTGCCTTCATGCTCTTTCACACAATTTCCAGCAATGCCATCAGCCTCTGGTTCCCTAGCATCATTTCCAGCAACAGGTATCATTTTTCGTTCATCCGGTTCGTTCAGGGAAGCGAAGAAGGATTGCTCTACAGCAGTACCGTTTCCTTTTGCCACACAGTGAAGATGGCGAAGTTCGGATGAACACTTCGGCATCTGCATGGTTGGTTGTTGATATTTATATTTAGACGCAACAGCAACCTGATGCTTGCACCACGCACCTGTCAAGCCACTGGGCAGGAGACAAGTTCTGCGTGTATGTCAATGTATGTGACTCCTACTTATGATTCGCTGTCGACTTCGAATGTGCAGGTTGTCAGCTGCTTGGTGGCACTGTCATCAAAGTTTCCATCCTGAGTGCATATCAACATCTACTGACACATGGCAGCCTGTTGTTTGCTGCAACGATAAGTCGGTGCTGATAGTATTCTTCCATGCGTGCTATGACAAAGTGGAACAGCTCCACGGCATTGCATGTTTCGGTGCGCCCCAACACGTTGTCTTTGAGTGCACGCATAGCTGCCTCACAATAGTTGTTTGTAGTGTTCCTCTTATCAGCAATTCGTGTCGATAGCAGAGTGCCCACGTGTTCTTTCTTTCGAAGAGATACCCTAAATAGCTGGCAAATGCTGCGTGGCGCATCACAACATCACTCTCGACGACAGCTGCATGCTCTTCGTTCAGCTCTCGGTGAACATACAGAAGTCGTTTTATTTGATGCAACAGTTGTGGGCAGTCATCACGAGGGTTGACGTTCATCACGAGAGATGACGTGCTTGGCATCCCACAGCCAGCGCCATGTCGCCTGCAGCACAAAAACAGCAGTGCCACCGCCTCCGGGAAGCATGTTGCGATGGCCTTCCTTTCTGTTGTGTTCTGTTACTTTAACAGTGTGCCTTTAAAGGGGCACTGTATAGATTGCGCTATTTCACGGCAGAAGTATTTTGTCGGCCGACGCTTGGCGTCTGCGGCTATTTATAGAACAGTGTGGTGCAGGCGATATGTTTGCCGTCGTTAGTTCTCGGGAACACAATTAAGACAAGCGTGCTGTGCATCTAGTGATTGTCTTGTTGATAAAGAGTTATTTATTTAGTGTTGTTAGTTTGCAACAGTATATGTCATAAATAAATCCTTATCAACAACACAATCACTAGATTCAGCGCACGCTTGTCTTATGTAACGACGACTAACGAGAACTAACGACGGCAAACATATCGCCTGCACGAGACTGTTCTATAAATAGCCGCAGACACCAAGCGTCGGCCGTCAAAATACTTCTGCCGTGGAATAGCGCAATTTAACAGTGCCCTTTAATGTACTTAATCAGCAGACGTCAGCCTCGTTCTGGGGTGAAACGTGGCTCTGTTCAATGGTATGGTAGTCTGGTGTTGTTTGGGATATTTCCATGTTATTGATCCATAACATAATTTGGCGACGAGGATGGCAGAAGCAAGTTTACCGTCTCCACAATCGTTTCTCACTTCACCAGGCGAGCCCACGGTGCCATGGAATCGATAGTACGTGAATTTCCAGACATATCTTGTGGCCAGCGGTCTTGACGGCGCGAATGTAGCCGAGGCCCGGCGTCGAGCCATACGAATCCACCGCGTAGGAACAGAGGGGCAGCGAATGTTTGCATCATTGGCAAACACGGACACGTACGACAATCATTTCGGCCCGAAGAGGAGTGTCATGGTGGAGCTATATATGTTTCGCAACCTGCAAGCGTAGCCTACATAACCGCGCTGCGTGAACTGGTAGTGAACTGTAGTTTTGGGGATCTCACAGAAGAACTAATTCGTGATCAGTTGATAGAGAAAACCAGCAATCCGCGAATTAGGGAACGATTGCTAATGGAACCGGACACTCACATTAGCCAAAGCCCTAACATTGACGTCTCGTATCGAAGTTGCTGTAACCGATAGCACGCGCATTGAGAGACAGGATGAACCTACAACAGACAAGTTCAAGTTGGAGACACCAAGACAACCTTCTAAGGTACAAACAATCGGGAAGAAGCAAAGCAAAGGTAGAAGCCACCACGCTACAAGCAGATGGCAACTGTGGCTATAACTCTCATACCACAGGAAGTCCTAGATGCCCTACCACAGAATAGAAATGTCGGTTGTGCTCCAAAATGAACCATTTTTAGAAATGTTGCCGGTCTGCAAATCGGGGTACAGTCGGGCAAATTCACCAGTCGGACAAAACTGGTGAACCAGATGCAATGATCTTCACTGTTAACTCAGTGAGCGGAGCATCGAAACCATCTAAGACGTGTGATCTGTTGATGGCAGACACACCAGTGACACTAGTAATGGACTTAGGGGCAAACGTGTCAATTCTACAGGAAACATTTCCAGGCGTATCCCCTGACAAAACATTATCGACATACGACGGTACGGAAATTCCATTGAAAGGGATTGTCCACCTACCAGTGACATACCAGTCAGAAACTGTGACGAGTTTCCCATTATATGTCACACAGACCAGATCTAGCCTAATGGGAATATATTTGTTCAACCGTCTCGGATTCACAGTCACGAGGAATGACACTGCCATTCAGTCAGTCGACATTGATGCTGCCTTTCCCACAGTGTTCAACGGATTTGGGAAAATTGCAAAGTTTGTACACCGCCCCCGAGTCAACCCAGAAGTTAAACCTGTGTCACAAGGTTTACGACGTCTTTCTCTCTCATTGTCGCAGGCACTTAAACGTCTATAAGACGATGGCATGATCGAACCAATCAACTCATCACCCTGGATTTCAGATATTGATGTCGAAAATCGGGTGAAATAAGACTGTGTGTTGACATGAAAACTGTAAACAAGGCCATCATTACGGACAAGTGTATGTTTTTTGGAAGATATCACTAAGTGGGTAGATGATGGATCACCAGTAGATATCTACTTAGATTTTTTGGAAGATATCACTAAATGGGTAGATGATGGATCACCAGTAGATATCATCTACTTAGATTTTCAAAAAGCTTTCGACAAAGTGCCACATCAGAGATTACTGCTTAAACTAAAGGCCCATGGCATAGGAAATGGTATAATTAACTGGATAGAAAAATGGCTGATTGACAGAAGAAAGCGGGTAGTTGTTGATGGGGAGGCTTCAAACTGGAAATCAGTTTTGAGTGGGGTTCCACAGGGATCAGTACTGGGACCTATATTATTCTTAATATATATAAACGATTTGGACGATTAGCTAGCAAGGTGTTGAAATTTGCAGATGATACAAAAGTGTTTAGAAGGATTAAAAGTGATGGAGATAGACAGCATTTACAGGATGATCTTGACAGGTTGATCAAATGGTCTGAAAAGTGGCAAATGTTGTTCAATTTTGGGAAATGTAAATGTCTTCACACAGGACATGGGAACGAATATGTAGAATATACAATGGGGGGAACTGTACTAAATACTACTGTAAAAGAAAAAGACTTAGGGATGACAATTAGTGCTGACATGAAGGTTTCAGAGCAGTGTGGAATTGCAGCTTCAAAAGGAAATCAAATCCTTGGATTGATTAGGCGAAATATAGCATATAAAGAAAAAGAACTAATAATACCGCTGTACAAAACAATAGTTAGGCCTCATTTAGAATATTGTATACAAGCGTGGAGGCCATACCGCAAGAAGGACATAGATATGCTAGAAAGAGTACAGAGGAGAGCGACTAAAATGATACCAAAACTGAGGGATCTTAGTTATAAAAAACGCCTAAAAGAATGTCGTTTAACAACACTAGAGACCAGGAGATTGAGAGGAGATCAGATAGAAGTGTTTAAAATATTGAATGGTTATGAAAGTATTGATAGAAATATGTTTTTTTCAGTTAAGAAAGACTAGAGGACATGAAGTTACATTAGTAAAGGAACAGTGTAGATTAGACGTAAGAAAGTTTTCATTTTCACAAAGGACTGCGAATGTATGGAACAGATTATCTGATGATTGTGTGGGTGCTAGTAGTGTGAATATGTTTAAAAATAAAATCGACACATACCTCAGAAGGGCTGGATATATGTAGATAAAAGGGTTGGGCTCTCGATAAGCCAAAGGGCTTCCTTGTCCACCTGCCATCTAGAGTTAATTCTCTGGATGGCAATCTTGTTAAATCTTGTTAAAAGTATCCATGGCTGAAGATAGAAAGTACTTGAAAGCATTCATCACACATAAGTGAGTTTTCCAGTACTGTAGGGTGCCGTATGGACTTAGTTCAGCACCTATTGCCTTCCAAAAGATTGTTTCTTCTGTACGGAAGGGGATAGCTGGCTGCGTCAACCTCCTGGACGATATTATCATCCATGGACACACGTAGGAACAGCATGACACATGACTACAGCTAGTGCTTAACAGGCTGGCTGAGTATCACCTCGCATTTAATCGCAATTAGTGTCAGTTTACCAGGAACGAAATCGACTTCCTGGGATACAGTACGTCCTCCAAGGGTGTCATACCACTACACTCCAACGTGAAAGCAACTGAGGATCTACCAGAACCGACCAATGCAAAGGAATTTGCTTCGTTTCTGGGCACGACGAATTTCTACCTGAAAGTTGTCCCAGACTACTCGGAAACTGCTGAGCCACTTAGACGACTACTACGCAAAGACGCCCAGTGGGAATGGACAGCCGAGCAAGACCAAGCTTTCCGCGACTTGAAGCAGAAAATTGCGTCTGCTCCAAATCTCGCACATTTCGATCCAGATGTTCTAAAGATCGTGACGACGGATGCTTCAGGAATCGCCCTTGGTGCGGTATTATCGCAAGCGTCAAATGGCAAAGAGAGGCCAGTCGCGTATGCATCCAAGACGCTTTCAGCAACATAACGGAAGTACTCCACAGTAGAACGTGAAGCACTGGCATGTATCTTCGCGTGCGAACACTGTCATGTGTTTCTCTTCGGTAGAAAAAATTCACGCTGAAGACGGACCACTTGGCACTCGTAACGCTGTTAGCGACTTCTGGTTCGGGCCTGGCCATTGCGAATCTACCAATGGTCTGATTGCCTATACCAGTATGACTTTGACATTCAGTACACTACTGGTTCCAAGAAGCAGGTAGCAGATATGCTCAGCAGGCTGGTAAAAGAAGAACAGTGTGAATCGACGACAGACGACTGTGTCATGGAAATTGAGTTGGACAACCTCGTTACTTCAGCCGAGTTGAACAACGCTTCTTCTGAGGATAGCACTCTGATGCAGGTCCGTCACTTCGTACAGAATGGTTGGCCCAGACACCCACCCCCTGACATGGAAGCCTACTTCCGACTCAGAGATGAGCTATCCGTGTTCAACGACGTGTGTGTGTGTGTGTGTGTGAACGCGCGCGCGCGCGCGTGTGTGTGTGTGTCACGTGGCACACGTGCTGTAATCCCTACCACACTTCAGGACAAAGTGCTGAAAATGGTCCACGAAGGTTACCGGGATCGTGCGAACCAAGCAACGCTGTCGCGAATCGGTATGGTGGCCCGCCATCGATCGACACATCGAAGATCTCATCAGAGATTGTGAATCATGCGCGGTGTGTGAGAGATCAACCAAACCTACACAACCCATACCATGGCCGGAGAAACCATGGCAGCGGATACAAGTCGACATATTCGGCGAGGTGCAGGCCGCACGTCACAGCCAAATATTTCTGTTGTTGTCATACAGGACCAACATTCTAAATGGCCTGAAATAGCCGCAACCAGTACGGTGACGTCTTCCGCCATCATTCAGATCATGAAGGACCTGTTCGCTCGTTGGGGATTCCCGGAAGTTCTCCAAAGCAACAACGGACCACAGTTGATACGAGTTTGAAACATTTCAGCAGAAACTTGGTATAGAGCATCGTTGCAATGCACTGTACAACTAATTAAATCGTGTCATCAAAGAGAGTCTCGCAGTTCAACTTGTGGAGGGGAAAACGTTCGCAGATGCAGTACGAACAGTCCTGCAAACGTACCGATCGATACCGCATGCGTTGACACAGCGTGCTCCAGCAGAGTTGATGCTAGGTCGTAAACCATTGTTTCCTCACGAAAACCTTAAATCACCTCAGGCATCTCAACCAAACATTTCAGTGTTAGCTGAATCGATCGAAGGAAGCAAGAGGAACGAAGCAAAGCGTACACCGACAAACGACGTCGTTCGCGAAATACGACAATGAAACCTGGAGACTGGATCAGGACAAAACGACCTATCCGCAAACACAAGCTGGCATTGTCATTGTCGAACCCGAAGCGTATCGCCACTAAACCTGGTCCCAATACGTTCGTTCTTGAAGACGGGTCACGGCGTTGTGTTCGATCGCGAAAACCAGGAAATCAACAGCTATCGTCTGACGCTCACCTTGATGACCTTGACATCGGAGGTATGCCTGCTCAACAACCCGGTTACCCGCAGTACCAACGGCCCAAGCGAAACAGACGTCCACCGCGGTACCTTCAAGATTACCTGATGAACAAGTGAACGTTTGTTGTGATATTAGTCAGCTGTTAAATTAGCATGTGACTTTAAACATCAGTGGCTACATTGGTAATTTGAACGGTTTGTGTTCGCCTCTTTATTGTTCGATTTTAGAACAGTAATCTTTACAGAGAGGGGGAAATATGCTGTGTTCTGTTACTTTAACAGTGTGCCTTTAATGTACTTGAACAGCTGACGTCAGTCTCATTCTGGGGTGAAACGTAGCTCCGCCTTGATGCTGTATTGCAGTCTGTTTAACGTTACGATAGTCGGGTGTTGTTTGTGATATTTTCATATTATCGACATAACACTTTCAGCATCACAGTCATCAGTCACGATGACTTGAGGGCCTCTTGCACCTTGGCCGCAGAAACTCTCTGGTGTAAGGAGTGTTTTGTACATAGTCAGTGCCGCCTCAATACATGATCGCGTTTCTGATGTTGTCAGAAAACAGCCTACAGGAACTCCTCCTGCAGCACAGTGTGTCATCAGGAGGAACACCCTGCACCTGTGACGGTCCGCATTGTCTTTGCAGTCCATCAACATCAGTTCACCACTCTGTTTCACCTGAAACAACAACATAAAGATGCCGCTATATATATATATATATATATATATACATGTAAATGCTTTGATGGAATTATTACGAATATAATCAATATACGGGCAGTTTTACAATATCAATGGAAGGTGGTTTTCTGAACATAAAAGTATTACCAGCTGACTAGAAGACAATAGCACAACGATATGTTGTACCCCGTTAACCTGTACCATACGGAGTACCTGTGAAACACGCAACATTGGTATGGCATTTTTGTACAGATCAAAACAAGCATAATTTTGGGCAAATTGGCTGTTTCACAGGGAGAGTAACTTTTCTGTTATTACAAAGTATACACCTAGAACATCTGTCCGTGTTAATTTAACCTACAGTATGTAAGTTGTATTTGTTTCTATAACCCATTGATTCCTTATTTAAATAACAACAATACTTGGTAGATATGTGATCAATGACATCATATATTTCACCAACAATCTTCAACGTTTTCTTTCCAGTTCTTCTTTTTCGATGTAGGTTCAAACAAGAACGGAAGTGCTTTATTTTTTTTACCTTTTTGACAATCAGAAGCCTGATTTTTCCGATACTGAAATATGAAGTATAATGTGTCGTTCGTTTGCAGAAAGCGTTAACGATAAGTGTGTACTGAAAGTAAAATTTGAGTAGGTGGTTATGTGGCAACACATTGTTAAGTGACTCTTAAGCTAACGTCCACTAATAAACACATCAGCTGGTGACGACAGAGTTGCACTGCGCTCTTTATAACACAAAACCGTCAACGTATCGGGCGCAATCAACGCACTCGTTTGTACAAGGATGTAACATCGACAAATGTATTAACTTAACGGCGTTGAAATGGGAGTGAAAACGTTTCTCGTTAGGTTTGTGGCGTTGCACGTAGCGCTGATCCTCGACGCGACGAGCATGTGCTCACCCGTCTGGCTCGTCGGGAGCCCGGCCGAGAACGCGACGTCGAACAGCTCGGACGCGATGAAGGGACTGTGGGCGCTGTGCTTTAACGACGACTGCGATACTCTCAAAGAGACACTGCAGGCGGGTGAGTACGGGGGTGAATAGTGGGTGGATGTTTGAAAGCCTGAGCACATTCATGCAGGGAGTGAGTGAAAATTGGTGGATGGAATGGAGAGTATGTTTGAATGGGTGAGTACGTGGGGAGGGGTGAATGAAAGAGGTAAACCAAGGGTTGATTGGAGGGAGTGAATGAAGGGGTGGATGAAGGGATGAATGAGGGGATGAGTGGAGAGGGTGACTGGAGGGATGAGTGAATGGGTGAGTTGAGGGATGTGTGGAGGGATTAGTGGAAGGATGGGTGGAGCGATGAATGGATGTGTGGAGGGATGAGTGAAGGGATGAATGGAGGGATGAGTGGGAGGATGAATAGAGGGAATGTTTGGACGGGTGAGTAAAGGAAACGATCGATGAGATGCATGGTGCCAATGTCAACAGTTTTCTTTCGTGATCGCACGTACGTTATCTTGAAAACAAACGCTTATACGTCAGATATTAAAACGGAATCGGTTTTGTTTTGCAGACTCGTTTCGGGCGACGCAGGCGCTGTTCACGATCGGAACCGGAAGTTGCTTGGTGTCCCTGGTACTACTCTACCGGTACATCGTTGTGTTCTGCACAAGCTTTAAAGAATCGCCGCCGCTGACTATCGCGTGGTTGTCCGCCATGTTGGTGTCTGGTAAGTTGATTGGTGATAAGCAACGTGTCCGACCAAATGCCAGTTAAGCGTCTATCGACGGGACTTCTTGTGCGTCCAGTATTGTGGGATTTGTGAAGTAACTTTTGTTTTTGTTTTGGACATTGCCGAATTGGGGTGTATTTTATATCAAATTACATGAAATATAGTAGATGCATTATGAATTTCAATCAGAGACGTTTATGGTAAATACACATCCTACAGTGTCAGGCCCTTAGCCAGTGTGCATTTTAACATGCGAACGGCTTGTGTGGAAGCCATTCTTGTCAATCACAGCCAGTTTAGTTTTTTCAATGACAAACCTCCATCATTTGAAACATATTTTAATTAATAGTGATCCATTTGATTTGTTTCACTACCAGTTGTGTCAATTGTAGTCATTAATATGAGCCTCTAGACTTGGAACTATTAGTTAATCTATTGGCCAGCTGAACGCCTCTAAATTCCACCAAACAACGGGATGCTGTTACCAGTTGTAATCACCAATCTTGGCTTGTCATCTGCTAGTCTTGAAGATGGGCAGACGGGCCTCTTGCTAACCCTTGTTGCCTTTCCACGTCGGACATGCCATGTCAGAATGATACGGTAACGGGTCTCTAAATTAGAGTCTTTCGACTATATATGTCTACCACGGCGTATCATGATCAATAATGATATACGACTGTACTAGTGTTCTTCCTCCTTGTTCCCTGTACAAGGGTGAGGTCATGTATAGTATTATTGAATCACTCGTCATGTTCGTTCTCTCTATAGCTACCTTCAACCGCCTCCTCTCCCCATCTTTCATCGTCACCCGCTATTCTCATGTCCCTCCTCACGCAGTCTTCCCATCTCAGTTGTGGCCTTCTCCTGCGTCCTTGGTTTAGTTCCGCCTCGGCTCACTTTGCAAGTTTGTCAGCATCCATCTTTGCCAAGTTCACTGGCAGGCCTGCCCATCTCATCCGGCTTCTCATCAGTCTTCCTTTTAGACTGCATTCCAATCCAACCTCTACGATAGGTATATATATCATGGTAGACTACGGTGCACCATGATATGATACGATGATATACCATGGTTTACTGTTTCACAACACCATGAGATATCATGATATACCATAGTTTACTGTTTCACAACACCATGAGATATCATGATATACCATAGTTTACCGTAATCCGTCAGACATGTGAATTAAATAACGACTGTTAGGCCTACAAGAGCAACAGTTAAATTGTGTTTGCACAATTCCCCAAAACTCTCAACATTTCAACAAATGAACCGTATATCATAAAACCGTAATAGCTTGTTGAGAACGTCTCCTTTTCTCCTACAGGTTTCAGTCTTCTCACCTCCGTCATTATATTCGGTGTCCGTGCGAAAAATGATACAGAAGACATTCCGACAGACTTTGCCTTGCACTTCGGCTGGGGTTTCGACGTCGCAATTGCCGCCACTGTTACGACGGTCATCGCGTGTTCGGCCAGTGTTCCTGTTATGACGTTCATCGCGCGCTCGGCCAGTGTTCGGCTGTGTGCTCTACAGAAGAACGAACAGAGAGGCTACCAGGACTTCCCGTAGGCCGTACTAGGCTACAGGATCTCCCGTAGGCCGTGTGGGTCTGCGGGAAGCTCCCGTAGGCCGTGCAGGGCTACGGTTACCTCCCGTAAACCGGGCAGAACTGCGAGGACCTCCCGTAGGCCGTGCGGAGCTACGAGGACCTCCCGTAGGTCGTGCAGGGCTACGGTAACCTCCAATATGCCGTGCAGGGCTACGGTAACCTCCAGTAGATCATGCAGAGCGACAAGGACCTCTTGTAGGCTATACATGGCAACTGCAAACTCCAGTAGGTCGTGCAGGGCTACGGGAAGCTCCCATATGCCGTGCAGAGCTACGATGACCTCCCGTAGGTCGTGCAGGGCTACGGTTATCTCCGAGGATAAATATGTTGGCAAAAAGCAAAAAGCTAGTGGCTCTATATATAGAATGACATGAGGCTATTCGCAATTTCGTCAAATTACCTGATGGAAAGTAAGTTCCTTGAATGGTATTAACAAAAATGTGTATTCTTCTTTTATAAAGCTTTTCATGCACTACAGATTAAAAAACGTAGACATTTTTTTTTCTACTGCCGCCTCCAAGTCATGCAGCATTTGGAAGCTGATGTAGACCAGAATACTGTGCAGCTATTGCATACTGTTAGTATTACGTCTAAAAGTAATTAGTAAGCCCGTTATTAGATGATATGCATGGAAAATAAAGTGATAATTTAGGTGATGTGAAGGTTAAAAACTACATTCCAAGCATGTTCTATGATACTGAATACCACGAAAGCTTGCGTAAAAAGTGCATATGTGTCAGGGCGTGGAGTTTCTTTTAAATCTGCATCATGTGCGACAATATTGACATATTTCCAGTAAGATGAATGTCGCCTCAGTTATATCATTTATATTTTTGTAAGCGACATCTATAAATGCGTGCTTCTTAACCCCAATACTAACGTGGGTGTTTCTACTGTTCCAACTTGTCCTTCCTAATTATATGACACTTGTATATATCATACTTGGATCGCACAATAAGCAATAATGGGCAAGCAGGCAACATTTTGATTCTACCCCCCCCCCACCCCCAACGCAGTCCAAATTTTAGTGAAAAGTTGCCCACCATAGGAAGCAGGTTGTCTACACACTTCTACCAATCAGGCATCTAGCACCTGTTTTTTTTACAGTAACATCCATACACTATCTGAGACAACAAGAACAATTGAGAATCTGTATAAATATATCCCGAATGTGACTGAGAATATCATAGCAGTGTGTGACTTTCCAAATATGCAGCGACCGCAATGATCCGAATTTTAGCCATAAAAATTAAAACTGGTCACCTAACAGAAGTGCCATATGTTGAAATTGTGTACATGGACTGGCATGCTATCATTGTTAACGGTCACGCACTTTTCAGTTGTAATATAACCGAATTATACCGAAGTTTACAGAAGGCAAGGCAGCTTAAACTAACTGTAAAAAAACAACTAGTCTGAC
This sequence comes from Paraescarpia echinospica, assembly GCA_020002185.1. Lineage (NCBI taxonomy): Eukaryota > Metazoa > Annelida > Polychaeta > Sabellida > Siboglinidae > Paraescarpia > Paraescarpia echinospica. Next base: position 27,516,299 of record CM034533.1, read on the forward strand.
AAGAAGCTGTTTTTATCACTGGTATTGTGTACGTTATATCCGTATATTTAACATCGGACATGTTTTTAGTACCCTTGTAAGAATTTGGTGATGTTTGAATAAAACATGATTAGGACAATGGACTCGTTGATGTACTTGGAGAGATACTGGGTGCCACAACTGTCAGCAACCTTTATCAAGTGTCTTGGATGTCCCTGTCAAACGTTTGTTTCTTTCTGAAATTATCTATTTTGCTAGCTGGACCTCTTGTTTCTAATAATGTGTGAACATTAGCGAAATATATAGTGGCCGAGTAATTGACGTGTGGCGATGTTTGGCCACTCTGTATCAAACAGAGATCTGCGCCGGTATAAAAGTACGGTTATTTTAAGTGGGTTTAGGATAACTATTTGTGTGACGCAAGATATACGTTCTACTGGGCATCTCAATTTTTGTTTCATAATGTACTATGTATATACTTCAATTTATACCCAGCGTTTTAGCGCGTTATCTACAAAATATTTGTAGTTACTATCAAAAGACGCTTCTGTGCCTTTCAATATTGTGACTATTGTTGAAAAGCCTGGCTTGTGCTCCTGATACCTACCGGTGTCGTACACGAGTGACACACAGTTCATGATTGCATAATATTATTTAGCATAGTTTGTGTGCATTACGTTATACCAAAATTCGTGAAGATGTGCAACTTGCATGTCCAATAAATTGCTGCTTAAAATAATGCTACCAAATATTACAACATTTTATGAAAAATTACCAAAAAATATATTTCGTTAATATTCTATATATTCTGTATTCTATATATTTTACTCCCATATCGGTAAGACACTGTGTTGGCCTGCACGGCCTACGGGAGCTTCCCGCAGACCCACATGTTTTGCTCAGTATCATTCGTGTCAGGCAAACGTCGTATGTGGTATAAGGTATCGAATAAGCATGTTTAAACCAACTCAAGGCGCTGTTTAGCTTGGAGGTGTGCACAGTTTGATGACGCATTTTAATTGTTATTGAGACAGTGTAAATGTGCCTTTGTGATTAATCTAGTTATATGTATAGCTTGATATAAATCTAACTTTCGTGAAGATTTGCAAGATTCAGAAGATCTATTTGGGGTAAGACCACATTAAGGATTCGTCCGCCATTACCGAAAGAGTGCCTTTGACAATATCGTTTTGGTGTGATGTGTGATTTTTTCGATCACTTTGACATGGCACATGTTAGTCCAGTGAATACTGAATGTACTACTGTATTAGATCTTTCACGAGGTAGCAATAAATATACACTAGTTGCTCGCGTATTCGCACAGTGGCTATTTTGCAGCGCGCACCAATATTTCAAAATCTCACACACACACACACACACACACACACACGCACACACCACACACACACGCACACACGCACACCACACACACACGCACACACGCACACCACACACACACACACACGTGTGTGTGTGTGTATACTCTGCTAAAAATACTAGGGTTTACTAAAGTTAATTTACTATAGTTTACTATAGTAAACACTATAATAAACTAGTGTTTTTGCGGAATATTTTACCATGTTTTACCATAGTAAATACTATGGTAATAGTATTACTATTACTATAATATTATTATAGTAATTATACAATTTTTAAACATATTGTTCTTATCTATGTATTTTTATATTATTTACATACTTTTATTGATGTATTTGTATATATGGACATCATGATTGTCTGAAATAAATACATTATTATTATTATTATTATTACTATGGTTTACTATAGTAAATACTTCATTTTACTATGATGAACATGACGTTTTACCATGGTTTATTACAGTGAATACCATATTTTACTATGATTCACTATGGTGAAAGCATGGTAAAATGCAATATACTATGGTTTACTATAATTCACCATGATTTACTATGGATGTATCATGGTTTACCATAATAAACTGTAGTACATTTTTAGCAAGGTTTGTATATATATATATACATATATATATATGTGTATGTATATATATATATATATATAGTGGACGTCCCTGATTTCGCCGTACACAATAGGAAAACATAATTTTAACGAAAAATCCCAACAAACGTTTCCATATTATATTCATATTCTAAATCTCTACTATATGTATTTTGCTGTTTCAGTGGTAAATATAGGCGGCTACCGCGACATGTTAGTACGGCGATTTTGATGTACACAACTATGTATGTATATATATATATATACGTATATATATATATATTATATAAACATGTTCGGAAACATGTGTCATTACTTAATTTATCTTCCCGTCCCTCAAAAAACTGTTTAACTATGAAACCACGAACTATGCGAACGTGCGCATGCGTGACCTATTTCGGTTAGTCGCCAAATTTAGCAAAGCCCACACCCGAACATCATTCACAGTCACACGGTTACGATGTTTATTTGACGTTTGCCGTGCGTGGGTTATAACCACCCTGTCATTTGTAATCCATTGGTTATATCTAGATCTAACGACCTCTGACCCGGATGAATCAAAACCGGTTGTGCGTGGCCTTCCGCAAAACACAGCGGCGGCGTGAACAAGTGGGCGGCCGATGCAGCAATGATCACATGATTGTTGAAACTGTGCCAACCACCACAAATAAACACATCATCAGCATGTGACCGGCCGAGGTAAACTGCGCTCTTTATAACACAAAACCGTCAACGTATCGGGCGCAATCAACGCACCCATTTGTACTTGTAACATCGACAAAGGTGTTAACTTAACTACGTTGAGATGGGAGTGAAAACGTTGCCGTTTCTCGTTGGGTTTGTAGCGTTGCACGTAGCGCTGATCCTCGACGCGACGAGCATGGGCTCGCCCGACTGGCTCGTCGGCAGCCCGGCCGAGAACGCGACGTCGAACAGCTCGGACGTGACGAAGGGACTGTGGGCGCTGTGCTTTAACGACGACTGCGATACTCTCAACGAGACACTGCAGGCGGGTGAGTACGGGGGGTGAATAGTGGGTGTCTGAAAGGCTGAGTGCATGCAGGGAGTGAGTGAAGGGGTGAGTGAAGGGATGAATGAAGGGACAAGTGGAGAGGGTGACTGGACGGATGTGGTGTGGAGGGATGATTGAAGGGATGAGTGGAGGGGTGAGTGGAGGGGTAAGTGAAGGGATGAGTGAAGGGATGAGTGGAGGGGTGAGTGAAGGGATGAGTGGAGGGGTGAGTGGAGGGGTGAATAAAGGGATGAGTGAAGGGATGAGTGGAGGTATGAGTGGAGGGCTAAATGAAGGGAGAAGTGGAAAGGGAGACTGGAGGGATGATTGAATGGAGGAGTGGAGGGATGAGTGAGGGGATGTCTGAAAGGCTGAGTGCATGCAGGGAGTGAGTGAAGGGGTGAGTGAAGGGGTGATGAGTGAAGGGATGAATCAAGGGACAAGTGGAGAGGGTGACTGGACGGATGTGGTGTGGAGGGATGATTGAAGGGATGAGTGGAGGGGTGAGTGGAGGGGTGAGTGAAGGGATGAGTGAAGGGATGAGTGGAGGGGTGAGTGGAGGGGTGAGTGAAGGGATGAGTGGAGGGATGAGTGGAGGGGTGAGTGAAGGGATGAGTGAAGGGATGAGTGAAGGGATGAGTGGAGGTATGAGTGGAGGGCTAAATGAAGGGAGAAGTGGAAAGGGAGACTGGAGGGATGATTGAATGCAGGAGTGGAGGGATGAGTGAGGGGATGTGTGAGGGGATGTGTGGAAGGATGAGTAAAGGGAGGGGTGGAGGGATGAGTGAAATGGTGAGTGAAGGGGTGAGTGAATGGGTGAGTGGAAGGGTGAGTGAAGGGGTGAATACATTAGTGTGTGGAGGGGTGAATGGAGGGAATGTTTGGACGGGTGAGTGACGGGATCGATCGATAGGATGCATGGTGCCAATGTCAAAAGTCTTCTTCCGTGATCGTACCATTATCTCGAAAACAAACGCGTATGTTCCCATATTACGGCGGAGTTAAACGCGTATACGTGCAGATATTAACGGAATCGTTTTTGTTTTGCAGACTCGTTTCGGGCGACGCAGGCGTTGTTCACGATCGGAACCGGAAGTTGCTTGGTGTCCCTGGTACTACTATACATCGTTGTGTTCTGCACAAGCTTCAAAGAATCGCTGCCGCTGACTATCGCGTGGTTGTCCGCCATGTTGGTGTCTGGTGAGTTGATTGATGATAGGCAATTAGGCGTCTATCGACGGGACTTATTGTGGAATGTGGGATTTGTGTAGTAACTTTTATTGGTTTTGCACGTTGCCGAATTGGGGTATATTTTAGGTCACAATTACATGAAATCTAGTAGACGCATTATGAACTTCAGTCAGAGACGTTCATGGCAAATACACATCCTACAGCTATGCAAACAAAGGAATCCCGTTATGAAGATATACCATTGTCTATCAATCTAGGTATTATAGGATAATAGTTTTGTTAAATGTCTTAATCTATAATGGAACATCACCCGTATTGCGAGTTGTATATTGCACTTGAAGGGATCCTAGCATACATGGACGGGTCAGTATACCCGTTAATCAAGATTCTTGCCCGTCAGGCCCTTAGCCAGAAATATTTTTTACGAGTCTTGAATGATTTAAAAGTGTGCCTTTTAGCATGCGAACGGCTTGTGTGGAAGCCATTCTTGTCAACCACAGCCAGTTTAGTTTTTTAGTGACAGACCTGCATCGTTTGAACCATATATTTTATTTAATTAATGGTGATCCATTTGATTTGTTTCACTACCAGTTGTGTCAATTGTAGTCATTAATGTGGGCCTCTAGACTTGGAACTATTAGTTAATCTATTGGACAGCTGAACGCCTCTAAATTCCACCAAACAACGGGATGCTGTTACCAGTTGTAATTACCCATCTTGCCTTGTCATCTGCCAGTCTTGAAGACGGGCAGACGGGCCTCTCGCTAAGCCCCTGTTGCCTGTCCACGTCGGACATGTCCCGTCAGAATGACACGGTGACGGGTCTCTAAATTAAAGTCATTCGACTATGTCTACCACGGCGTGTCATGATCAATAATGAAATACTAGTGTTCTTCCTCCTTGTTCCCTGTACAGGGGTGAGGTCATGTAAAGTATTGTTGTCCTGTTCGTTCTCTCCACAGCTTCCTGTCAGCAGTCTCCTCTCTCCATCTTTCATCCTCACCCACTCGTCCTCATGTCCCTCTTCACACAGTCCTCCCATCTCAGTTGTGGCCTTCCTCTTCTCCTGCGTCCTTGGTGTAGTTCCGCCTCGGCTCACTTTGCAAGTTTGCCAGCATCCATCCTTGCCAAGTTCACTTGAAGGCCTGGCCGTCTCATCCGGCTTCTTACCAGTCTTCCTTTTAGACTGCATTCCAATCCAACCTCTATGATAGGTATATACAGTCATTTGCAAAAGTTTAAGACCAGGCACAATTTTTAAGCATTTTACGGTATGGCATCAAATTGCATCAGATAATGTCTGGATTGCATCATCCTATTTGGACCTTGAAGCAATACGCCTAGTCAGTACTTCCAGGTCATTTGTCTGCTGCTGTCAGTATCGATTAGGTGTTTTTCAGTTTTGTCTTCATCCCTGAAATGGGCAAAACATCGTCTTTAACAGAGGTTCTAAGGGCACAAATAGTGACTCTACATGGAGAAGGATATACGGAAAGAGACATTAGTGCTAAATTACGTTATTCCAAGACAGCCGTGCACAACGCCGTCGTCAAATTCAATACTGATGGCAATTTTCGTGACAGTAAAAGGAGTGGTCGTCCACGGAAAACTACGCTCAGGGATGACCACGCAATGAGACGCGTCGTGATGCGCTCGCCAATGAACTCATGCAAGAAAATTCGGGCTGCTTTACGCTTAAAAGGTACGGAAATAAGTCTCAGTACTGTTTCGAGACGTCTCAGCAAGGAATTTGGGCTCAAATCCCGCAAGCCGGCCCGGAAGCCACGCCTGACACCTGTGATGAAAAAAAGTGACTGGACTTTGCCAGACGACATCGCCACTGGACTCTCGAGCAGTGAAAGAAAGTGTTGTTCTCGGATGAATCGACCATGCAACAGTTTATACATCGCAAGAGGCACGTTAGGCGGCCAGTAGGTAAGCGATTTGATGAGAAATATACAGCAGCCACAATGAAACACCCGCCAAGTCAGATGATTTGGGGTGCCATGTCATGTTTTGGCCTTTCTGGTCTGTATTTTATTCCACCTAACACCACTATGAATGGACCTAGGTACGTGGAGTTGCTGAAGGAGAAGCTGAAACTGCATATGGACATCCACAAATGTACGATTTTCATGCAAGATGGCGCTCCTTGTCACCGATCCAAGGTAGCCACTGATTTCCTCAAGAAGAACAAAATCTCCCTGCTGGAATGGCCTGGGAACAGCCCAGATCTAAATCCCATTGAGAACCTGTGGACTAAAATGAAGGATAAGGTGGCAGACAAACAACCATCAAGCGCTCAAAACTTGAAACAAGCTATCAAGGATGTTTGGGTCACCGAAATCACCCAGGAGTGATGCGAATATCTGGTTTCTAGCATGCCACGTCGCATCTAGGCGGTCATTGACAGCAAAGGAGGCCACACTAAATACTGACATGTAGAGACACTGACACTTTTGGACGACATAAAGTTTCATATTATGTTGTAGTACGTTTATTTGGAGAAATAAACTGATATAATGTTATGTGAAGGCCAACAAATCATAGTTGTCAAATTTCTTCAAAAAATCGTGCCTGGTCTTAACCTTTTGCAAATGACTGTATCATGGTAGACTACGGTGAACCTCTGCATACCATGGTTTACTGTTTCACAACACCATGAGATATCATGATATACCATAGTTTACCGTAATCTGTCAGACATGTACGACTGTTAGGCCTACAAGAGCAGCAGTTAAATTGTGTTTGCACAATTCCTCAAAAACTCTCATCATTTCAACAAATGAACCGTATATCACAAAACCGTAATAGCTTGTTGAGAACGTCTCCTTTTCTCCTACAGGTTTCTGTCTTCTCACCTCCGTCATTATATTCGGTGTCCGTGCGAAGAATGATACAGAAGACATTCCGACAGACTTTGCCTTGCACTTCGGATGGGGTTTCGACGTCGCAATTGCCGCCACTGTTATGACGTTCATCGCGTGCTCGGCCAGTGTTCGGCTGTGTGCTCTACAGAAGAACCAAGAGACAGGCTACGATGACCTCCCGTAGGCCGTGCAGAGCTATGGGTACCTCCCGTAGGCCGTGCAGAGCTATGGGTACCTCCCGTAGGCCGTGCAGAGCTACGAGGACCTCCCGTAGGCCGTGCAGAGCTACGAAGATCTCCCGTGGGCCGTGCAGAGCTACGGGGACCTCCCGTAGGCCGTGCAGAGCTACGAAGATCTCCCGTGGGCCGTGCAGGGCTACGGGGACCTCCCATAGGCCGTGCAGGACACGTAATTATTCCGAGTGACATTACTTTGAGAGGGAAGTACGGTGGTGATTACATTTGTGGTTTAGCTTCATATCTTCGAGACTTATTTATTTGAAATTGCATTCCACCCTAACCTTCGGCGGTCCCTTGCTCCAATGACGACTCTTGCTTGTCCCTGTTAACGATTTTGCCCAATGATTTGTGTATGTTGCGCCTCTGAGTTAAGATTCCTGGGGATTTAGGCGCTATAGAAGTTTGTCATTATTATTATTATTTTGTGCCCAACTTTATTGGGCGACGTGTATATTGGGCGGAAGTGTTTGTATTAAATTTAATGACAGCTGAAGTCGTCTAGAATCACACGTGGCATCTTGTTTTCATGCTTGTGTTTGTCAACTGCGATTGTTATTTTAAAATGACAACGACCTTTGTTTGTAAAAATGTTTACTCGGATCGTTTGGCATTCCTTTGCTGCCCCATTTGTTGTCATTATTTACATTACCATAACGAAGTCTTTATTTATAATTTTAACACGACACATTTGTTTGACTATTTGTACAAACATACCGTGAGACCCCCGTATCCATCCACCACACAATAATCAGTGTGTCAGTGGAAGCTGCGTAACGTGATACTGTGAGAAGTATCTCATGCGTGAAAGATGTTTAACCCTGCGTCTATCAGAGCTCTGAATGATAACAACACAGCACGCACCGATAACCTTCTTTTAATAAAACAAGTGTTGAAATTGTTCACGCTATGCTCGTCGGGTAGTTTTGTAAATAGTCGCCAGCTTTGAGTGAATCAACGTATCTGTACGCGACCAGGAGACGGTGAATGTTGCGCCCGTTCTCTTGACATTGTCTTCTGGTGTCGAATACAATCACAGTGACGGATCAAGGTGACACTCACATTGGACAGTTATCCATCCGCTTTTTTTACCATGAAAGCTACACGAAATTCGCCATGTTCCCGCTTAAATAATTAGTAAAAACAACAGATTGCATTGTAAATGTTTTTCTAAAACCAGATGAATAGGCAACCCAGTTTTATGGTGTGATTCAGTCACAATGGTTGCCCCAATAAAATAACAGACTGCTTCTTATGTAAATTATGCGCTGGTTTACTTAAATGATGACGCGAAGAAGACAGTCGACAACACTGGCGGAAGGAACTGGTCGGAAAGGGCCGAGAAAGTGGGACATGCGTGACCTGTCACAGCGAACCGGGTATTAACTATTAAATCGCACAGGTCTAATCTGCACCGAGCCAAAAACTAGCTGTTTAGAATTTTTGTGATTTTGGCAGAAATTCACAGATTGTAATTATAATCTTTCACTGTCCGATTTATTTTTCATGCAGCCGTCTACCAGAATAATAATCAATGTTTATCAAAACAGCACTACAGCATACAAAAAAGAAATCCCTGCATTATAACTGAACTGTCTTGATGGGCGAAACCTTATTTTTCGTCATTGTTCTCTGTGGTACAGAGGTGTGGGTCAGTTCAGTATTGTTGTACAACTATTTCCGTTCTTTGTCTCCACTGCTTCCTATCAACAGTTCTCCCTCTCAATCTTCGCCTTCCTCTCATCTTCTCAGTTCTCCATCTCAATCTTCGCCTTCCTCTCATCTTCTCAGTTCTCCTTCTCAATCTTCGCCTTCCTCTCATCTTCTCAGTTCTCCATCTCAATCTTCGCCTTCCTCTCATCTTCTCAGTTCTCCTTCTCAATCTTCGCCTTCCTCTCATCTTCTCAGTTCTCCCTCTCAATCTTCGCCTTCCTCTCATCTTCTCAGTTCTCCTTCTCAATCTTCGCCTTCCTCTCATCTTCTCAGATCCCTCTTCACGCAGTTATCCCACCTCAGCTGTGGCCTTCGCCTTTTCTGCGTTCTTAATGCCCCCACCCCACCCCCGCTTGTTTCGATAGCTTTCCTGCATCCATTCCTATCAAGTTATCCAACTCATCAACTATGGCAGTTAGTCTCAGTAACTTGCTTACCCAAACCCTAACGCCAAACAACCCAATCTTGGGCTAACGTCGAACATCTGAGCATAGTGGTTAATTAAATTAACCTGCAGTGGATGCAAACTACTGGATAATCACTATTTGGAAGCAATACAGATTCCAAGACTATATCCCGTAACTAATTTCAGGAAACTTCATGTGCAAATATTCTACCTGTTGTGTAGATTTCCGCCTCTTGTCAAGATGGCTTCGTCACTACACATGACGTCACAGTGCGATGACGTCATCATACATGCGGGCGATCATAGACTATCACTGCCTGTGAAACAACTAGAACGGTTGCAGAGAGTACAGAACTGGGCGGCTCGCCTTGTCGACGGCGCCAGGAAGTTCTGTCATGTCACACCTCTATTGATCAAGCTGCACTGGCTGCCAATAGCAGTTAGAGTAGAGTATAAGATACTTCTACTCACGCACCGAGCACTGACTGGCTGTGCACCACAGTATATCACCAAATGTGTGACCCGACGTCAGCCAACTCGATTGTTGCGCTCCAGTGAACACAATCATCTATGTGTACCACGTGCAACGCGTCGCTGGGGTGATAGATCCTTTTGCGTGGCAGGCCCAACACTATGGAACTTGCTGCCGCAAAAGCTGACTGCAACAACAATGACAAACACTGATTTTAAATCAAACCTTAAGACTTACCTGTTTTCCCGAACATTCTGTAAGGCGCCGTGAGCAACGATTGTTGGAACGGCGCAATATAAATGTCACGATTTGATTTGATTTGATATCACATTGAAAGGGGCGACGGAAATCGACAAAAAAGAAGACAGACAAAAAGAAAAAGAACTACAGCAGCCATATAGTCATCCCGAGTAATGAAAAGGTATATGCGGTAGCAGCAGCCATGCGTTCCCACACCACTAATCATCTCGGTGATGCAAACTATTTGGGGGTTATTTTATCAAATGATTTAACTTGGTCTAAGCACATTGCTGAAGTGGTTAAGAAAGGTAATAAAAAAACTTGGATTTTTACGGAGAAATCTTAGGGGCTGTTCACAAAAATGTAAAACAATTGCATATATTTCATTAGTAAGAGCTGGAATGGAATATGCTGCAACAATCTGGGATTCATTCCTAATGAAAGAAATTAACTTCCTTGAAGTAATTCAAAGACGTGCAGCAAGATGGATAAAATCTAAATAATCATATGAAATAAATGTGACAGAATTGTTAAGACTTAAATTGGGCACAATTAACAGATCGGAGACGTATTATGCGTTTAACTATGTTTTATAAAATAAATAATGGTGAACTGCCAATAAAAAGTTCATGTAAAATAACAATCGCAGTTGACAAACACAAGCATGAAAACAAGATGCCACGATGGATTCTAGACGACTTCAGCTGTCATTAAATTTAATACAAACACTTCCGCCCAATATACATGGTGTGCAAAAGGTTAATAGAGCTACAAGGGCAGGATCATCCATGGGTCAAGATGGGAATATTTTATTCAATCATAAATTAAGTAGACCTAGTTGTAATAAAACAATGTTGTCTAAATCTGTAATTTTAAGAACTATACCAGATTGGAATAAATTATCCAACAATATTCTTGCGGCCTGCACCAGTACATCATTTCGGAGTAGGCTAGAGGCGCTACCCTGAACGTATTGCCTCTCATCTACCATCCATGTGTTGTCCCTTCTGGGAATTTATGGATTATTTATTAAGATTAAGACTATCAGACGTCCGTTAGTACACTACCAAAAGGACGAAATAGAGCCAGAAGAACTGGCGAACTGGTGTATCGAATACCATGCAATAGTTGTGGTGACGCATATATCGAGGTGATGAGAACACTTTTTAAAATTAGACTGGGAAAACATAGGGAGGATGTGGAGGACACATAGAGAGAGAGAGAGCGATCCACGAGGTGCATAAAAGAAACATCCACCATCAGTAAACCAGCTACCGCAGACCATACATCCACGCTAAACCACATCGTAGACACAACCACGCTAAACCACATCGTAGACACAACCACGCTAAACCACATCGTAGACACAACCACGCTAAATCACATCGTAGACACAACCACGCTAAACCACGTCGTAGACACAACCACGCTAAACCACGTCGTAGACCGGGATGTAGTGGATTCGGAAACCAACAGACGGAGAAGACGCGATAAACATGCAACACGAATACGAAAAACAAGCAGAGTTCAACCAAGACAGGGAAAGTAGGAGCACTCACATGTAGATGATGACGTCATCTTACCATGTCGTCACACGTACCATTTTAATACAGAATAATGTCTATACGACAAGTAGAATCGTTGGGTAAGTTAACGAAGAATATGTATTAATATACTTAGTAACAAGGTTACTCCTCTTGTGCGACAGCCATGTTCCGACTGGTTTTCCGACTATACCGCGAGCAAACGGACGGACGGACGGACGATTTTGTCAACACAACTTTTTATCATGGAAAGGAAGCCGGAAGAACGTTTAAGTTGGATGACACACTGAAATAATTACACATCTGGCGTCAGGGAAACTAAAATACCACATATAGAATAAATGTACAAGTTGTTGTGCCCATGGTCGTCAACAGGTTTACTATGGTCGTAGTGAACGTGGTCGTAAACGAAAGTACTAGACGATTCTTGATAAATGCAGTCACATTTATTAACCAGACGTCAAATAAGACTAGCATCGTGTAACCTAGAAGGCATCACATGACGTCACATTAGTAAGATGCCTAAACACGTCACACCAGACGTAAACAGTAATGCCATATTGTAAGTTCAGAGTCGCACTAACAGTCCGCGTACTCACCGACATAATGCTAATGTAATGATACATACGCTCAAGCAGATATCACCAAATAACAACTGCTTTCGGTTTGGCAATCTCATTCACCTCACAGAAGGTTTTTGTTTGTGCATGTTTATCAGTGCATGCGTCCGTGTGACACACGCATGCCAAATCAAATCCGTATAGCCAAATCACTTGTATCATCGTATTCGCTGAACGTAGGGACACAATTGATTACTTCGTGTGTTTAATTTGCTATGCTTGTTATATAACTGCTAAATTTCTTAAGACAGTATTTTTATCATGAAAACATGACTGTCAACACGATCACGTGTCTGGTTTAAAACTATTATGGATCCACACCATATCATTGTCGTCAAGACTGGGTCACTTCCGGTAGTCGGCGCCCCACGTCAAAGTTATGACTCTTAAATGCATCACTCGTCTAAGACTTGGACTTCGGCACGGCTGCGCAAGCCGTGCCGAAGTCCAAGACAGCAAGACCATGTCGCTCGTAAACGACAACGAGGCGACCGCCTGGCAGGTAACGCAGTCCTGCCACGTCCCGGCGTGCCTTCTCCGCCGATCCCCGCCACACGGCCGGCGGACATGGCACATTAAACAGCTTACAGCGGCTGCGCACTGACATGCCGAACACACAACCCGACTTGGTGCCATAGACGAGCACGTGGTCGTCTCCATCAACTTCCGCTGACCGACGCACGCTCGTTATCAACGTCACGTGGTCATCGTCGTCACCACCGTACATGCCACAGTCGATGTCGTCGTCGATGACGTCATCGTCGCCAGCCGGGGCGTGTTCACACAACTCCTTCATCTGATCCTAACAACAGCAACAGTTAAATCATGTCAATCAATCCTGACAACAACAGTTGGATAACGTCAATCAACCCTGACAATAACAGTTGGCTCATGTCAATCAACACTGACAACAACAGTTGGATCATGTCAATCAACCCTGACAACAACAGTTGGATCATGACAATCAACCATGACAACAACAGTTCGATCATGTCAATCAACCCTGACAACAATAATTGGATCATGTCAAGCAATTCTGACGACAACAGTTTGATCATGTCAATCAACGCTGACAACCACAGTTGGATCATGTCAATCAACCCTGACAACAATAGTTGGATCATGTCAAGCAATTCTGACGACAACAGTTTGATCATGTCAATCAACCCTGACAACAACACTTGGATCATGTCAATCAATCCTGACAACAACAGCTGGATCATGTCAATCAACCCTGACAACAACAGTTGGATCATGTCAATAAACCCTGACAACAACAGTTGGATCATGTCAATCAATCCTGACAACAATAGTTGGATCATGTCAATCAATTCTGACAACAACAGTTTGATCATGTCAATCAACCCTGACAACAACAGTTGGATCATGTCAATCAACCCTGACAACAACAGTTGGATCATGTCAATCAACCCTGACAACAACAGTTGGATCATGACAATCAACCATGACAACAACAGTTCGATCATGTCAATCAACCCTGACAACAATAGTTGGATCATGTCAAGCAATTCTGACGACAACAGTTTGATCATGTCAATCAACGCTGACAACCACAGTTGGATCATGTCAATCAACCCTGACAACAATAGTTGGATCATGTCAATCAATTCTGACAACAACAGTTTGATCATGTCAATCAACCCTGACAACAACAGTTGGATCATGTCAATCAACCCTGACAACAACAGTTGGATCATGACAATCAACCATGACAACAACAGTTCGATCATGTCAATCAGCCCTGACAACAATAGTTGGATCATGTCAAGCAATTCTGACGACAACAGTTTGATCATGTCAATCAACGCTGACAACCACAGTTGGATCATGTCAATCAACCCTGACAACAATAGTTGGATCATGTCAAGCAATTCTGACGACAACAGTTTGATCATGTCAATCAACCCTGACAACAACACTTGGATCATGTCAATCAATCCTGACAACAACAGCTGGATCATGTCAATCAACCCTGACAACAACAGTTGGATCATGTCAATAAACCCTGACAACAACAGTTGGATCATGTCAATCAATCCTGACAACAATAGTTGGATCATGTCAATCAATTCTGACAACAACAGTTTGATCATGTCAATCAACCCTGACAACAACAGTTGGATCATGTCAATCAACCCTGACAACAACAGTTGGATCATGACAATCAACCATGACAACAACAGTTCGATCATGTCAATCAACCCTGACAACAATAGTTGGATCATGTCAAGCAATTCTGACGACAACAGTTTGATCATGTCAATCAACGCTGACAACCACAGTTGGATCATGTCAATCAACCCTGACAACAATAGTTGGATCATGTCAAGCATTTCTGACGACAACAGTTTGATCATGTCAATCAACCCTGACAACAACACTTGGATCATGTCAATCAATCTTGACAACAACAGCTGGATCATGTCAATCAACCCTGACAACAGTTGGATCATGTCAATAAACCCTGGCAACAACAGTTGGATCATGTCAATCAATCCTGACAACAATAGTTGGATCATGTCAAGCAATTCTGACAACAACAGTTTGATCATGTCAATCAACCCTGACAACAACAGTTGGATCATGTCAATAAACCCTGACAACAACAGTTGGATCATGTCAATCAATCCTGACAACAATAGTTGGATCATGTCAAGCAATTCTGACAACAACAGTTTGATCATGTCAATCAACCCGGATCATGTCAATCAACCCTGACAACAACAGTTGGATCATGTCAATAAACCCTGACAACAACAGTTGGATCATGTCAATCAATCCTGACAACAATAGTTGGATCATGTCAAGCAATTCTGACAACAACAGTTTGATCATGTCAATCAACCCTGACAACAACAGTTGGATCATGTCAATCAACCCTGACAACAACAGTTGGATCATGTCAATCAATCCTGACAACAACAGATGGATCATGTCAATCAACCCTGACAACAACAGTTGGCTCATGTCAGCCAAGTCTGACAACAACAGTCGGGTCATGTCAATCATCCCTAACAACAGTTGGATCATATCAACCATCTCTGACAACAACAGTTGGATCATGTCAATCAACCCTGACAACAACAATTGGATCACGTCAATCAACACTGACAACAACAGTTGGATCATGTCAATCAACTCTGACAACAACCATTGGATCATGTCAATCAACCCTGACAAACTGTACATATTCTATTTGAATAGATTAACGAATAAATGATCACGAAAAGAAACAACCAACTGTTAGATACAATGTGCAAGCAATACATTTACACTAGTCATGATATATATATATATATAAATTTTTTAATAAATGGAAACCATGTAGTGTAAATGCTATGTACGTGTTTATTAAACACGGAGGGGGCGTACCTGGATGTTGATACAGAGAATCGTGTTCTGTTCACGCATGTTCCAGAAGCTGACGTTTGGCTCGAACTTGTGGAAAACTGCCACAAAGTCATCGACTAACTCGAAGTTGCGTATCTCCTCTACTGGCACCTGGCAGCAAAACGTCGAAACACTGTATTCTTTATTTACCAACAGGTAGTAGTTACCAAGGAACTACCAAGGAACTATTGCATCTACGTTGCAATGAGCAAATAAAAAGCGTTGTTTTATCGGAAATTATTATTAATAAATATTTTTGAGAAGTGACAACAATTTAATGGCTGTTGAAATTTTGATAGCAGTATGTTTTACACGTTCTTGCTGTAGAATAACTAGATTACATGAAGTAGCGTTAAAAAGGAAATGTAGATCCCCGTCGACATTGGATATAAGAGAGTATTCATTCTCACAGATTACAATAAACGAATCTAACTAATAGTAATGACCTGCCGATTGCGTAAATGCCAACAATGTGAATATATTATATATGTTTAAAATTGACAAATATCTCAGAAGGGCGGATTAAACAGAGAAATAGTCGGTGGACTCTCAACAATCCACTTGCCATCGGGGGATTTTTGCTTTGGACGGCCATTTTGTTCAATCTTTTTTAAAGTGTAAAAATTTCACGCATCAATAAATGTGAGCATGGTGTGCTACAGTCGTTCTTCCCTCACATGGCCTACCTGGTACAGACGCTCATAACGACCGTCGTCCGTGGGACAGCGCAGGTCGTAAACGCACAGGCCCGTCCATGTGTCGGCAACTCCCAGCATGCTATGCGCGGCCGTCACTTGCGTGCGCAGAATCGACACCGAGTTGTCGGTGACCTTCCAGTCGGCGCGTGTCTCAAAGGTTGGAACGTGCAACACGCGCACGTGACTCTCACTTGTCGCTGCAGGGAGAATAATGACAAAATGGCGATGAGCAGATTTAAAATCAAAATATTTTAAAATCGAAATAAATAGAGAAATTATGACAACGCACCAATCAGGAGTATGATTAGATTCACAAGACATTATGATGATTTGTATGGTTATGTACATGGGACGTTTGGGTATCTAGCTCGACTCTAGAGGTATTCATTGGCCTTTGTAGATAGGGAAGACCCGTTATGGGGTACAATGTTAACATTTGTTGATAAAATGTTCTTTCAAGTGTTGTCCTTGGAAAAATACGATGTGTCTTAATTAATACGTGAAACTGCAAGTTGGCTATTATTTTCTGGGTTTGGAGTTCAACAAACACAACATTATGGAACTGGAGAGATACGAAAGCACGTCAGCTGTTACAATCGACCCCGTGGTACGAGTCAATTATAATGTGTGCTATTACGTCACATAATTACCTAATTAACCAAATCGTACAGTGTTGCCTCTAATGAATATACAACATTATAATCCCCATATGTAGTTATACTCAGTTAGTTGCTCAAAATAAATCAAGTATAATATCAGCAGTCAACTGATTACATTATTTTACAAATACATTTTGGATCAAACTACCTACTGCCCAAATAGCCTTCACACACCCACACACACACACACACACACACACACACACACACACACACACACACACACACACACACACACACACACACACACACACACACACACACACACACAAACACACACGGATAGATAATTTGTAATTTTAGTTGTGACGAAGACTTTCAACAGGTATGTTTTAATATCTGAATCACACACCAGGTGACTTAGATGAGGCTGCGCCATCTCCATCCGTAGTCCACGACGATGTCCATGCTCCTCCACCTGGCAAGTAGACAGTCACCATAAGATTCGCGCAAGTGTGGCCTAACAGCATGCCTTGACGATGATAATAGTCATTATTATTATTATTATCACCACCATAGACACCGTCAGCTGTTACAGCTATGATCTATGACCAACAACGTTAATTAATAATAAAAAGCGCATCAAAACTAAAGATGGCGTCGTGTGCCGTGTGAGGACACCGGATGTCGCCTTACCGAGTATAACGAGGTTGAGTTCTGGTTCCGTCACCATGGCCGTGCGCCGCCGGATGCTGTGTGTCGCGTGCACTCGCCGCTCCCCCGCCAGCACATCAGCCATGGCGTGAACACATATGGCGCAAGTGTCGTCCTCCTCCTGCGCAGAACACACTCGTCTAGTTGCAACAACTCTATATATCCCACGGTAGCGTTCGTTTCACACATCCCCAGGACCGACAGTTTCACAACAACGTTTTATTCCTAAAACTTAGCTTTTAAACATTGGCAAGCGAACTTTCTCTGTACCTGCTCCAAAAAAAACATTTGGCATAGTGTGAAATAATCTGGAACTACAGCCGCATTTCGTAAAAGAAACTCAAGACTTATTTGTTTGAAATTACATCCACACTCTAAATATTCGGAGGTCCCTTGCTCTAATGATGACTCTGGCGCGTCTCTGTTATGATTTTCCCTAATGATTATTGTAGGTTGCATCTCTGGACTCAGGTTCCTGAGGATAGGCGGAGAAGTTTATTATTACAAACCACGTGTAATGTGCGAGGACCGGTAGAATGCTAACATATACCTAGTTTGCACCCTTGCAACCATCAATTGAGCAACAAACAAGGGGCAGCAACTATCGCCATTGCCGTATTTGGAACTGAAACTCGTTCCTATTACCATTTTCTGCTGTCGCCCATTATGTCTGCGGCAATGCTTGCTGCAGATAATAATTTCACCATAAACCGAACATAATTCATAAGCACGGTGGTGCCCCTGGAGAATGGCTACCCACTTAATGTGTCTCTTATAATATCAATAAGTCTAAATAATTACCATTGTTTTTTAAACTACGTCGCCAATTTCGTAGAACATAGGCAACAAGACATTGACAGCTGTAGGGAGATAAACTACACTTATACTGCCTCCAGGTTAGCGTATTAGTATGTTATGTTAATTGCACACATACAAACGGCAACTCATCCAGATTTCAGAACAGGCACAGCAATGGCGGCGTGTTATGAACTGAAGGTGGCTTTGCGTGTGCGATGTTTCCCTCGAGTGACATTGGAACACACCACTTGGAGAAGATCGAAGAATCGATTCAGTGCCACACAGTATTGTTACAATTACATCTCTAGATAACCAGTTTCCCCGAACAAGGCGTCACGTCCCTATTCCCACTCACCCGTATGTAAATGAGCCATTCCGCTGTCGCGTGGATATCGTGACATGTTGTTCCCGAACCTTGTTTCGGTTTATTGTGTTTTCCTTTCGTTGGCACTTCCGGTGACATACCCAGCTTTACGATAGGAGTGATATTACTGTCGTCGATTCTGAGGATCATGAGCATTATTATGTAATTTACCCCTGTTCACAAGTTGTGTATTTTCATGAATTGCAGACCAACAGACGACGATGTTTATCGAATTGTTAATGTCATTAAATGTGAATTCTGTTTAATAACCCAAACATTTGTGGTTACGCACTTATACGTTCCGTGAACGTTAACATGTTCATTAACGTAGCCTAGACGGTCTATGCAAACGTTCTCTATCTTATATTAAATCTACATAGCGGTCTAAATTTCACAATTATTTAACTTAATAATAGCAATAACAACAAGTAAACGTTGCCAGAACAACGTTAACGGCGCGTAGATCTGACCCAGCCACGAGACCGTGCGCGTGTTCGTACCTGAACACGTGGCAACCGTTGTTTGCGAGTCCAACAAAGGCAACAGTTGCGTGTGTTGTGACCGAGGTGACGCGTCCTTCGAGTGGATGATATAGAAGCTTGTAATCAACTTCCTTGATGTGTTTCAAGGTATCGTCGTTAATCTCCATAGTCGAGTCTGCACACTTGTTCGTCGAGCAGATGTCGACGGCGACAATAGCCGACTCTTCGATCGGGTGGCACGGCGACGCTGCGTGACAAGCCATTCGTTAGAGTGCATTGTATTTATTCAGATTCCAACAGGTCCAAGGACCCAGTAACACGACTGATAACTGAAATGTTATGCATAAATAATAAAAACAATAATAACAAGTAGTTAAAACACACAATACTAATTTCAATAGATAAATAACAGGCAAAGATCCATTATACAAAAACGGTTTTGAATTGAAGATCTAAAGGTTTCGGCTCTTGAAAATATATCACAAGTTGGATTACTTAAAAATAGTGTTTTGAAAACAGTCATACATCTATTCAAAATAGATCCTAATGTTGATTCTGCTATTGGGAACTCTAAAAGGAGTGTCGTTTCGTAGAGATATTGAAGGACTATGAAATTGGATAGTTCCGACCAGACAGGACGAGTCTAGTTGAGAGCGCACACTTGTGTAAAAAAATCAGATCTGCATCTTGTCTATACGATATGAAGGGACGGAATTATGGCAAAGTTTTAGTATAGTTATTCAATGAATTGTAATTCTAACTCATTGTTTGATTAAGTATATGGCCTACATGTTTTTTTAATATATATATTTGTTAAATTCTTGCGCCCAAGATTTGGATAACAAACCACAAATAAAACCGACCCCTTATCCTGGCGAGGCGCTCAACCCTATAATGACCCGATTCTGCAAGTGTCTGCATGCAATCTTTAGATGTGCACTATACCATTCTATGGTTCCATGCAATATTTCTATCCAGCTACATAACATGACTTAGACTATAATTGTGGTTAGAATCTACTTTTCCCAACATGATTTGTGTATAATGAGACACGCGCTTAAGCCGATTATGCAGTTTGCGTAGCTGTATTACTAAAGGCCGGGATAAACTGGCACTTTTTGCTTGACCAGACCAAACCAGACCCGACTCACCCTGATTGCAGTATATACACTGTATATCGACCAACACCGACTACGCTACAGATGACGCGTGACGTCATAATTACATAAACTTGAAAACTCTTGAATACGTCAAACTGACACCGACTAGTCTCGACGTAGTCGAACGTTTTCAAGTTTACGTGATTATGACGTCACACCGGCTTCGAGTATATAGCCAGTCGGTGTCAGTCGCCAGTCGGTGTGGTGTCTAGTAATGTATGCACTGCAGTCGGAATGAGTCTAGTCGGGCGAAAAGTGCCAGTGTGTCAGGGCCTTTAGATGTGCACTGTACAGTTATGTGGTTCCACGTAATATTTCCATGTAGTTACATGACACGAATTAGAGTGGTTGGAGTCTACTTTTCCAAACTTGATTATTAATGTACATAATGAGACACGTGGTTATGCAATTGACATAGTGGGATTACTAACAGTCAAGTAGCTGACAACGCAATTTGGCAGATTGTCACGCGTGCGGAAAATTAGTTAGTCTAATTACGAGTTTGGAGGTTAGTGTGAGGTATCGTACAGGAAGAGACCGAGTGACAACCCTAGCTAAGCAATTCTGTACACGTGGCAATATTAAAAAAAAAATTACAATAGTCAAGCCTACTAGTAACAAGTGCAGTTGCGATAGTTTTTTGCAACAAAAAGAGGCACATAACGGCGAATACGTCGTAAATCACGAATATGATAATAGCAGCTGCGACAAGTTTGATAAATATGCCGTCTAAAATTTAAATTATCATCAAAGATTGCTCCATGATTTCGTGTTGAAGGTGCAGGCGTAATATACTGGCTAAGCAGAGATGTGGGGGAAAAGCTTTTAATTTTGTCTCGCTGCCTCTGTGTACCAATTATAAGAAACTCTCTTAATTAGCAATTAACTTTAACCTACTCTCAGTCATCCAAACAAAATGTCATTAAGACAATTTCTGAGCTGATCTAAGGAGCAATTGGTATAGGGCGTAGACAAAGAAATGTAAATCTGGGTATCATCTGCATAAAGATGATGGTTTAGATTATGACTGTTAATAACTGAACTTAGTGATGTTGTGTAGAGAGTGAAAAGCAAAGGCCCAAGAACAGAACCCTGGGGAACACCACATAAAGTGGGCAGTGCAACCAAAAAGCAGTTCCCAATCTTAATAGTATCTACCAGTTAGATATGAAGACAACCAGCTCAGAGCTGTGTCAGATATGCCGTACCACTTAGATAAACGTTTAATTAGAATGTTATGATCGATGGTATCAAAGGCGGCAGATAAACCAATTAAGGTTATGGCAGTTACTTTATTATTATCAATGTTTAAATTAATATAATTATGTACTTTTAAACGAGCCGTTTCTGTTGAATGAAATTGTTTATATGCTGATTGTAACACATTAGTTAAGACATTTGTGCTAATGTGAGACCTTAGACGGCTAGCTACAACTTTTTCTAGTATTTTAGAAATAAAGCTAAGGTTATTATAAATAGGTCAACAAGTGTTTAGGTCTTATTTAGGCAGGGATTGTTAAGAACTCGACTGACATGGACACATTTGAAGTCACAGGAGGATAAAGGCAGGGGCAAACGTTTGGAGGAACGTCAAAGGTTTGACGGGTAACAGGCCCACATCGTATAAACTCAAAGGAAAGGTGCTCTGCTCATGTGTTACCCCGGCATACCTGTATGGCCTACAGACGATGGCGCTGACAGAGAAACAACAAGAGAGGGTGCAGGTTTGTGAAAACAACTGGGTAAGAAGAATAGCAGGAGTAAGAATAACTGACAAGCGAAGAATGGAGGAGCCGAGACAGGAGGTTGGAGTAAAGAAACCCTTAAAAAGAAGCTGGTGAAGAGTCGAATGAAGTGGGCTGGGCATGTGGAGAGAATGAGAGGAGAACGGCTGGCAAAGAAAGAAAATGCTCAGATAGTGGAAAAGAAAAGGAGACAAGGAAGATCTAGACTGCAATGGGAGGACTGTGTGTGTGTAAACATAGACTTTGAAGGTTTGGCAGAGGAGTGGAGAACCATAGCGAAAAATAGAGGGGAATGGAGACAGTTGGTGGAGAAAGCAGTCCAAGATAAGTGAGGGAAAGAATGGAATCGAAAGCCAGATCTTTGTCACTCATTTTCATATTCACATATATGACAACTATAATACTTTACACCCTGTGCGTTTTGCCCCACTAGTACTAGTGCATTTTGCCCCACTAGTACTTGGGCGTTCAATATGAAAAATTACCATTTACATATTAGTATTTTTACTTTATTTTATAGCATGCATTTGCAGCATTTACAACATGAATGATAATATATTTGTGTCAAGTGTAAGAAAAAGCGTAAACCCAACACATTTTGATAAGTTAAAACCCACTAACGAAACCACTATTGTGGTGGACATTTTTATAATTTGTAAAGAACAAATGTTTGACTAAAAAAACGTGTATAAAGTGGAACCTCATTACTAAGGACACCCTTGAGACTGGGCGAAAGTCACCTGAATGGCAAGGTGACTCTTACACTGACTACCGGGTAGTTTTCCTATATTTTACTGCTACAGAAACGATTTGTGATTATCCTAGGGTGACCTTAATTGTAAGGTGGCTATATTACCCAGGTGACCGTAACGCAGATTCAACTGTTCTATCGGCCTATCTCAAAATTCTTATGTTTGAGCCCAAAGGCTAGATAGCGGATGGCTGTCATGCCCCAAACGTCGCTCTATGCTTCATGCCGCTCAAGATCCTAATTCTTGAATCAAAACTGGTTAGTTGGTTGGGTTTTGGGAATGTGATAGCCGGCATGACATCATCGAATGAAACCCACCCTGAAAGAGTGTAAACATCTGTTACCTTTTGCCATCACTCACAATGTTAGGGGATCACCTCAAAGTACCTATACAACAAATATCACGCCAAAAAGAATCAGGTAGACCTGTCCCTCCATGCTGATTCCATTGTGGATGGGGTCATCCATCAAGTTTGTCATGCTTAGCCTTAGGGGATGGGGGAGCTATATATGGACAAGCATTGTGTAACAATTTAAAATTGTTTGCTCATCATACATATTAAATTTCAGAAACGCCAATGCAGGAGATTTATACGTAAATCAGAGGGTCTCGAAAAATCGGTCATTCATACGTAAAACGGAGAATCTTGGAAAATCGGTCATTCATACGTAAATCGGAGAATCTTGGAAAATCGGGCATTTATACGTAAATCGGAGAATCTTGGAAAATCAGGCATTTATACATCAATCGGATTAAAATATAAACAAATATTTTCCATAGACATTAATAACCATGTTTTAATAAAACGTTAAGTTTCAGAATTGTCAATGCATGAGATTTATGCGTGAATTGGGGGGGGGTCTTGTAATATCAGGAAATTGTGCGTAAATTGGGGGTCTCCGGATATTATGGAATTGTGTATAAATCTGAGTATTTCAAGTTATGAAAATGGTCACAGATCAGCTTTATTTCCAAATGTCATGTGCTCTAAAATCAATAGCACATAACAGCATGTTACTATATATTTAATGTGTTACATTAAATAAATTATATGTGGACATAAAATAATAAAATTAATTATATGTAAACTAAAATGTTTGTGGCTTTATAATTTGCTTTAGTTTACTAATTTGATGTTCTAAGCATATGTGTTCATCTTTTTTTACAAATATTTTATTATATTATTACAAACAGATACAACAGTCACAAGTATAAGAATCAGAACTTAGCATTGTATTTTCTTCAAAGTTTGTTACCTTGGCCTGGGTGACGGAGGCATGTGTGACGAATTTACTATTTGTGACCTTTGGCCTTGCTGGTGGAGCATTTGATGTTATAAAATACATCTTTTCATTTATAATGTGTTCCAGTTCTAACATTTACGTGGATTAAATAAAACGTGTAAATAGTGTAGATCGATCAACTGATATTATTTGAGTATAGATTGAAATGGATTACACTTCATTCTACAAGCTGACAATGGGCAATAATAGGGAACCTGCAGCTCCAAGCGCAGTTCACGGTGCTCGTATAGAGCTTATATGATGAACCAAATCATAAGCACTTCTATAAGTTTGTACTTTGTTTTGAAATTCACATCAGGTAAAAAAAACTGTTACAAGTGTCGACAAAGGAGTAGCATAACATTATAAGTAGTTTTACTTCAATGTTACTCCCTTCATACGTTTCACCAAATGCTTCGTATACTTAACATGTATGTTAATGTGTTTACCTGATTCGGTTGAATAAATTTTTGATTGATTGATTGACCCAAGAAGATTATAGTTAAACAGTTGTCAGACAGACAGACAGACAGACAGTATTTATGTTGACCATCATAAGCACATAAACTACAATATAATATTCATTGTAAGGTCAGGGAGGCTCCCATTAAGACAATTATATGCCGCTATCATTGGTGCCACCCTACTGATGTAACATAATTATGTGATTATCACGTGATCAACTATATATGCATACATATATGTGTATACATAGTATTTACATAAATTAGTTTAAACAGCATACATATATGTGTATACGTAGTATTTACATAAATTAGTTTAAACAACAGTCATGTCTAGTTTAAGAATGACAGATGTAACAGTTAGAAATATGACAACATGATTCATAATTCTTAATAAAGTAATTTTTGGTATAAGTGGAAAAACCATATAAACTATGTGTAGAAATGTTATCAAGGATGATATCTGGAGTATTTTTAACAGTTTGTATAATGTTGTGTCTGATCTTTTTTTGCATATTGATGATTAACTCTGGGAATAAATAAGTTTTTTTTACCACGTGTGTTGTATTGGAGAATTGCAAAGTTGTATGTGTATGGAATACGAGTGAAGTATTCTGGTATAAGCTTGTTGATCAACTTGTAATAGAATTTGAGCTGTTGGCATCTATAGATGTTATCCAACTTAAGAAATTTACATTCTTTGAAGATGGGATCTGTGTGAGAATTGTATTTACATGAATTAACTATTCGCACTGCTTTCTTTTGAAGTTTAAAAATGCGATGGGCTTGATGACCCCACACCAATATGCCATAATTAATCTTGGGAAGAATGAGCTAATTATACATTATAGATTTATTATATATATTATTTAAAATTCCAATTATTTTATTGATTTTATTCGCTGTTTTGTTTATATGGCTGTCCCAATTTAGTTGTTGGTTTATGGCGATACCTAAAAAATTTAAATCATATACACATTCAATATTTGTCCCACCTATTTCCTTTTGGGGCATGTGAAATACCATGAATTTAGTTTTTTAACTTTAAGAGAAAGTTTGTTTGCCTTTAGCCACCTGCATATATTTTCTAATTCTTTATTTATGTTTTGATTTTGGACTTGCCCATCCGGAGTTTGGAATTTATTTAATATACTAAAAAGAGTGGTGTCGTCTGCATACATTATAAATTTAAAATGATCACTAGAAAATATTATGTAATTAATATATATAATAAATAGAAGGGGTCCTAAAATAGACCCTTATGGGACACCAGTGTTTATGGCAGCTTCTTCCGACTTGTAATCGCCAATTACAACATATTGCTTACGATTGTGTAAGTAGTTTTTACACAGATCTAGTGCTGCACCATTTATTCCATAGTTTTTGTAATAATATGTTATGATTAATTGTGTCAAAGGCTTTAGAAAGGTCTAGGTATATGTTTATTGGAGTTGCTGTTTGGTCAAGTTCTTGGACAACTCTGTCTATTATTTCTAGAGTGGCAAGTTCCGTAGAATGGTTTTCCCTAAACCCGTATTGATTCTCATAGTATAAGTTATTGGAATTAAAAAGTTTGTGTATTTAATTAAACATAAATCTTTCAAATATCTTGGAAATAGCTGGTAAGACAGAAATCGGATGATAATTATCAAAGACTGTCTCATCACAAAAGTGACCATTTTTTTAAAGTGGAATAACTTTAGCAATTTTTAATTTATTTGGAAATATGCCAGTTGTTATTGATTGGTTAATGATTAGAGTGACTGCTTCACTTACTTCATTTTTAATTAGCTTCAGTAATTTGGTTGATAGACCATCTTTACCACAGCTAGATTTTGAATGTAAGCTATCAATTATGCTAATCGTTGTACTATTGTCTATTGGCTTAAAGTTGAAAGTCTGTATATGTCTCTCAATTAAATAGTCTTTGTAAGAGTGATCTCCAGAATTGGTTACTTGCAATGCAATGAATTAAATTAATTATTATTTGCAATAATATTCTTGTCAATTACTGTTTCACCATCAATTTTAAAGAAAGTACAAAAGTTTTTTCATCTGTCTCGTC
Source organism: Paraescarpia echinospica (assembly GCA_020002185.1). Classification (NCBI taxonomy): domain Eukaryota; kingdom Metazoa; phylum Annelida; class Polychaeta; order Sabellida; family Siboglinidae; genus Paraescarpia; species Paraescarpia echinospica. The sequence goes on from CM034533.1 coordinate 27,543,094, forward strand.
TGTTACCTCGGGCAATCCATTTATAGCCAAAACAGTCTTGTCTTGAGTATTGTTCGATTTCGTCCAGTTGCGTTTCCATATCAACGTTTTGTTTTGTTACGGTTTGTAATTTGTTGATGAGAGTTTCAATGGTTCTTTTCAGCAGAGTTTTATTTGGTTAGTTTTTTATGATCATTCGCTGTTGCCAAAATTTAATTTTGCATTGATTCCAGCTTTGTTTCCATTGTTCTGCTGATGCATTCCACAAATTTGTTCATCATATCTGCTATCATGGTGTTTTGTTTCTGAAGCATCAGTTCCATCATATCTTGTTGCCTCGTCAGAATGGTTTCAATGTTGTTGTCTAGTCAACGCAAGGCATGACTTAAACAACCCCTTTTCGCTTTGTTGTCCGAGCGGCCTTGGTCCAACGTCCCTATTCATGAGATTTAGTTCAACTTCAGGGTCTGACCAATTGCAATTAACTCACTGACACTGGTATTGGCTTAACATGTATATATATGTTGCTCCTTGAGCTGTCGATATAAAACACAGTCAGGTTCATGTGTATACCACCGGGTGTGATCGGTCTTTGTTAAAACGAATGTAATTTTAGGAAATTAGCGTTTATATTTAATTATTATTAGGGGGTATACACCCTTATAATTGTCACGTCACGAGTTGTGACAAGGCTGGGGCAGGGGATCTCAAACATGTCCACAAATACCGCAATGTACTTTAAATTAGCTGTTAATAATACGTCAGCAATAAAAACAGTACAATGTCATATCTGACATACAATTTAGTATTATTTACGAAATCCTTACCTACTAGTACGTGCCACCAGGACACCGGGTTTTAACGTATTAAGTCACAATCCGTTGACGTTGTACAGGACGACGTCGAATAATGCACCGTGAACACAAATCTGGAATATATCAGTATTGATCAGTAATTATATATCAGGCAGTGGCAGTGCCAGTGGTGTGCTTCGCCTTCAGTTCAGACCTAACGTTTTCGTGGTCACGACACAATTCACATAATTAATGCGCAACCCGCCGCATGTGCCATGACTCTATCATAGTCTATGCCAACACAACAATAAACAACTACCTGATACTCATTCTATAAACAAACCGATCTAGGCACGTTCGTCTGTTCGTACGCAAACGTCTGGTCGGTTGTGTTACGTACAATGTTAAATAGCCAGACATGCACGGACAAGTAAAGACATATTGTGACCAAAGACCAGGAACTCGAGATCGCTTCGGGAAATTGATGTTATGTTGTTATGGAAACAACCTTGACCTTAGAAGGGCAGAGCATTTTCCAAAGGGACCAGTAATTAATGCAAAAGCCCAAGGGGGCGTGAGTGCAGTGACAATCACGAACATATAGTAAGTATAATAAGTATATATATATATATGTATATATATATACTTATTATGGAGACCCCCAATTTACGCACAATTTCCTGATATTACAAGACCCACCCCCAATTCACGCATAAATCTCATGCATTGACAATTCTGAAACTTAACGTTTTATTAAAACATGGTTATTAATGTCTATGGAAAATATTTGTTTATATTTTAATCCGATTGATGTATAAATGCCTGATTTTCCAAGATTCTCCGATTTACGTATAAATGCCCGATTTTCCAAGATTCTCCGATTTACGTATGAATGACCGATTTTCCAAGATATATATGTATATATACACATGCATATATACAGATGCTCCTCGTTCTTTACAGTCTGACCACCTGTTGATCCCCACTGACCCGTTTTCTTTTCCTCTGCCGAACACTTTTCCCCCGTGCCTCTGTCTTCTTTTCATTTTCTTGTTCCTTCAGACATGCCATCTTCCCTCCTCTCAGTATCCTTTCTTCAGTCTCCATTAAGTTTGTCTCAATGTTACATTTTATGTGTTTATATTACACGTTTCTGCTTTGTCGCTAATGTTCGTTTCAACACCGCAACATACTAATCAAGTCCCATCTAGACTAGGGCTATTACATCAAGTTATAAGAAGCCTGTCAAGTGATTCCTGTCCGCCAAACACGAATCTAAGCACGAAGGCGAATTCATTCCATATTATTTTAGTAGTTTTTCACAAATTACCCAACATCTGGCTAGTTAGATAAACGTACTTTAAAGGAAATAAAAATAAGGCATTAGCTAAAATCCTTTTTCCACGTGTACTCAAAGTTTAACATTGTGTGTAACATTTGACAACATTAAAAAAGTACAGAAAAATACATTTGTAGCATCAATTCGATTTTAAACCCGTCTGTGTAGCGATTCCCGCGAAAAATAAAAATTTTACGAGCTAGGCGATCACGTGATATCGTGACGTCACTTATGACCCACACTCGCATCAGGCCGACCATTTCCATGGCCATTCATTCAGAGCATGTTTACAAGTATAGCTTTTGGATCGAAACGAGCGACAGAATAAGTTATTGTGCAATATTCCGATGTAATACAAACACTAGTCATCATAGAGGACCAAGCAGTTATCTTACGGTTCCACATGAATCCAATTGTATTCAAAACAATGAATGCGAATGGGCCTACAAGTCGACTAGGTTTCGCCGAGCCTGGGCTCGTTTTCAGAATAATTATATAAAGATAAAATATACGATATATTTATTCACAGACTACATTCAGTCACAACAGTTTTGGTAGTGGTGACATGCATACATTATGATAAAAACATAATACATACTTAACATATGTAAACAATATAATAAATTATTTATGTAAAAGTAAGTGAGCAGGTATACTGGATGGAAATATAATACTGAAGAATAATGGTGTAGTTGTGGTATCAGCTCCCAGGGGAAGCATTTTGTTGATGTTAAATAGACCCCAGAGTGATGATGCCACAATACATAATCAAGTTATGAGAATGTGGTATGGTATACAATTTAAAACGAACATATTTACAATATGAAAGACAGGCATTAATACCTGATACTTATTGTTTACCGATGATATACAGAACACATTGATTTTTGAATGCAACCAACGGGAGATAATCTACACCAATAAACATACATAGCAAACAAATATTGTATCCAGCTACAGAAAGTAACGTGTATAGTATCATACTATCACTAGAATATCGATATATGAAGGAGGAGTTGTACAATTTATTATAACAACTTAAATCAGTTAGACAATTCCCGCTGGTCCCGCTAGCTTAGTTAGTTGACGCGTTGGTTTCTTGTCATTTATTTTACAATCGGGCGATGCCGGTTCAATCCTGACATCAAACCATTGATTTTCTTTACGCTTTTTTTGTTTATGTTTTCACGAAGTAATATAAACCAAATAATTTTGTGTACTATGATGCACTGTTTGTAAATATTTTTTTATTTTTTGTATTTATTTATTCGCCACAAAAATTAAAATATGGTAATTATATATAACGATGTTTCTTAATTGTAGTTATCCAGAAATATCACAATTTGTTTTCACATATATAATTACAATATATTACCGTACAATATATAATATTATATACAATTAATAAATTATATATCCATTACATTATATTTATTTGAATAAATAAAATTGAGAAACATCGTTATATAATTCCCATATTTTAATTTTTGTGACGAATAAATAAATACTACAAACACAACGATCAACTTAAAGAGAGGAGTACGACAGGGTGACACCATATTGCCCAAGTCGTTTACGGCAACACTCGAAAGCATATTCCGAAGACTAACCTGGGAAACCAGAGGCTTGAGGATAGACGGAGAATATCTCAGTCATATTCGCTTCGCCGACGACATACTCATATGCCGTACTACACCGTCAGAACTACAAAAGATGCTGCAGGAGTTAGCTGATGAAAGTAAAAAACAAGGTCTGAAGATGAACATTTCGAAAACAAAAGTGATGCTAGAAAATGACACACCAATATATACCAACACCACGCAGATAGAGAACGTTGAAAGCTACTTCTATATGGGACAGCGATATAGTATCAAAGACAAAAACAAAGACAAGGAGATTCAAAGAAGAATCACCGCCGGCTGGACAGCGTTCGCCAAACACCGCGACATCTTCAAGGGTAACTTTAGAACCTGCTTGAAGAGACAAGTCTACAACCCATGCGTACTTCTAGCGATGACATACGGCGCGGAAACATGGGCAAAGAACAAGGTAGCAACCGCACAAACAAAGATGGAAAGAAGTATGTTAAACATCACATATCGAGAGAGAAAAACAAACATCTGGGTAAGAGATAAAACAAAGGTCGTAGACGTGGTAGAACAAATCAGAAGGCAGAAGTGGACCGAGGCACGGCACATCAGCAGACTACGAGATAACCGATATACATCGCGCACCACAACCTGGAGACCTTATGAAGGGAAACAATCTAGAGGAAGACCGGTGAGACGGTGGGTAGTCGAACTAGACATATGCAAACCTGATGTTTAAATTATTTGTAATGTCACGCACTATAGAGGAAAACGTCATTAAACATGCATTGAACATTTTAACAATTGAAAAACAAAATCGACATGTAGCTTATCACAAAGATTGTCCTTACGTACTGTTTCTTCAGCGTTGCAAACTTCACCAGATATCATGAAGTTAATTATCGGAAGATACCACGTTGTAACTTCCGCTAAATACTGCTAGATTTTAAGAACAAGCCAGGGCAGCCCAGCTCATAAATATATTTACTGACTCTGTGAAGGAAGATGTGGAACTGGAATCAGGGCACTAAAAATGGCCATGAAGGACAGAGCTAGGCTTCTGGAGAAGAATTGCGGTAGCAACCAGAGTTCGATTTCAGTGACCGATGTGAGAGTGAGTGAGTGAGTGAGTGAGTGAGTGAGTGAGTGAGTGAGTGAGTGAGTGAGTGAGTGAGTGAGTGAATGAATGAGGTTTTGGTTGCAAACAGAACAGAAATGGCAAGTCGTGTGTCACACACGGCATTTCATAAAAAATACAAATTTAGCTTTTTAAAGAAAATATAGATACAACATGAACAATATTTACTTATTTGTATCATACTTCCATGCTACCGTTGCTACCGTTGCTACCGTTGCTACCGTTGCTACCGTTGCTACCGTGTGTGTGTGTGTGTGTGTGTGTGTGTGTGTGTGTGTGTGTGTGTGTGTGTGTGTGTGTGTACGTGCGTGCATGCGTGCGTGTGCGTGCGTGCGTGCGGGTGTCATTTTAGCATATAATTATAATTATTCGATAAACCATGCTTTGGTAAAATTATCGGTCTCTTTAAAATTATTATGCCTGGCCAGCGAAACAATAAACGCAGGGAAAACCACACGCTGAGGTCTTTGCCCAACCACGGGACACTACGACTGCACAACGATGATGATGATGATGACGATGTCATGAAGTAGATTTAAAAGAAATAATTTTCATCTACGCATAGGTATGTCTATGTGCCCCCCCAGACCCTTGGAATTTGGCGTGCCCGCACACTTTTTGTATTAGCCCATGTGACCCTCTAGACCCATAGGCCCCATACTTAGATTACAACATATATATATATATATATATATATATATGTATATATATATATATAATAATCATCATCATCATCATCATTGTGCAGCAGTAGTATCCCGTGGTTGGGCGAAGGCCTCAGCATGTCGTTTCCAAATCTGCCTGTCTTGCGCTATCCTCTGCCAGATGGTGCCCTTCCAGTACTCGTCTAGTTCGTCTCTCCACCGTCTCGCCGGTCTTCCTCTAGGTCGTTTCCCTTCGTAAGGTCTCCAGGTTGTGATACGCGATGTCCACCGGTTATCTCGTAGTCTGCTGATGCGCCCTGCCCAGGTCCACTTCTGTCTTCTGATTTGTTCTATCACGTCTATGACACAGGTGTTTGTTTTTCTTTCCCGATATGTCATGTTTAACTTACTTCTGTTCATCTTTGTTTGTGCGGCTGCTAGCTTATTCTTTGCCTGGATGGTGAGTGCCCATGTTTCCGCACTGTATGTCATCGCTGGAAGTACGCATGAGTTGAAGACTTGTCTCTTCAAGCAGGTTCCAAAGTTACCCTTGAAGATGTCGCGGTGTTTGGCGAATGCTGCCAAGCCGGAAGTACTCCTTCTTTGAATCTCCTTGTCTTGGTTTTTGTCTCTGATACTGTATCGCTGTCCCAGATAGACGTAGCTTTCAACGTTCTCTATCTGCGTGGTGTTGATATATATTGGTGTGTCATTTTTTAGCATCACTTTTGTCTTTGAGATGTTCATCTTGAGACCGTGTTTTTCACTTTCATCAGCTAGCTCCTGTAGCATGTTTTGTAGTTATTGCGGTGTAGTAGCGCATATGAGTATGTCGTCGGCGAGGCGAAGATGGCTGATATATTCTCCGTCTATCATCAAGCCTCTGGTTTCCCAGGTCCAGGAGATCGATGTACACATCTTCTATCCCCTGTTCTTGAAGGGAGGTCAGTATTGCTTGAGTTTGCACCGAGTCGAAAGCCTTCTCGTAGTTGACGAAAGCGATGCAGAGCGGGATATTATATTCTCGGCACTTCTCTTTCAGTTGGTTTACGACGTGTATGTGGTCTGTCGTTGAGTACCTGCTTCTGGATCCTGCTTGCTCTCGTGGTTGGTTTTCGTCCAGTGTCTTCTCTAGTCTATTCGTTAGTATCTTTGTGAGTAATTTGTGGATGTTTGATAACAGACATATCGGTCTGTAGTTCTTTAAGTCTTTCTTATTTCCCTTCTTGAAGATTATCACCATCTTTGCGTTCTTCCAAGCGGTGGGTATTCGTCTTTCTGATAAGCATTTAGTATACAGCTTAGCCAGTGTCTTCGAGATGATATCTTATCCTGCTTTTAATGTTTCAATGTCTACATGGTTGTTGCCTGATGTGGTCACTTCCAATGTTGACTTGGTTGATGACAGTTACGTCAGTTACCATGTCTGGCTTGTTTGTCAGGATGTAGTCAATTTCGTTCTTCGTTTCTCCATTTTGGGCTTTTCCATGTCCATCTCCTCCCTGTTTTCTTCTGGAACATGGTATTCATGATTTTGTACTTTCTTGATGTTGCCCATTCTACCAAGGTGTCGCCTCTTTCGTTTCTCACACCTGACTTGGGCCAAATTTGTCTGTTGCCGTTTCCGAAATGTTTGTTCGTTTCCCTACTTGCGCATTAAAGTCTCCCATCACTATCGTGTAGTGGGTTGGCTTTTTTAAGGTCTCATTCATGTCGTTGTAGTAGTTGTTTGTGTCTTCTTCTGAGTATGATGTTGTTGGTGCATATACTTGTACTATATTCAGCTTGTAGAGCTTTGTTATGCATTTAACAAGTTCTATACTAAGTATATTTATATATATATATATATATAAAGTTAACTATACAGTAATTGAACTAACCAGAATAACTTAATATAAATATTATACACATATTTGTAAACATATTTTAAATACTTTATTTTATTTTCAAACAATGACAAAAGCAAAAGGATTATCATTGGCCGTATCGCCCCAGGTGAGGGGGCGTCTTTCCTCACGGCATGGCGCAAGATGGTTTATTGGTTATTGGTTATCCCTCACACGTGACTCATCAGTTTTGTGTAGTTATTGAAACTAGTTTTCCCATTGGTAACAATCATATTTGTCTATAATGTGAACACAATAGAAACGTGTTTACATTGTTTCATGGTGTGTAATGTGAACGTTTTCCGTAGCGTACCACGCTGCCCCGGGCTACCCTACCCATAACTGACTAAGCCCATTGGGCACAATAGTGGCGCCTCATGGTGGACAGGGAACCACCCACTAATGAGGAAGTTGCGCTGCTAGAAGCGGACATTAATTTTTATATTTATGTCAATGATGCACAATGATTAAACTTCAAAGCACTGTCTTTTCTACGTTTATATTTGAAGGTGTAATTGATCGTAGGTTCATGTCTTAAAGTTATGTTTTATTTTAAAATAAGTGAGTGACATCAACTAAATTCTGCAAAAAAGTCAGCAAACACAGGCAAACCCAAATCCAATGACCAGGTAAGGCTTTCAAGCCCACGCTAAAGCAAAGGTGATATTATAGAGCCTACGTGGCATACAATGTACTTCTAAATTAATATTCGATGTATTAAATGTCGATTTTACTCTTAATATTTGCGGCGTCCCTTTTATTTGCGGCTCCCTCAATGCTATATGGTCAGCGGACCAGTGAAGCGTGAAATAGCGTGAAGTGTATAGGCCCGAGCAGGGGGGCGCAGCCTGGGTAGGTCTTACAGCTCGCAGCCAATCAGAACGTAACGCCTCCACGAAAACTTTTACGTCCGACCGAAACTTCCGGGTTTAATTTTAACAAGAGGTGAAGTTTACCCAACACTCAACAGGTGTGCTATTTAGCATGGCATAATCGCAGTGTTGTTTTCGCCAAATTTTGAAACAGAAATGAGACATTTGAGCAACGCAAGTTAAGAATATTACAGACCAAGTTCGCGCACTGTTACAGCATGATGCGGCCGCCGTTCGCGAAGGCATTACGTCCCAACTATGGCGTCCTACTCACGATCCTAAGCATTGCTTGCTGTCACTGTCAGGTAATGTGTGTGGTTATAGAGGGTTCACGAAAGTGAATTTATATATATTAGTGTAGTCATTATATGTGTACACTGCGAGATGACGCACACACAACACACGCATACTGTCACGCATGCACGCACAACCGCTCGCACGCCTGCACACACACGCACGCAAACACACACACACTCCTCCTTTCATTCTCTTAGTGATCACACAATCTTCATCCTTTTAAAAATGCTTGGCTCTTGCTCTAGTGTATTGATCCCTGAGAGATATATAATTGTGTTATATGTGTAGGGCTCCAAGTATGTTCTGTAACAATATCACTTCATGATGTCTTACCAGAAAGTGAAATACCAAGCCGCTCCCTTGTTGTGGCGGCCACGTTTAATAAAGTTTGCTTTAGCAGAACTATCCTCTCTATTCTGTCTGTATATTCTAAAGTCTACACGGCCGAGTAAATATTGTAACATGTACCTGAAGGGGTTGCATGTGTTAATCTTCATCTGCTTAGGGGTGCTACCGAATATATCAGTATCCGCTGATAGATTGCCTTGCGAAATGCTGACACCTACCAAGATTTGACTGTTCTCGTCTTTGATTTGAACAGATAATACAGCTCAGCTGCTTATGAGAATATGGACAAACAAGACAGTTTATTGGGACTTCCTGTAACTGCTCTCTTTTGTGTGGGGTGTGCACGTTTGTGCATTGTAGCATTTTCATGGTTCTCACAGCAAAACCAACAGAGACCGATAGTTCTAGCACAAAATACAACTGTACAACATATTCAGTGAACTTCCGCACATTTGCGTAGGATATCTGTCAAGGGTAGTGTAGTCAACTACCACAACTGGCTTGTGATGTCTGCCAGGGGTAGGGTAGTCAACTACCACAACTGGGGTAGTGTGGTCAACTACTACAACTGGCTTGTGAGGATATCTGCCAGGGGTAGTGTAGTCAACTACCACAACTGGCTTGTGAGGATATCTGCCAGGGGTAGTGTAGTCAACTACCACCCTGGCTTGTGAGGATGTCTGCCAGGGGTAGTGTAGTCAACTACCACAACTGGCTTGTGAGGATGTCTGCCAGGGGTAGTGTAATCAACTACCACAACTGGCTTGTGAGGATGTCTGTCAGGGGTAGTGTAGTCAACTACCACAACTGGCTTGTGAGGATGTCTGTCAGGGGGTAGTGTAGTCAACTACCACAACTGACTTGTGAGGATGTCTGCCAGGGGTAGTGTAGTCAACTACCACCCTGGCTTGTGAGGATGTCTGCCAGGGGTAGTTTGTCAACTACCACAACTGGCTTGTGAGGATGTCTGCCAGGGGTAGTTTGTCAACTACCACAACTGGCTTGTGAGGATATATGCCATGGGTAGTATAGTCAACTACCACCCCTGGCTTGTGAGGATATATGCCATGGGTAGTATAGTCAACTACCACCCCTGGCTTGTGAGGATGTCTGCCAGCGGTAGTGTAGTCAACTACCACCCCTGGCTTGTGAGGATATATGCCATGGGTAGTATAGTCAACTACCACCCCTGGCTTGTGAGGATATATGCCATGGGTAGTATAGTCAACTACCACCCCTGGCTTGTGAGGATGTCTACCAGGGGTAGTATAGTCAACTACCACCCCTGGCTTGTGAGGATGTCTGCCATGGGTAGTATAGTCAACTACCACCCCTGGCTTGTGAGGATGTCTGCCAGGGGTAGTATAGTCAACTACCACCCCTGGCTTGTGAGGATGTCTGCCAGGGGTAGTGTAGTCAACTACCACCCCTGGCTTGTGAGGATGTCTGCCAGGGGTAGTATAGTCAACTACCACCCCTGGCTTGTGAGGATGTCTGCCAGGGGTAGTATAGTCAACTACCACCCCTGGCTTGTGGGGATGTCTGCCAGGGTAGTGTGGTCAACTACCACCCTGGCTTGTGAGGATGTCTGCCAGGGATAGTATAGTCAACTACCACCCCTGGCTTGTGAGGATGTCTGCCAGGGGTAGTATAGTCAACTACCACCCCTGGCTTGTGAGGATGTCTGCCAGGGGTAGTGTAGTCAACTACCACCCCTGGCTTGTGAGGATGTCTGCCAGGGGTAGTATAGTCAACTACCACCCCTGGCTTGTGAGGATGTCTGCCATGGGTAGTATAGTCAACTACCACACCTGGCTTGTGAGGATGTCTGCCAGGGGTAGTATAGTCAACTACCACCCCTGGCTTGTGAGGATATATGCCAGGGGTAGTGTAGTCAACTACCACACCTTGCTTGTGAGGATATATGCCAGGGGTAGTGTAGTCAACTACCACCCCTGGCTTGTAAGGATGTCTGTCAGGGGTAGTGTAGTCAACTACCACCCCTGGCTTACGATGATGTATTCATGTGGTGACACGGGTGAATCCAGACAGGGTAGTCAGGGGGGCCAAACACTCCAGTTGCACCCGTCAAGGCTTGCCAGAAATACCAACCTTGAGGCCCGCCAAAAATACTGACGTTTGAGGCTCTACAAAACCTTTGAATGCATGAAGCTCACCAAAACACCAATACTCCAGGCTCTCCAAAAAACTTGCAGATGCACCCACACACATAAAAAATAACAACATGTGAACTTCTAGGGGGCATGTCATGCTTGCGCAGGCACATTCCAAAGGAAATTCCAAAGGTTTAGGGGGCACTTGCTCCCAGGTCCCCTGCTTATGGCTAGCTGCTGATTGTGGAATCTATGTCTGAGTCCTTTTGAAAGTGTAAATGGACGCGCCGATGTCATGGTGGTGGCAGTTGGAAGGTGGTTCCAGTCTGTTACTAGAAAAGAAAGAATGACAGTCATTATTATATATATTATAATTATAGTTGATTGACTTGATTCTGCATTAAAACAAAGCAGATTTAGTAGTGCTCACCAGACATGGATAAGTTGAATGCTCAGCTGACAAAATAAACTGTTCATTATATGCAACTATCTGACTTCTTTCACATTTGTGTAGTTCTGTGCTATTGAGATAGATATTGTAGCTCTTGCACACAACTACATGGATCAATAAACCTGACAGTTGCACGAAATGTAGGAAAGAAGTCACAGGAAATTAAGTAAGAACTTTCAATTTAGAGTTTTCTGTATTTACAGTATAAGTGGAAATATTAAATAACTTTGGGTGAATATTTGTTTTGTTAAGTAATCCAATATTCATGTGAATATTTGATTTAATAACAAAAATTAACTAAAGATAAAAACAATTCAGTGCATAAGTTTGATCAAAAGTCACTTATAAATCTCAAATGCGCTGACATGTCAATGAAAATGTACACAGTAAGACAGAGTTTCATTGAATATTTGTTATATAATCCATCATCAAACTTTGTTGTGTTCAGCTATGAGTGAGAGCATGCAATTTCGTGGCAGAATTTCTTGAGAATATCATCAAACTTTATATATTATTTCCTGCGACTTTCTCCTAGCCAAAACTCTTGCTTTACAATTGCGACTTTTTTCTGCGACTTTATTTCCCATGTGACTATGTCTATCTGTTAATTCATTCTGTGTGATGCAGGTGGGAGTACTCGGAGCAACAACTACTGTAGGTCTTGAAAAGACAATACCAGACAACAGTAGTGTTACTGAGCCTTTGAAACTCACCACCGAGGAGGTGCAAGTGACGACCGTTCCTTGCCTTGATCCCAACTGTGCGTCATGCAGTGTATCTGTGTCATCATGCGAGAATTGCGAAATCGGCTATTATTTACGCAAACATGAAGTGACTACAGCTATGCCAGCAGTAGCCATCTCCACTATGAAAATCACTGATAGAACAGTTGACAACTCCAATGAGACAACCGACTCTTCCATTGTGACCACATATGTAGCACAACAGCCACTCAGTATTACCACACACACATCACCAGAAGGGGAAACAACAAAACAAGCAGTAACCTACACGTGTGCTCAGTGCAATGAAACTATACCACATTGCAAGGAATGTACCAATGAGACATACTGCAGTGTCTGTGTGGAACCCTATGAGGTTGAAAGTGGAAACTGTCTAGTGCCAATGACGACAGACGCTACACCAAAACCAGATGGTGCAATAATTGCTTGGTTGAAAAATAACATTTACCTGGTTGCTGGCGGCGGCGGTTGCATTCTGCTGATTGCTCTCATTTGTATCTGCGTCTGTTGCATTCGCAGAAGGAGACAGGCCCGGAGGCCTGGACCGCCACCTGATCTAAAGGCACTTGGTATGTCATCCGATAAGGTAAGGACCACACGCTGTATGAGTACATGACACACCAGAGTTGGGATTGAGGAAGTACTATGTATAGGAATTCCACTTTCCTGTTGGCTGAAGATGAGTCATTCCTAATTGAATATTATGAGTACCATAATAAAATGTTGAATGCTTTCAAGAGTGTTAAATCACCTATGAATATAAACTTGAATGCGTGGTGTGTTACTCACCAATGCATAATTACATTTTCAGTTAACAAATATACAATTTGGATATTATCTAGTAGCACTGCTGGGTCAAATTATGTAATTGTATTTGTAATTGATTGCAGGCAAATTTATAATATAATTGCAATTGATTCAAGTTTTGAAATTAGTGTGTGATTGATTTAGTTTGTGTAATTGAAACAATTAAAATCAATTATGGTCAATTACCGTATTTTCTTATATCATAAATTATTATCTACAAAATACCAAAACGGCTCTCTCCCAGATTATATTTCATTCATCTACATAATATCCCAGTGCCATCAAACCTAAGTTATATAATAATAATAACAATACAATATTCCGGATAGGCCAACTAAATACAGTGCAAATTATTAAAATATATACAGGATTTTATTACAGTGAGGTTGTCAAATGAATGCCCTCGTCAGACCTAAATTGTGAAGCAGTGTTAGTTAATGAAGAAGACTTGGCTATGATACATACAGTGTACATAGTTAGCAGTGTAGCATTGACCACAGCCATTGTTTGATGAGAGAACGAATTAACACGCTTTGTTCTTTAAGGAGACTGCAAGCTGGTACAACTACTGAGGCAGTTTTCTTCAGTAGTTCAGAACTGTGTTCTTAGCACTGTCTCTTCTTAGAGCCACACATGCCATTTATTACAGACTTCCTGGCTTAAATAAACAAATAAAAGTATAATGGCCTTGTTACTAATATGTATGTGTAGAACTTTGCACCTGTTTGCTTAAAGTCTTAATGTTGTTGCTTCAATGAGTGCCTTCAATGTTCACTGTTCAGAAGCTGTATTTGTCATTAATAGATCTTTGCACCTCACTTAGTGACCTCAATTGCAATTCAATTTGTTTTTATGATTCTTATACATTTCATTCAAATTCACAAAATGTGTTATTTATTCTACATCATAACTGACCGTATGTTTGCATGCCATATATAATGAATACTTTTTGTTTGTCCTGTTAATGCACCTGTATATATAGTTATAGTTGATTTGATATTTTTTGTATTTTAAAAGTGCAATTGTAATTGAATTTACATACGAAAAGTAATTGTAATTGATTTGATTTTACATAGCTGGACTAAAGCCCTGCCTGCTAGAAGTTGATTTATTTTAGAATAGTAGGTCCCCTACTCTTTATTTCACATATACCAGGTAATCAGTAAGAAATTAGGCTTTCTGGAGTTGTTTAAAATAATACTGGTCAGTAACAAAATGAAAGCCAGTGAAACATTGTCATTACAATATATATATATCTATATACAATATATACATAATAAATTGTTGATCAATGTAATCCAGATCATTTTTAAAACTTATTAATATCATGCCCACATTTTGAAGTTGATGTGTGTATCATCCGACGTAATGAATGATTGCACCAACTTTCTGACACCTAAAAGGATAAATACTAAAAACAGTTGCTGCATCAACACAAAGAAGACATTGCTCCATAAAACTGGAGAAGACGGTCATCTTATTTACAAGACAGCACTCTTTTTAAATGACTGAGGCTTTACAGAATCACTTTCATGTCAAGAGAATCATGCAATCATGTTACTTTATTTTCTGCAGAGAGATGGTGTTAAAAAACAAAACACCTACAATATCCAGGACCAACGGCCTCCCAGAGAGGTATGTACCAACTTTCTCCAGTAAAGGTATGTACCCTACTTTCTCCAGTAGAGGTATGTACCCTACTTTCTCCAGTAGAGGTATGTACCCTACTTTCTCCAGTAGATGTATGTACCCTACTTTCTCCAGTAGAGGTATGTACCATACTTTCTCCAGTAGAGGTATGTACCCTACTTTCTCCAGAAGAGGTATGTACCCTACTTTCTCCAGTAGAGGTATCTACCCTACTTTCTCCAGTAGAGGTATGTATCCAACTTTCTTCATACACACAACCCAATAAAGCAGAGTTGGCTGTCTGTTTGCGCCTAAGATTCCCATCCCACTGCCCCCCCAGGGGGGGGGGTGCTGTGATTACATTTTCAGAAACAACTGCATGGCAGATCATACTGTCCAAATGCTGGAGGTCAGCTGAGCTCGTTATTCAGTCATCTCATTGCCATTCTAGAATAAGTGATTTGGGTTTTAACAAATTGTGGACGATGTTAATGTAATGTTTGAGAAGTAGAAGTAATCATTATAATTAAAAATGCACCTTGTGAATGGTCGGCCTCGTACTACCATTGGGATATCCTGGAATTGCTGACTTGGCATGTGACTGCAGATTCAACTGATTCAGTCAAACTCCATATGTTGCATAGCATATGTGCAACTACCACCTCTGGCTTGTGAGGATGTACTTGGACATATCGTATGACAACCACACATTCTGTTTTATAACGTACAAGTCTATTGAAGTCAGTATCTTTTTCCCCAACAGTTGTAACACCTCACAAACCACTAATAGTGTCACAAATCCTTGTTTGCTCATAATAATGTTTCAATACAAATGCTTTACAACATTGCTAAACTGTATAAAGAGCTTTGAGCAGTCCTGAGGACTGGATACTGCGCTATACAAGAACTTACCTTTTTATGTTTATTTGTTTATGTAATATAACATGTACGAATTAGTAAGGGGAGATCGCACAAGTTCACAATGTCTCAAAATATCTTAACCATTACATATGGGGTTGGTCTGGTCATCACCAGGTGTATTGCAGTCGAAATAAATTGCTACAGTGGCACCACCTAGCGAGTAAGCACATATGTTAAGCAAAAGCAAATCGATGGTAGTAGCAATTTTTGATCGCAGTCCCACAGTGTATTGTTGGTGGAAGAGGCTTTTTTAATGCATTTTAATGCACAACATTTTACATTACGAACTTATAAGACGGCCCCTAAGATGGGTCCCTGCTAACAATGGATGACTACAACTTGTGCATCCTTCTGTCGTTCCTAGGATACTGAGGAGGAGGAGGAGGAGGAGGAGGAAGTGAGACCTATTGCCCCAACGTCTTCGGTCAAAAAGCGGATGCCAGCCAGACCCCCCGCAGATGACCCCCCTGCCAGCCCGCCACCAAACGGAAATGTGGTTAGTACTAGCAATAAATAACAGGTGGCGTCTCTGGCAATGGTGCGGTTTACTGTCGATAGTACACTATTGTCTAGTACACTATTGTCTAGTACACAGTTGTCTAGTACACTATTGTCTAGTACACTATTGTCTAGTACACTATTGTCTAGTACACTATTGTCTAGTACACAGTTGTCTAGTACACTATTGTCTAGTACACTATTGTCTAGTACACTATTGTCTAGTACACTATTGTCTAGTACACTATTGTCTAGTACACTATTGTCTAGTACACTATTGTCTAGTACACTATTGTCTAGTACACTATTGTCTAGTACACTATTGTCTAGTACACTATTGTCTAGTACACTATTGTCTAGTACACTATTGTCTAGTACACAGTTGTCTAGTACACTATTGTCTAGTACACTATTGTCTAGTACACAGTTGTCACATCAACTACCATAATCAGACCTTTCTTCAATTCACTTTTAGCAATTCCAATTCAATTCCAATTCAATTCCAATTCATGTGAATTTACCAAGGTTCAATTCAAATTCAATTCAATTCAGCATAATCACAAAAAGGATCAATTTCAATTAATTGTTATCCAATTCAATTCAAATCGGCAAACCTATCTGTTTCGTTGTGACTTTTGACTGAATAAAGTTTTGTAACTTAAAAACAAATGCATCAAAATAGAAGAGAAACAGCACTGTCCAGCCAATGCAACTAAAAGTCAGACTACAATGTTCACATTGTCAACTCAAGTCAGACAACCTGTACCAATATGATATGGTACCACCTTGCAGCTTCGCTAAAGAACAAAAGGATGCAGAACTCTGGACATTGGCAAATGCTAATTCACCCTGTCAGCAAACAGTAATTTTGGTCTCTGGTGGTCAATTAGTATTTAGCGGCTCTGTTCTAGACTGCTAGTAAACCTGGGGTACATGGGGACTGAGAGAGCAGAAAACTGCTAGACAAAGAATTGCAGCCCATGTTTTGTCTGGTGACAAATCCTTTTGTGCAAGTACGTACTGGTAGTTCTGCTGTTGGTTGTTTTATTTTTTGGTCTTCGACAAAAAGACACATCCGAAAACGTAACAATTTAACATATTTTGTACTTTATACGTGTCAATTTATATAGAAAAACGTTGTAAATCTATTTTCCATTTTGATCAAGTCAATCAATTAATCTTACTTACTGCAGGATTCAATTCCAATTCAATCTGTTTTGATTTTATTCAATTCCAATTCAGGCATTTTTTGATCAATTCTGTTCCATTTCAATTAACAAGAACAAGAAAGTTTTATTTAGACCCCAATTACAATATATGTATAATATCAAATTAACGTAACATGAATAGGCATATATATTCATATATACAAATGCAGTGTAATGTCAAATTAGGTGGGGTCTGTGACTCCTATTAAGACAATAACAGTCGCTCTCATAGGAGCCACAATAATAATTTGTTTCAACACAATTTTTACCAAAGGAAGTGCAATGTGCAGGAAAAAAATAAGCCAAGATTGCTTGATTACATATATGCATGTATTGGAGTATTTATGATATGTTTAAATAAACAAATAATAGTTGTCAATAGTACACATCAATATACTAATTATAAACACACATATGTATATGCACAGATATAATACCCATATGCTGATATATATATAATACATATCCATACATATCACATATGTACAATAATACAGGTTATCGACTTTGATAGCATGTATAGCAGTTTAATATTGTACTTGTATCTATGTATTTATCTAATAAATTGTTTTTCGCATAATTAGCAAAACCTCTGAAGCCATGTGTTCCAATCTTCTCTGGACTAACTTTGAGGTATTGTTAATGACATGTTTCAAACTGTATCTAAGACATCTTTTGGCAAATTCATGTTTTGTTCTGAATGGGTGTACCTCTGTTTTTTTCCTTGTGTTGTAATTGTGTACGTAAGCATTTATATTTAATTTCCAATTTAATAGGTAGGCAGGGAGGTCATGATGTACATATTTAAAATAAAACTTAAGTTCGTGTAATTTTAATGTCATAAACTTTTAAGGTATTCAATTTTTTGTGGCTCAGAGCGTGAATTATATTTACTTATAGATAAAATTCTCATAGCTTTCTTTTGTATTTTCATTATTCGTCTACCTTGGTATCCCCACACCATAATACAATAGTTGATATGTGATAAAAATAACGTATTACATAATATAATTTTTATTTCGAGAGGAAAGACATATTTTAGTCTGTTTAAGATGCCGACTGTTTTGGAACACTTGTTTGATACTTTTTCAATGTGTTTCTTCCAATTTAAATTTGCATCTAAAGTAAGTCCTAATAAATTAAATTCATCCACCCTTTCTATGTTTGTACCATTGAGTGTAAAGTTATCAACAGCATTATTTTGTATGTGAAAAATGATATATTTAGATTTGTTTCTGTTTAATGATAATTTATTAATGTTTAACCATTCAAGTATTTTAAGGAGTTCATCATTTATTGCCGATTTTGGTGTATTGTCTTCTATTGCTTAAGTAGCTATTAAATAGATTCAGGGTAGGACCCTGTATTCCATAATATCTTAGTTTATTTAATAGTATTGAGTGATCAATTGTATCGAATTGAACCCGGGTCTGATCATGATGCATCGAGAGTTTGAAGTATTGTTGTGTGCACCCCTAAATATGGAAGGCTTGGCCCATGAACATTCTTGAAATGTGTGTAAGCATAAACCTGTCTCCACGTACTCTGTCTGCTCTCTAAGTCCTACAGGTTGTCGATTGATGATGCACTTACATCCGACTCCTTGTCACTTCTACAGGTAGTTGATTGATGATACACTTATGTCCGACTCCTTGTCACTTCTACAGGTTGTTGATTGATGATACACTTACATCCAACTCCTTGTCACTTCTACAGGTTGTTGATTGATGATACACCTACATCCAACTCCTTGTCACTTCTACAGGTTGTTGATTGATGATACACTTACATCCAACTCCTTGTCACTTCTACATGTTCTTGATTGATGATACACTTACATCCGACTCCTTGACTCTTCTATAGGTTGTTGATTGATGATACACTTACATCCGACTCCTTGACTCTTTTACAGGTTGTTGATTGATGATACACTTACATCCGACTCCTTGACTCTTCTACAGGTTGTTGATTGATGATACACTTGCATCTGACTCCTTGTCACTTCTACAGGTTGTTGATTGATGATACACTTACATCTGACTCCTTGACTCTTCTACAGGTTGTCGATTGATGATACACTTACATCCAACTCCTTGTCACTTCTACAGGTTGTTGATTGATGATACACTTGCATCCGACTCCTTGTTACTTCTACAGGTTGTTGATTGATGATACACTTACATATGACTCCTTGTCACTTCTACAGGTTGTTGATTGATGATACACTTGCATCCGACTCCTTGTCACTTCTACAGGTTGTTGATTGATGATACACTTACATCTGACTCCTTGACTCTTCTACAGGTTGTCGATTGATGATACACTTACATCCGACTCCTTGTCACTTCTACAGGTTGTTGATTGATGATACACTTGCATCCGACTCCTTGTTACTTCTACAGGTTGTTGATTGATGATACACTTACATCTGACTCCTTGACTCTTCTACAGGTTGTCGATTGATGATACACTTACATCCGACTCCTTGTCACTTCTACAGGTTGTTGATTGATGATACACTTATACTCCTTGTCACTTTTACAAGTTGTTGATACATAATACTTATAATTTGTTATTGATGATACATTTACTTCTGACTCCTTGTTTCTTCTACAGATTGTTGATTGATGATACCCTTATAATTTTGTATTGATGATACACTTACATCCGACTCATTGTCACTTCTACAGGTTGTTGATCTGTCTTCACCGACTCCACCATTTGACTTTACGCAGTTGTCTGTTCCTGTCCCGCCACTCACTGCGGACCCCTCTCAAGACCCCCCTCCACCAACACAGATCGCCAGTACTGCAGAGAGCAACACATCTCCTCTGTATGGAAATGTGAATGACACCAACATGTGTGCTGATGAACACGACTATGAAAATTTTAAGCGGACACAGTCTGGGTGTGTAGATGTTCATAAGAGTACATCGCACCTGCCAACCTCTGTTCCTGACGTGTCAATGCGTGAAGCAACCAGCCTTCCACCACGTGCCATTAGCGAAGGATCTGAGGATTATTATAATGCCGGGTCAAAGGATTATTACAATGTGTACTCTAGTAAATAGGGCATGTGCTGTTCTTGTTAATGGCTTCTGGGCATGTGGATGGCTATAAATGTCACCGCAGTTGTCTGTGTTAACTGTGTGTAGGGCTGCCAAGGATTGTGCAGTTCGGTTTAATATGCGTAAATACGTGATGGTGTGTGTCACCTAACTAACAGATGTGTCTATGAGATGCACCCACACACGCGTGTAGCACACACGCACATCTGTTTGAGACTAACTAACAAACTTTGGTTCAGTTATGAAGACAAGAACTTATATTTGAATAGATTTAATTACAATTACAGCAACAAATCCCATGTCTACGTCTATATATTAATTGGCAAAAACCTTAAGGTCACTATGCCAATATGTTCATCACTTTCTAAAAGCAGGTAATTTAAAAGTCTGTCTGATTTTTGAATTACTTGTATCTTCTGCAATGAACTGAATGCTGAATTATTTAATTTCAGGCACAAATACATACAAATAGGAATAAAAGGTACACCATTAAAAATAATAAGTAAATGTATAAATGACTAAATCAAACTAATAAGTTAAGAGATAAAAAGTAATAAAAATAGAAGAAAAAAAAAATGTAAAAATATATATAATATACATGTAGTTACTATTTTACAACATAATATGGAGATTTTGACAAGCAGGACCACATGGGCTCATTAACAATTTCTCTACAGTTACACATATATTTTATTATATTATTGTCAATATTAAGAACCCGTTTTCTGAAACCAAAAAAATTTTTGCACAATAGGGCATCAAATGAGTCAATAGCATTATTTACAAACATATTTTTCGCACTGTCCCATCGGTGGTATCCTAGGATCCGTCTATGTATATTGTTGTATGCGAAGTTTTAAATAGGAGCCTGTGTTGGAATGTACCCAGAGTTCGGAACAGTAAACCGAACAACAATATGCATGGAACAGATGAAGTTTAACACCGATGGAACAGTTGTGGAAGTGTCTCCTGTACTACTAGACCTTGCACTACACAAGTTCTACTTGTGCAGGGTTCTGCTAGAATTTGTGTAATGTGGGTCCTGGTTTCTGCTGCATTGTTCAGGCATGCTGACATTGTAACATGTTTTATTGTCTGTTTATGACACAATCTGCCTGTTAAGGCAGCTAGCATACAACTTAATATACTTCAGACTAGCACCTCTAACCTCTGGTTAGCTCTTGACTCACAGACGAGACTTCTAGAGAGTTTGTACTAAGGGCGGTTTAATTTTTTTAATTTCTACAATTTGTGATGAGTAATTGTTTGTAAATATTGTATTGTTATAATTATTACATTTTTATGATTATTATGTTATCATTATTAGCATTATGTAACATCAAATGTAATGAAATTGAGCATAGGATTATCATGATCCAGACAGAATTGTGTTGTGTAGAATGAGTCTTTCTGGTGGCAGAAACACAAGTGTGGTATATAGAGCGTATATTTGGTGCTTCATTCATGCTTACAAAGCATGGTTGTGCATTCTATGAGATGATGGCTTGAGACGTGAGTATCTTGAAGCAGTTCTGAGTTTGTGCAAATGTCACCAGACGATGGTGTGATTTCAGATAAACAATAGACAACGCCCACCCAAATGCTTGCTTAATTATCTCAAAGGTTGTCACAGCACTGTGACCTGATGTGGGAAACAATCCACGTTTTGGTGACGCTGTTGATGTCACATGTATTAATGCATTGACTTTGGAGTATTGTAAGCACATCTCCTCCAAGGCACTGAGATCCACTCACATCTCCTCCAAGGCACTGAGGTCCACTCACATCTCCTCCAAGGCACTGAGATCCACTCACATCTCCTCCAAGGCACTGAGGTCCACTCACATCTCCTCCAAGGCACTGAGGTCCACTCACATCTCCTCCAAGGCACTGAGGTCCACTCACATCTCCTCCAAGGCACTGAGGTCCACTCACATCTCCTCCAAGGCACTGAGGTCCACTCACATCTCCTCCAAGGCACTGAGGTCCACTCACATCTCCTCCAAGGCACTGAGGTCCACTCACATCTCCTCCAAGGCACTGAGGTCCACTCACATCTCCTCCAAGGCACTGAGGTCCACTCACATCTCCTCCAAGGCACTGAGGTCCACTCACATCTCCTCCAAGGCACTGAGGTCCACTCACATCTCCTCCAAGGCACTGAGGTCCACTCACATCTCCTCCAAGGCACTGAGGTCCACTCACATCTCCTCCAAGGCACTGAGGTCCACTCACATCTCCTCCAAGGCACTGAGGTCCACTCACATCTCCTCCAAGGCACTGAGGTCCACTCACATCTCCTCCAAGGCACTGAGGTCCACTCACATCTCCTCCAAGGCACTGAGGTCCACTCACATCTCCTCCAAGGCACTGAGATCCACTCACATCTCCTCCAAGGCACTGAGGTCCACTCACATCTCCTCCAAGGCACTGAGGTCCACTCACATCTCCTCCAAGGCACTGAGGTCCACTCACATCTCCTCCAAGGCACTGAGGTCCACTCAATCTCCTCCAAGGCACTGAGGTCCACTCACATCTCCTCCAAGGCACTGAGGTCCACTCACATCTCCTCCAAGGCACTGAGGTCCACTCACATCTCCTCCCAGGCACTGAGGTCCACTCACATCTCCTCCCAGGCACTGAGGTCCACTCACATCTCCTCCCAGGCACTGAGGTCCACTCACATCTCCTCTCAGGCACTGAGGTCCACTCACATCTCCTCCCAGGCACTGAGGTCCACTCACATCTTTCTACACGTTTGCTTCCTTGAACCATCTACCGCTGATCTACCAACTGGCGATGTATGGCATTAAACACAAAGATCGTCATTTCGATTTATTTACTCGCATTTTAAATATGCTCTACTTTTTGAAAGGCCTTTTTTGCTACCTGAGACAAATGAGTTCTGTGTTGGCTTTTTAAAAGAGTAACTACTTTTTTAAGCATTGTCATTGCCACTTTGGTGCCAAACATAAAGCATGGTGAATGTGACATGGCATGTTGGCTAGTAGCGATGTCATGCTAGTAGCGATGTCATGCTAGTAGCGATGTCATGCTAGTAGCGATGTCATGCTAGTAGTGATGTCATGCTGGGCATATCAGTTGTACTCATAAATCTGTAAATATGTATGTATATATTGTATATCACCCAATTTTGAAAAGGTTCTTGCACTCAGATTTCACTTACTCTGTCTTTCTAACAGGTTTGAAGTATATAGTAATTTCTAGTATACATATATATTTATAACTGGATTATAAATAATATTTATTGTCCCATATCTGCATAACATTTCTAAAGAACATACTTACTTTTATATATGTATATCAATTCAATTGAGACAATGGAAAGAAGCCATATTGTTTATAATTCCTTTTTTTAATTGTATGTATAATGCATTGTGCCATCATAAAGACTAATTTACTCATTATTTGTGTTGAATCATACAGCTTTGTTCTACTGCTGATAGCAGTACACTGATACAAGCTAGACATAATTGGTAAAATGGTATTGTGTTTAGAAAACACCAATAATTTAGCATATGCATATGTATATATATTATGTTCAAGTTTGAGAGATGGTGGCGATACCCAATCAAATATAATGCCAGCTCTGTTAACAACAGACGTTCATTTTGATAGTGGCTTATCCATATTCCCTACTGTTTCAGAAGTCGTAATGAATATGTCATAGCACACAAACTCTATTATGAATTGATGCCGTTTATCTCGGAGTGAAGGAAAGGAAACTCTCACATCCTAACAGAAACTTACAAAGTAATAAGTTGTTTCCATGCACACGGTGTATACATATTTATATTTTTATTTCAAAATAATATGTCTATAATTTCAAATATATACAAGTATATATATAATATATATGTGACTGCATTGTCATGACCTACTGGCATGGCCCAATTAAATGTGTAAGTAATAACACTACTATCATTATTATTGGATGTGTGCCTGCTAATTGGCGTGGAGTGTTAATGAGACTGCTATCTGAAGCACATTCAGATTGTGATAATGTGCCAGTGTTGGCACTCATAGGTGTTGTACTTCAATGCACTTGTAAATTAATGTATAGCTAATATACGTTTGTATATTACCTACCCTCAACTCATCTAAGGCTAGTTGTATCAAGCAACGTACAGCACCAGTTTGACACGTAACGAAGGTGCTGTGTTTGTCTTATTTTGTCGGGGGATTGCATGCAAATTATCGTTCTCTTTTCATTTTCCAATACCTAAACATGGCGCATTTTTTGTTTTCCTATCAGGGATAGTCGAATCAGTTCGCAAAGTGACAAAGTATGTTAACCATTATGTGGTGGGTGGTTGGTCGTCACCACATATTGCAGGGGAATATATTACAACATTGGTGTCTCTTATGGAATGAAATATGTTAATACAAACTGATGCAGTAACAGTACGTTTGTATAGTTTCGTTGTGTGAATGCATGCAAATTAACAAAAAGCTTTTTTCTATTTCCATTACCTAAAACGTGGTATACTTTTACCTATACTAATGTTATGATGCTACCCCAGTGCAGGACCTGTGTGACATCCCGTAGACAGGGCTAATAGAGATAGAAACATCTGCTTCTTCTTGGAACCCTCTGTACATACTATATACAGATACGACCCCTTTCTGGCTAAGAATCTTCTGTCGTATAAAATTAACACATCTTTCATTTGTCATTCTGTAGAAAACACTGGCCACCTCATCCAGAATAGTGCACTTATTAAATATGCATGGTGGTTTGTGTGACAATAACATAGCTTATATGAAAGATATTGTACAGTCGAACCTCACTTTACAGTCACCTGGGTAATACAGCCAACTCGCAATTAAGGTCACCCTAGGACGGTCCCAGATTTTTTCAGATACAGTAAAGTATTGAAAATTAGTCCAGCTAATAAGGCCACCTTGCTTATCAGGACACTTGCTCGATGCCAAGGATGAGCTTAACAATGAGGTTCCACTGTATGTTTTAACAAAGGTTATTGCTTTGTTCATCTACTGATGTTGCCTTGTGCCACGAATGGTGCCCTGTTTCACTTTGACTTCTGACCCCAGGGCAAGACGCATTATTTTCATTGCAAACCCCAAGTTTACACGGGTTTCACAAAATACTTGTGGCAGAAGCTATTAATAGAAGTAATACAAATGCACTTTTAATGTATTTATATTTGCGAGGAGCAATGTTATGAAAGAAACACTTGGATAAAACGATATGGTTGACTATGTTAATGAAACTGCCTTTGGGTGCATAATCATAGCGAAACAGTGACAAGGTGCACCGAGGTCCGATTCTACAACTCGTGTAGAAAAACATGAATGAATAACCGGTTGAATTGCAGATATTTAACTTAGATTGTAATATGTGAGTGTTTTATTATACTTGTAATACACTATTTGCAGTATGTATATTTGATACATAAAATATATTTTAACAGATGTGTGTGTAATGTTTTGATTTCACAAAGTTTTTTTGCAAGATTACTCCACGGGAAGGTTTCAGTTGTCTCTCCTGCACTCAAACTGTGTCAACTTCATTACAGAGGTTACTTTAGCTGGCACTTTGCATGTGTTCGCAGTCAAAAATAAACAAGTAAAAATAAGTTCTCATATAGCACAGTATCCTGTCCTTAGGACTGCTCAATACGCTTTATACTTACTCCCTGGCAGACCTGTTCAATCGAACACCATCTCGACTTCTCTTGGAAGTATTCAGCCACACTGCAATTAATGCACAAAGACTTCATACACAAATATCCACCACTGTCTATAGCCTGGTACTCATTCATATGGCCGAGTGAACTGGAGAAATGTAGTCCCCCAATAGTTAGGGAAGGGGTGTGTATTTGAGGGGGGAAATGTTTTCCTGGGGGTTACTGGAAATAGGATTAGTTCCCTAAATATAAGGAGGGTGGAAATTGTTTGGTGGGGGCTGGAGATAGGATTAGCCTCCCCAATATTTAGGGAAGGGGTGCCTATTTGGGGTGCAATTTGATGTTTTGGTGAGCCTAAGGTGTTTTTGGCAAGTATCAAGGAGGGTGGAAATCGAGGTTTTTGGAGAGCCTCAAGCTGAGTTGTTTGGGTTCACTATCCGACAGCAGAGTGGTGCCGATGCTCTGGCTTAGCCCACCCAATAGTCATTTGATTCCAGTGCCAGTGTTGTCCCTTCTACCTGTGACAGGGGAAGTAAAAGATTCCATACAGAATACAGGTTATCCCCATCAGTACAGGTTACCCCATCAGTACAGAGACATCTAAGATGAGGCTTCATTGAGTCAGCCAACTACCTTTCATGAGAAAACGACTTAATGAAAACTGAAGTAAGTATTTAGTTAGATATATGTAACAATAGCTAGTCCATCAAGGTCAGGCAGTTACCAAACTTATTACAACGTCAAGTTACAATGATCTTGTGGATATTATATAACTCGTGAGCTTTCGTTGGCATGACAAAAAAGAACACAAATGTCAACATTAAATATATGTACTTTATTTATTTACTATTTGCTATAGTGACTGTGAAAATATACAATTTACACGCATCCATTCTTTCCAAGTGAAAACATTATTACACCCTGTATATGAATTGGCAGTCAAACATAGAGCTGTCTCCATGCACAAATGCATCAAAAATTATATAAAGTTATTTATATGGCACAGGCCAAGTTACCTTGCATCTGTCAAGTCAAAGGAAACTTACATGTACATTTGACTGCCAGAGAGTCACATGACACGACTGTCATGAGGCTGTCCTAAGTTTTTACTTAACTGGTGACACTATTAAGGCTACATAACCTGATACACACTTTTCTCTAATGCCACCAACATGTCAGCGAATATTTCACTTGCCATGGTGCTGACATGTCGGTAATGGATACCGACATGTGACACAGACATATCGGTAAATGTCACCGACACATCAGTGAATGAGACTGACATTATTTGACATGTCAGTGAATTACATAATTTGACATCAATGACATGTCAGTGAATGACACTGACGCAATGGACTTCGTAATATCTGTCAAACCTGTATCAAGTGTACACATGTACACAAAGGAAAGGTGACATTGTCCTTACACAAACGTAGCCTATACAATTTACAATTAACCAAATCAGCACTGGAAAATGAGATGTCCCAAACCTTTGTCATCAGTTGGAACATCCACAGAAATAACGTGCATTTTGCTTCAACACAGGTATAACTTGCTGTTTCCTCGATTATTCTGACAATAAATACATAATAATTGAATTATTACTGTACAACTGTGTTTAATAATTACAATGTCCGACACACATTATTTGAACAGTCACTGTGTAATGTGACATGCAAACCCTTCATGTGACATGCAAACCCATCATGTGACATTCCAATCCATCATGTGACATGCCAATCCATCATGCGATATGCCAATTCATCATGTGACATCATCCACTGTCTTGACATATGTCAAGTTACTTAACATTCCTCCAACCGCAGATGTTGTACAAGTTTACAGTGGTTTAGAAGTCGTCTCGTTTGCGTGCCAGTTTTGCCCACTCCCTCCTTTTCTCTGTAACACGGAAAAATAAGGCAATATTATTTGTATTCCTCGTACCTTTACATATAGCAGGTTTTGAGTCAACATTCATTACAATTATTATTGTTGGAAATTGGTTGAAATTAAATAGTTACAAATAGCCATTTGGACCCAACTTTAATAAAAAAAAACAATGTATGTATGTAATAACAGTAAATTACTCCATAAAGCACGACAATTAAAATGTGTCGATAGTCAACTCTTCTGCAATAAAAACTAATTAAAGTCTTGTGAAGTATTATAACTTTTAACACGTTGAGTAAATGTAGCACATCTATGCAATCTTCCTCAACAGGCCAAACACAGATGGAGGTAACGGCCGCATTGTCCAGCTGGGGAAGTTTGATGCTCACCTTTCTTTGGCTGACCCTCGTACTTGGTGTAGGGTATCGAATCGGTGTATCCTGGAGAATTAGAACGTGGTCTCACGGCCGTGTCGGATGAACCCCCTGAAAATTAAACACCCTGATGAATACACTGCCTGCCCGATGCACCACGATGACTGTGTGTGAGAAACAAAAGCAAAAAAATCATAGGCGGATCCAGCGGGGCCTGGGGGGCACATGCCCCCTAGACCTTAGGAAGTTTGCGTGGCCGCAGACCTTTTATAATGGGCCCGCGCGACTGTGCCCCCCCCCAGACCTTTGGAGATGTGTCCCTGTTCAGGTTACAATAAGCTGAAGTTATGCCGACATGGCTGCAAAATTTTGTAAACAGCACCTCCCCCCGTCTTCCGACTGTCACAATCCAGCAAGGAGAAGCTGAAACAGAGCTGAAGATACGGCCATGCAGTGACGACAAATTTTCAACAGCACCACTCACCCCACCTTCAGATGATCACAGTCGAAAAGAGACAGCGGAGAAGCTGAAGTTACGGCGGTGTGGCAGCAAACAAATTACTACACCATTTGATTCCACTGTCAGTGGGGGTTTTTGTGCCCTCCCAGACTATCCTCTCCTGATCAACCCCTGAAAATGTTGTCAGCCGCACCCCAAAAATGGCAGCTACTACCACCTCAGCAGATCTGACCAG
Source organism: Paraescarpia echinospica (assembly GCA_020002185.1). Lineage (NCBI taxonomy): Eukaryota > Metazoa > Annelida > Polychaeta > Sabellida > Siboglinidae > Paraescarpia > Paraescarpia echinospica. The sequence goes on from CM034533.1 coordinate 27,572,050, forward strand.
GTCATTCTTTTCAGACTCCGAACAGGACACAACAGACTGAATGCACATCTGTGCGACAAGGTGAAGATCAGCCAGTCTGAGATGTGCTCCTGTGAAAAGGCCCCGAGAACCGGTGAGCACCTACTCCAGCCCACTCCAGGGTGGCTCCAGACAGATAGCATGACCAGAGAACACACCTTGAAGGAGAAGCTATACGGTGATCTGAAGGCACTGAGAAGGACGGCACCATTGGTGAAGGTGACAGGCATTTCCGGCCAGAGTGATCGATGAAAAAGTAAAAAGGTAAGTTCTTATAAAGCACAGTATCCAGTCCTCAGGACTGCTCAAAGCGCTTTACTCTACTCCCTGGCAGACTTGATCAGTCGAACACATGGGAAACATCCAGCCACGCTGCAATTAATGCGCGAAGACTTTTCATACACAAGTATCCACCACTGTCCATAGCCAGGTACTCATTCATACAGCTGAGTGAACTGGAGCAATGTATAGTGAATGAACTTGCCCAAGGTTCGATATCGCCGCACAGGATTCGAACCCGCGTTCTCTCGGTTGAGAGTTCGAAGCTCTAGCCACTGCACCACTGCGATGAAGAAGATAGATACACAAGACAGTCAGGCTTCTATACACTGTATGTTAACTGCCCATGACAGGTGAACGTTCTAGTCTTTAGAGGGAATGGTCTTGTACAGTGCTTCGAGGTAATTGCAACATACACGAATGAGTCGTGACATCATGTCATTCCCATTTTATTTCCACAGTATTAACAGGCTCTGTAAGTTCATCACAGTCGCCTCCTATATCGGTGTCTGATTACACATGAACAAAACATAATTTTACAGAGGTGTCCCAAAACATAAAGTATACAAAATAACTAATTGTGTTACTTTTTGTGTTCGAACATATACAGTAATTAAGGTAGTTTGAGAAGGACACCCTGCCATTAGTAACAACAATAATAAACTTCTGTATTCCCAGGAATCTGAGCTCAGAGGCGCAACATACAAGAACCATTAGGCATAATCGTGAACAGGGACAAGCAAGAGTCCTCATTACAGCAAGAGACCGCCTAAGGTTAAGGTGGGAAAGCAATTTCAAATAAATAAGTCTTGAGTTTTTACAAAAGGTCGCTATAGTTTATAGATTTTAAAGTGATAGGGAGTTTATTCCAGATTTTTGGATCAGCTACAGAGAAAGCATGTTTGCTGATATTGAGCTTAGTTTTATGAACAACAAGTTGTTGTGAAACAGATGATCTCAAGTTCCTGGGGATTTCTGAAAAACGTAATGTCTAGGGCTCCCACCTGTGTTGTCTGTAAGGCGACTTGGGTGCTGTACGCCATTTCCGTAGCCGTGCCATGCCATGTCAGGGTCAGAGATGTGGACAGCATCAAACTGGTCCTGAGGCGGCATGCTCTCTGTACCGAAGGACCCAGGACCACATCGCATCTGCTGCCAGTTCCTCTGTCAATACAACTGTTATGTCAGGCAATGGAAAGGTAAAGTAAAAGTAAGTTCTTATATAGCCATGTATCCAGTCCACAGGACTGCTCAAAGTGCTTTACCCTTTACTCCCTGGCAGACCTGTTCAATCGAACACCATCTTGACTTCTCTGGGAAGCATTCAGCCACACTGCAATTACTGCACAAAGACCCTTTGCACATAAATATTGACCACTGTCTACAGACAGGTACTCATTCACACAGCTGAGTGAACATCGGTTCATCTTAAGCAGTAAACTCTATGTACAATCTACCGTGTGGGGGTAGACAGCCAAGGCAGTGAGCCCTGACTACTTACTTACCCTCATCTGGGCGTCTTCTGCCTCTGTCAGTCGGATGTTACAGTTCTCTTTCACAGCCTCCAACACTGCAACATACAGTTTTTGTAAGCATGTAATTTGTAAGCATCTTTAACCCTCTAGACCCAACCAAATGCTTCCCCAAACATCCAAAAGCGTCTTTTAGTTTCTAGACACTTAGTTTTAAACGGTTTACAAAAATACTACTACATATTACATTCTTATTACTGGATTTGTTCTTCTGCAATCTAGCATTATTGTTGTATATGTGTGAAAAGAAAAAAAATTTGTTCATTTTTGGGTCTACCAACCACGTCACTACAGTTATTTATTATTTATGGTAGTGTATTAACTGTCTGCTTGTAGTGATTAATTGCACGTTGTATCTACGACAGTTCAGTTTACCATTATCAGTGGTTGGCAGCGACCAATGATGCATGTTATATTGTTTCTGTTATAACATTGTATACCCATATTTACTGGCAACAGCCTTGGCTCTGCTGCCAACCAGAAGTTGCATAGATTGTATACGCTTTGTCTTTCATTTATCTTCTGTATTATACAATCTTGAAATAAAACACCTTATCTTACCTCTCCTGATCTCTAGTGTTGTCAAACCACATCCTTTTAGGCTGGCTTCATAACTAAGGTCTCTCAGATCTTGAATAATTCTAGTCATAAATAAATTCACACTGTCATCGACACAGACTGAGCCAACAAAAGAGATACTCACTTTGGTCAGTGCCGAGACTTTGCAGGGCAACATAGTTGATGAGACACACCCAACATGGCGTCTCGAGGTCATCAAAGACATTGCGGACGAAGCTGAAGCTGACCATACAGAGCCGCATCAGTCGGCGCTGGTCAATCATTGTGTTCCTCAACTCTGTCGCGATGTGGCTCTTGAACTTGCTCATGTCAAAAATCTGTAATAATAGTAAGGCACCATGTTCATTCTATTAAATGTACAAGGCCTAATTTTTTGGCAGCATCTGACAATGCAACAGTGATCTCCAACCTTGGCTGCTGCATCCATCGTTGTAATTTAATTTCTACCAATGTCACACTAGCTTCAAAGCTCAGTTCATCAAGTTCGTTTACTCTATGTTGCTTCAGTTCACTCATCTGTACAGATGAGTACCTGGCTATAGACAGTGGTGGATATTTGTGTATGAATAGTCTTCACGCATTAATTGCAATGTGGCTGAATGCTTCCCAAAGAAGTGGAGATGGTGTTCGATTGAACAGGTCTGCCAGGGAGTAAAGTGTAAAGCGCTTTGAGCAGTCCTGAGGACTGGATACTGCGCTATATAAGAACTTACCTTTTAATACGGTAACTTCTTTTGTGCCTAAGTCCTCAGAAATCAAGCACAAAAGTACATCAAAACAATAGGGCAACTCGATCTCAAAATCGATAAGCAATATTGACAAGAGATGGATGGGACCTAAGGTAGATATATATGCTGGGTTGTAAAGGTAAGTTTTTAAATGATGGCAAAACTGTGTAACATTTGCTACTGATCTAACATTTAAGAAGATGTATATTCCAGAGTCAGTGAAGCAACACAAAAAGTCCATGTTCCAATAGTTTTAGAGGAATTATTGCAGAATCATTACCTTAACAATGTGTCACAGCATAGCCTGTCTACAGATTCTTTTGTTCTCAACAGCAAACATAGCATGTCATCCTGTCCTTGGGATGGCCCAGAGTGCTTTACATTCCACTCCCTGGCAGACCTGTTCAACTGATCACCATCTTGACTTCTATAGAGAGCATTCAGCCATGCTGCAATTATTGCGCGAAGACTATTCAAATATCCACCATTGTCTATAGCCAGGTACTCATTCATGCAGCCAAGTGAACTGGAGCAATGTGGAGTGAAGGAACTTGTCCAAGGTTCGACACTGCAGCAAGAGGGTTCAAACCAGGAATCTCTCAACTGAGAGTCGGACGGTCCAACCACATTGCCACTCAACTCCATATACACTTTAAATTAAAGCATCTACATATAAAATAAAACAGCATGACTAGCTGGTGTAAACAGTGGATTCACACAATCGTTTCCTGAATATTTCTATGCATGGCAAGATTGTACCTTACCTTGATCAGCCACATCATCGGCTATTCTGAATACATACACATACGATTTGTGCCAGCTGAAATCTTTGAAGTTGGTGACTATATATGAACAAATACCTTTAGAGGATGTTTTGATAGTCGCCCCAGTTTGTCGATGACTTCCGGTGACAGACAGCAGTCCTCTGGGTATTTGTACCCCTTCATAATGATGTCCGACTTGGACAGCTGCTTGGCATAGATGTTACCCTCCGAGTCCTGGGTGATCTTCACACCCTGCAATCACACCCCATAGATGTTACCTTCTGAGTCAAGGGTGATCTTCACACCCTGCAATCACTCATAATCATGATGGGCAGGTAACTGTTTCTCCTCAGCCAATTAAATCACAATTAGCCTGAATACAATTTTAATATTATTGTTTTACTCCAGCATTTCGAAACTAAAGAGCATTTCAGAAAAACATCAGGGAAAATTCTCTTTCACACCCCTTTCCATCTGTTATCAGAATTTGATTCTGTTGCATTAAAAGGTTTTTCGTTCGTTTTTATTATTAAATTGTGTTATACATTATAAACTATATACGTTCTAACATTCTCACTGTCCAAATGTTTTAACAAAGCAGAAACAATTTTAGAATTCCGCACTTCAATGTTTACAAAAATCGCTGACCTGTTACTAAAATTCCTGAATACCGAGCTTGAATAATTCCAAGGAAGGTCTTAGCCCAACATATCATATGATACACACATCCATCTCGTCCATACCCTTTGAAAGTGGCACACAGCCATGTAAAGAAACCATTTCCTATTTTGTGTGGTCAGTCTGTTACTTTTGTGTGGTCAGTCTGTTATTTTGTGTGGTCTGTCTGTTATTTTGGATACAGTTTACATAATATAATATATGTATATTATTTTACAAAAAAATCAAACGGATTATTGTTCTGTAACTAAACAACCATCTGTAATAAAGACAACACCACAGACAACAATACTGTACTAATTCATGTTCAACTACATGGGTAAGTACTGTGAAACCTCACTCTATGGTCACCTTGGTAATACAGCCACCTTGCAATTAAAGCCACCCTGGGATTGTCCAAAATTATTTCTGTACCTGCAAAGATTAGGAAAAATAGTATCGCAAATAAGGTCACCTGGCCATTCAGGTCATTTTTGCCCAGTCCTGAGGGTGTCCTTATTAGTGAGGTTCCACTGTACATGTAGCACAAGAAGGGTGTCCTTAGTAGTGAGGTTCCACCATACATGTAGCACAAGAAGGGTGGCCTTAGTAGTGAAGTTCCACCATACATGTAGCACATGAAGGGTGTCCTTAGTACTGAGGTTCCACCGTACATGTAGCACAAGAAGGGTGGCCTTAGTAGTGAAGTTCCACCATACATGTAGCACATGAAGGGTGGCCTTAGTAGTGAGGTTCCACCATACATGTAGCACAAGAAGGGTGGCCTTAGTAGTGAAGTACCACCATACATGTAGCACATGAAGGGTGGCCTTAGTAGTGAGGTTCCACCGTACATGTAGCACAAGAAGGGTGGCCTTAGTAGTGAGGTTCCACCATACATGTAGCACAAGAAGGGTGGCCTTAGTAGTGAGGTTCCACTGTACATGTAGCACAAGAAGGGTGGCTTTAGTAGTGAAGTTCCACCATACATGTAGCACATGAAGGGTGGCCTTAGTAGTGAGGTTCCACCATACATGTAGCTCCTGATGGGTGGCCTTACTAGTGAGGTTCCACCGTACATGTAGCTCATGAAGGGTGACCTTAGTAGTGAGGTTCCACTGTACATGTAGCTCATGAAGGGTGGCCTTAGTAGTGAGGTTCCACCGTACATGTAGCACAAGAAGGGTGGCCTTAGTAGTGAGGTTCCACCATACATGTAGCACATGAAGGGTGGCCTTAGTAGTGAGGTTCCACCGTACATGTAGCACATGAAGGGTGTCCTTAGTACTGAGGTTCCACCGTACATGTAGCACAAGAAGGGTGGCCTTAGTAGTGAAGTTCCACCATACATGTAGCACATGAAGGGTGGCCTTAGTAGTGAGGTTCCACCGTACATGTAGCTCATGAAGGGTGGCCTTAGTAGTGAGGTTCCACTGTACATGTAACACATGAAGGGTACTATGAAGGGTACTGATTGAGGGTGCTTACTTTGCCAATCTTCTTGAGCACTTTCTCTGTAGCAGCGTCTCTGTGGGGATTACTGAAGGCTCTCAGGCCAATGCTACAAGACACACAACACAGTTACACAGACTCACATACACAGTACATCGTCTTTTTCTTCACACCAACCTCCTGTTGACACTGGCATTACTTTGATAGAATGACACCAACATCTTAGTGATACAATGTCACCGCCATGACACTGCACAATTAAATTGACACAACACTAACCCAAAGACACACCACACAGAGACAGTGACAGTGTCATGAAACCATATTAACACAATGACACTACCATGACACACACACACACCATATTGACACAATGGTACCACTATGACACACCATATTGACACAATGACATAGCCTGACATTCACATCATACTGACACAACAACACTGTCAATACACAATGACACTGACACCATAGTGACACAATGACACAGACAAACCACACTGAGGTAATGACACTGCAATGACATTTCATATTGACACAATAATAAAGCCATGATACACCAAACTGACACAATTACACTGCCAATGCATTGACACAATGATACTGACACCATAGTGACACAATGACACTGCAATGACACAAAATACTGACACAATGACACTGTCAATATAGTGACACAATGACACTGACACCAAAGTGACACAATGACACTGATACCAAAGTGACACAATGACATAGCCATGACACACCATTGACACAATGACACTACCATTACTCATTACATTGATACAATGACACTGACATCATACTGTCACAATGACACTCACATCACACTGACACAACAATGACACACCGTACTGACACAATGGCACTGCAGTGACACACCATACTGACACAATGACACTGCAATGACAGTGTTTCCCCTGGGTAAAATGATGGGCGAGGTGGGCTACGCTGGCTATGTGAGCCGCGCAGGCGCAAAGCATTGCTAGGGAGTCTGGGAGAATGCTCCCGTGGAGATTATTTAAAACTAGCTTTAAAATGGTACATTCTGAGGTATGTTTTAACCTTTACTCTTGAATATAGAGGGGAAGATATAAAACGACAAGATCGCATGTAAACATGTCTACACTACTTGTTATTGTAATAATCATGATTGATAAAAGTTACTAATCATGCTTGTTTTATCATATTGATGTGTGGTTTCCACTTGACCACTGGTACTCAGTTGAGGATGAGGTGTGATTTCCACTTGACCACTGGTACTCTGTTGAGGTGTTGTTACCACTTGACCTCTGGTTCTTGTTTGTGGTGATGTTTTTCTTGCCCTAACCCTAGGCCTTGTTACCACACTGACAGAGTCAGTGACAGTGGTATCATTTGAAGATACTCTTCCCCCATCAACTCTTTTAAATGATTATCACATACTATTATGATGTCAAATTATCATATACTATTATGATGTCAAATTATCATATACTATTATGATGTCAAATTGGTGGTTTCTGTACCAAAGATTATATTTGATCTGTTGCTAGCATGCTATGCAATTAATTAAACAGTCATTTCTGGAATGCCACAAAAGTATGTTTCTATTAATCGCAAGAATGTTTCTAAAATTGTGTCCTTTTTATAAAACAGTGCAAGTTGCTTAATATATGCACATTCTGTGCAAACATATCATTGGCCCAAGGTATTGATAATCCATTAGTATACACAGTTTTGGGCAATAGGCGTCTGTTACGAGATATGAACTTCGGCTTCGTAAGTACTTCACTCAAATAAACTTTACTAAAAATGTTTGCACAACTTTGTCGGAATATGTATTATATATTTAGCACAAAGATATCTTTAATCTTACCAATCACATTCCTTATTTTGCTAAAAAAAAAACTGCATAAAATATTAGACTGATTAGTTGAATAGACTTGTGGGCACTTGTGTCGAATCCGGACCTACCTTGATTTTGCCGTTATAACTTGGGTTTGGCTTAACATTGATACATCAGTGAGTTAGTTCCATTATTCATCGTTATCCTAGGCATATTTACGTTTAAGAATATTGCGTCTTAGCGCCCTTTTGAGGCATAAATAGCGCCCCGGTTTATATCAACACACGCTGCTATATCCCTCATTTTGTACGTGCGGTAATGCACGTCTGCAGCAGCGCAGACCTGTCTTGTGCAAACCGGGTTGCTATTTGGGCTTCAAAAGCGTCTGGATTCGACACTAGTGCAAACTAGTGATGTAGTGTCGTTAACCTGCACGGTTTTTACTCCCACCACCGTCATAAACCAGAAATTCAACATCAGCTACACAATTTCAGCATATTTTGGGCGAGACAGCATAGAAAAATGGCGAGGTGGCCCGCCTCGCTTGTCATACACTAGGGGAAACACTGCAATGACACTGACACAATGACACTGCCATGACAAATACACCAACACACAACAGGGACCGACACAAGACTGAGATGACACCTACACATTGGATGTGGAGGGTTGCTTGCTGTCATCAATGATGAGCTCCGAGCCCGAGACATTGACACCTGCGACGACCTGACTGCGCTCTATGTGGAGCACCTTCAGCCACACGTACTCCCGCGGCCACGTCTCTATCGCTTCCAACAGGTGGGGCTACAAGCAGACATCAGAATGCAAGTTGTATATTAAAAGTTAAAAGTAGACGTAAGTTCTTATATAGCACAGTATCCAGTTTTTAGGACAGCTCAGAGTGCTTTATACTTTACTCCCTGGCAGACCTGTTCAATTGAACACCATCTCGACTTCTCTGGGAAGCATTGAGCCACACAAATATCCACCACTGTCTATATCTAGGTACTTATTCATACAGTTGAGTGAACTGGAGCAATGTAGAGTGAACGAACTTGCCCAAGGTTCAACACTGCAGCACAGGATTCGAACCCATGTTCTCTCAGTCGAGAGTCTGAAGCTCTAGCCACTGCACCACTGCGCTGTACATGTTAATCTCATAAAAGGAGGCAATCTGTTCCTAGTTTTTCATTTAATAATTAATAGTATGTTCTTTAGATTATATTAACTATGTTGAAGGTATATTGCCTGCCAAATTGTGTTTAGTAAGCCCGTAACAACAGTTGCAATTGGAAGGTACGACAAAGGATGCACGTTAGAATAGTAAACAAAACATCTAGTTTCAAAACAAGCTTTATTGGCGATACGGCCAAGTTGGGCTGAGTTAACTGCTACACCCTTTGATGTTCAACGTTCCCACTTTCAAACACAGTAGACTTCCTGTTACAAATTACTGTCTGCTAATTCTGGGTAGACGAACAGACTGGGTTCCTTTAAATCGCAATACTTTTGTAAAATGTGTGATAATTCTGCGTTCTATAAACATAAAAATAGTTTTGTTTGTCATCCCCTGGTGGTTAAGGTTTTTGTAACAGTTTTATGGTTCGTACTGGATATTAGTTATAAATAAATTGTTAGCAGTGTCACAGGAGGTCCCGAGCCATGCAATTGGTTCACCAATCGGCTGAGCATGTTATACATAATTTGCATTGTAAATTACGTCATAACAAACAGTGTCTGTGCATGTATGTGTGTGCGTGTGTTTGTGTGTGTCTGTATGCTAGTGTCCGTTTATGGGAGTGGGTGTCTGTGTGTGTGTGTGTGTGTGTGTGTATGTGTGTGCGTGTGTGTGTGTGTATGTGTGTGCGTGTGTGTGTTTGTGTGTGTCTGTATGTGAGTGTCCGTTTATGGGAGTGGGTTTCTGTGTGTGTGTGTGTGTGTGTGTGTGTATGTGTGTGCGTGTGTGTGTTTGTGTGTGTCTGTATGTGAGTGTCCGTTTATGGGAGTGGGTGTCTGTGTGTGTGTGTGTGTGTGTGTGTGTGTGTGTGTGTGTGTGTGTGTGTATGTGTGTTTGAGCATGTGTGTGTGTGTATGTATGTGTGTGTGTGTGTGTGCAGGTATGTGTGTGCGTCTGTGTGTGAGTCTGTTTATAAGTGTGTGTGTGTGTGTGTGTGTGTACGTGTGTATGTGTGTGTGTGTGTGTGTGTACGTGTGTATGTGTATGTGTGTACGTATGTGTACATGTGCATGAGTGAATGTAGCATCACCAAAAGGATGGACATTTTGCTAGTACAACAAACATCAGTAATGAGGCAGAGATAGTGTGCCTGACCTCCAGGAAGAGCTGGCTGGTCTGTTGTAGGGCAGGGGCTGGAGATGTGGGTGCTGGCAGTGTACTTGGGTTGGCGTAGTGCGTTGTATTGTCATAGTCATAGTTGGATGGACCAGTTGGTCTCAGCATCGACTCTGTGGGATACTCATTGCTGAAACAAACGTCAACTCATGCATGTATCATCATGGACACAGTCTGCAGTTCTGCCCATCAGCTGGGCAAGTGATCACCATTGAGACAAGGGTTCCATTTGAGGTTTCAAGGGGAGACAGTTGGAGGTCTTGTGAGAGCCTCAACGGTGTGCAGGTGGATGTCTTGGGGTGCAGTTGTTGGACTTTTTTTGGGGAGCCTTAAGGGGTGCAGTTGGATGATTCAAGTGGGTGTATGTGGAGGTCTCATGGCAATTAAAAGATTTGTTAGCCTCAAGGGGGGGGTTTCAAAGCTGGGTGCAATTAGAGATTTCATGGTACGGTTGGGAATTTTTTAGGGAGTCTCAAGAGTGGTGCGTTTGGAGGTTTTTTGGGAACCTGCAATCATAGGTCGAAAACCCCCCAAAAAATCAACCACATTATGGGCCTGGCAATAGTTGACCTCACCAATGATAAGCTACTGAGTCTCTGCTTCAAGAACTCTGTCAACTGGCGACTGGTAGAAAACTATTTAACATTAATTTGCAATATAAATGATGTTGTCATGCGTATATTGTAGTTATGGGACCAATTCCATCCTGTCAATTCCAAGACAAGATTGCATTAATTCTAAATAACTTTTAAGAATAAAGGTTTCTCATAAACCACCATGGCCATGATGGGTATTTATCGTGTTTTTATATAAATTACGTAGCATCCTAGTTCAAAACATGTTTAAACAAACGTTTCTTCCTTGTTTGTGCAAAATGTCAAAAATTACGTTTTGCCGTGAAAGCCTTCATTTGTAAACACTCACACATGAGAGGGGGGCGACATATTCGATCGTCTCAATCCGGGTTTCGGTGCGGTGAACGGTGCCGTCCTCTGGTCGTACGCAGGGTATTCGCCAGGGGGTGTGTGCCTATACTGCCCATTGTCAGGTGGGTAGTAGGCCGCTGACATCCCCCTAGGGTCTCCGAGTGGCAGGTCGCCCCTGGGGTCTTGGTAGGCATCAGACTGCCCCCCTGGGGCAGTGGCATACTCCATGTATGCGCCTCGGCTGTTGGCTGGCCCCAGCAGAGTGGGGTTCAAGGGGGTAGGGTTACCAGTGACAGGGTTGCCAAGGAGGATCGGTGTGGCTTGATAAATGAGCTTCTTCGGTTTTCGCTGCAGGTATTCGTCGTCGGGGGTTGTTAACGGCTTTGAGGACACCGGTGGTGCATTTGACATTGGACGCGTGTGTGACATTGGCACGTGTGACATTGGTGGGGCTTGTGACACTGGTGCATGTGCCATTGGTGATGCACGTGACATTTGCCTGGCGGGGTTCTGTTCGTTACGGAAAACGATCTGAGCTTGCTGGGCTTGTTGTGCCTTCTGCATTACCTTCTCCTGAATCTAGTTGGAAGAGAAAGAAAGTATATCATTGTAAGATACATATGGATGTCTGCATGCTTTCTTTAGCAGACACACTCAGTAGAAGACATATATCTATCCTCAATGGATGTCTGCATGCTTTCTTTAGCAGACACACTCAGTAGAAGACATATATCTATCCTCAATGGATGTCTGCATGCTTTCTTTAGCAGACACACTCAGTAGAAGACATATATCTATCCTCAATGGATGTCTGCATGCTTTCTTTAGTAGACACACTCAGTAGAAGACATATATCTATCCTCAATGGATGTCTGCATGCTTTCTTTAGCAGACACACTCAGTAGAAGACATATATCTATCCTCAATGGATGTCTGCATGCTTTCTTTAGCAGACACACTCAGTAGAAGACATATATCTATCCTCAATGGATGTCTGCATGCTTTCTTTAGCAGACACACTCAGTAGAAGACATATATCTATCCTCAATGGATGTCTGCATGCTTTCTTTAGCAGACACACTCAGTAGAAGACATATATCTATCCTCAATGGATGTCTGCATGCTTTCTTTAGCAGACACACTCAGTAGAAGACATATATCTATCCTCAATGGATGTCTGCATGCTTTCTTTAGCAGACACACTCAGTAGAAGACATATATCTATCCTCAATGGATGTCTGCATGCTTTCTTTAGTAGACACACTCAGTAGAAGACATATATCTATCCTCAATGGATGTCTGCATGCTTTCTTTAGCAGACACACTCAGTAGAAGACATATATCTATCCTCAATGGATGTCTGCATGCTTTCTTTAGTAGACACACTCAGTAGAAGACATATATATATCCTCAATGGATGTCTGCATGCTTTCTTTAGCAGACACACTCAGTAGAAGACATATATCTATCCTCAATGGATGTCTGCATGCTTTCTTTAGCAGACACACTCAGTAGAAGACATATATCTATCCTCAATGGATGTCTGCATGCTTTCTTTAGCAGACACACTCAGTAGAAGACATATATCTATCCTCAATGGATGTCTGCATGCTTTCTTTAGTAGACACACTCAGTAGAAGACATATATCTATCCTCAATGGATGTCTGCATGCTTTCTTTAGCAGACACACTCAGTAGAAGACATATATCTATCCTCAATGGATGTCTGCATGCTTTCTTTAGCAGACACACTCAGTAGAAGACATATATCTATCCTCAATGGATGTCTGCATGCTTTCTTTAGTAGACACACTCAGTAGAAGACATATATCTATCCTCAATGGATGTCTGCATGCTTTCTTTAGCAGACACACTCAGTAGAAGACATATATCTATCCTCAATGGATGTCTGCATGCTTTCTTTAGCAGACACACTCAGTAGAAGACATATATCTATCCTCAATGGATGTCTGCATGCTTTCTTTAGCAGACACACTCAGTAGAAGACATATATCTATCCTCAATGGATGTCTGCATGCTTTCTTTAGTAGACACACTCAGTAGAAGACATATATCTATCCTCAATGGATGTCTGCATGCTTTCTTTAGCAGACACACTCAGTAGAAGACATATATCTATCCTCAATGGATGTCTGCATGCTTTCTTTAGCAGACACACTCAGTAGAAGACATATATCTATCCTCAATGGATGTCTGCATGCTTTCTTTAGCAGACACACTCAGTAGAAGACATATATCTATCCTCAATGGATGTCTGCATGCTTTCTTTAGTAGACACACTCAGTAGAAGACATATATCTATCCTCAATGGGTGACTGCTTTCTTTTTTTAGTAGATGGGTGACTGCTTTCTTTCTTGTGTTAATACACCTTGTAGAAGACAGTTACATATCTAGACAGCAAGAATTAAACATACTTTGGAGCAATGGTTGAAACACATCTAGTGATCTGCCCTCAATGAGTGGTTGCTTTCTTCCTCGTGCTTACGCACCTATTTATGACACACATTATCACATAGGTGTAACCACTTACACCTTATGACAGATGACATCATCAAGACATTGTCTATTGCTCCACAGTAGCTACCAAGTTGTTACACCTGTAATGTGTGTCCAAACAAATAAATCATACATAAGATATCACATTCATTCTATTAAGCGAACATGCCCTAATTAAACTCAAAGATCGGTGATGAAAACAATCCTGAAAGGTCCACTTAAACGATCAGACTTTCCGGTTTCTTGGTTCTTATTACATGAAACTTTTTTCCAAAAATTTTGTATATTTCGACCTCTTTGCGCAGTTTTCATCAGCAGAATGATGTGACACACCGATAAAGTCATTTTACTGATGAACATCGCTAGAAGTAGTCAAAATATACAACTGGAAAGAACAAGTTTCTTGAGAGGTAAATATGTCAAGTAACATTTGACATATTTTCGCGTCTTGAATACTTGTTAAGCATAGAATGCACATAGCAGAACGAATACGGTACAACACTAACCATGGCTTCATGTCGCTGTCTGTTGTGGCTCTCCTGGTGACTGAGATTACGATACAACTCCTCCATGTCTCGCGTGACATGACCAAGGAAGGCACGAAGGTCAGCCTTGTCCTGCATGGACGCCTTGTGTAGCCAGCGCACTCGTCGCCGGTCAATGTAGCCACGGGCAACGCTCTGGCACTTGATCACTGACCACAGGTTCTTGTCCAGGACAAGATTGAGCTGCTCCACGTGGTAGTACTTGAGGAAAATCTGGTGAGCAAGAACAGTAAAAAATATAAGCAAGCGAAAAATGTACAACTCAAAACACGTCCAAAAGCACTCAATTCAATGGTCGTACTTGAGGAAGATCTGGGTGGGCAAAAACAGTAATACTAATAATATATTTCTTACATAGCACCCCATCCAAATAATTGTTCTGGGGGTTTTACAGTGGTTATTACAAATAAATTAATAACATATAAAACCACATATATATTTTAAAATATTATTGTGTTAAATATGCTAACATTACTACTAAATAAAATTAACTATATTGTCTTAAAAATAAATATAAAAACACATGTATACAACTATTTAATAACAACAATAGATTCACCATAATAAAAAATAATGAAAATAAATGTATGAATAATTAATTACGATCATTGAATGTTAAAATAATTGGTAAAAAGATGTGTCTTGAGTGCCACTTTAAACTGATTAACCAAGCAGTTGTCAACTGTAAGTGAGTACATGGTAGTATTTAAGGAAGATCTGGTGGGAAAGAACTGTCAAAAATAGGGGATAAGCAAGGGAACAACTTATAACTCAAGACACATTCAAAAGCACTCAATTCAACGGTCGCTAGCACCCTTACAGATGGTCTGACACTGACGATTTTGGTATCCTTTTGGAAGCTTTCGGTTCTTCTAGCATATAAATGGGTTTCCAATACTCAAACAACAAAACAACCTATAAACAGGCCAACAATTGTGCCAGGATGATCTGATGGGCAAGAATTGTCAGTGAAAAAGAACAGTAATTTGTGTGTTTGATGGCAAAATGTTTGTAAATATAAATATTCAATGCTGTCTCTGTATACATTCATGTCATCATGCAAATGTATGGCGAGTTTTATTAATAAAGCAAGACTTGATTAGAATTGAACAAAACAGATAAGATGGCATTTGACAGTATATATATATATATATATATATATATATAATTCACCTTTGACTTTCCAATCTCAAAATCTTTGAGCCTGGATTTCTTCATTATCTTTGTACAATTGGCTATTGATGGATCAGCTTTGTCTATTGTCTTGAATGCAATGAAACGATATCTGAAAACAGATGAAACATTAATAATGAATGCAGCGTAGAGTACTATGATCTGATACAGCTTTATGTCATATCCTACGTGATACAAAGCGAAAGGTTATTTACTGCAGACACAGGTAGTTTTTCTCTGGAGATGTCCATCTGCTTCTGGACAAATTCAAAAGTGAAGATAAGTTCTATACAATCCTTAGGACTGCTCTGGGAAGCATTCAGCCATGCTGCAATTAATGCGTGAAGACTATTCATACACAAATATCCACCACTGTCTTTACCCAGGTACTCATTCCTACAGCTGAGTGAACTGCAGCAACATAGAGTGAATGAACTTGTCCAAGGTTTGACATAGCAACACAACATAGAGTGAATGAACTTGTCCAAGGTTCGACACAGCAACACAACATAGAGTGAATGAACTTGTCCAAGGTTCGACACAGCAGCACAACATAGAGTGAATGAACTTGTCCAAGGTTCGACACAGCAGCACAACATAGAGTGAATGAACTTGTCCAAGGTTCGACACAGCAGCACAACATAGAGTGAATGAACTTGTCCAAGGTTCGACACAGCAGCACAACATAGAGTGAATGAACTTGTCCAAGGTTCGACACAGCAGCACAACATAGAGTGAATGAACTTGTCCAAGGTTCGACACAGCAGCACAACATAGAGTGAATGAACTTGTCCAAGGTTCGACACAGCAGCACAACATAGAGTGAATGAACTTGTCCAAGGTTCGACACAGCAGCACAACATAGAGTGAATGAACTTGTCCAAGGTTCGACACAGCAGCACAACATAGAGTGAATGAACTTGTCCAAGGTTCGACATAGCAGCACAACATAGAGTGAATGAACTTGTCCAAGGTTCGACATAGCAGCACAACATAGAGTGAATGAACTTGTCCAAGGTTCGACATAGCAGCACAACATATAGTGAATGAACTTGTCCAAGGTTCGAAGCGGCAGCACAAGATTCGAAACCTGGGTTCTCTCGATTGCGAGTCCAATGCTCTAGCCACTGTGCCACTACGCTCCACATATTGTTCTCTGTTGTTAATTAGTAGCTGCAGTCTCGATTAGCTAAAACTTCACACAGGTGGAGCCACTTACCGACTAAAGAAAACCTCAAACGGCAATCGGGTCGCGTATCCTTGGCGACGGATTCGGATCGTTTCCATGACACCTGTGTACCTGAGTTGTTGCAGAACCAACTTCGTCTGGAAGAGTTCTGGGTGCTTGTCTGCATTCGGCTTGATACATCTTCAAAAGAAACAAATTAAATATCTCATCTTACTTTTATATTAATTAGATCTCTCCTGAATAATGCATAATTATTATTTTAGTACAGCACAATGAATATTCTTGTTCCATTGCTAATTAAATAATAATTAAGCCTTCCCAGAATAGATATTGTATTAAAAGGACAGTTCTTGACTAAAATGGTATTTTTGTTAATCACAAACTGTGCACATTTAGGAAACATATAACCTTCATTGTTACCAAATCATTAGGTCATAATACCTTCTCCTGTTTAATTTTAGCTGCAATAATGAGAACCTAGAGCCTACCTGACAAAGTGTGGTCCAGCATCTAGCAGCTTGCCCATGAGATCTGTGAGGGAATTCTGCAAGAAACATTTGCCGTTTGACAACACCAATCCAGCAACAACATGCCATGCCAACAGAGCTGTTTGACAACAACACCAACCAGCAACAACATGCTATACCAATACAGCAGTTTGACAACAACACCAACCAGCAACACCATGCCATGCCAACAGGGCTGTTTGACAACAACACCAATCAACAACACCATTCCATGCCAGCAGGGCTGTTTGACAACAACACCAATCCAGCAACAACATGCCATGCCAACAGAGCTGTTTGACAACAACACCAACCAGCAACAACGTGCTATGCCAACAGGGCTGTTTGACAACAACACCAACCAGAAACAACGTGCCATGCCAACAGAGCTGTTTGACAACAACACCAACCAGCAACAACGTGCTATGCCAACAGGGCTGTTTGACAACACCAACCCAACATGCCATGCCAACAGAGCTGTTTGACAACAACACCAACCAGCAACAACATGCCATACAAATAACAGCTGTTTGACAATAACAATCGACCCACAAAAAACATGCTAAAGACAAACAAATCTTATTTTAAATGTTTGTTTTTATTTTGTCAACTGACAATGACAGTGTATTTGATCGTGGACCATCCTCGCATGCCAGGGGTCGTTGGTGCTGATTACGTCAGTGCCAGCCAGCAGTACCCCCTGGCTGATCGCTTTGCGAAACTCTGAATTTAAGCTCAGCCTATGAAATCGCTCACTATCGAAATCTCGGCAGTTGGTCATAATAAAACTAATTTCAACCAACCGTGGCTCATGTTACATGCAATTTTTAGGAAGTAGAAGCAATTATTCAAATACACGATACCGTTCAGCTGCTCGTGCTAATGGGCGAACGGGTCATTATATATTGGGATTCCCAGAAGTCGTTTATCCGTCTTCAAATTGGGGCGGGTATATGCGCTGTTCTCACGGGTGATGCAGTCGCGACTGGCGAAGTCAATTATTAGACTCAGCTAACTTCCGCACTTCGCATAGGGGATCAGCCAGGGCTAGTTTTGCACGGCAAACAGCCCTGGCTTGCGAGGATGTCGTGGACTGAATATTCAGTTTAAATGTAATGTTTCAGTGTATATAAGATACTAAGAAATTTGCCAATACACTTTCCAGTCACCCATCGAGAGTTTCCTACAAGTCTCAATAAAGTTACATGTTCCACCTTCATAACTAAAACATAACTAAAACATAACTAAAACATACCAACAATACAATTTCATCAAAGCCAGCTATGTCAAGAAGAAATCAATGCAGATATGAGAAAATGGTAGAAAGTGACCCTTTATTTAACTTAGGTTCAATGAAGATCTGACCTTACTCAAAAATCACCGTGATGGTCAGATGACTGTAAGCAGCGATAGAAATAAGCCAGAATATTTACTTGTCTGCCGGACAAGTAAGTTTTGAAATCTACTTGTCTGCCAAAATTTTAACTTGTCTGAGTGGTTGTGAAGGGGAATCGACGCTTCGTAAAAAGTCTGTCATATTTTTATGACAACAACACAATGTTCCTGCTGTTTTGTTGCATGTACATCTGAGTGACTTGCGATCAAGGACACAATTTGATTTCATCTTCAAATTTTGAAATTGCAAAATTATATTTGCAACTATTTTCCAGTCCATTATTATTCATCACGAATATTAAAAGTAGACATGTTACATGATGTATCCAATATTTTAGTGATGCTGATATGAACGCTTTTATTAATAACAAATAATGATAGGAATGAGACAATTGTTTCCTTGCTATTTGTTTTATAATTTGCAAAAACTGTTTGTTTAATATGGTATATATATAACATATAACACTGCTGTAAAATTTTGGCACCAGTTTGTCATTGAAGATGCCACTCAACCATCAGGAACACGACCAATCTAAAGCCAAGAAATGTTGTCAAAAAAATCATAATAAACTATATAATCTGATAATATTTTGTTAAACATCTATGAATTTCAATATTAACAAAGTTCTGTATTTTACAAACGAAGATAATATTCAATTGATCATCAGCAAACAAACGCATATTTTTTCCTAAATATTATGTTACCATTTCAATGATGATAAAACACTTTTAACAGTGCCTGAATTACATTTACAAGGCAAAAAATAATTTATAGATTTAGTTACATTGTAACGTCGTAGTTAGCGGAAGCCGACAAGTCAACGGCGGTTGGCACCATAATTCGGTTTTGAAAACTCGCAATTTATGGTTAAGATAAATGTTACATAGATACAACAACACTTCTGAAATTTAATTAATATTCCATTTATCAACCAGCACCATAGATTTACCGGAGAGCCAGTTACAAGTTTTGAAAATTGTCACCGATCTGGATCGGCTAACGACGTTCGATGACTTGGTCCTGGAAGACTGCCGAGTCCGCGTGGGTTAGGCGTAATAATGGTTAAAACTATATAATTTAAAAAAAAACTGGTAGCGATACAAAGTCTACTATTTCCAAAGTTCATCAAATATGATCCGTGAGCGGAAGCCAGCTGTACGTCAGCCAAACTGAACGATTTACGATTGTGTGAAATACAGCCTCAATCAACGATGGCTGATGCGGAGTCTGTCCTACGCGTATGACAGAGCTAGGTCGGTGCACTCAGCGGATGACCCTGTTAACGCAGGCACTAAACTCGGTCGAACACTAACGTACAACACACTGGCGGTGGAATGACAAGACGCCGACACACTAACAAAATTGGAACGCGCGAACTTCATTTACATTTGAATTTCCTCAAATAAAAAGTTTGTAATGTTGCACGCATCACTACTTAATGTAAATTTTCACTTGTCCGGGCCAAAAATCACTTGTCCCGGACAAACGGACAAGTGCTATTTCGAACGCTGCTATAAGGATCATCTTAGAATGTCGATGTCTGAAATCAGACAAAATTACTTTCTTATGGCCTCAGCCCCCTCACCCTCCCCTCAAAAAAAATGTTGTAAACATTTATATGATGATACCAATATATTAACAGTATTGGTCAGAAGCATAAAATATTGATGTCCAACGAAACTGCCTCTAATTTTGTCCGATATCAGACATCAACATTCTGAGATGATCCCTAATTGAAGGCTATGCTGAACATTAACTACACTGCATGGAGGAGTGAACAAGGACTAGCCCACTACTGACCTTGAACTTTGCCCCCTGTGTTCTCACGGCATTCTCGTAGATGGGTGTTCCCTGTGTCTGGCGCGCTCTGTAAAATAACATCTCCATACAGTAAACTGTCTGTACTATATTGCTATTGTTGTTAAATGTCAATAACATTGTTAACTGTAACACTATATTGATTATAGTTATTTGGATACATAAAATTATTAAATTCTCAGATGTCCGAAAACGTAAGGTACCGAAAAGTAATTCAAAGACACGCTGTTTGAATATTTATGAACACAAATCAGACCTGACATCTGTGTCTCATTCGACTACTCATGCTATTAACTGGGCTTTCTAATGTCATTGGTGAGAAGTTATATTTTTTAGAAGATCACTAATAATTACTGTAGAATAAAGATAATTAGGAAACAATGTTTACAGAGGTGACTGAAAACACAAGATACACAAAAAAATTAATTTTGTAGATTTTTAGTGTGTCCCAAACCATACAGAGTTCAAACAGATACCATCATTACAGTAACAAAACATACAACAATCCTGCAGTACATCATGAGACCACATCAGAATGAAACCACCGCTGAAGACATACCACAACAGAGTAAGGCTGCAGTATATCTAAAAATGATTTCTTTTTGCATTGCAAAATTTGACCCGCCACAGCAAATTGGGTATAAAGATGTAAACATGTGAAACAGAGCTGTGTACCTTTTTGTATTCCACAGATTATAAACTTTACTGTGATACCTCATTTGTTATCTTCTGTAATTTTCTATTTATTGCTAAACATTATGCAAACTTTTAAAATGCAACATTTTGGGAAAAATATATTTTAAACCAGAATGGAAAGAAAAAAGAAATGATCTATGATAAAACTTTATTTGTTCACAAGGTACATATACATAGCATGCATTTTGACTGAAAAACAGTAGCAATTAATGACATAATACTGATTGAACTGGAGTGAAGTAATTGCTGCAACATGTATAGTAAAACATCTTAATAATATTTCTTAAATTTTTGGCTAAATATGCTTTAACTTTTTCTAGTATACCTAAGTTATTTGATTTTATATATTATTTTATAACTAAGTTATTTTAATCCTAGATCATATCTTTATAATGCATTGATAATTGTCTAGTGCTGTTTTAAAGTTTCTCAGGTACTGTCAGTGCAGTAGGGATTCCCATTACACATTTTAGTTACAGCCCACATGGAGGCATTCTGTTTGATACTGGGACAATGGCAGGCAGTGAGCCTTGGCTGGTCCAACACACAGGGTTTCAGCATAATCTCTCCAGTCAGCCACCCCAGTGATCAGAGACAGGGCAAAGTCCACTATCCAGTTATGAATAGAGATCAGTGCAAGAGGGAAATAATAGGAAAATTTAGCATTTGGGGGGCCCTGAGGTGCCCGTAGAATGATTAAATCAAATACAGATTTCTTGTGTATAGTGGCACTACCACATGAAATGTCTATGCAAAATCAGAGTAAAAGTTACTGATGAGTTTTTGAAAAAATAGGCAAAATGTGACAACTTACCAGTTTCGGGGGTCCTGGGGGCCCTATGCGGCCCTTAGAATGATACAATCAAATACAGATTTCTTGCGCATAGTGGCAGTTCCCTAAGATACGTCTATGCAAAATTAGAGAAAAAGTCGCTGAACGATTTCCGAGATATGGCAGCTAACGGTGGACGGCGGACGCAGAGTGATGGCATAAGTCCATTGGACCTTCGGCCCAAAGGACTAAAAAGGGCTATGTAAAAACACAATGCCAGAGCAACCATACATTCAGTATTTTGGATTATTCGTTGAGGAAACTGAACTGGACATTGAAAGACGAGACAACAGGGCAAAATCACAACATTGATGGCACATGACTTAGTCAGCTATTTTTGGCTTGTGTGCAGAATGGGCCTGTTCTACTTAATACCTGGCTCGCTGTGGCAGCTAGGGCACAAATGCTGCATTGTGTCAGGAAATATGCATGAAACCCAGTTCCTCAATGGGACACCAGGTGGCAGCACTCATGTTTCCCCCCACAGGACACCAGGTGACAGCACGTTCGTCATTAAAATGTTCCCAAAGACAGCATTTTACAAGCGTCAGTGACTATGATAAGGGTCACCTCATGGATTCAATGGACGCTCTACGCTATCCGCATGTGCATATGAATAAATAGATCAACGTACATGAAAATAAGCGTGTCTGTATTAAGAAAATTGAAATCACAAACATGCATGATATTTAAAGGTGCGTGCATGAGAGTATGACACGAATGCCAGATATGTGAGTCTCACGCTAAATGTGTGAGATTTGGTACCTCGGTGAAAGAAAGAGTGAGCCAACCTTGCTTTGAGTTTGCGGCCCGCCTGCTTTGAAAGACTCTTGGTGCCACTGCCCGACAACTCTGGAGCCTTGCACAGCAGGATCGACTGACGACTTCGCTTCGGTGTGTTCGAACTGAAAGTAAAGGTGAGTTCTTATATAGCGCAGTACGACTGCTCAAAGCACTATACACTTTACTCCCTGGCAGACCTGTTCAATCGAACACCATCTCGACTTCTCTGGGAAGCATTCAGCCATGCTGCAATTAATGCACAAATACTATATGTACACCAATAGTCACCACTATCTATAGCCAGGTACTCAATGGTACAGCTGAGTGAACTGGAGCAACATAGGGTGAACGACCTTGCGCAAGGGTTGACACGGCTGCACAGGATTCGAACCCGGGTTCTCTCAATTGAGAGTCCGCAGCTCTAGCCACTCCGCTACTGCGCTCCACAAAGTCACATCCACCACATCTCTCAGCATTTGCTTAACCAAACTGCGTAACAAAACAATTATAAATTAAGTAACAAAATCACAACATTTATGTTTCTATGGCATTGAATTCCAAAATTGAAAGTTTTGTTTTGGTAACAAGTACTCAAAGTTATTTACTTGAAAGGCAACAAGCTGTTGAAGAAATGCTACTTGTTTTTAGCAGGTGCTAGCTGTCTTCCCTACATTTGGTAATTAAAATGATTTCCTAAGCAATTGAGAGGAGTATAAATTTCCACTGAATCAATTGTTAAGATAAACCTGTTCACTGATCTATCTTGGAAGCATGGAAGAGATCGCTCATAAACTGTCACTTACTTGAAGTAGAGGGATCCAGTGTCTGTGATCGAGGCGTGAAAGAGGTCACTCACAAACTGACTGTCACTGTCCTTCATCAGATTGAGTAGGTTCCAGCTGAGTGTGTCACGGTTCTTCTCCAGGAATCTCCGCACATCATACGTCACCTGCAGATATAGACTCACGCTGACCAAAAGATAGACTCACGCTGACCGAAATGCTGGGAAATATATTGTGTGTGAGAATCTCCCAAAGTATCTTGTATGGGAGAATTTCCCAATGTATCTTGTGTGTGAGAATATCCCAATGTATCTTGTGAGGGAGAATCTCCCAAAGTATCTTGTGAGGGATAATCTCCCAATGTATCTTGTGAGGGAGAATCTCCCAATGTATCTTGTGTGGGAGAATATCCCAATGTATCTTGTGAGGGATAATCTCCCAATGTATCTTGTGAGGGAGAATCTCCCAATGTATCTTGTGTGGGAGAATATCCCAATGTATCTTGTGAGAGAGAATCTCCCAATGTATCTTGTGAGGGAGAATCTCCCAATGTATATTGTGTGGGAGAATATCCCAATGTATCTGGTTAGGAAGAATATCCCAATGTATCCTGTGTGGGAGAATATCCCAATGTATCTGGTGAGGAAGAATCTCCCAATGTATCTTGTGAGGGATAATCTCCCAATGCATCTGGTGAAGAAGAATCTCTCAATGTATCTTGTGAGGAAGAATATCCCAATGTATCTTGTGTGGGAGAATATCCCAATGTATCTGGTGAGGAAGAATATCCCAATGTATCTTGTGAGGGAGAATATCCCAATGTATCTGGTGAGGAAGAATCTCCCAATGTATCCTGTGTGGGAGAATATCCCAATGTATCTGGTGAGGAAGAATCTCCCAATGTATCTTGTGAGGGAGAATTTCCCAATGTATATTGTGTGGGAGAATATCCCAATGTATCTGGTGAGGAAGAATATCCCAATGTTTCTTGTGTGGGAGAATATCCCAATGTATCAGGTGAGGAAGAATATCCCAATGTATCCTGTGTGGGAGAATATCCCAATGTATCTGGTGAGGAAGAATCTCCCAATGTATCTTGTGAGGGAGAATCTCCCAATGTATATTGTGTGAGAGAATCTCCCAATGCATCTGGTGAGGAAGAATCTCCCAATGTATCTTGTGAGGAAGGATATCCCAATTTATTTTGTGTGGGAGAATATCCCAATGTATCTGGTGAGGAAGAATATCCCAATGTATCTTGTGTGGGAGAATATCCCAATGTATCTGGTGAGGAAGAATCTCCCAATGTATCTTGTGAGGGAGAATATCCCAATGTATCTGGTGAGGAGGAATCTCCCAATGTACCTTGCGTGGGAGAATATCCCAATGTATCTGGTGAGGAAGAATATCCCAATGTATCTTGTGTGGGAGAATATCCCAATGTATCTGGTGAGGAAGAATCTCCCAATGTATCTTGTGAGGGAGAATCTCCCAATGCATCTGGTGAGGAAGAATCTCCCAATGTATCTTGTGAAGAAGAATATCCCAATGTATCTTGTGTGGGAGAATATCCCAATGTATCTGGTGAGGAAGAATCTCCCAATGTATCTTGTGAGGAAGAATATCCCAATGTAACTTGTGTGGGAGAATATCCCAATGCATCTGGTGAGGGAGAATCTCTCAATGTATCTTGTCTGTGAGACTCTCCCGATGTATCTGGTGAGGAAGAATCTCCCAATGTATCTTGTGAGGAAGAATATCCCAATGTATCTTGTGTGGGAGAATATCCCAATGTATCTGGTGAGGGAGAATCTCCCAATGTATCTTGTGTGGGAGAATATCCCAATGTATCTGGTCAGGGAGAATCTCCCAATGTATCTTGTGAGGGAGAATCTCCCAATGTATCTTGTGAGGGAGAATCTCCCAATGTAGGTTGTGAGGGAGAATTTCCCAATGTATCTTGTGAGGGAGAATCTCCCAATGTATCTTGTGAGGGAGAATCTCCCAATGTAGGTTGTGAGGGAGAATCTCCCAATGTATCTTGTGTGGGAGAATATCCCAATGTATCTGGTGAGGGAGAATCTCCCAATGTATCTGGTGAGGAAGAATCTCCCAATGTATCTTGTGAGGAAGAATATCCCAATGTATCTTGTGTGGGAGAATATCCCAATGTATCTGGTGAGGGAGAATCTCCAAATGTATCTTGTGAGGGAGAATCTCCCAATGTATCTTGTGAGGGAGAATCTCCCAATGTAGGTTGTGAGGGAGAATCTCCCAATGTATCTTGTGAGGGATAATCTCCCAATATATCTTGTGAGGGAGAATCTCCCAATAAATCTTGTGTGTGAGAATCTCCCAATCTATCTTGTATAACGTGTTGCTTGATAATTAACTACATATTATTTATTGGTTCCCTAATGGGAGCATCATTTCTACACTGACTAGTCTGTATATTAACATAATGTGGAAAATACAACAATATAATATAAATGTGTCAAAAGGCCAGCATAATTTCTGTACGAGTCGTGTGACTTACCGGGCCAGCATAATGGTTGATAGTAAAGAAGGGTGCGTTGCCCTTGGGCCGCTGAAACAGCTGTTTCTTTGTCAGGTTCTTTGAGAGTTTATCGAGCAGAGTGAGGTCAGACGCCTTCGGGAAACGACTCTCCTCATCCACCAGAGAGAAGATACCAATCGGGTTCTGAAACAGACTTCCTTTGTAAACTTGTCCTAACTTTGCCAAATACACCAAAATGAGAGAAAGACTGATTTGCAGTTTGAGCAAACGTGAAGACCCACAGAGTCATCAGTGAAAGACAAGATCTACGGCCCTCTGGAAGACCTGCAACGACCTACATTCAAGAAACCAGAGTTGCAGTTTGAGCAAACGCCGAAGAAAGAAAGAAGAAAACAAGCAGAGAAAAGAAACCAATCAGGTTCTTAAACATACTTCCTTTGTAAACCTTGTCATAACTTTGATCAAATACAATAACAGATATGTTACAAAGATGTCCTGAACTAAATGGCTACATTGCGATATATAATTTAAAAAATTAAGTTAACTGACAATGATACTCATTTATTTATTCATTTTTATGTGGAATGGAAGTTGTTCTATAATGCCTGACGTCAGATGTGGAATGTATTGGGTGTTTCACAGCACCAAAACATGTACATGTTAGTTACTGACAGCATGACACCTTCATGACACCTTCATGACACCTTCATGATACCTTCTTGACACACCTTTCTTTTGAAAGGGCAGCTTTCATTTGTGTTGCAACCACAACGAAACACATTATAGAAAGGTCAGTAAACTTACATTTGTGACAATGAGACAGAACAAGATGGAACCAATGTAAACTCTCTCAAGGAAATTTGGTGTGCTTTGCGATATGCAAACATAATATCTAGATTGGTATATTTTTATGCGATGGAACATAAATCTAGTGATTGTCGGAACCACTGGTAGGTGTCAATCATTCCATCGACATTCCATAACTTAATCTAGATGTTATGCATTTGTATTGTCAGACATGTTGTATTACATCAATATTTAACTATGCATGAAATATGACTCCGATGCGAAGCGTATACCAAATGCTACATTTTATACCAGTTCTACCTTGTTCCGTGGTTTACACAGAGCCACACTTGTGTTGCCAGCACAACAAAACACATTATGGACAGGGCTGTAAGCCTACATTAGAGTTACCACTATATACATTAAGAATTGAAGAGACAGACTGACCACGATAAATCATTGCCTTCATATTGTTGGACAGGTTATATGTATTACATCAATATCTAATCATGCATAAAGTTTGAGTCTATGTGATGATATATCGCTAGTCGCTATGTTGTCGTCGTCGTTCCTACAAGTCTAATGTGAAGCATACACCAAATGCTACAGTTCCGCCTTGTTCCGTCGTTTACAGAGGCCCACACTTGTGTTACCAGGACAACAAAATACATTACGGACTGTGCAGTAAGCCTACATTAGAGTTACCACAATAAGCATTATTATACATATATTAATATGTATATATATAAAAAGAATTGAAGAAACAAACAAACCTCGAGAAAGAGATCAACGAGTGACCTGTTATCCGTGTACTTGATGTCCTTTGCCTTGATTCCTTCCCTCTTATATTCATCCATCTCCCACTGGAAGACCTGCTGGTTGAAGTAATACTGCAGCTGTTCGTTCGTCGCATTGATGCACAGCTGCTCAAAGCTGTTCGTTTCAAAGTTCTCAAAGCCGGCCATGTCGAGTATGCCAATCGAAGGACCAGCCGTGTGCCTACAAAACACACAAAGTTTTTAAATTGTGCCATGTTGAGTGTGTTTTTTTCTTCATAATAATACCATATTATTGGATGCACAGTAATAATTTATGTTTTACTACTTAATTACAATCATGTTTTAATAAATATGCATTAATGCAATTGGTACAGCAATTCAAACTCAACATATGGTGATAATCTATAATATATTACGTATTTAAAAAAATGAAATTGTTAATACTCTTATGTAAACTAAATGTATTAGTAACTACATGTTTGCATTTTTGTTCCAAATTTATGTGTCTGGATTAACACATTTTTTCAGATTAAAGACATGTCAGTCTTCACAAAATGCAGTTCATATAAAATGATGTCCATATATATATAATACAGGTTTCTAGGGTAATGATGTTCTGCTGTGCACATGAAAGATGATGCGTAAGTTACGAAGTGTCTGCTCACCTCTTGGTGTCCGGCTGCAACATGACATTGATCTGTCGCACAATCCAGCCAAAGACACGACTGTATAGAGTCTTTACCAAGGCATCCCGACCATCGTTTGCCCCCACATGGTCCTTCAATGTCACAATCTCCTCCCCTGGTAACCATGGCAACATCGCAGTGACAGTCACATCTCCAATGCCATTGGACGATATTTTAACAGTTTAATTAAGAGCTGGCAAAAACTGACTGGACTTGGACAAAAAGTATGGAAACATCCACGAACTCATAAATTTGTATTTTTGAGCTCTGCAGACTTCATAGTCCTTTTTAGGGTAAAAGCAAGGGCAGGTTCTTAAAAGAAATAATTACATAAGTTGGTTTCATTATCACAAGTATGCTCAACTCTTTAAAACAGTATGGTTCCATTCACCTATAAAGGTATAAATTTAAAAAGGTAAAAGAATCCAATACTTTTTATTGTAAAATCATATCATCTTATCTACCGACACAAAGGAGAGTGTTACCTCCGAGATGTGTAACTTTGGAGATGAGAGCTGCAGCCAACATCTCAGCACGCACTGCAAGTAGCAGAGCGGCTGAAACAACAAGACAGTCACTTCAAACACCAGTCTTTTTGGTGGACACACATACTTGTACACTGCATCTCCAAACTAAAGTACTAGAATCTAATGTCATCATAATCGAACTAACGCATGTGTGAGTGTGTGTGTGTGAGTGTGTGTGTGTCTGTGTGTGTCTGTGTGTATCTGTGTGTGTGTCTGTGTGCGTATGTGTCTGTGTGTGTGTGTGTGTGTGTGTGTGTGTGTGTGTGTGTGTGTGTGTGTGTGCGTGTGTTTGTCTGTGTGCATGTGTGTGCAATGTGTCTGTGTGTGCATGCGATGTGTCTGTGTGGTGTGTGTGTGTGTGAGTGTGCGTGTGTGTGTGGTGTGTGTGTGTGTGCGTGTGTGTGTGTCTGTGAGTGTGTCTGTGTGTCATGTGTGTGTGTGTGTGTGTCTCGTGTGTGTCTGTTTCGTATGTGTGTGTGGTGTGTGTGTGCGTGTGTGTGTCGTGTGTGTGTGTGTGTGTGTGTGTGTGTGTGTGTGTGTGTGTGTGTGTGTGTGTGTGTGCATGCACACATGTGTGTGCTCGTGCGTGTGTCTACAGGTATGTTAATCTTTTCCTGCTAGATGGCTTGCCTTTTGGGTATTAAACATTCATGGATTAACCTATGACCATTCCAAAAAGTAACACCTTTATTATTTTAACATTCATAATGTTGTGTGTATTTTCTGCGATTGATCTGAGGAACACAGATCAGCTGGAAACACTTTACATAACTTGCATTACCGTGAAAAACTGTCTGAAATTTACATAATAATAATACAAAATAATAATAAATAAATTACTTCTTAACCGCCAATATCCTCAGACAATCCAAGCTCAGTGGCACAAAAGCAAAGGATTAAGCATTCTCGTACTCATGTGCTAGGCGAAAGTCGTCAACAAATGAGTGGATGTGCAAGGAATCTAGGGAGGATAGGCGATATTAAAAAAGATAGGTTTCGGGTGATGGCGAAATGTAACAATATTTTCTGCTGATTTAACACTGACGGGAAGCGAATTCCATATAGTCAGTGTGGCAACTGAAAAAGCTCGAGTTCCAGCCTTTGTCTTAACTCTAGGTACAGATAGTAACTTTGAACTAGACGACTGGAGTTGTCTCTGCTGTCTTGCTGGGGTGAGCAATGAGTGTAAATGTGCAGGTTGTTTGGATGAAAGAGTTTGGTAGGTGATTGTACACATCTTAAACATAATGCGATATCGCACAGGGTTTTATAAATGGCACTGAGCGGGAGAAACAAGGAGTTTGTGTAACTACCCTTGCCAAACAATTCTGGACATGTTGAAGTTTTACAACATCCTTAATAACAATATTATGAAGGAGGGAATTACAATAATCAAGTCTGTTGCTAAAAAGAGCTGTTGCGAGTCTTAGCGACAGAAAGCGACATATATCAGCAAATGTTAATAGAAGATATTATGTTAATAGAAGATATAATAAATAGCACTATGAACTGATGTTGTCGTGACCCGAGACAAAATCACACACCCATTTCCATAGGGTCCTCATTTGGGATACACACTCCATCCGTTTCATCGTCGGTTTCAAACGAGATGTCACTGATATGCAAGATGGCTGCTAATAATGCAAGTATTCCGTCAACCTCCTGTCAGAAACAAGAAAACAAAGGCATTATTCAACTAGTATGTCCATTCATTCTTTTTGAATATTACCATTTTTCTAAAAGGTTTGCCGATAAAATGCATAACAGATTTATTGTTTCTATCATCACATTAACTTGAGCCACATTCACCATATGTGCTGATGAAGACTGGAAACAGCTTCAGTTAAGTATTGCACATCTTTATTTTTTTTAGAGCTAATTGATTGAGTGGACGATTGAGCCTATAGACAATTTTCTATTTTAAAGTGTATTGTTTTAGGACAGAAAATAAAGTATTTTTGATTTGATTGATTTGATTGCTATACAATTACTGACAAACCAGTTTCAACAAATGCAAAATATATATCATAACAATCACAGAAGAAAACAAATAAGAATCTGAGAAATTAAAGAAACTTTTTCCAGTGTTTGTAAAAAAAGACTACAGCAGCCTTCAGATGTACTGTCTCTGACCAGGTGTCTGTCAATTTCTAGCAGTGACAGTTAAACTACACACAGAAGTACAAGACACGTAATCAAGTATTATACTGCATCAGATCATCAATATAATATTTTATTTAAACACTTTGTATCAGTCAGACTTATTTTGTTTATATATCAGGTGTGTGTGTGTGTGTGTGTGCGTGTGTTTGTGTCTGTATGTATGACTTATTTTGTTTATATATCAGGTGTGTGTGCGTGTGTGTGTGCGTGTGCATGTGTGTGTGTTTGTGTCTGTATGTATGACTTATTTTGTTTATATATCAGGTGTGTGTGTGTGTGCATGTTTGTGCATGCACGTGCACAAACACACTTCGCAGTTCGAGTGTGCACACGTGCCGCCAGGAATAATACGCCGTGTATATTCCCTACAGCTTCCTTCCCTTCCCCTCACCTGTGCGCTGAAGCCAACTATGTCCATGGTCTGTTTGAGTTGGTCCCACATCTTCTGGTAATACTCGAACTCCTGCGGATTGTTGAACACGCGTGTTCCATCTGCCATCCGAAGGATCCTGCAACATAAATCCACATCTCAAGTTGTAGCAACTATCTCACACTTACAAATTGTCATTTTTATTACCAGACTGCTCATTTCAAAGTAAAAGGTAATGGTGTTCTTATATATCCAGTCCAAAGGACTGCTCAAAGTGCTTCACACTTTACTCCCTGTTCAATCAAATGAACTCCATCTGACTTCTCGGGGAAGCATTCAGCCATGCTACAATTACTGCATGAAAACTATTCATACACTAATATATACCACTGTCTATAGCAAGATAGTCATTCATACAGCTGAGTGAACTGGAGCAGCCAGTAGATTGAACAATTTTGCTAAAGGTTCGACACTACAGCACAGGATTAAAACCCAGATTCTCGCAATGTACCATGCTCCACAACTCCCTTTGATAGGAGGTTTACATATAATGGTCGTCAGCTGGTGACACTGACCTGAGGTCACCAGCTAGTGACACTGACCTGATGTCACCAGCTAGCGACACTGACCTGATGTCACCAGCTAGTGACACTGACATCAGGTCATCAACTAGTGACACTGACCCGAGGTCATCAACTAATGACACTGACCTGTGTTCATCGGGACTGTTGAGCAGGTTGTCCTGGAGCTGTTTCTCGTAGAGTCCAGCAAACATGTAGTAGAACATGTGGAAGTTGCTCTCACCCTCGCCGTGACTCAAGACGCGTGTTGACTCCAGCAGATACTCAAAGATGTGAACTGAAATGTCATGTAAAGTCCACATTAGAATGCTTAACCCATTAGAACCCAAACGCCTGCAAACGTCCGATCCGTCCACTTCCCCAACCGCCTAAATCTGTGTGACCTTTTTGACGACACATGGAGGTGGCGTCATTCCTATGGATATTTATGTCACTGGATTCTTTGGTGTATATACTGAGTACTATCATTGTCTATGATTTTGTACTGGAAGTTTTTTAATGAGCTATGTTTGGAAATATTTAACAATATTTAACAAGATTTAACAAGATTGCCATCCAGAGAATTAACTCTAGATGGCAGGTGGACAAGGAAGCCCTTTGGCATATCGAGAGTCCAACCCTTTTATCTACATATATCCAGCCCTTCTGAGGTATGTGTCGATTTTATTTTTAAACATATTCACACTACTAGCACCCACACAATCATCAGATAATCTGTTCCATTCATTCACAGTCCTTTGTGAAAATGAGAACTTTCTCACGTCTAATCTACACTGCTCCTTTACTAATGTAACTTCATGTCCTCTAGTCTTTCTATCTTTCTTAACCGAAAAAAACATATTTCTATCAATATTTTCATAACCATTCAA
Organism: Paraescarpia echinospica; assembly: GCA_020002185.1. Classification (NCBI taxonomy): domain Eukaryota; kingdom Metazoa; phylum Annelida; class Polychaeta; order Sabellida; family Siboglinidae; genus Paraescarpia; species Paraescarpia echinospica. The sequence goes on from CM034533.1 coordinate 27,604,689, forward strand.
TATTTTAAACACTTCTATCTGATCTCCTCTCAATCTCCTGGTCTCTAGTGTTGTTAAACCACATTCTTTTAGGCGTTTTTCATAACTAAGATCCCTCAGTTTTGGTATCATTTTAGTCGCTCTCCTCTGTACTCTTTCTAGCATATCTATGTCCTTCTTGCGGTATGGCCTCCACGCTTGTATACAATATTCTAAATGAGGCCTAACTATTGTTTTGTACAGCGGTATTATTAGTTCTTTTTCTTTATATGCTATATTTCGCCTAATCAATCCAAGGATTTGATTTCCCTTTGAAGCTGCAATTCCACACTGCTCTGAAACCTTCATGTCAGCACTAATTGTCAGCCCTAAGTCTTTTTCTTTTACAGTAGTACTTAGTACAGTTCCCCCATTGTATATTCTACATATTCGTTCCCATGTCCTGTGTGGAGGCATTTACATTTCCCAAAATTGAACAACATTTGCCACTTTTCAGACCATTTGATCAACCTGTCAAGATCATCTTGTAAATGCTGTCTATCTCCATCACTTTTAATCCTTCTAAACACTTTTGTATCATCTGCAAATTTCAACACCTTGCTAGCTATATCATCGTCCAAATCGTTTATATATATTAAGAATAATATAGGTCCCAGTACTGATCCCTGTGGAACCCCACTCAAAACTGATTTCCAGTTTGAAGCCTCCCCATCAACAACTACCCGTTGTCTTCTGTCAATCAGCCATTTTTCTATCCAGTTAATTATACCATTTCCTATGCCATGGGCTTTTAGTTTAAGCAGTAATCTCTGATGTGGCACTTTGTCGAAAGCTTTTTGAAAATCTAAGTAGATGATATCTACTGGTGATCCATCATCTACCCACTTAGTGATATCTTCCAAAAAACATAACATATTTGTTAAGCATGACCTCGCTTTTAGAAACCCATGTTGAGATGGGTTTATCAAGTTATGTTTAACAAGAAAATCCACCATGTGATCTTTAATTAGTCTTTCTAATAATTTACAAATCACCGATGTTAAACTAACTGGTCTATAATTATTTGACTTGTTTCTCGAACCTTTTTTAAATAACGGTATAATGTTTGCTTCTTTCCATTCTAAAGGAACCACTCCCTCTTCTAATGACAAGTTGAAAACTGTTGCAAGCGGTATGCTAATTTGTTCTACAATTTCCACTAGTAGTTTGGGTGGAATACCATCCACTCCAGGTGATTTATTTTCCTTCATAGCCCTAATTTTCTTAGCTACCATTTCTGGGGTTACAATTAACTGTCTTAAATAGTCTGATTCTGCCCCCTTGAACTTAGCCTCTGGTACTGGCTGTGAACTAGTGTCTTCTCTGGTAAACACTGAACTAAAATACTCATTTAGGTCTTCTGCCATTAAGAATCCTTCTGATATTATATTTCCAGCACTATCTTCTAGAGGACCGACCTTATCCTGAACTTTCTGTTTGCTTCGAACATACGCATAAAAACTCTTGCTGTCATGTTTTATATTACAAGCTAATTTATGTTCATAGCTTCTCTTTGAATTTCTAATTTCAGCTGTAGCTTGGTTTATTGCTTCTTTATAAATGTTGTAGTCTTCGTCATTGCCAGTACGTCTATATGACTTCCACATCATTTGTTTATACTTAATTTTTCTAATGGCTTCTTTCGATAAGTATTTCTTTCTGGTCCGTTTCCCTTGTTTTTTTAAGGGAACAAATTTATCTACGATGCACTCTATTTCATTCTTTAAGATATTCCAGCATTCTGTTGCTGTCTTATTCTTCAGTGTATTTTTCCAGTCTATCTTTGCTAAATATTTCCTCATTTCCTTATATCTTTCTTTGTGGAAATTTCTCCTGAACTGCTTTTTATTATTTCTTTCTGATTTTACATTGATGGTAAAATGTATCTGGTTGTGATCACTACTTCCCAGAGGCTCACATAATTTAACATTGTCAACTAATTCATTCTGTGAGGACAAAACTAAGTCTAACACATTCTCTTCCCTGGTTGGTTCTAGCACATGTTGAGAAAGGAAACTATCTTGTACTAAAACTAAAAACTTGTGGTCCTCACTACCCATACTCTGTAGAGATTTCCATTTTATATGCCCATGGTTAAAATCCCCCATAATAACACAGTCCCGTTTGCTCACTTCCCTTATAGCATTTTGTATTTTTTCATTCTCTTCTATGCTTATGTTTGGACTTCGATAAACTAATCCAACCGTTAACGTTGAGTTTCCTGTAACTATGTTACACCAAACAGCTTCTTCGCAATCTGCTTCTCTGTCTAATTTTATTTCATAAGCCTGGATAGATTCTTTAATATATAAAATAACTCCACCTCCCCTTCTTCCTATTCTATCTTTCCTAAACATTACATATCCTGTCAGTCCCAATTCGGCATCTGATATATCGGTGGTTGCCCATGATTCGGTTATACCTATTATGTGAGGGTCAATATCTTCTACCATAAAGTTTAGTTCATTTCTTTTGTTTACTATACTCCTTGCATTTAAACAAACACATTTATACCCAGCTTCAGAACAATTTTCCAGACTGTTCTTTGCTGAATTATTTTTGCTGCCTTTATCTATGCCTCCAGTTTCAGGCTTCTCTGCGAGTCCCCCCTGCGAATTTAGTTTAAATAGATACAACCTGTCCCACTGTCAACAGATCGCAGCAGATTCTCTGAGAATACTGCTGCACCATTTCCACTTAGATGGAGGCCATCTCTCATGTACACATCTTCTCTCCCAACAAAGTACCCCCATAAATCTATGAATCCCACGCCCTCTTCCTCACACATCTGCTCAACTAGTGCGTTGATCGCCATCCTCTTAGTTTCTGTATCTTGCCCCCCTTCCTCCCATTATTGGCAAAATTCCTGAGAGAATAACCTGTTCCACTCTTGTCTTCTTTAGCTTCCTCACTAGATGTCTGTACTTCTGAACTATACCAGTTGTTCCCTCCTTGTATGCATTGTTTGTCCTAATGTGTACTAGTATAGACCCTCCCTTGCCATGCCACAATACCTTCTCTACCCTTTCGGTCACATGCTCTATCCTAGCCCCCGGTAGACATACAACAACGTCCTTCCCCTCGCATATAGTCTTGTCTGTTTTTCTCAGAATTGAATCGCCCATAAACAATCTCTCTTTTCTCCTTGCCCCCTCAATCACTGCCTCGGAGTAGCTCCTCCGGTTTGCATATGTCTGGTTGTTGTCTTTTCCTCTTGTCGTCTTCTCTCCTGTCACATTCTCTTCCATTCCCTTCTTTCCTGTCACGTTTTCTCTTGTCCCCTTTCCTCCTGTCATCTTCTCTTCTAGCACATTTACTCTCACTTCCTTTCGTCCCTTCTTCTTTCCTCCCATCACATTTTCTTCTCTCCTCTCCCGTCCTTTTTCCCCGGCTACCTCCTTCACTACGGTCACTTTCTCCCCTGTCACCTTCACGCCTGTCATGTTTTCTGTTTTTTGCTGAACACTCTGTCTTCTTCCATCAGTCTTCTGTCTCACAGTCTTACCAACTGCCTCTGTGGTATCTACCTCTTCACCACCTGTATCGCTGTCGTGTCTCTCCTCGTTCTCTACAGTCTGACTACCTGCTGATCTATCCCCACTGGCCCGTTTTCTTTTCCTCTGCCGAACACTTTTCCTCCGTCCCTCTGTTTTCTCAATGTCTTGTTCCTTCACACCGGTCATCTTCCTTCCTCTCAGTCTCCTTTCTTCAGTCTCCGTGTCACAACTCTGCTCGTTCTGTGTTGTAGAATTCTCAACTCTCTCCGCGTCATCCCTCTCTGCACCATCTATTTCTATGTTGAGTCTCGCCTCCATCTCCTTCACTATATCCGTCAACTTACACACCTCCTTCATCAGACATTCCACCCTCAAACACCCCATACACCGAAAGGTGAATCCGTCATCTTTGGTCTCTGCCCATGATTTTGGACAACCAGACAACGCAAAATCCACCCAGCTCTGGCAGTCGTTGCAAACTAGGTGTCGTTTTGCCCTGAGTTGCCGCTTGCAAGGTGCCATATCAGAATTTATTTATGTTCAAAGTAGTTTTATGTAGTCTTTGAAAAGACTTTTCTGTGTACAATTTACACCAGATTGTTTAGGTTATAGTTAGTTATATTTGTTAACACACAGTGACACACCGTGCCTTACCTAGTTACGATGTCGATGACAATGTATTCAAGTTAGGCTTAGATACAAGGTAGTCTTTACAAAGACTGTTTCCTGTGTACTATTATACACTTTAAAAGATTGTTATTTCTTTAAAAGATTGTTATTTCAGGTTTTAATTACTCATCTAACTACACCGATTATCTCAAATAACGCTATTCTATTGTCGTTCACGGTACGCTAACTTCGCCAGTGACCTACTTTGTAAACAACGTTCCGATTACATTAACGTCCCCAATTATCGCTCGCAAATCGCCTACTTTTAATCTACCCTAGATTACTCCCTCTAGCTAACTTTAAAAAAAAAATATTGCTTAATATATATCTATAATTACGTTATGTATGCTATACGCTCAATAATATAACTTATCTTGATCAAATATCCTTATATTTTCGCAAGTTTGCTGCACCAAATTCAAATCAATTCACCACTGGAAGTCCCCCAAATGCATATTAACTGACAATGTTTACATAGACATGCAGACATTCTATAACAGCCCATTCAAACACAGCACATTATTTTTTCCACATTTAATTTAAATCTTAATGGTCTATTCAGAACCATCTCGTGCGGAATTAAATTTCCTATAAAACACAAGTTGCATTGTTATGAAATATAAAAGTTGCATACAACATCTAATGCACTCATATCATATTTCATTAAAATGGTGTGGGATCTAAAAGGTTAAATGAGGACCTGTGTACCATTTCACAAACACTTGTCAGCTCATAAGCCAATTTTGTTCCCTATAATCGATTTTGCTCCTAAACAGTGATATCGTATAGTGAAAATTGCCATCACCAGGAGGTGCCACCCAGATACCTTTGCTGGTGTGTTACAGAAATAGTGTCCTCTGTGATATGGTGGTGCCAGTGTGTCACAGAAATAGTGTCTTCTGTGATATGGTGGTGCCGGTATGTCACAGAAATAGTGTCCTACATGATATGGTGGTGCCAATGTGTCACAGAAATAATGTCCTCTGTCATATGGTGGTGCCAATGTGTTACAGAAATAGTGCCCTCTGTGATATGGTGGTGCCAGTGTATCACAGAAATAGTGTCCTCTGTCATATGATGGTGACAATGTGTCACAGAAATAGTGCCCTCTGTGATATGGTGGTGCCAATGTGTCACAGAAACAGCTTTTGAAAAAGCTCCTTACATTTAACAGCAAATTCAGTTTAATTATGTATTTTCTTTAGGAGCCCAGTAACTCAGCGAAATGGTCCCCTGGTGTTGAAATTATCTACTAGTTCAACAGACAAATATAATAAAGAATTCCTGTGTTCTTACAGTAATTCACTTGTCTCATTAAATTTTAAAACCTACTTATCCATAGTGAACAGACAACAAACTAGACTTATTAAAAAAATTTAGTTGCCCATTCTGCAAATGGCTTGGTTTACTTTTCCAGTGGTTCATTTGTTTGTCCTGTACAACCGGGAATATCGAGCCTTGAGGACATTTGGAATGATTAATTAATTTCAGGAATTTCCTTCTAACACACCGGGGGCCGGTTTCATGAAGCGTACTTAAAGTTAGGCAAGTACTTAGCATCACGTGTTTGCATAAACTCCGATGTTCGCTTATATTAAAAAACATGTCATTTACGAAGACAGTCGTCTTAGCGTTAACAAGGTTCTTAGCCACTTCATGAAACCGGCCCCAGTTGTATATATGTCACAACGTTCTGTGTTAGTGTAATATACCCAAACCTAGCCATGATACCTCATCAACAGATTCTCTATTTAAGTCACCTCGATATTATAAGTTTCTTTAATACTTTAATAGCACTTCTTATGTTCAGCTCAGAACTCTGTATCAGCCACATGTATGTGGCTACAGTGTTCTAGAGTTCAACTCAATATTGACCATCACATTGCACTAATTTATTCTATTTTGCCTTTGTGCAAACTCATTCAAATTGTAAATTGTTACAACTTACAGAAATAATTTTAATGAAAGTTGTTTTTTTACTCCCATAGTCACAGTTCGTTCTCTTAGATTGCACACACAAGCCAAAGAGACTCCACTGAACTAGGGTTGTTGAACTCACCCCCGAGAAGGTTGCCTTCGGGGTCAAACTTCATTTCAATGTACTTCCCAAACCGACTTGAGTTGTTATTCATCACGGTGACAGCATTGCCAAACGCTTCAAGTAGCGGGTTCACCTGCAACAGAAGAGAGACAAATACAATCCGCCATGGTGAAGACATTTCGGTTGAACCGAAAGACTAAAGATCAGCAGGAGGTCTCCTCAATTTGTTCTTGTATATGGTTATAGAAATGCAAAAAATGCCATCTTCACCTTGAGCCAATCTTTCTATATACACTAATAAAACACACCTAAATTATCCGGACACTTACTTCATACATCTAGACACAAATGAGAATTAGTGACAACATATCTATAAATTAATATGCTAACTTTGGATCATTGTGAGTGAATCTCCTCCGGGGCATCGAGGTCCACTTGCCTCTTTTTATGTTTATCAACGTCCTTGGCCATTGACATCTAATATACCAATTAATGATGCATTTCTGTAAAACAGAGTGATAGTCAGACTTATTTACTAACATGTTACTGCTATGCTGGCGTTTTCTAGAAGGCATTTCTCCCATAGAATTGATCAATTTACCAGATGACGCCAATGTAAACAAATGGTTTGTTGCTCCACGGGAGGGTGTCAGTTAGTATATATATATATATATAAAATGTCCAACAAACACCAACAGTATAACATTCTTCTTGCAACCTTGGAAAAAATGCCTCAACCAACTGTCGCAGTTTGATGGATGTTGGTGACAGCAGAAAACTGTAACACATTAAAGAGCAAGGCTTGCCTAAATTGATAAACAAGTATGCAGGACAGAACGAATTTGTGTCGCTTGTCTCACTGCTACTTACCTGAAGTATCTTCTCTTGTAGATTTCCACTCGTGTAGTTACACAGATGGGCAATCTGTTGCACCAGAAACTTGGTGCTCTCTGTCTTACCTGCAGCACAACACACAAACAAGGAATGGCAGATGCCCAGAGAGTGGAAGGGAAAATGAGGTGAGGATGACATAGACAGTGATGGGAAGAATGCGTGAAGAGAGATTTGGAGGGATTGGGAGAGGAGTGGAGAATGAGAGGGAAAGAGAGAGAAGGGAGTAGAGACAGTTGGTGGAGACAGCAGTGAAAGATAGAGGGAAGTGGAGACGGTTGGTGGAGACAGCAGTGAAAGATAGAGGGAAGTGAAGACAGTTGGTGGAGACAGCAGTGAAAGATAGAGGGGAGTGGAGACGGTTGGTGGAGACAGCAGTGAAAGATAGAGGGAAGTGAAGACAGTTGGTGGAGACAGCAGTGAAAGATAGAGGGGAGTGGAGACGGTTGGTGGACACAGCAGTGTAAGATAGAGGGAAGTGGAGACAGTTGGTGGAGACAGCAGTGAAAGATAGAGAGAGGGGAGTGGAGACAGTTGGTGGAGACAACAGTGAAAGATAGAGGGGAGTGGAGACAGTTGGTGGAGACAGCTGTGAAAGATAGAGGGGAGTGGAGACAGTTGGTGGAGACAGCAGTGAAAGATAGAGGGGAGTGGAGACAGTTGTTGGAGACAGCAGTGAAAGATAGAGGGAAGTGGAGACGGTTGGTGGAGACAGCAGTGAAAGATAGAGGGAAGTGAAGACAGTTGGTGGAGACAGCAGTGAAAGATAGAGGGGAGTGGAGACGGTTGGTGGAGACAGCAGTGAAAGATAGAGGGAAGTGAAGACAGTTGGTGGAGACAGCAGTGAAAGATAGAGGGGAGTGGAGACGGTTGGTGGACACAGCAGTGTAAGATAGAGGGAAGTGGAGACAGTTGGTGGAGACAGCAGTGAAAGATAGAGAGAGGGGAGTGGAGACAGTTGGTGGAGACAACAGTGAAAGATAGAGGGGAGTGGAGACAGTTGGTGGAGACAGCTGTGAAAGATAGAGGGGAGTGGAGACAGTTGGTGGAGACAGCAGTGAAAGATAGAGGGGAGTGGAGACAGTTGTTGGAGACAGCAGTGAAAGATAGAGGGAAGTGGAGACAGTTGGTGGAGACAGCAGTGAAAGATAGAGGGGAGTGGAGACAGTTGTTGGACACAGCAGTGAAAGATAGAGGGGAGTGGAGACAGTTGGTGGAGACAACAGTGAAAGATAGAGGGGAGTGGAGACAGTTGTTGGAGACAGCAGTAAAAGATAGAGGGAAGTGGAGACAGTTGGTGGAGACAGCAGTGAAATATAGAGGGGAGTGGAGACAGTTGGTGGAGACAGCAGTGTAAGATAGAGGGGAGTGGAGACAGTTGGTGGAGACAGCAGTGTAAGATAGAGGGGAGTGGAGACAGCAGTGAAAGAACAGTGGCGGGAAGAAAACAGAAATCTAGGATCAGAATCAAGGCCATCCCTACCCCTGACAGACAGGGAAACAACAGTCTAAGCATTTCTCAGACGATGTGTCCTCAAACTTTGTTCGACGTTTTTTAACCAACAACACCAGGGGCCTGTTTCATGAAGTGGCTAAGAACGTTGTTAACGCTAAGATGATTGTCTTAGTAAATGACGTGTTTTTTAATATAAGCAAACAGGAGTTTACGCAAACACGTGACGCTAAGTAACTGCGTAACTTTAAGTACGCTTCATGAAACCGGCCTCTAGTGTTGTAATGTTTGCCTAGTACCTACATACCACAGTACACTAACCAAATCAAAAAATCATACTTTTTAAAGACACAGGAACCAACTCAGTGAGCCACGAGTCCAGGATGAAACCAGATGATTTCAGCCACTTATCTTATGATCAGCACAATTAATAGAATCCATACGAACCACGTATCAAATCAGAATCACCAGCTCACAAGTGTCAACACCAGCACACAAGTGTCAATACCAGCACACAAGTAACTGCGTAACTTTAAGTACGCTTCATGAAACCGGCCTCTAGTGTTGTAATGTTTGCCTAGTACCTACATACCACAGTACACTAACCAAATCAAAAAATCATACTTTTTAAAGACACAGGAACCAACTCAGTGAGCCACGAGTCCAGGATGAAACCAGATGATTTCAGCCACTTATCTTATGATCAGCACAATTAATAGAATCCATACGAACCACGTATCAAATCAGAATCACCAGCTCACAAGTGTCAACACCAGCACACAAGTGTCAATACCAGCACACAAGTGTCAACACCAGCACACATGTGTCAACACCACCATACAGGTGTCAATACCAGCACACAAGTGTCAACACCAGCATACAGATGTCAACACCAGCACACAGGTGTCAACATCAGCACACAGGTGTCAACACCGGCACACAGGTATCAACACCAGCATGCAGATGTCAACACTAGCACATTGTTCTCAACACCAGCAGACAGGTGTCAACACCAGCATGCAGATGTCAACACTAGCACATTGTTCTCAACACTAACATACAGGTGTCAACACCAGTATGCAGATGTTAACACATTATTCTCAACACCAGCAGACAGGTGTCAACATCAGTATACTGAAACTAGACAATGAATCATGCAGTGAATTAACTGAAGGATGTTTTCACCAATGTAAAAATAAAAATACCTACCTACATGCACATGTCACTAAATAAGTATAATTAAAAACGACCACAAATTTGTAGGCAAAATGATATTGACAAATTGTGACCCGCCACTGTGAACCAGGTATTAAGGAGCAAATGAGCTAAAAATAGCTCTCTAGGAAACATCCCACCAATTTTGTGATTTTGGCAGAAATGCACACCTTGTAATCTCATCTGTCAATGCCCAGGTTAGTTTCCCTTTTAAAGTTTCCTTCAATTTTAGCAATCAATCAATTTTAGCAATAAATCAAAAGTGACTGAAGGTATTTCAACAACTTAAGTATCATTTTAAAGCTTATGATTTGCGGAATCCAAAAAGAACAAAACTCCATTTCAACATTTTGTAAATTAACACCCACTTTGCTGCGGCAGGTCATAATTTACTTATACAAAATTTGCACCATGAACATTTCATGTGACACTGACCTGCGCCAGACTCGCCACTGACAATACAGCACTGGTTGGTGCTGGTTCTTCGCATGTTCTGATATGCCTTGTCGGCGATCGCGAAGATATGCGGAGGAACATCTGACTGGATCTTCACGTCTGTATACTTGAACAAGTGCTACAAACATACACGGGGGCAATTACCACTAACCCTACTATCTGTAGGTGACACACCAATAGGGCCTGTAAGTGTGTCACAATACATGGCGAGATCCCACGCGAGTAGAGGTGACTGGTGACGGGAAGTAACTTGGCGTCTGCTTAGGGAATAGGATGTTTTTTGTTTTGGGTGCAATCACATGAATGACATATAAAAACTGATAATAGTTCCGGTTTCTGACTGATAAAATTAAACTAAAGCGTTGGGGGAAGTTTTGTAATTAAACATTTTAATGGTAATTGTTTTAGCGGTGGTTATACCTGAACATCTGTAATACAGCCCGGGTGACGACTTTACGTAAGGCTGATAAAACGCACACACATTTACCGTGAACATAATTACCTACAAAAGTTTCCCTATCGCATTAACTGCCAAGGAAAACAGAACAGTGTTAACGAGATCGGTTGTATATATATCTCATGTGGCTGTTGTATCTCCGAATGAAGCACAAACTGCCTTACATCAAGTTACAATGTAAACACATCGCCCAAGCGATATTACAACTTAAGTATCCAGTTATAACCAAAGCTAAACTTTATTACTTACAGAACTTCTCCCACATGTCTGATTTCTTTCCATCAGTCAGAAACAGGAACATTCATCAGATTTCTGGGTCATTCCTGTGATTATACCCCAAATGAAAATAAAAGGTGATTGCTGAACAATCTTCAGGATAGTTCATTTTTATGCAAACAGATTCATTTTGGCATAAAACGTGATTTTACCTTGTAGTCTTCCATCAGCATGTCACACCAACCTTCTCAGTAATTAACACAACGTGTGACACCATCATACGTGTGAGGTAGTTCATAATTCCCCTCGTCTCAACTGATCAGTGTTTTGGTCTTTCTTAACCATTCTATTTCTTTTATGTCCCATGAATAACAATGAACAAAACACCTATCAATTGAGATGATAGTCTGGTGGCCAAGTCCAGAATTTTTACTTTCGTAAGGCACCCTGGCCGCACCACCTACAGAAAAGATTTGACCTGCCAGAGCTGTTGTTTATGACCTAAGGCTCTGCCATTTTTTAAAGATGGCACCCATCAAAGCTTATCATTCACCAACTAACTGATACAATCTGGGTGCGGTTTGATAGAAGTTACTTTATCCATTTGGTTTTAGAGATTCAAGCTGTTTTATAATAATAATAATAAGATAACTACTGTGCATAAATCCTTGAAAACCAAGCTCAGAGGCACATCAAAACAAAAGGATTGGTCAATCTCAAAATCCATAAACAGTATTCCAGTTGTCAACAGATGGGTCAAGGGAGTTATGGTGGATAAGCAAGGTTGTAAAGATAAGTTTTGAAATGACGACAGAATTTTGTAATATTTTCAACTGATCTAACACTAAGAGGGAGCATATTCCAAAGAGTTGGTGCAGCAACAGAAAAAGCCCTAGTTCCAATGTTAGTGTTGACTCTAGGAACAAAAAGTAGGTCAGAACTAGATGATCGAAGCTGGATAGGTTTTCTTATAGGAATAAGCAGTGAATGCAAATAAGATGGTTTCTTAATTACTGGACAGTGCCTGGTATGTAATGGTACAGATCTTAAATAGTATACGAGATCGTACAGGAAGCCAATGCAAAGACTTCAAAAGTGGTACAGAGCGAGAAAAACGAGGAGATCTTGTAACTATATATACTCTTGCTAGACAATTTTGGACACACTGAAGTTTTGTGATATCCTTGCTAACGATATTATAAAGGAGAGAATTGCAATAGTCAAGTCTGCTGCTAACAAGCGCTGTTGCATTAGTTTTAGCAACAGAAAATTACATATACCGGTGAATACGGCGAAGATCATGAATATGATAAAAACAGCATCAACATGTTTGAGATATGTGTTGTCGGAAATTGAAGTTACTATCAAAGATCACTCCTAGATTCTGCACCGAGGTTGCTGGCATGATATAATAGCTGATTCAAAATATGCGTAGGGAAAAAACCATCAAGTTTATTATGCTGCATTGGAGTACCAATAATGATCAATTCAGTTTTATTTGCATTGAATTTCAACTTGCAGTCAGTCAACCAGTGGTAGATATCTTGAAGGCAATCACTAAGTTGGTTAAGGAAGCGATTTGTATCCGGGGTAGCCAATGAAATGTAGATCTGAGTATCATCAGCATAAAGATGATGATCCAAGTTATGTCTATAACAGAGCTTAGTGGTGTGGTTTAAAGAGTAAAAACCCATTTATTCAGATATCAAGTGTTTGGATTGAAGGGATTGGTGATAGGGCTTTATTTGGAGTAGGAAGTTGTTCTTTGGTGAAAACTGACTTGAAATTGTCATTAAGTGTGTTTGCTTTGTCGTGATCAGTTGTTTGCATCCTGCCATTTGCTTTTAGTGTTGGGATGACAAGGTTTTCAGTTTTTGTTTGTTTAATGTAGGACCAGAATCGCTTAGGGTTTGTGGTGAGGCTTTCGCCTATGACGTTATTGATGTAGCTGTTGTAGGATTTGGTTATTTCTTTGTTGATTTCTTTTCTTAGGTTCTTGAAGTGTTCCCAGTGTTTGTTTTTCTTTGTTTTCTTAGCATTAGCATAAGTTTTGTCCCGTTCTCTTTGTAGTCTGATTACTTTTTTTATCCAGTGTAACTGCGGTTTTGATTTTGTTATGCGGCTAGGGATGGATTGTTCTATTAATTTAGTGTAGTTTTGGTGAAAGAAGTTCCAATTTGTACCAATGTCTAGATTATCAGGATTTCAGGCAAAATACTGTTGAGCTAAAAGGGTACAGTTTTTGATTTGAGGGCTTCCCAGTTAGCAGACTTATAGGTGTACACTTTGTGTGGAGGGTTGGTTTTCTTCATTGAGTTCATATTAATGTGAAAGAGAACAGCTTCGTGATCGCTCATGTCTGTCACTGTGTTTACGCTGGAGATAAGGGCGGGGTTTGATGCAAGTACAAGGTCAAGGATATTTCCAGAGTCTAGTCGGGTTGGTTCATTTACATAATATTATTTGTCAAACCATACTCACTATTTCAAGTAGTTTGTTGTGTTTTGTTGCTGTGTGTTGGTTCGTTGTACAGGGGTTTTACCAGTTGATGTCTGGTAGTTTAGGCCCCAGCAATTTGAGGGGTCTGTAGTAAGATGCCAAATAGATGGCTTCATTATGAAAGAAGTGTACTTTAGTCCAGTCTGTTTCACATGTACTATTAAGTTTATCTTGGGGGTCTGCAATTACACGGTACGTCATTTCTCAAGTGCTATTAGACCACCACATCCATGGGTTGTAGCGGTCCTTTCTGATTGCTTCATAGTTTGTGTGGAGAGAATATGTGGGGATGCTTGAATCAAGTTTGGTTTCCACTAGAAAGAGTATGTCAGGGTTTGTCGAATCTATTGTCACCTGAAGTTGGGATACTTTGGCTGTGCTCTTGACACTGTTGCAGTTGATCAGCATGGCGTTTAGTTTTGATTTTGCTTTAGCATTAGCTAGGTCGGTGATAGATGTATTTGCTGGATTAGGTGCAAATGTAGGGTTTTGTTTGGCCATCCATGCTATTTGTGTAGTTACTGTTGTCTGGAAGAGACTGCAGAACTGAGTATTGGTTTGATGTGGTTATGTTGCTTGAGAATAGACATCTGGAATAGTTTGGGAGCCCACAGCAAGAGCAAAACCATAGGACACTGTTGTGCTTTAACTATTCATATGTGGTATCATTTATTTGGACACATGAGGTGTGGTACCAGCAGTCACAGTCATCACATTGGATGGCATGGTGATGTTCATGTACCTCATGACTGCAGGTGTCACACGAGGTGTGGTACCAGCAGTCACATTCATCACATTGGATGGCATGATGGTGTTCATGTACCTCATGACTGCAGGTGTCACACGAGGTGTGGTACCAGCAGTCACAGTCATCACATTGGATGGCATGGTGATGTTCATGTACCTCATGACTGCAGGTGACACATGAGGTGTGGTACCAGCAGTCACAGTCATCACATTGGATGGCATGGTGATGTTCATGTACCTCATGACTGCAGGTGACACATGAGGTGTGGTACCAGCAGTCACAGTCATCACATTGGATGGCATGGTGATGTTCATGTACCTCATGACTGCAGGTGACACATGAGGTGTGGTACCAGCAGTCACATCCATCACATTGGATGGCATGGTGATGTTCATGTACCTCATGACTGCAGGTCACACGAGGTGTGGTACCAGCAGTCACATTCATCACATTGGATGGCATGGTGGTGTTCATGTACCTCATGACTGCAGGTGTCACACGAGGTGTGGTACCAGCAGTCACATTCATCACATTGGATGGCATGGTGTTGTTCATGTACCTCATGACTGCAGGTGTCACACTAGGTGTGGTACCAGCAGTCACATTCATCACATTGGATGGCATGGTGATGTTCATGTACCTCATGACTGCAGGTGACACACGAGGTGTGGTACCAGCAGTCACATTCATCACATTGGATGGCATGGTGATGTTCATGTACCTCATGACTGCAGGTGACACATGAGGTATGGTACCAGCAGTCACATTCATCACATTGTATGGCATGGTGGTGTTCATGTACCTCATGACTGCAGGTGTCACACGAGGTGTGGTACCAGCAGTCACAGTCATCACATTGGATGGCATGGTGGTGTTCATGTACATCATGACTGCAGGTGTCACATGAGGTGTGGTACCAGCAGTCACATTCATCACATTGGATGGCATGGTGATGCTCATGTACCTCATGACTGCAGGTGACACATGAGGTGTGGTACCAGCAGTCATATCCATCACATTGGATGGCATGGTGGTGTTCATGTACCTCATGACTGCAGGTATCACACGAGGTGTGGTACCAGCAGTCACATTCATCACATTGGATGGCATGGTGGTGTTCATGTACCTCATGACTGCAGGTGTCACACGAGGTGTGGTACCAGCAGTCACATTCATCACATTGGATGGCATGGTGTTGTTCATGTACCTCATGACTGCAGGTGTCACACTAGGTGTGGTACCAGCAGTCACATTCATCACATTGGATGGCATGGTGATGTTCATGTACCTCATGACTGCAGGTGACACATGAGGTGTGGTACCAGCAGTCACATTCATCACATTGGATGGCATGGTGATGTTCATGTACCTCATGACTGCAGGTGACACATGAGGTATGGTACCAGCAGTCACATTCATCACATTGTATGGCATGGTGGTGTTCATGTACCTCATGACTGCAGGTGTCACACGAGGTGTGGTACCAGCAGTCACAGTCATCACATTGGATGGCATGGTGGTGTTCATGTACATCATGACTGCAGGTGTCACATGAGGTGTGGTACCAGCAGTCACATTCATCAAATTGGATGGCATGGTGATGTTCATGTACCTCATGACTGCAGGTGACACACGAGGTGTGGTACCAGCAGTCACATTCATCACATTGGATGGCATGATGGTGTTCATGTACCTCATGACTGCAGGTGTCACACGAGGTGTGGTACCAGCAGTCACAGTCATCACATTGGATGGCATGGTGATGTTCATGTACCTCATGACTGCAGGTGACACATGAGGTGTGGTACCAGCAGTCACATTCATCACATTGGATGGCATGGTGATGTTCATGTACCTCATGACTGCAGGTGACACATGAGGTGTGGTACCAGCAGTCACATTCATCACATTGGATGGCATGATGGTGTTCATGTACCTCATGACTGCAGGTGTCACACGAGGTGTGGTACCAGCAGTCACAGTCATCACATTGGATGGCATGGTGGTGTTCATGTACCCATGACGACAGGTGTCACACGAGGTGTGGTACCAGCAGTCACATTCATCACATTGGATGGCATGGTGATGTTCATGTACCTCATGACTGCAGGTGACACATGAGGTGTGGTACCAGCAGTCACAGTCATCACATTGGATGGCATGGTGATGTTCATGTACCTCATGACTGCAGGTGACACACGAGGTGTGGTACCAGCAGTCACATTCATCACATTGGATGGCATGATGGTGTTCATGTACCTCATGACTGCAGGTGTCACACGAGGTGTGGTGCCAGCAGTCACAGTCATCACATTGGATGGCATGGTGATGTTCATGTACCTCATGACTACAGGTGTCACACGAGGTGTGGTACCAGCAGTCACATTCATCACATTGGATGGCATGGTGATGTTCATGTACCTCATGACTGCAGGTGACACATGAGGTGTGGTACCAGCAGTCACAGTCATCACATTGGATGGCATGGTGTGTTCATGTACCTCATGACTGCAGGTGTCACACGAGGTGTGGTACCAGCAGTCACATTCATCACATTGGATGGCATGGTGATGTTCATGTACCTCATGACTGCAGGTGTCACACGAGGTGTGGTACCAGCAGTCACATTCATCACATTGGATGGCATGGTGATGTTCATGTACCTCATGACTGCAGGTGTCACACGAGGTGTGGTACCAGCAGTCACATTCATCACATTGGATGGCATGGTGGTGTTCATGTACCTCATGACTGCAGGTGTCACACGAGGTGTGGTACCAGCAGTCACAGTCATCACATTGGATGGCATGGTGGTGTTCATGTACCTCATGACTGCAGGTGTCACATGAGGTGTGGTACCAGCAGTCACATTCATCACATTGGATGGCATGGTGTGTCATGTACCTCATGACTGCAGGTGACACATGAGGTGTGGTACCAGCAGTCATATCCATCACATTGGATGGCATGGTGGTGTTCATGTACCTCATGACTGCAGGTATCACACGAGGTGTGGTACCAGCAGTCACATTCATCACATTGGATGGCATGGTGGTGTTCATGTACCTCATGACTGCAGGTGTCACACGAGGTGTGGTACCAGCAGTCACATTCATCACATTGGATGGCATGGTGTTGTTCATGTACCTCATGACTGCAGGTGTCACACTAGGTGTGGTACCAGCAGTCACATTCATCACATTGGATGGCATGGTGATGTTCATGTACCTCATGACTGCAGGTGACACACGAGGTGTGGTACCAGCAGTCACATTCATCACATTGGATGGCATGGTGATGTTCATGTACCTCATGACTGCAGGTGACACATGAGGTATGGTACCAGCAGTCACATTCATCACATTGTATGGCATGGTGGTGTTCATGTACCTCATGACTGCAGGTGTCACACGAGGTGTGGTACCAGCAGTCACAGTCATCACATTGGATAGCATGGTGGTGTTCATGTACATCATGACTGCAGGTGTCACATGAGGTGTGGTACCAGCAGTCACATTCATCAAATTGGATGGCATGTTGATGTTCATGTACCTCATGACTGCAGGTGACACACGAGGTGTGGTACCAGCAGTCACAGTCATCACATTGGATGGCATGGTGATGTTCATGTACCTCATGACTGCAGGTGACACATGAGGTGTGGTACCAGCAGTCACATTCATCACATTGGATGGCATGGTGATGTTCATGTACCTCATGACTGCAGGTGACACATGAGGTGTGGTACCAGCAGTCACATTCATCACATTGGATGGCATGATGGTGTTCATGTACCTCATGACTGCAGGTGTCACACGAGGTGTGGTACCAGCAGTCACAGTCATCACATTGGATGGCATGGTGATGTTCATGTACCTCATGACTACAGGTGTCACACGAGGTGTGGTACCAGCAGTCACATTCATCACATTGGATGGCATGGTGGTGTTCATGTACCTCATGACTGCAGGTGACACATGAGGTGTGGTACCAGCAGTCACAGTCATCACATTGGATGGCATGGTGGTGTTCATGTACCTCATGACTGCAGGTGACACACGAGGTGTGGTACCAGCAGTCACAGTCATCACATTGGATGGCATGGTGATGTTCATGTACCTCATGACTGCAGGTGACACACGAGGTGTGGTACCAGCAGTCACATTCATCACATTGGATGGCATGATGGTGTTCATGTACCTCATGACTGCAGGTGTCACACGAGGTGTGGTACCAGCAGTCACAGTCATCACATTGGATGGCATGGTGATGTTCATGTACCTCATGACTACAGGTGTCACACGAGGTGTGGTACCAGCAGTCACATTCATCACATTGGATGGCATGGTGATGTTCATGTACCTCATGACTGCAGGTGTCATACGAGGTGTGGTACCAGCAGTCACAGTCATCACATTGGATGGCATGGTGATGTTCATGTACCTCATGACTGCAGGGGACACATGAGGTGTGGTACCAGCAGTCACATTCATCACATTGGATGGCATGGTGATGTTCATGTACCTCATGACTGCAGGTGACACATGAGGTGTGGTACCAGCAGTCACATTCATCACATTGGATGGCATGATGGTGTTCATGTACCTCATGACTGCAGGTGTCACACGAGGTGTGGTACCAGCAGTCACAGTCATCACATTGGATGGCATGGTGATGTTCATGTACCTCATGACTGCAGGTGACACATGAGGTGTGGTACCAGCAGTCACATTCATCACATTGGATGGCATGGTGATGTTCATGTACCTCATGACTGCAGGTGACACATGAGGTGTGGTACCAGCAGTCACATTCATCACATTGGATGGCATGGTGATGTTCATGTACCTCATGACTGCAGGTGACACATGAGGTGTGGTACCAGCAGTCACAGTCATCACATTGGATGGCATGGTGATGTTCATGTACCTCATGACTGCAGGTGACACATGAGGTGTGGTACCAGCAGTCACATTCATCACATTGGATGGCATGATGGTGTTCATGTACCTCATGACTGCAGGTGTCACACGAGGTGTGGTACCAGCAGTCACAGTCATCACATTGGATGGCATGGTGATGTTCATGTACCTCATGACTGCAGGTGACACATGAGGTGTGGTACCAGCAGTCACATTCATCACATTGGATGGCATGGTGATGTTCATGTACCTCATGACTGCAGGTGTCACACGAGGTGTGGTACCAGCAGTCACAGTCATCACATTGGATGGCATGGTGATGTTCATGTACCTCATGACTGCAGGTGACACATGAGGTGTGGTACCAGCAGTCACATTCATCACATTGGATGGCATGGTGATGTTCATGTACCTCATGACTGCAGGTGACACATGAGGTGTGGTACCAGCAGTCACAGTCATCACATTGGATGGCATGGTGGTGTTCATGTACCTCATGACTGCAGGTGTCACACGAGGTGTGGTACCAGCAGTCACAGTCATCACATTGGATGGCATGGTGGTGTTCATGTACCTCATGACTGCAGGTGTCACACGAGGTGTGGTACCAGCAGTCACAGTCATCACATTGGATGGCATGGTGATGTTCATGTACCTCATGACTGCAGGTGTCACACGAGGTGTGGTACCAGCAGTCACATTCATCACATTGGATGGCATGGTGGTGTTCATGTACCTCATGACTGCAGGTGTCACACGAGGTGTGGTACCAGCAGTCACATTCATCACATTGGATGGCATGGTGGTGTTCATGTACCTCATGACTGCAGGTGCCACACGGGAAGTCTGGAGTGGAGGTTGACATGGGGCCAGGGTTTGGATGAAGGTCCCCTGCTTGGACTAGTAGTCCACAAATGTACAGTAGGGACAGGCTGTGGGGCTTCTTGTCAGCACTGTTGAAAATGTTGGGAGGTCATCCTCGCTTGTGGAGTTTTGGTGGAGGTATCTATGCATGTTTGCAGCGACAAAGCACAGGCCTATGAGCAGTGTGAACTTCATGTCGAGACCAGGGTGTGGATTACTAAATAAAATGCTAAAGTTGCATTTAAGTAGAATAAAACTAAACTGTTTAAAACAGTGCATGTGCAGGGTTTGGGCTGGTTCAGTCACAATCAGGTAGATGGTAGGGTATTTGAATATTAGTAAGTTTTTGTCCGGGGCTGACTCAGGGTATTTTAAAACACAGTGGTGACAGTACACCCGAAGGAGGGCCTGTTAGTAAGTTCAGGAGATGGCAAAACAGAGGAGGGATATTATTCCTTACATAGATATTGCTAAGCTAGAGCTATTTTAATAATATCTAGATTATGTGGCTGATATATCTAATGTATAGTTAATGACTCTTAAGTAATGTACGTTTATTTTGTAAGAATGTGCTGATGTAAAGTACATTTGTTGATTATTGCTGATTATTTGAGTTGTTTTGGGGACGATTTTGGTTTCGTGCGCTTTGCTTACTGAATATTTACAAATCCGCCATTTTGATTTGACAGTTTGTGATGGTTGTTAGGCAATATAATTTAGTGAACTACAACTCTGGACTGATTGCTTGCAAATGTATTTATATGGACGTATTGTAATGATGTTACTATTGCATGTCTGTAAATTTTAAATAATGAGTCTTTACATAGCCTCATACAACTCTTAAACAAATCCTGCCAAATTTATTTGCAACGAATGACTGTTGTACCCCATAAAAGCCAGAAATAACTGTTGACCTAGTTTAGTGCCACACAAACAAATTTTTACAAATCACCACTGGAACTAAGAAAAATGGAAAAAGTAGTTGGCTTGCTTTCAAAGACGGACTGATACTGGCACAAATGAACAATCCAATTCATTAGTCGGGAATTTTAAGGAGTGTTCATGAAAACCTGTTGCAAGCACGTAAAATATCCAGAGGCTGTGCCCAATTTAATTTAGTGATCCATTAATTAGACGCATGTATATAGTCTCACAAGGAAGAACACCACCCATTAACATATTTACCTGAATTATTACCCAGTAAAAACGTGACCTGACTCACACTCTACTGATTGTGACACAACAAACCATCACATAAAAACCTTGGATATATAAGCACTAAAATAGAGATGCATAATTTACACATGGTAAGGCAAGCTAGACCCTGAGTTGAGATACCACAGTTAACTACACAGACAGCTATGTATGACATGAAGCGTGGCGAAACACTCACAATAATGTGCTACCGAGATACACATTCCTGTGCTTCATTTTGCCCAGTAATTTTTGAGCAGAACTAAGCTTCACCTAGAAAAGTGTGCTTCCTCCATTAATCAATTTCTGGTAAACTATTCATGGTTCTACAAACGTCTGAAACTCCAATTACCTTCAGAATAATTATAATATTTTCAAAACTGCGTTACCACCCAACAGCCCTGTTCTAGTGACGCCTGCTATGTTTTACTGTCAATGACGTCATGCTCAACAATTCTGGTTTGCTACACCACTGAGCTCAGCTACGTTGCTTCAGTGTATCTCCCTGTTACAAAAGTTGTGTTATCATACAGCATTTTGTTGAAACAATCCAGTTACCTTTATATTAAAGTATATTACGATAAAATAAAAGTTTGGCAATATTCACTGCAGAGTCAGTTAACATCACACATTACTGGTTTGGCAGTATCATTGTGTAATTCAAATTACTATGTCTTAGTGCGTAATCCAAACCAGGGGACCATTTCCCTAAAACAATGGGCTCGTAAGGAAAACTGATCATTAAACAGAATCCATTGTTTAATTTCAGGAAATTTTCCAAATGCCAAATGTTGCCACTGAATCACGAGGACATAATTTCTGTGATACACCAGCAAAATTGTCCTGGTGGCATGTCTTGGTGTTTACGTTTTTCAGTTTACACGATCACTGTAATGGAGCAAAATGAATTTTAACGAATAAAACGTGGCTTATGAGCTCATGAATAAGAATGTATGTGAAATGGTCCACAATGCTCGATCGAAAACTTAGTGAGCCAGTGTGTGTGCCTCCCCACCAGATGCCTGGGTGTGACTTACCGGACTGTCATATATGGGCAGGGGTGTATAGGGGTTGAGGGCGATAAGGATGTCTCCAATGTACGTCTGTAACAAGAACACAACAGCACGCATGAACAGGTTCATCAAGTCGGTAACTTAATTATTACAATTATTACTAATGTTCTTCTTGAGACATCTAGGAAACTGACCACTCCATCATGTGACCTATTGCCTGCCGGTAGGTCCATCAAGCCATGGATGTTGAACACGTTGAGTGCACAGACATTCTGCCAAATAATTTGGTGACATTCTGGTCCCAAGCATGTTTCTTTATGACAAAAACGTATTTTAAGTGACAACTGTATGCGGAATGTTTGAACTAGCAGGTGTCAGGCCACCAGAGTAAAGTAATAAACATATGTTGCAACATTTTTGGCGTAACAAAACTTGACCAAGGTCATGCACTTAAGTAATGCACTTAAGTTTGATTGTGACGCAGGTAAACCGCGACGTACTGGAGCCGTCATTAATTTGATTTCTGTGTTTCTGAGATCTTCAGTTGGCTTCTTACTTCTTGAGAAGTGAACTGTATGATTTAGTTTTCTGCTTGTCAGAAGATATGGCAACCAAACAGACCCACTCTCAGAAGAATTACTAAAGGCTGTTGAAACAAAGAAAGGAAGTTAATTTTATAGTTGTGTTGATGAGAAAAAGTACTACCAATGGTGAGGGATATTTCAAAGGTTCCAACATATTTTAATTTCAGTCAGAAATAGGGCCTACACTGTACATAAAATGACTTAGCTATTCCTAGAGCTGGAATAAAACTTTGTTGTCGTGACTGGAAACGATGTTTGTAAGAACTATAACTTGCATGTGTGCTTCTGGAGGGGACATTAGTTTCCAACCAGAAACAGTTTACAAGGTGTTAGTATCTGTATTCAATACATTCTGTCATACAGATCATTGTACCAAGACCAGGGTGATTATATCTGCTCTTTGACCTAACGTGCATCCCAGATTATGGCACATACAGAATGTCAACCTTGGTAATATTTACCCTGCCTACTCAGGTGTATCAACTGTGTCCCTGGCTAAGTGTTGGCAGACATTCAATACAATGTGCAGTGAACATGTATGATAAGGACCACTTGTAGGCATTTTTTATGGCTAGGATGTGACCATTGCCATGGTGACAGCATAGGTTGTTGGGTCATACATGATACATGAGAACATAGTTGTTGGGTCATACATGAGAACATAGTTGTTGGGTCATATGTGAGAACATAGTTGTTGGGTCATACATGAGAACATAGTTGTTGGGTCATACATGAGAACACAGTTGTTGGGTCATACATGAGAACATAGTTGTTGGGTTACACATGAGAACATAGTTGTTGGGTCATACATGAGAACATAGTTGTTGGGTCATACATGAGAACATAGTTGTTGGGTTACACATGAGAACATAGTTGTTGGGTCATACATGATAACATAGTTGTTGGGTCATACATGAGAACATAGTTGTTGGGTTACACATGAGAACATAGTTGTTGGGTCATACATGAGAACATAGTTGTTGGGTTACACATGAGAACATAGTTGTTGGGTCATACATTAGAACATAGTTGTTGGGTCATACATGAGAACAGAGTTGTTGGGTTACACATGAGAACATAGGTGTTGGGTCATACATGAGAACATAGTTGCTGGGTCATATGTGAGAACATAGTTGTTGGGTCATACATGAGAACATAGCTGTTGGGTCATACATGAGAACATAGTTGTTGGGTTACACATGAGAACATAGTTGTTGGGTCATACATGAGAACATAGTTGTTGGGTCATACATGAGAACATAGTTGTTGGGTTACACATGAGAATATAGTTGTTGGGTCATACATTAGAACATAGTTGTTGGGTCATACATGAGAACATAGTTGTTGGGTTACACATGAGAACATAGTTGTTGGGTCATACATGAGAACATAGTTGCTGGGTCATATGTGAGAACATAGTTGTTGGGTCATACATGAGAACATAGTTGTTGGGTCATACATGAGAACATAGTTGTTGGGTTACACATGAGAACATAGTTGTTGGGTCATACATGAGAACATAGTTGTTGGGTCATACATGAGAACATAGTTATTGGGTCATAGGTTGTTGGGTCATACATGAGAACATAGTTGTTGGGTCATACGTGAGAACATATTTGTTGGGTCATACGTGAGAACATAGTTGTTGGGTCATATGTGAGAACATAGTTGTTGGGTCATACATGAGAACATAGTTGTTGGGTCATACATGAGAACACAGTTGTTGGGTCATACATGAGAACATAGTTGTTGGGTTACACATGAGAACATAGTTGTTGGGTCATACATGAGAACATAGTTGTTGGGTCATATGTGAGAACATAGTTGTTGGGTCATACATGAGAACATAGTTGTTGGGTCATAAATGAGAACATAGTTGTTGGGTTACACATGAGAACATAGTTGTTGGGTCATACATGAGAACATAGTTGTTGGGTCATACATGAGAACATAGTTGTTGGGTTACACGTGAGAACATAGTTGTTGGGTCATACGTGAGAACATAGTTGTTGGGTCATACATGAAAACATAGTTGTTGGGTCATACACGAGAACACAGTTGTTGGGTCATACATGAGAACATAGTTGTTGGGTTACACATGAGAACATAGTTGTTGGGTCATACATGAGAACATAGTTGTTGGGTCATACATGAGAACATAGTTGTTGGGTTACACATGAGAACATAGTTGTTGGGTCATACATGAGAACATAGTTGTTGGGTCATACATGAGAACATAGTTGTTGGGTCATACATGAGAACATAGTTGTTGGGTTACACATGAGAACATAGTTGTTGGGTTACACATGAGAACATAGTTGTTGGGTCATACATGAGAACATAGTTGTTGGGTCATACACGAGAACATAGTTGTTGGGTTACACATGAGAACATAGTTGTTGGAATGTCATAAAATGTATAATTGTATTTTTGTTTATAGTAGTGCCTAATTCACCCAATAGAGGGCATGGACAATAATATTTGACCCAACACAAATGTCAAATGTTGACAAGTTCTGAGCAAACACTTCATACACAAGGTCTGTTCTTACCACATTATAGAGATTATTAGTGTTAACAAAAATGCATAATCTAATAAACCAGTCCAGTGTATGCACCAGGTGTATATGGGCAGTTGCATTTAGCAGCAACACATCCACTGTATTAATGTATAACACTGTTATCGTTTAGAGTGGCACCAAAACGATAGCCTGGCATGTAGAGAAATATAGATAAAACTATTTTCATTGAACACAATTTAATAATACTTGTAAAATTACTGCCAGAAACAAATAATGTTTTTTATTTTCCATAAGACATCGTCTGTTGTCCATGTCAAGTGTCCAAAATATTAATTTGTTGTTTAGTATTTAAATCCACATTTAAAGATTTACACATTAAAACCGTGTTCTTTTATATTGCCTAAACATACAGTGAAAAACACACAATGTACACTATTGAACACTCACACAGTCAACACATTTCCAACTCAAAAAAAGATTACATACATATATATATATATAACACATCTGAGGGCATATTGAAAATATTGTGCATAGTCCCATAGGGCTGAGGTTCATTTGTTGACTAAACGTCAAAAAGTTGTATCTGTGTAAGTTTACAGAAGAAACTGAAGTATTTGTCATGTTGGGTCAAACACTGGCAAGATTGTCAGGATCCAGGATCAAACCATGAGAATTACGACGGGGGCCATGCAAACCACACCTATCACGGAACTTGAAACTATCACTGGACTACAAACTACTGAAGACAGAAGAAACGTGAAGGTGCTAACAGAAGCAGCCAAGTTCAAAAGACTGAATGACCATCCCATGCACCCAAGAATGAGCAAGCCAACAAGAGGGAGACTCAAAAGATCCAGCTTCATACACCAAAGCAGGATGTTTGACAGAAAAGACACAGAACTGTTGGATCACATATCAGAACCCATACAGTCAACTGCATCTGTTCCATTATGGAAGAGGGGACATTTCCCTGTCATCACAGACCACATCCCAGGAATCCAGAAGAAGGGAACACAGTCTGATGAGGAGAGAAAAGGCATATCCCCGGAGTTCATACACTCTAGGTACCAGTGGATGCATGTCTACACCGATGGGTCCACCACCAAAACAATCTGAGATGGAGGTGGAGGAGGGTACATCAAGTACAGGGAAGAAGAAGCACGATACACAGTAACTGTTATATTTATAAATACTCCACCAACTTCAAAGCTGAGGCGGAAGTCATGAAGACAGCTGCAGTACAACTGCAGAACAACCCAAAATGCCCTCTCAGTACACCATGCCCTCTCAGTATTCCATACCCTCTCAGTATTCCATGCCCTCCAGAACACCCGAAAGAAGGAATTGAATGAACTGACTACTACTCTGTCAGAACTGGGTGAACAGGCAAAAGTAGCACTTCATTGGATCCCTGCACACTGCGGAATCAGGGGAAACGAAACAGCTGATAAGCTTGCAAAAGAAGGGGGCAACTGGAACAAAACAACAAAGGTGCATCATACAGTGATGAAAAGACCATCATCAAGACCCTGGCAGACAGAGAATGGCTCCAAAAGCACCCGAGCACAACAAGAATGACAGCTACTACCATCTCAGCAGAGCTGACCAGATCATTCTGTTCAGACCCCGAACAGGACACAACAGAATGAAAGCACATCTATTCAACAAAATGAAGACTGGCCAGTCTGAGATGTGCTGCGGTGAAACCGCCCCGATGACCAGTGAGCACCTACTTCAGCACTGCCCACTACAGGATGACCACAGACGGCAAGTGTGGCCAGATGACACCCGCCTAAATGAGAACTACATGGTGATATTGAGGCTTTGAGGATGACGGCATCATTTGTGAAGGTGACAGACGTTCCCATCTAAGTGAACAACGAAGAAGAAGTTACGTTGGGTTTTCTGGGAAGAATAAAACAATTATTACTAGCGTACACATGCCCGTGAGACAACAAACCATGTGACCTCCGAGGAATGACCGGCCATACAATTTGTCCACTGAAAACATTATATAACTTTAAATAACTACCTTTGGTTTTGTTTCAAATACATTGCCTATTGGTAGGAATCCTAGCTTTACAATGCTCCGAAATTAGTGTAATTATATAGATGCAATGAGTGTTGCTATGGCAACCGTGTGCAAGTACTCACGTAGATGATGCCGCAGCTGTAGCGGGCTCGTAGTTCTTCTACCAGGGAGTGTTCGTCTAGGGTGGACAATGTCGCCAAGTTGTCCACTGATCCCACCCCTGAAGACATCTTGTCTGCTCCGTCTGTCCGCTCTCTCTAAGGCCGGGGTGTCTCTTAGATCTCACCAGATATATGCTCCCTGTTGCAGTGTGGCATACACGATGAATCTGAAATGGAAACATTATCCACTGCATTCAGGCCCTTGACTTACTTGACTTAACGTATTTTGCTTAAATTGCCAAGGCCAGTTTGACCCCTCGCTATCCTCCTGGATGTCACACCCCTCCATTTCGTCCCGTTCTGCCGTTAAAAACAGGAATCCAGTTTCTTGTCTAACTTGGTCACTCCACCTCTTTTGCGGCCTTCCTCATTTTCTGTGTCCTAATCATAAGTGTGCCATTTAGCGGGTGGAAGTCATTCATGTCAACCACAGCCATTATTGGCCAGTTCAGTTTGTCATTTGAGCAATTTATTTAAATAATGCTGATCCAGTCCATCTCTTTCACTATCAACAGTGCCAGTGATAGTCATTAAAGGCCCTAGACTTGGAACTATCAGTTAGTCTGGAGCCAGCTGCCCCCCTCTAAATTTGAGCTGTCTTATCAGTTGTAATTATCCATCTTGGCTAGTCACATATACAGCTATATTGTGTAAGCTCAAGCCTCAAGGGATAGATGCTCAGGTCATGTGTGACACCAGCATACCTGTATGGCGTAGAGGCTATGGCAATGACAAAAAAACAACAGGTGAGGATACAGGTTTCTGAAAACTAGTCAGCAACACAGTGTGGCCATAAACTGTGAATTATAAAGAAGTCAAACTAAACCGAAAGTGAAACTAGTGTAACCTGCACACAATGTTCATTAGTTCTGAGTGATCTTAGTTTTAATATATTTTTTACTTAAATTATTATCAGAAGTGTCACCACAGAAGGTAGAAATAGTCAGGTAGAATAGCATACTGCAAAGGCAAAAACACATCAAAGTTTATTAAAATGCTTTATAAACACTTCATCATTTCTCACCTGACATATTTTATTTTGTTCAGTTGCATTTTCAGCCAGCTTTAATGACATGTATGTATTTGCTAGATGACAAATATGAATATAACCACAGTATTTGAATACGAGGAAGCAAGCAAACTGTGAGAGATTAGTGACAGTGGATGGAGAAACACAGACCAGGAGAATAAGAGATCTCGGCAGGATGAACTGAGATACAAGGCTTACAGACATTCCAGGGCACAAGGTACTTTATTTCTGATTATATAACACTGTTATCTAGATGTATCGGTAAATAAACCATAGATCTGGCAAAGATCACTATTTAATATAGGACTGGGCAAATATTTTGTCATAAAAATGCAATTTTTTTACCTACCCTGTAATACAACTTTTTTAAATTAATATCTTGAATACCATAATATTACAACTGTCCAAGGACAACAACATATACAATTAGTACGCAAAATATCAGATGGATTTGAATGATAGTTTTCGAGATATCATATTTTCAAAATGAGGAAATGTGTTGTTGGGACCTGGCAGGAGACATGCACAATTGAAAAATATGACTCGGACAACTAAAAATATGAACACCTGGAAGATAAATTTGATATGTGGACATTAATACAAGTTTCATTGAGCTATGTCATGTTGTTTGGTTTTTATAGATCTGACTTTTTATGAATGGGTTTCCTTTCCCTGATCACCTCGAGTCAGGGAAAATTTTCAAAACTAAAACTGTTCTGGACCTGAAACCAGAACAACCATTGCAACATAATAAAGTAATTACATGAAGAAATAATTGGATATTTCTAATGTACTTTAGTTAGAGAGTTAAGTTCTGTAAGAAATATAGCTTACTTTGTATAAGTATAACTTCTATTTATAAAACAAAAATTTTATATTAAAACTATCTGTAATCATATATTTAACACAAACACTGCTTGTTTGTAAATTTGTAAATTTGGATATTCATAAAAACATATATTAGTATACATTTCAAAATTATTTGGTCACATAGCAGAAGGAACAACCAACGCCGTTTGCCGACATTCCTGTTATTTACTATATTTTGTAATTCCCTAATCGCTTTTAACATATCACAAACATGTTACAGTATAATTCAAACATATTCGATCATGTAAAGTGGGATAACAAACAGCGAAAATAGCACAAAGTACATATAGCAAAATGTCAGTTAACGAAGGGCATCTTGCCACCTCACACCAAAGATCGACTTGTACTAGCATCCATTGCTACGCCTAACATTGTGTGGATCAGTCTATTTTATTGCGATGGGGAGATCCACTTTTAACGGTAAACAAATACTCAAATTATTCGCTACAAGTTATCAATACAATATTTAATATTATTTGTTGTCTAGATCATATTTGTTTGCAGGTAGGAACCACACTATGATGAAATATCTTGCATATGCAACAAATAAAATATAAGAAACTTAACTAACGGCACGAGTAGCGAGCAAGCTACCGAAGGAAAAGCCACGCTAAGCATCAACACTTGGTTAAAATTCACAAATCTTTCACCATTTAAGTGTCGGCGTGGCAACAAATTAAATGTAATTTTAACAAAACAACTTTGATTTAATTCCAAATTTAATGCAGAATTGATTGGTGGTAAGCACTAGTCAATCTGAAGTTAAATAGTGTTACTAGCAAAAGATGACAGCTACCCTTAGCCTTGTTTCATTCGCATATGGCTGGCACATTTTTCTTCATTCGGACGAGTGCTTATCACTGTTTGGTCGAACTACCATTCCTCATCAATACAGTGTTTCCCCTGGTATATAACAAGCGAGGCGGGCCGCCTCGCCATTTTTCTATGCCGCCTCGCCCAAAATATGCCGAAATTGCCACCTCGTAGCTATTTTGTATGCCCATTTTTTTTAGTTCTTTAGCGATATATTCAGTGTCAGCTAGTAGCGCAAAATGACACCACAAAGTCACTTATATTCCTA
Source organism: Paraescarpia echinospica (assembly GCA_020002185.1). Lineage (NCBI taxonomy): Eukaryota > Metazoa > Annelida > Polychaeta > Sabellida > Siboglinidae > Paraescarpia > Paraescarpia echinospica. The sequence continues at coordinate 27,635,124 of CM034533.1, forward strand.
CAAAATTGCAGATTTGTGGCAACATCATTTAGTCATCAGAACCGGTTAGGATTCACCTCTTGGAATTAACTCCATTGGACAATGTGAATGACATCACTTGCTAGTTGGCCAATCACGGAATATTCCTGTGGGATCCCCGGTGTCTCCAATGGTGAACCTTGCACAGTTTCGACATACTAGAAATCTAGGCATTCATGTAAAATGGCGCCCAAATGGTAACTGAGTTTGGGAGATATGTGGAACTTGGAGAAAAAAAAGAAAATGATAGCTGAACTAAGATGTCTTTTGCGCAAAATTTTAGTATTATAGCATCCGCCCACAATAAATTAGAATGCTGATGTAGTCTGATGTTGAATTTTTGGTATATGTCGGTGGTGAGAGTAAAAACAGTGCAGGCTGACCGTACTACATCAGTAGTCGGCACTTGTGTCGAATCCGGACCCTTTTGAAGCCCAAATAGCAACCCAGTTTTCGCTAGTCTGTGCCGCAGCGGCCGAGCATTACCGCACAACATGCATAAAATGAGCGATATAGCTGCATGTGTTAATATAAACTGGGGCACTATTTATGCCTCAAAAGGGCGTTAAGATGCAATATTCTTAAACGTAAATATGCCTAGGATAATGTTGAATGACGGAACTAACTCACTGAGGTATCAAAGTTAGGCAAAACTCAAGTTATAACGGCAAAATGAAGGTGGGTCTGGATTCAACACAAGTGGCATGCCCATAACGCCAACGGCTCAAGTCTATTCTGTTTTTAGCAAAATAAGGAATGTGATTCATAAGATATCTTTGTGCTAAATATATAATACATATTCCGACAGACTTGTGCAAACACTTAGTTATTTGAGTGAAGTACTTAAGAATATAAACCACCAAAATTTATATATTTCGTAAAAGATGCCTATTGCCCCAAACCGGATTACCAATACCATGGGCTAGGCAATGATATGTTTGCACAGAATGTGGGTAAACTAAACAACTTACACTGCTTTATAAAAAGGACACAGTTTGAGAAATGTTCTTGCGATTAAAAGAAACATACTTTTGTGGCATTCCAGAAATAACTGTTTAATTAATTGCATAGCATGCTAGCAACAAATCTTAGGAACAGAAACCACCAATTTAACATAATAATATTATGATGTGATAATCATTTAAAGGTGATGATGGGAGGAAAGAGTCTTCAGATGATGCCCCTGTCACTGACCCTGTCAACAATGTAACAAAGCCTAGGGTTAGGGCAAGAAAAACATCACCACAATCAAGTACCAGTGGTCAAGTGGAAACCACACCTCAACACGATGAAACAATCATAATTACTGACTTTTATCAACCATGATTACTACATTTACAAGTCAAGAGTAAATGTTAAAACATACCTCAGAATGCACCATTTTAAGCTAGTTTAAAAAAAATCTCCGGGGAAGCATGTCCCGCCCCCCCCCCGGCAATGCTTTGTGCCTGCGACACTCACATAGCCCACAATTACCACCTCACCCATCATTTTACGTAGGAGAAACACTGCAATACAAACTTTATTCTGACTAAGTATGACTAAAATTGATTCGGAGCGAGGTCTGTGAAGAAGAATGATTTATGCTTAATTTTTTTACCTGACCGGAGCGCTGTGTTATGCTCACCGCCATTGTAACAACATAGCGTCTTAGCACAGACAGCATGTCGCCATGGCCTGTAGATCGTTGATCCACGGGTTGTTTTCGAAGCCTACTGAGCATGTAGTTTTTGAGTTATCATAACAAAATTTCGCAAGGGTCGGAGTACAAATTGAAATAGGTCAATTTCACTGACAAATCCTTGCCCAAGTCTACCTAGTACCTTGTAACATAAACACGACATTAACATTTCACAGCTAAGCTACATTCAACATTCAAAATATACACAGTACCGGGATTTTAATAGCAAGAATTAGACTTACATTGGAGCTATAGTAGAAACATGCAAGGTTGAAAAGAGGCATGTTTCAAGCATAGTTCCAATGTAAGTCTAATTCTTGCTATTAAAATTTAATCTTGCAGCCATGAACAATATCTTCCATAATGACTAAAATGTCAAACATATTCAGGGATACTTTATGGTCTATTGAACTAATGTAGATTCTTCATAAATCTACTTTATGTGGATGTACCCACAACTTAGTCTTATTGCACAATGAAAGAATGAATGAGCAATGAAAAACAGCTACTTCAGCTTGCAATTATAACAAAAGGCAGTGTCCCAACATGTGTATGCTTGGTTGTTTACACACTGCACTTGCTTGTCTTTCACATACTGGTTAATGTTACTTCCTCTTCAAAACGAACAACAAATAAATAAAAACTGTTTTTAAAGCTAACATTATTCACTCCCGTTGAATCACGCATACGGTTTCCTGTCTAACAAGTCATAACTTGTCCACCATTGAAGGGGAAGTTAAGCCATTCAGAGGCCATTCCTAATGTAGTCATGTGGCTTATTATAAGAAAATTACCTGTTTGTGTGAACATTTTTTAATGCAGACATTTCACCAGTTTTTGTATACATCGTATTAGTTACAGACAGTTGGTGTAAACCACTTAGTGTAGTCACAAGTTACTGCTAGACTAGCTGACGCTTACAATATTTATAAAATAAAACACAACAAGGAATGATACGTAGGCCCTACAATGTATCTATTTACTCAGACAATTGATAGAATAATACAATTAATATTTGTATTAATAATTATATACTTAGCATAAAACCTAGTTAAACACTATTCAAGGTGCTTTATGTTCAAAATAAAATTTATTTTGATTAAATAAAAAATATTTCAATAATCCTGATATGGCTACATCCAATCTTCAAACAACAACAACGGAAACCACATCTTAGTACGTGTAGGTCTGACAGAAAGACAGAGTACAGTGTGAGCATACCCAAGAACTGAAATCCTTGTATTTTGGATATATACTTAATATTAAAATGTGCGTCTTCAAAAACTGCAAGAGAAAACCCTACTTCGATCTGCTGGCAAAGGAAACTATGTATAAACAACATTTTCACATGCTTTTATCATACCAATATCAACCACACACTTTGTAGCATAAATGCAGCAAGTCATTTCCTACTCCTAGTAGACCTCTATGGTTCATACCTTGACGTGATGATTCCGTAATGAGGACAACGTAAATGTGGGCAGTTGACAAAGTTCTGCCCATTGAAGCGCGACCTAGTGATTACTCACGCCTCGTGTATGGCCACGCTATTCCTGGCTGCGTTTACGTCACACTGATACTATCCGGCCACAGAGCAAATACACAAATGGTTGAAGCGACATACCATAGACATAATGGCCAATCCGATTCACCGAGTCCAGCTGGCTTCAGAGCACACATGTGACCGCGCACTATGATTTCATTCATTCTAGTCATGCCATGTATTCATATCTACCATCCTATTTAACTTGTACTTCCTTCTTTGGCTTTGGAAGTATGTCCATAAAGGTACAACTTATAGGGGTATATGAGGCCACCTGTAAACAGGAAGTTGTCGTCTCTGGTGGCCATGTCAGGGGAAGTAAGGGATCTTATGCAGAGAAATGAAAAAAAAGAAGCTTCAGCAGCATTGAATTTTATCTCTCAAGTGTCTGTCCAGTGCCTCAGTGAACCAAGTTCAAATAAGACAGCCTTGCAGCTGACAGTTTTCACTTGTCACTAGACTGACTGCCTGTTGTGGGTTAGGAAGAGGACAGTTAGTTTCACTGTTGAGTGAAGAGGAACATCAGACTGGGTGGTTCAAATGAGTGATATTGTTACTTATTTCAGTCAGTTTACCTTTTGTTCTCGTGACGTTTCTGCTGCTTCTACCTCAAGTCCTACCTACAAGCGGGTATCCACAGTGGACCATATCAACGGTACAGAGAAAGATGAAACAAAAGAATGAAGCCAACATCAGGGAGAAGACTGTGGAAAAAGACAAGGGCAAAGGCATGGTGGTACTTCTGTATGTCCAAGGATTATCCAAAACCACATCATGGATTGTTTGTTAGCGTCTTCATATGCCTATACGTTGACAAGTTGAGTAATCATATTGATGGCATGTAAACACTCGTGATAGCTCGTCTGTGCCACAAACGGAGGAGGATTTATTGTATGTAAATTTAGAAAGGTCACTTCCATTGACGTCATAGTGGTATCAAATAGATCGTTGATCTACACAAATTCATCAACATCATTAACATGGATCATGAAGAAATACAAGGTGAACACAGCAATGAAACCTCACAACACCATCAAGAGGTCACTGGTAAGACCAAAAGACATAGTGGAACCACACAAGATGTGTGAAGGAGTGTACGCTATATCACGTAAGAACTGCAATGCCACATACATCGGAGAAACTAAACACTTGGAACCCGCATCAGAGAACACAGACATGACGCAGACAAAGCAACAATGAACAAATCCTACAACAGAAAAACATCAAAAAAGTAGATGAACAAATCAGCATGACACAGCAAAATCATATAGTAGATTGGGAGGGGGCCAAATTTGTGGACAGGGAGCCGGACTGGAGGACGAGAAGCATCAAAGAATTGATCTGGATTAGAAAAATGGGCCAAGTGGCCGTGAAGTCTATATGTGACCCCGGCTGACCAAATGAGTGATAAGTTGGAAAAATTGTAACATCGTTTTCTTACATCCTTGTAAAGGTTTGGTAGGGTGCTTTACACGGTTTCAAAAAATATGACTGCTACAAAAATTTGCAAAGTTATGGAGCATTGAACATGGTAGGGATCAAAAAGTACAAATGAAGAAAACGACTGTTGAAGTTTTACATTATATATACAAATGGATTGCATGGAAATATTGCATGCACAACATTCAAAAGTGGCACACAGTATGTAATATAGATTTAACAAGATTTAACAAGATTGCCATCCAGAGAATTAACTCTAGATGGCAGGTGGACAAGGAAGCCCTTTGGCTTATCGAGAGTCCAACCCTTTTATCTACATATATCCAGCCCTTCTGAGGTATGTGTCGATTTTATTTTTAAACATATTCACACTACTAGCACCCACACAATCATCAGATAATCTGTTCCATTCATTCACAGTCCTTTGTGAAAATGAGAACTTTCTCACGTCTAATCTACACTGCTCCTTTACTAATGTAACTTCATGTCCTCTAGTCTTTCTATCTTTCTTAACTGAAAAAAACATATTTCTATCAATATTTTCATAACCATTCAATATTTTAAACACTTCTATCTGATCTCCTCTCAATCTCCTGGTCTCTAGTGTTGTTAAACCACATTCTTTTAGGCGTTTTTCATAACTAAGATCCCTCAGTTTTGGTATCATTTTAGTCGCTCTCCTCTGTACTCTTTCTAGCATATCTATGTCCTTCTTGCGGTATGGCCTCCACGCTTGTATACAATATTCTAAATGAGGCCTAACTATTGTTTTGTACAGCGGTATTATTAGTTCTTTTTCTTTATATGCTATATTTCGCCTAATCAATCCAAGGATTTGATTTCCCTTTGAAACTGCAATTCCACACTGCTCTGAAACCTTCATGTCAGCACTAATTGTCAGCCCTAAGTCTTTTTCTTTTACAGTAGTACTTAGTACAGTTCCCCCCATTGTATATTCTACATATTCGTTCCCATGTCCTGTGTGAAGGCATTTACATTTCCCAAAATTGAACAACATTTGCCACTTTTCAGACCATTTGATCAACCTGTCAAGATCATCTTGTAAATGCTGTCTATCACCATCACTTTCAATCCTTCTAAACACTTTTGTATCATCTGCAAATTTCAACACCTTGCTAGCTATATCATCGTCCAAATCGTTTATATATATTAAGAATAATATAGGTCCCAGTACTGATCCCTGTGGAACCCCACTCAAAACTGATTTCCAGTTTGAAGCCTCCCCATCAACAACTACCCGTTGTCTTCTGTCAATCAGCCATTTTTCTATCCAGTTAATTATACCATTTCCTATGCCATGGGCTTTTAATTTAAGCAGTAATCTCTGATGTGGCACTTTGTCGAAAGCTTTTTAAAATCTAAGTAGATGATATCTACTGGTGATCCATCATCTACCCACTTAGTGATATCTTCCAAAAAACATAACATATTTGTTAAGCATGACCTCGCTTTTAGAAACCAATGTTGAGATGGGTTTATCAAGTTATGTTTAACAAGAAAATCCACCATGTGATCTTTAATTAGTCTTTCTAATAATTTACAAATCACCGATGTTAAACTCACTGGTCTATAATTATTTGACTTGTTTCTCGAACCTTTTTTAAATAACGGTATAATGTTTGCTTCTTTCCATTCTAAAGGAACCACTCCCTCTTCTAATGACAAGTTGAAAACTGTTGCAAGCGGTATGCTAATTTGTTCTACAATTTCCACTAGTAGTTTGGGTGGAATACCATCCACTCCAGGTGATTTATTTTCCTTCATAGCCCTAATTTTCTTAGCTACCATTTCTGGGGTTACAATTAACTGTCTTAAATAGTCTGATTCTGCCCCCTTGAACTTAGCCTCTGGTACTGGCAGTGAACTAGTGTCTTCTCTGGTAAACACTGAACTAAAATACTCATTTAGGTCTTCTGCCATTAAGAATCCTTCTGATATTATATTTCCAGCACTATCTTCTAGAGGACCGACCTTATCCTGAACTTTCTGTTTGCTTCGAATATACGCATAAAAACTCTTGCTGTCATGTTTTATATTACAAGCTAATTTATGTTCATAGCTTCTCTTTGAATTTCTAATTTCAGCTGTAGCTTGGTTTAGTGCTTCTTTATAAATGTTATAGTCTTCGTCATTGCCAGTACGTCTATAAGACTTCCACATCATTTGTTTATACTTAATTTTTCTAATGGCTTCTTTCGATAAGTATTTCTTTCTGGTCCGTATGTTATGTTGCAATAATACACTCGAAGTACAAATGTGCTGCTACAAAGACTTATCAAGTTATGCCAGATTATGTCTTCATGTGTAAAACTAAGAGGACAAATTATTTGAGAGCAAAAGGTAGACTCACTGTTTGACACAGTTTGAAACCTACAGACAACTGTCCAGTTTAACAGGGGTCTAGTGGCTTAATGTTGTCTGTTGACACAAGCTACTGCCAGTGACCAATTACACATTAGTCACAGTTTCCATCAAACAATAGCAGGCAGAGAATCTTAGCTCCACAGCTGGGTGTAATACACAAACAGAGCCACCACTGATTCATGGTCAAGTAGATTAGCTCAATGCACCAACTAAGACAATACACAACACTGTGAGTGACAGTGTCCAGAGTGAGGCCTAAGCAGTGTCCTCATTGCTGAATAGATCAATTAAACCTGCCAAGTGGGTGACATTCTGCACAAGTGTTCATTAATCCTTAGTGATTGTTCAGAACACCAGACTGACCACATACCTAAACAAAGCGAATGTAATAGGTGAAGAACAGGCAGTGTTCAAATAGGGGTATTGGTTGAATTGTATTTGTCTCGACGCAAAAGGCTTTATTGTGCCTTCATCGATTATAAGAAAGCATTTGATTTAGTAGACCGGTCCTCCCTGTGGTCTAAGATAATTTCATGCGGTATTAATGGTATTGTGTTGAAAGTTGTATACAACATGTACAAAAATGCTAAATCATGTATAAATCAGGGCCAGGCTGTGTCAGCCTTCTTCTCATGTGATGTATAGCTATGGCAAGGAGAAAACTTGTCCTTTGTTATTTATTATTTACCTGAATCATTTTGAACACTGTTAGTCACAATTATAACGGACTTGACATGGCAGCTGGTGAAATTTACAACAACCTTAGGGATGATGATGTAGAAAATGTATGTTGTACTAAATGCTGATGACACTAGAATGATTCAATCAAATACAGATTTCTTGCTTGTGTATAGCGGAACTATATCAACTCTTCTAATGGTTGACATTTGGTTGTTTCAGCTGTCAACTATATTGTGAATCTGTAATTATTAGTCTATATTGATACAATTGATTTACACAGTACCATGTCTACACAAGGCATGGCAAGTGTAAACAGAACAGTAGAATGCATTTGATATTAATAAAGTGTAGGATATTTCACTCTACAGTTGTCCAGAATATTAATTTTCTATGTTTGTCACCTACAGGTGACAGAATATTAATTTTCTATGTTTGTCACCTACAGGTTTCTACAGACAATATATCTTTAACCAATAGACACCACAGTCACACCATTTTATAATAATTAAATGAACATCAAAATAAACACAACTTGCAATTATAGAAAATCAATAGTTTTGAAGATAAAAAGTGTTAGGCAACTGTTCAGTCTAACAGGGGTCAAGTGTGTCTACTCTGCCTGGGCGCTGTGACCAATTAAAGATTAGTCAAGGTCTCAATGGAACAGTACCACTAGGCTGCAGAGTTTAGTCATGGTGTTGACTTTGTGGCACATTAAACAAAATCTACTGTTGGGGGTGGTCTCAAGGGCCCTTCTCAAAACCACATCACTAGATAATGTAAAACTTGTGCACTTTGGGGGCCCCTTGGGTGCCCTTAGAATGATTCAATCAAATACAGATTTCGTGTATATAGTGGCAGCACCCTAAGATATATATATGCAAAATTAGAAAAAATGTTGCTGAACAGTTTTTGAAAAAATAGGCCAAATGTTACATTTTTACCAGTTTTTTGGTCCTTGGAGGCCCTAGGGAGCCCTTAAAATGATTCAATCAAATACAGATTTATTGTGCATAGTGGCAGTGCCCTAAGATATGTCTATGCAAAATTAGAGAAAAAGTTGCTGAACGGTTTCTGAGATACGGCAGCAAACGGCGGACGCAGAGTGATGGCAATAGTCCTTTGGACCTTCGGCCAAAGGACTAAAAACCAAGGACAGCATGAATCGAGATGAAGACAGGTACAGACTCTCACACATACATATCTCTTGAAGAGCCAGCCAGGGCGCAGCCGTGGGGACACACACCAGAGTGACTACGTCTGCACTGAAGGACTACTGTGTTGCCATCTAGAGGTAGCCATCTGAGGAATCACAGGAAAAAAGGTGAAATAAGTAAAAATATTACTCATTAGTTTCGCTGTTGTATCTTTTTAATGGTTGGGATCATCACTAGTATATTTTATTTAAGCATTTTGTATCAGACATATTTTCTTTATATAAACCAGGTGTTTGTGCATGTGTGCGTGTACGAGCATGACAGAGAGAACGAGAGAGAGTGGGAGGGAGGGAAAGAGAGAGAGAGAACAGAAACAGAATGTGATCATGACTACTTCTTTCTAAATGTGGTTTCACAATACAAAGTCCCTACCATTGTAGACAGAAGGAAGGTCGTTCCTGAATCCTTATGATTAATACATGTGTGTCATAACAATGATATCATGATTTCATTCACAAGTCCTGTGTAGTCTCCAAAATAGACTTCTAATATCATGATTTCATTCACAAATCCTGTGTAGTCTCCAAAATAGACTTCTAATAATATCATCAGCCATTTACAAACTGAATTTGCTAAGGCTGACCTTCATAAAATCTCCAAAGAATTGTACATATTTAATTTCAAACTCCATGAATATCCTTGGTTACTAAGTTCTTCTCGTGAGTGGATAAAAAAGACAGGTTATTATTTAGTTAATAACCAAGAATCACCTAGGATGTACTTCTCATTATTCTACACCAATGATTGAGAACCACCTAGGATGTACTTCTCATTATTTTATACCAATGATTGAGAACCACCTAGGATGTACTTCTCATTATTCTACACCAATGATCGAGAACCACCTAGGATGTACTTCTCATTATTCTACACCAATGATCGAGAACCACCTAGGATCTACTTCTCATTATTCTACACCAATGATCGAGAACCACCTAGGATGTACTTCTCATTATTCTACACCAGTGATCGAGAACCACCTAGGATGTACTTCTCATTATTCTACACCAATGATCGAGAACCACCTAGGATCTACTTCTCATTATTCTACACCAATGATCGAGAACCACCTAGGATCTACTTCTCATTATTCTACACCAATGATCGAGAACCACCTAGGATGTACTTCTCATTATTCTACACCAATGATCGAGAACCACCTAGGATGACTTCTCATTATTCTACACCAATGATCGAGAACCACCTAGGATCTACTTCTCATTATTCTACACCAATGATCGAGAACCACCTAGGATCTACTTCTCATTATTCTACACCAGTGATCGAGAACCACCTAGGATGACTTCTCATTATTCTACTCCAACGATCGAGAACCACCTAGGATGTACTTCTCATTATTCTACACCAACGATTGAGAATCACTTAGGATGTACTTCTCATTATTCTACACCAATGATTGAGAACCACCTAGGATGTACTTCTCATTATTCTATACCAATGATTGAGAACCACCTAGGATGTACTTCTCATTATTCTACTCCAACGATCGAGAACCACCTAGGATGTACTTCTCATTATTCTACACCAATGATTGAGAACCACCTAGGATATACTTCTCATTATTCTACACCAATGATTGAGAATCACCTAGGATGTACTTCTCATTATTCTACACCAACGAATGAGAATCACCTAGGATGTACTTCTCATTATTCTACACCAATGATTGAGAACCACCTAGGATGTACTTCTCATTATTCTACACCAATGATAGAGAACCACCTAGGATGTACTTCTCATTATTCTACACCAACGATCGAGAACCACCTAGGATGTACTTCTCATTATTCTATACCAATGATTGAGAACCACCTAGGATGTACTTCTCATTATTCTACACCAATGATTGAGAACCACCTAGGATGTACTTCTCATTATTCTACACCAATGATCGAGAACCACCTAGGATGTACTTCTCATTATTCTACACCAATGATCGAGAACCACCTAGGATCTACTTCTCATTATTCTACACCAATGATCGAGAACCACCTAGGATCTACTTCTCATTATTCTACACCAGTGATCGAGAACCACCTAGGATGTACTTCTCATTATTCTACTCCAACGATCGAGAACCACCTAGGATGTACTTCTCATTATTCTACACCAACGATTGAGAATCACTTAGGATGTACTTCTCATTATTCTACACCAATGATTGAGAACCACCTAGGATGTACTTCTCATTATTCTATACCAATGATTGAGAACCACCTAGGATGTACTTCTCATTATTCTACTCCAACGATCGAGAACCACCTAGGATGTACTTCTCATTATTCTACACCAATGATTGAGAACCACCTAGGATATACTTCTCATTATTCTACACCAATGATTGAGAATCACCTAGGATGTACTTCTCATTATTCTACACCAACGAATGAGAATCACCTAGGATGTACTTCTCATTATTCTACACCAATGATTGAGAACCACCTAGGATGTACTTCTCATTATTCTACACCAATGATTGAGAACCACCTAGGATGTACTTCTCATTATTCTACACCAACGATCGAGAACCACCTAGGATGTACTTCTCATTATTCTATACCAATGATTGAGAACCACCTAGGATGTACTTCTCATTATTCTACACCAATGATTGAGAACCACCTAGGATGTACTTCTCATTATTCTACACCAATGATTGAGAACCACCTAGGATGTACTTCTCATTATTCTACACCAATGATTGAGAACCACCTAGGATATACTTCTCATTATTCTATACCAATGATTGAGAACCACCTAGGATGTACTTCTCATTATTCTATACCAATGATTGAGAACCACCTAGGATGTACTTCTCATTATTCTATACCAATGATTGAGAACCACCTAGGATGTACTTCTCATTATTCTATACCAATGATTGAGAACCACCTAGGATGTACTTCTCATTATTCTACACCAATGATTGAGAACCACCTAGGATGTACTTCTCATTATTCTATACCAATGATTGAGAACCACCTAGGATGTACTTCTCATTATTCTATACCAATGATTGAGAACCACCTAGGATGTACTTCTCATTATTCTACACCAACGATTGAGAATCACCTAGGATGTACTTCTCATTATTCTACACCAATGATTGAGAACCACCTAGGATGTACTTCTCATTATTCTACACCAATGATTGAGAACCACCTAGGATGTACTTCTCATTATTCTACACCAATGATTGAGAACCACCTAGGATATACTTCTCATTATTCTATACCAATGATTGAGAACCACCTAGGATGTACTTCTCATTATTCTATACCAATGATTGAGAACCACCTAGGATGTACTTCTCATTATTCTATACCAATGATTGAGAACCACCTAGGATGTACTTCTCATTATTCTATACCAATGATTGAGAACCACCTAGGATGTACTTCTCATTATTCTACACCAATGATTGAGAACCACCTAGGATGTACTTCTCATTATTCTATACTAAGTAAAGTCATACTTCCAGTGTTGTGGTAGGCACACTTTGAGCTAACTATCTCAACATCTCAGAAGTAAGTCAGTACTCGTACGTCTGCACCTAGACGTGCCACCTACATGTACAGTTAGTTTAATTTCTCCTCTCTAATTAATAATTGCAATTAAATTTTGAATTCATAAATCTCAGTTTAAATTAACTTTTTCAAACTTCATTCCAAAACTACCACTAGACCAATTATCCATAAAAAATGTAAATGTGGACATGGCCTTATTCCTGTGCTAGGAACACAGTACACTGTGCTAGGAACACGGCACACTATGCTAGGAACACAGGTACACTGTGCTAGGAACATGGTACACTGTACTAGGAACATAGTACACTGTGCTAGGCAGGGTTGGAGTCAATTATAATTGTAATTTGTAATTGTGTAATTAATTACAATTACAGTGTAATTTAAGTATTTGAAAGTATGGTAATTGTGATTGATTTTGTGTATGTGTCGTAATTGCAATTGGCCATTGTAATTGCCTTAATTGTTCAATTACAATTAAATTACTTTCCCATAGTTTCTCCAATTGTGGGTGAAACTCCCATAACTGTTTTTTGTATTTCATTATGAAAACCAAGGCTGTTTCCCTCTGAAATCATCTTCCCTCTGATACTCCCCATTTTTGGGGGTGTTATAGTCAGACAGTGACTCTTTCTGGTGAACATGGGCAGATAACAGCTATCTGCCTGTCCTGCCACAGTCCTGGCACAGTCATGTTGCATAAAGAATTTAGCAGTGTCTTTCCAAACAATCAGTCACCCATGGACAGGTACAGTAATCTTTATTTGCCTTATTGACTTGGCACATTGGAAGCACTGATAGAGATAAAAACATGGCTTCTCTTCCACTGGGGAGGGCATATAGAGCTGACTCATTAAAGCACTAGCTCTAGCAGTAGCAGGCTTCAGCAATTGACAAGTGTCAAGTAGGAGGCCAAGAACAAAGGATAGGCCTGTGGTCCAGTGCTACACAGGCTAGCTGTACTAATTGTAATTTAGTTAAATAAGACTGTGCACTAACACTATCCTTTCACTGTGGAATTATTTTCTAGTAAGCTTGAGGGGAGCAAGGTGCTGAGAAGAAAACTGTGTGGTCATTACATCAATGTGGGATGATCTGAGATATATCATTAGTTCTGTTTATATTATTTTAAGCGAAACAAAAATCCATTGTAACTGACAATTATAATTGTAATTGAAAATATTTTGGGACGGTAATTGTAATTGAAATGAAAAATAATTGTAATTGTAACTGTAATTGAAAATTATCCAGTCATGAAATTGATCAATGTAATTGAATCCATCCCTGGTGCTAGGAAGGAAGGAAGGAAGGTAGATCTTTATTTGACAGATATAATACAAATAAGTACAAACATACAGAACATTTTCTTTAAAAAACTGTCGGGAGACTCTCACTAAGGCTTTCAAATGTGCCGCTGAACATGAGAGCCACCCACTGGTAATTTTAACTAAAACATTTCGCCTACTCTCATTGTGGTGTACAACCATATACAGGCCCTGTATTAAGTTAAAGCTACAAGCTGCTTTAATAGATAAAAAAAACCAGTATATGATGTATGTTGGTAGGCTAACTGCATATGTAGCAGTTTTTGTCCGTGCAAGTGTCTTTGTAAAATGTCAGTAAGTACTTTCTAGTGTATTTAGAGAAGCTGCAGAAACTATGTGTGTACACTTTGTCTAAAATGCAGGGTGGCATTTTTCAAAGTAAAACTGGTAGGTGACTGAACGGGATAATAATTTTATGATTTTGTCTTGTAGGATAATCATGATAAGTAGCATTTAATAAAAATGGCGATTGGAAAAATGTAGGAATGCGTCTATGTACAAATTTATGAAAGTTAAACATTGATAAGTAAAGATGTCTTCCAGTTTTAGTAGATTTAGGGGTTTCATAATAAGGTTCGGTGTGTGAGTTATATTTACTGTGGGAATTATTCGGATTGCCCTTTTCTACAATTTAGAAAGTCTATTTGTATTAAAGCCCCGCAATAAAATGCTGTAGTTGAGATGTGGTAAAATTTATGAATTATACATAGTCTTTAGAAAGTGTTTTAGTTTATTCATAATTCCCAGAGTTTGTGATATTTCATTAGATATTTTGTCAATGTGTGGAGTCCAGTCTAACGTTTCTTGAATGGTAGTGCCTAGAAAGTTGAATGTCTGTTGGTTGACCATTTATTTTTAACGATAATTTATTTATGAGATATTACGCTGTGGAAAATGAAACAGCATACATTTAATTTTACTTGTATTTAGAGTAAGCTTGTTTACTTGCTAGGAACATGGTACATTGTGTATTCAGACTGTTTTCTGACAATACTGTATCAAATAATAACAACATTGCTGCTACAGTACTTACTAACTCTAACCTGTACTTTTAATGATGTATTGTGGTGCTAACTCCAACCTGTACTTTTAATGATGCCTGTACTTTCAATGGTGTATTGAGGTGTCAATCATTGGTGGCTTCTTTACAACATTTACAAGTGTACTGGTAGTAATGACTTTAAACTATTGACTAATTCTAGGTATTAGGGCATGAAGCAACATGAAAATATTAGTGAAAATTATTCAGATAACAACATGGGATAGACGTCAAGGTAAATGTTGCAGAATAACTGCTCTGGTAGATTTATAACCGTACTTCCATACTCTACCATTTTCTAGTAACACAACGGAAAGAAAGTTCACCACAGAGACATCTATGATAATACAGGCACTTCTCTAGATGTTATTTATTGTTAGGACTGTCAAATAAAGATTTCCTTTAGCTCAGTAATATAACTAATATAATGAAGGTCTGGGCAGTGTCTGTGAGTGGATCATTCAAAGCTGGTGCACTTTGTTTTCTAACTATTACTTTGGCAATTTTTTATACATTTCAATACCCTTAGTGTGAAAATATAGTGATGGCTTACTTGTAGATATTTAGTTTTATACATATCATGTTGTCATGGGCGTCCCCAGGGGGGTGAGGGGGCACTTGCTGGATCTGGATCTTAAAATTTTGTGGACATATATTAATTAATTTTCAGTCAAAGTATATGTTAAGTTCCAGAGATGGAGTAATCGTACTCTGTAATCGTACTCATTGTAATTGTGGGCAACTTTTTGAGTAATCGTACTTGATTACATTGATAAAAAAAGCCAAGTAATCGTAGTCGTACTCGATTACATTGCCAAAGTAATCGTAATCATGATTACAATTTTGTTTCATACTTACAATGCAAGCAGATAGATTAGACAGATAGAAATGGCTATATCAGTTGCATAAAAATTCAGTTAGATTTCACTAGTTAATATATTCTCTCCCCAGAGAAGCCACATCTCCTGCTTATTGGAATAGTACAAAGTTATTATAGTGACAGGCTCTGGGAAGCAGTGCAGTAAATAAGCCTCCCCTACCAGGTTGCTTTGTAATTTTAGATGCCATGCCATCTGTACTGTTTGCACTGTTAGTAAAGTGTGAATGACTGGTCATGGTTCCTAGCTCCTGGCTGGCTGGTTAGCTGCTAAATCCCTGTCTAATATATCTAAGGGTAAACCTGTCTAAGTTCACTATTGTATTCTATGTTTGACCTATCTGATAATTAGCATATTTGAATCTGACCCTCTGTATTTGAAATGTTATTAGTGTAACGTATTTGATCATGTGTATTTGAAATGCAAGATATTTGTATTTGATTATGAAACCATATTTGTGCCCAACCCTGCTTCTCTGAGCACACAATTGTAATTGACTTGTTTGCAGAGATCTGTACCTGGGTAACCTGTCATTGAGCCCTTTGCGGATGCTCATGCATGTGTGCTCATGCATGTGTGCACATGCATGTGTGCTCATGCATGTGTGCTCATGCATGTGTGCTCATGCATGTGTGCTCATGCATGTGTGCTCATGCATGTGTGCTCATGCATGTGTGCTCATGCATGTGTGCTCATGCATGTGTGCTCATGCATGTGTGCTCATGCATGTGTGCTCATGCATGTGTGCTTGTGTGGAAGCCATAGCTGGCCTGCTGCCCCACACAACACAGTGAAGTAATTGGCTTGCTACTCTCTCATTCTTTCTATGAGCAGTTTTATCTGAAGCCATGAATTTATAATCTTATGATCCCACTTATCTTTTCATATTGTTTCACCAACGGCTCAGTCATTGGATGCACAGTACCTGGGACTGGAGCTAGGACCACTAAACCAGCAGTTCAACAGGGCAAATTGATGTTTTACTATAAATGCTTCAGACCTAAGAAATGCAGCTCATTTCAATTCCAACTATTTTTATGATGTCAATAAATAATAACAAAACCTGATTAGCAATAATCAGTTCTGAATTCAAAGAAGGTCACATACATGGTAGAAACAGGATTTGCATATTCTTTAAAGTAATCATAATTGTAATCATGATTACATGCTAAAGTAATCGTAATTGTAATCAATTACATTTGTTTTCTGAGTAATCGTACTCGTAATTGTACATCTTCATAGTAATCAATTACATTTTTATTGTAATCACCCCATCTCTGAATGTTAACTAGCCTTACATTGTATGTAATATATTTACATTTTATAATATATATATATATATACATAAGCACACACATGTGTGTGTGTATATGGATCTAACTTTTTTGAACGTACATTCAATGTCTTGCCCCTCCCTGGAAAAATGCCTGCACATGCCCCTGCATGTTGTTGACATTATCTGCATGACTATCATACTCATAAACACTCTGAGTGATTAGAAAGTACCAGACACGTCTTTGGCCACACCTCAGAAGCAGTTGTACCATGAAAACAGTCACTATATCCATTTCCTTTGCTAGATTTGCATGCCTCTATATATCTGCCCTGTCTTTGTAATCATATCACTTTGTTTCAATCAGTTGGGTGGCCTTGGTACAGGTGTTAAATACTATGTGGCAACTTTTTGTTCCCTTATTGTGTGTGACAGCAGCTTCACCCTACAAGCTTTAGGCAGTGACCCACTATAATGAGTTTCACATACAATTGAACTCTTGTTTACAATGCCACATAATGAGTCATGTTACCTGTCTAGGTGCATAGTCATAGTTCCTGATTATGCCATACTATTACTAGCCTCGTAGGATAGAACATATCTCTACTGTCAACATCTCACTTAATCTATGGCGCTGCTACTGGATATTAACTTTTACAAGTTGTGTTAGTTTTACTTTCACAGTTATGGTCCAATCAGATAACACGTACCTTCCTGCATGGGCATGGCTATGGCTATGCTAGGCCTACGCCTAAGCTAAGGCTAAGCCTAAGGCTAGGGCGTCTATCTAATCCAGTCTACTGCTATATTCCGTATTAATAATTAACTGTCAAAGTGTACAGTACCTAACTACTAAGTCATTCCGAAAGATACCACAAGTTGACTAATTCGTTGCCCACTTCAAAATTCAGGTCAGATAGACGTAAGCCTGGTCAAAGAGGGTTGGGTTGTGTACGTACTGCGTAACATTGCTGGCTCCACGGACGGTGATTTCATCCACACAAGGCCTAACAGTTGCAGACGACATTTGCGTTTGAACTTCGGGTGGTTCCCGCGAACGACTATATCTAACTTCGCATGTTTATACAGAAACAACACGTTACGTTTGTCACTCACCTGGCTGTGAACGCGATCAGTGTGACGCCATTGTAAACGCTGTGTGAACCGTAGTACCTGTTCAAAACTTTATGCATGTAACTTCCTCACCACTCTTGCCACGGTTGGGTGAACTTCGATAACCGACTGGGCTTTTGGGAAACGAAATGGTCTAAACGTCACGAATTCGAAACGCCCTCCAGTGAATTGTGCGATGCGTGACTACGCGTCATGAACAGTGTGATTAGACTAAGCGACAGAACCGTCACTTTTCATGACATATGGCTGAATTTTAGATTGACTGTAGGTCTTGGACTGGGAGTGTCAGACAGTTACATATTCCTACGGAATGCTATCAAAGAAATATTGTCAAGTGTACAACAGGTTTATGACACATATCGTCGAAAACGGACGATGAAGCCTGAGCCCGCATTTTTTGGGGATGGATATATGTTTAGCCCCCAATATTTCGGCAAAGGGGTGCAGTTGGAGGTTTTCTGTGAGCCTCATTGAGGTGTAGTTGAAGATTTTGTGAGCCTCATTGAGGTGTAGTTGAAGGTTTTGTGAACCTCATTGAGGTGTAGTTGAAGGTTTTGTGAACCTCAAGGGGTTGCAGTTGGAAGGTGTTGGTGTGCCTCAGCCCCCTCAATATAGTCTCCACATTCCGACGACTATGTAACAAGTTACTTACTTACTTACTTACTTGCTTACTAGTTGTCCACTTCCTGTTCACGGGTGGCACGTGGAGTATTTAATTAGACGTACGACCCACACATAAGGCAAGTTATTGTCTATACGTCCATTTAATGTAAAAAAAAACCTGCCTAACACAAAACAAAAATACCGAATTTTAATAGCAATAATTAGACTAACATTGGAGCTGTGTTTGAAACTTGCAACGTTTCCATCCGTCTACAGCGGATCTTGATTACGGAATGTCCTGAGGCCAGACAATGATCTCCTACTCCTGTAGACTTATCCAGGTTTGTATGTTCTTTCAACCTCGGGCTGAGTGGTCGTATGGTTTCACCGATGTAAGTGTGACTACTGTGGTTATCACAGGTAACGTGATATATAGTTCCACACTGGTGTTCTTTGGGGACCTGCCCGCCATTTACAGCCATGTAGATCATTCCGACAAAATCTGAGCCACGTCACATGACATCAGTACGTAATCAAGATCCGCTGTAGACGGATCGAAACGTTGCAAGTTTCAAATACAGCTCCAATGTAAGTTTAATTGTTGCTATTAAAATTTAATCTTGGATCCATGAACAATATTTTCCATAAAAATACCGAAGTCTACATCTGATATTAAGCGAGTATTAGATTTCTTCTTCCTATACTCGTGCATAAGCATCGATCTATGCCGGCCTATAGGATATTTTCGCTCCCCATATATAGCGCTGCACACAGTCTATAGTGGTTTGTAGTTAGCATGTGTAGATCTGGCCTCTGCAGAGACTTGTCGGCGTACTGTCAGTCGCGCTGAATGCGGAATTCAGGTGTTGTAGAACAAACAAGTGTGACTCACTAAGCCGTAGATCATACGTAACGTGGACAAGGTGGAGAGCAAAGCTAACCCCGACAAACTGTTCACTAACTTACACATCGTACACATTAACTTGTATGCCTACACGTACGTGTGTGTTTAATAACAATTATTAAATACTTGAACATTTTGATCTTAGCAAATTAGTTTAAACAAAACTGTGATTTTTTGTGAGTTACATGTAGGCCCTATTTAAGAAAAAGTTAACATCTTCGCTAAGGTAGTATGCACCCAGCGCAAATATTGGACAACGCGACAGAGTCGCTGCAAGGGGTAGTCGACTTCCCCCTATACCATCTGGCTGCGGGGTGTGATTATTATTTGGTCGCTAAAAGTAGTCAGGCCCAAGTCAGGCCCGTAGCGTGCATGGCTGATTTCTGTGGGTGCGTTTTGCCACCTCAAACTGCACCCTCTTGAGACTCACAAACAAATCCCAACTGAATTCCAACTTGAGACTACCCAAAAACCAACACCATTGTTACCAACATCTGGTCAAGCGGAACTCTTTCTCTTGAGCGAAACTCTTACCTCAGAAGGGGTTCATGTGATAGTTGGCCAAACCATGCATGCATACGGTGTGACTGCTAGACATATCCAGACTATCCAAACATACTCACGCACGCACGCACACACACACACACGCACGCACAGTCACACATATCC
Organism: Paraescarpia echinospica; assembly: GCA_020002185.1. Classification (NCBI taxonomy): domain Eukaryota; kingdom Metazoa; phylum Annelida; class Polychaeta; order Sabellida; family Siboglinidae; genus Paraescarpia; species Paraescarpia echinospica. The sequence goes on from CM034533.1 coordinate 27,655,459, forward strand.
ACATGTCGCTGATTAATTACACATGAAGACAATGGAAAGCGTTCATTGGATTCAGACCAAAGATAATAATTTAGACCCACCAGTAGCAGTTCAACGTCTTTGGAATAGTGCTTGGTCACTGCTTGTTGAATAAATACGAGTGCATCACGCCAAACCATCTGACTGGAAGCCAGTGTTGTCTGGTGTACCACAAGGTTCACAAATGGGACTACTTCTGTTTATCTTGTATATTAACGATCTCATTAATCATGTTGATTCATGTGAAATGACATTGTATGCTGATGATTCCAAATTGTTTAAAGAAATTACGTCGGATACCTATTGTCAGTTGGTGCAGAAGGATCTGGACAGTGTATGTCTTTGGTGTGAGACATGGCACCTTAAATTTAACGTTGAGAATTGCTGCATAATGTCATTCACCAACAAAGAGAAACGTATATCCTATGACTACACGATTTTAAGCCAGTCTCTGCCCAAGGTCACCGCTGTCAAATATCTCGGTATCACATTGACCGACAATTTGACTTTTAAAGATCATAGTAATCGTTGTGTTTGTAAAGTTTTGAAGATGAGTAGTTTTATTAAGCGCGTTTGCACAACATTTACCGATGTACAGGCTTTGTGATCCTTGTATATATCTCTAGTCAGAAGCCAGTTGGAGTATTGTAGTGTTATCTGGAATCCCTGGCAACGTACGTCTATTGACAAAATCGAACGAGTTCAAAAGAAATTCCTTAAATATCTATGTTACAAATCCAAAATACAGTACTCCTCTAACAGTTATCCTGAACTTTGCCATAATTTTAGACTACCTAACCCTTCAATATCGTAGGCAAGTTGCAGCTCTTATGTTTTTACACAAGTGTGTGAACTCCCAAATAGACTCGTCGTATCTGGTAGGGGCTGTCCAATTTCACTGTCTACGAAACTGCATCCCTTTTAGAGTTTCCAATAGCAGAATCAACATTATAAAACACTGTCTTTTGAATAGATGTACGACTACTTTCAACACATTGTATTTAAGTGATCCAACTTGTGATATATATTCAGGAGCTGAACCATTTAGATCCTCAATTCAAAAACATTTATATGTATAACAGATTTTTGCCTGGTATATTTTATATTGATTTTGTTTGGTTTTTATGTCCTTATTGTTTTTATTATTCTATTATTGTTTTATTATTTATATGTATTGTTTCAGTTATCAGTCCTGTTACTGGGTCCACGGGACCTGTTGGATTATTATTCTATTATTGTTTTATTATTTATATGTATTGTTTCAGTTATCAGTCCTGTTACTGGGTCCACTGGACCTGTTGGATTATTATTCTATTATTGTTTTATTATTTATATGTATTGTTTCAGTTATCAGTCCTGTTACTGGGTCCACTGGACCTGTTGGATTATTATTCTATTATTGTTTTATTATTTATATGTATTGTTTCAGTTATCAGTCCTGTTACTGGGTCCACTGGACCTGTTGGATTATTATTCTATTATTGTTTTATTATTTATATGTATTGTTTCAGTTATCAGTCCTGTTACTGGGTCCACTGGACCTGTTGGAATCTGTATTATTTATATGTATTGTTTCAGTTATCAGTCCTGTTACTGGGTCCACTGGACCTGTTGGAATCTGTATTATTTATATGTATTGTTTCAGTTATCAGTCCTGTTACTGGGTCCACTTGACCTGTTGGAATCTGTATTATTTATATGTATTGTTTCAGTTATCAGTCCTGTTACTGGGTCCATTGGACCTGTTGAAATCTGAATAAATACGATTAAGGTACACCCCATTTTTAGCAATGTGACAGTGATATCAATGCAAACATTGTTTGCTGAACCCATCATTGTCATTTCAGTTCCACCAGTGTCACACTAGTTAGACTCAATGATCAGTGATGACAAAAATAACAAAAGGTCCACATAAATGATCAGACATTACAGGGTCCTCGTATAATTTTGCTTATGTATGGATGCATAAATCACTTGCCAGTCATGTCTGCTGAGATGGCTCTACCCAGCAACCCCAGAAAATGGGTGCACACCCCTGTATGCTTATTGAACACAAATTTTGACATATTTTTGCATATCAAATACTTGTTAAGCGCACTGTATGCTTAATAGAATGAAAACAGTAATATTATAATTTTTCCATTAGCAATTATCATCATCTTTGTAAAAAGTAGTTTGCCAATAGGTGGTTTAAATAAGTAACCAGTTGACAGGGCAACATAAGCTAGTTTCCAGCCAAATGTAAATATTGTATCGGTTTTTATTTGACAAATATTGCTGCCAATCATCATCCACCAAGTATGACCCAGTATGACAAAACACAGTTGATTACAACTTACAAGTATATGTGTCAGTTTTGTCACTGAATTGTGGCGACGGTGGCTGCATCTCTTTTATAATAGATCTGCACACACAGGTTGGACCTTGTCTGTTCTGATTGGTGTGGTATACTGTAGGCACCTGTCAGGGTTTACAGTACGGTAGAACTCATCCATGTAGGACCTTGCCCGTTCTGAATGGGGTGGTATACTGTAGGCACCTGTCAGGGTTTACAGTACGGTAGAACTCATCCATGCAGGACCTTGCCCGTTCTGAATGGTGTGGTATATTGTAGGCACCAGTCAGGGTTTACAGTATGATAGAACTCATCCATGCAGGACCTTGCCCGTTCTGAATGGGGTGGTATACTGTAGGCACCGGTCAGGATTTACAGTATGATAGAACTCATCCGTGCAGGACCTTGCCCGTTCTGAATGGTGTGGTATACTGTAGGCACCAGTCAGGGTTTACAGTACGATAGAACTCATCCATGCAGGACCTTACCTGTTCTGAATGGTGTGGTATACTGTAGGCACCAGTCAGGGTTTACAGTACGATAGAACTCATCCATGCAGGACCTTGCCCATTCTGAATGGTGTGGTATACTGTAGGCATCTGTCAGGGTTTACAGTACGATAGAACTCATCCATGCAGGACCTTGCCCGTTCTGAATGGTGTGGTATACTGTAGGCACCTGTCAGGGTTTACAGTATGATAGAACTCATCCATGCAGGACCTTGCCCGTTCTGAATGGTGTGGTATACTGTAGGCACCAGTCAGGGTTTACAATACGATAGAACTCATCCATGCAGGACCTTGCCCGTTCTGAATGGTGTGGTATACTGCAGACACCAGTCAGGGTTTACAGTACGATAGAACTCATCCATGCAGGACCTTGCCCGTTCTGAATGGTGTGGTATACTGTAGGCACCAGTCAGGGTTTACAGTACGATAGAACTCATCCATGCAGGACCTTGCCCGTTCTGAATGGTGTGGTATACTGTAGGCATCTGTCAGGGTTTACAGTATGATAGAACTCATCCATGCAGGACCTTGCCCGTTCTGAATGGTGTGGTATACTGTAGGCACCTGTCAGGGTTTACAGTATGATAGAACTCATC
>CM034533.1:27659916-27678685 GCA_020002185.1 Paraescarpia echinospica
CACAGTAATAGTAACTGCGGTGTAGACAGTAATGGAGCACAGTAACAGTAACTGCCGTGTAGACAGTAATGGAGCACAGTAACAGTAACTGCCGTGTAGACAGTAATGGAGCACAGTAACAGTAACTGCCGTGTAGACAGTAATGGAGCACAGTAACAGTAACTGCCATGTAAACAGTAATGTAGCACAGTAATAGTAACTGCGGTGTAAACAGTAATGGAGCACAGTAACAGTAACTGCCGTGTACACAGTAATGGAGCACAGTAACAGTAACTTCCGTGTAGACATTAATGGAGCACAGTAACAGTAACTGCCGTGTAAACAGTAATGGTGCACAGTAACAGTAACTGCCGTATACACACTAATGGAACACAGAAACAGTAACTGCCGTGTAGACAGTAATGGAGCACAGTAACAGTAACTGCCGTGTTAACAGTAATGGAGCACAGTAACAGTAACTGCCGTGTAGACAGTAATGGAGCACAGTAACAGTAACTGCCGTGTACACAGTAATGGAGCACAGAAACTGTAACTGCCGTGTAGACAGTAATGGAGCACAGTAACAGTAACTGCCGTGTAGACAGTAATGGAACACAGAAACAGTAACTGCCGTGTAGACAGTTATGGAGCACAGTAACAGTAACTGCCGTGTAGACAGTAATGGAGCACAGTAACAGTAACTGCCGTTTAGACAGTAATGGAGCACAGTAATAGTAACTGCCGTGTATACAGTAATGGTGCACAGTAACAGTAACTGCCGTATACACACTAATGGAACACAGAAACAGTAACTGCCGTGTAGACATTAATGGAGCACAGTAACAGTAACTGCCGTGTACACAGTAATGGAACACAGAAACAGTAACTGCCGTGTAGACAGTAATGGAGCACAGTAACAGTAACTGCCATGTAAACAGTAATGTAGCACAGTAATAGTAACTGCGGTGTAAACAGTAATGGAGCACAGTAACAGTAACTGCCGTGTACACAGTAATGGAGCACAGTAACAGTAACTGCCGTGTAGACAGTAATGGAGCACAGTAACAGTAACTTCCGTGTAGACAGTAATGGAGCACAGTAACAGTAACTGCCGTGTAAACAGTAATGGTGCACAGTAAAAGTAACTGCCGTATACACACTAATGGAACACAGAAAGAGTAACTGCCGTGTAGACAGTAATGGAGCACAGTAACAGTAACTGCCGTGTTGACAGTAATGGAGCACAGTAACAGTAACTGCCGTGTAGACAGTAATGGAGCACAGTAACAGTAACTGCCGTGTACACAGTAATGGAACACAGAAACTGTAACTGCCGTGTAGACAGTAATGGAGCACAGTAACAGTAACTGCCGTGTAGACAGTAATGGAACACAGAAACAGTAACTGCCGTGTAGACAGTTATGGAGCACAGTAACAGTAACTGCCGTGTAGACAGTTATGGAGCACAGTAACAGTAACTGCCGTGTAGACAGTAATGGAGCACAGTAACAGTAACTGCCGTGTAGACAGTAATGGAGCACAGTAACAGTAACTGCCGTATACACACTAATGGAACACAGAAACAGTAACTGCCGTGTAGACATTAATGGAGCACAGTAACAGTAACTACCGTGTAGACAGTAATGGAGCACAGTAACAGTAACTGCCGTGTACACAGTAATGGAACACAGAAACAGTAACTGCCGTGTACACAGTAATGGAACACAGAAACAGTAACTGCCGTGTAGACAGTAATGGAGCACAGTAACAGTAACTGCCGTGTAGACAGTAATGGAGCACAGTAACAGTAACTGCCGTGTAGACAGTAATGGAACATAGTAACAGTAACTGCCGTGTAGACAGTAATGGCGCACAGTAACAGTAACTGCCGTGTAGACAGTGATGGAACATAGTAACAGTAACTGCCGTGTAGACAGTAATGGAACATAGTAACAGTAACTGCCGTGTATACAGTAATGGAGCACAGTAACAGTAACTGCTTTGTAAACAGTAATGGAACACTGTAACTGCCGTGTAAACAGTAATGGAGCACAGTAATAGTAACTGCGGTGTAAACAGTAATGGAGCACAGTAACAGTAACTGCCGTGTACACAGTAATGGAGCACAGTAACAGTAACTTCCGTGTAGACATTAATGGAGCACAGTAACAGTAACTGCCGTGTAAACAGTAATGGTGCACAGTAACAGTAACTGCCGTATACACACTAATGGAACACAGAAACAGTAACTGCCGTGTAGACAGTATTGGAGCACAGTAACAGTAACTGCCGTGTTGACAGTAATGGAGCACAGTAACAGTAACTGCCGTGTAGACAGTAATGGAGCACAGTAACAGTAACTGCCGTGTACACAGTAATGGAGCACAGAAACTGTAACTGCCGTGTAGACAGTAATGGAGCACAGTAACAGTAACTGCCGTGTAGACAGTAATGGAACACAGAAACAGTAACTGCCGTGTAGACAGTTATGGAGCACAGTAACAGTAACTGCCGTGTAGACAGTAATGGAGCACAGTAAGAGTAACTGCCGTTTATACAGTAATGGAGCACAGTAATAGTAACTGCCGTGTATACAGTAATGGTGCACAGTAACAGTAACTGCCGTATACACACTAACAGTAACTGCCGTGTAGACAGTAATGGAGCACAGTAACAGTAACTGCCGTGTAGACAGTAATGGAGCACAGTAACAGTAACTGCCGTATACACACTAATGGAACACAGAAACAGTAACTGCCGTGTAGACATTAATGGAGCACAGTACCAGTAACTACCGTGTAGACAGTAATGGAGCACAGTAACAGTAACTGCCGTGTACACAGTAATGGAACACAGAAACAGTAACTGCCGTGTACACAGTAATGGAACACAGAAACAGTAACTGCCGTGTAGACAGTAATGGAGCACAGTAACAGTAACTGCCGTGTAGACAGTAATGGAGCACAGTAACAGTAACTGCCGTGTAGACAGTAATGGAACATAGTAACAGTAACTGCCGTGTAGACAGTAATGGCGCACAGTAACAGTAACTGCCGTATAGACAGTGATGGAACATAGTAACAGTAACTGCCGTGTAGACAGTAATGGAACATAGTAACAGTAACTGCCGTGTATACAGTAATGGAGCACAGTAACAGTAACTGCTTTGTAAACAGTAATGGAACACTGTAACTGCCGTGTAAACAGTAATGGAGCACAGTAAAAGTAACTGCCATGTAAACAGTAATGTAGCACAGTAATAGTAACTGCGGTGTAGACAGTAATGGAGCACAGTAACAGTAACTTCCGTGTAGACAGTAATGGAGCACAGTAACAGTAACTGCCGTGTAAACAGTAATGGTGCACAGTAACAGTAACTGCCGTATACACACTAATGGAACACAGAACCAGTAACTGCCGTGTAGACAGTAATGGAGCACAGTAACAGTAACTGCCGTGTAGACAGTAATGGAGCACAGTAACAGTAACTGCCATGTAGACAGTAATGGAACATAGTAACAGTAACTGCCGTGTAGACAGTAATGGAGCACAGTAACAGTAATTGCCGTGTAGACAGTAATGGAACATAGTAACAGTAACTGCCGTGTAGACAGTAATGGAACACAGTAACAGTAACTGCCGTGTATACAGTAATGGAGCACAATAACAGTAACTGCCTTGTAAACAGTAATGGAACACAGTAACTGCCGTGTAAACAGTAATGGAGCACAGTAACAGTAACTGCCATGTAAACAGTAATGTAGCACAGTAATAGTAACTGCGGTGTAGACAGTAATGGAGCACAGTAACATTAACTGCCGTGTACACAGTAATGGAACACAGATACAATAACTGTCGTGTAGACAGTAATGGAACAAAGTGTATGCCGTGTAAACAGTAATGGAGCACAGTAACAGTAACTGCCGTGTAAACAGTAATGGAACAAAGTGTATGCCGTGTAAACAGTAATGGAACACAGATACAGTAACTGTCGTGTAGACAGTAATGGAACAAAGTGTATGCCGTGTAAACAGTAATGGAGCCCAGTAACAGTAACTGCCGTGTAAACAGTAATGGAACAAAGTGTATGCCGTGTAAACAGTAATGGAGCACAGTAACTGCCGTGTAAACAGTAACGGAGCACTGTAACAACCATGTAAACAGTAATGGAGCACAGTAACAGTAACTGCCGTGTAGACAGTAATGGAACAAAGTGTATGCCGTGTAAACAGTAATGGAGCACAGTAACTGCCGTGTAAACAGTAACGGAGCACTGTAACAACCATATAAACAGTAATGGAGCACAGTAACAGTAACTGCCGTGTAGACAGTAATGGAACAAAGTGTATGCCGTGTAAACAGTAATGGAGCACAGTAACAGTAACTGCCGTGTAAACAGTAATGGAACAAAGTGTATGCCGTGTAAACAGTAATGGAGCACAGTAACTGCCGTGTAAACAGTAACGGAGCACTGTAACAACCATGTAAACAGTAATGGAGCTCAGTAACAGTAACTGCCGTGTAGACAGTAATGGAACAAAGTGTATGCCGTGTAAACAGTAATGGAGCACAGTAACAGTAACTGCCGTGTAAACAGTAATGGAACAAAGTGTATGCCGTGTAAACAGTAATGGAGCACAGTAACTGCCGTGTAAACAGTAACGGAGCACTGTAACAACCATGTAAACATTAATGGAGCACAGTAACAGTAACTGCCGTGTAGACAGTAATGGAACAAAGTGTATGCCGTGTAAACAGTAATGGAGCACAGTAACTGCCGTGTAAACAGTAACGGAGCACTGTAACAACCATGTAAACAGTAATGGAGCACAGTAACAGTAACTGCCGTGTAGACAGTAATGGAGCACAGTAACAGTAACTGCCGTGTAGACAGTAATGGAACATAGTAACAGTAACTGCCGTGTAGACAGTAATGGAGCACAGTAACAGTAACTGCGGTGTAGACAGTAATGGAGCACAGTAACAGTAACTTCCGTGTAGACAGTAATGGAGCACAGTAACAGTAACTGCCGTGTAAACAGTAATGGTGCACAGTAACAGTAACTGCCGTATACACACTAATGGAACACAGAAACAGTAACTGCCGTGTAGACAGTAATGGAGCACAGTAACAGTAACTGCCGTGTAGACAGTAATGGAGCACAGTAACAATAACTGCCGTGTACACAGTAACGGAACATAGAAAAAGTAACTGCTGTGTAGACAGTAATGGAGCACAGTAACAGTAACTGCCGTGTAGACAGTAATAGAGCACAGTAACAGTAACTGCCATGTAGACAGTAATGGAACATAGTAACAGTAACTGCCGTGTAGACAGTAATGGAGCACAGTAACAGTAATTGCCGTGTAGACAGTAATGGAACATAGTAACAGTAACTGCCGTGTAGACAGTAATGGAACACAGTAACAGTAACTGCCGTGTATACAGTAATGGAGCACAGTAACAGTAACTGCCTTGTAAACAGTAATGGAACACAGTAACTGCCGTGTAAACAGTAATGGAGCACAGTAACAGTAACTGCCATGTAAACAGTAATGTAGCACAGTAATAGTAACTGCGGTGTAGACAGTAATGGAGCACAGTAACAGTAACTGCGGTGTAGACAGTAATGGAGCACAGTAACAGTAACTGCCGTGTAGACAGTAAAGGAGCACAGTAACAGTAACTGCCGTGTACACAGTAATGGAACACAGATACAATAACTGTCGTGTAGACAGTAATGGAACAAAGTGTATGCCGTGTAAACAGTAATGGAGCACAGTAACAGTAACTGCCGTGTAAACAGTAATGGAACAAAGTGTATGCCGTGTAAACAGTAATGGAACACAGATACAGTAACTGTCGTGTAGACAGTAATGGAACAAAGTGTATGCCGTGTAAACAGTAATGGAGCACAGTAACAGTAACTGCCGTGTAAACAGTAATGGAACAAAGTGTATGCCGTGTAAACAGTAATGGAGCACAGTAACTGCCGTGTAAACAGTAACGGAGCACTGTAACAACCATGTAAACAGTAATGGAGCACAGTAACAGTAACTGCCGTGTAGACAGTAATGGAACAAAGTGTATGCCGTGTAAACAGTAATGGAGCACAGTAACTGCCGTGTAAACAGTAACGGAGCACTGTAACAACCATATAAACAGTAATGGAGCACAGTAACAGTAACTGCCGTGTAGACAGTAATGGAACAAAGTGTATGCCGTGTAAACAGTAATGGAGCACAGTAACAGTAACTGCCGTGTAAACAGTAATGGAACAAAGTGTATGCCGTGTAAACAGTAATGGAGCACAGTAACTGCCGTGTAAACAGTAACGGAGCACTGTAACAACCATGTAAACAGTAATGGAGCTCAGTAACAGTAACTGCCGTGTAGACAGTAATGGAACAAAGTGTATGCCGTGTAAACAGTAATGGAGCACAGTAACAGTAACTGCCGTGTAAACAGTAATGGAACAAAGTGTATGCCGTGTAAACAGTAATGGAGCACAGTAACTGCCGTGTAAACAGTAACGGAGCACTGTAACAACCATGTAAACATTAATGGAGCACAGTAACAGTAACTGCCGTGTAGACAGTAATGGAACAAAGTGTATGCCGTGTAAACAGTAATGGAGCACAGTAACTGCCGTGTAAACAGTAACGGAGCACTGTAACAACCATGTAAACAGTAATGGAGCACAGTAACAGTAACTGCCGTGTAGACAGTAATGGAACAAAGTGTATGCCGTGTAAACCGTAACGGAGCACTGTAACGGTAACTGCCGTGTAAACGGTAATGGAACAAAGTGTATGCCGTGTAAGCAGTAATGGAGCACAGTAACTGCCGTGTAAACGGTAACGGAACGCAACAACCATGTAAACGGTAATGGGCACGGTAACAGTAACTGCCGTGTAGACAATGTGGAACGAAGTGTATGCCGTGTAAACAGTAATGGAGCACAGTAACAGTAACTGCCGTGTAAACAGTAATGGAACAAAGTGTATGCCGTGTAAACAGTAATGGAGCACAGTAACTGCCGTGTAAACAGTAACGGAGCACTGTAACAACCATGTAAACAGTAATGGAGCACAGTAACAGTAACTGCCGTGTAGACAGTAATGGAACAAAGTGTATGCCGTGTAAACAGTAATGGAGCACAGTAACAGTAACTGCCGTGTAAACAGTAATGGAACAAAGTGTATGCCGTGTAAACAGTAATGGAGCACAGTAACTGCCGTGTAAACAGTAACGGAGCACTGTAACAACCATGTAAACATTAATGGAGCACAGTAACAGTAACTGCCGTGTAGACAGTAATGGAACAAAGTGTATGCCGTGTAAACAGTAATGGAGCACAGTAACTGCCGTGTAAACAGTAACGGAGCACTGTAACAACCATGTAAACAGTAATGGAGCACAGTAACAGTAACTGCCGTGTAGACAGTAATGGAACAAAGTGTATGCCGTGTAAACAGTAATGGAGCACAGTAACTGCCGTGTAAACAGTAACGGAGCACTGTAACAACCATGTAAACAGTAATGGAGCACAGTAACAGTAACTGCCGTGTAGACAGTAATGGAACAAAGTGTATGCCGTGTAAACCGTAACGGAGCACTGTAACAACCATGTAAACAGTAATGGAGCTCAGTAACAGTAACTGCCGTGTAGACAGTAATGGAACAAAGTGTATGCCGTGTAAACAGTAATGGAGCACAGTAACAGTAACTGCCGTGTAAACAGTAATGGAACAAAGTGTATGCCGTGTAAACAGTAATGGAGCACAGTAACTGCCGTGTAAACAGTAACGGAGCACTGTAACAACCATGTAAACAGTATTGGAACAAAGTGTATGCCGTGTAAACAGTAATGGAGCACCGTAACTGCCGTGTAAACAGTAATGGAGCACAGTAACAGTAACAGTAACTGCCATGTAGAGATTGCCCCACGATTGTTGTTATGTCGACACAGTTTGCAAGACGCCCTCGTCGAAGGAGCCAGTCCCGAGGCCTTCCGGTTTCTTGAAGCCACTCTGCCTCCTACCGTCTTCCACGCCGACGGCAACGCGCAGGTTCGTAGACTTTAGTCGCTTCTTGGGAAGTGCAAACGCGACTCTGCCCGCTGTTAGTGACGCTGTAATAGTGATGCATTCCTCCGAAAGGGACTATAATACTAACGTATTTTGTTATACATTGCGATTAATGAGGTTGCAACACCCGACATATTTTAAATACGGGTTACCTGGGGGTATGCGGACATCATTGCGAAGACACGTTGGCATGGTTGGAGTCTCAATAAGGCAATGACTTCCTTGGTCAGTTGCCGTCTGGAGCTTATCGCTTTGTGTGGCAATTTTGTTAAATTAATATAAAATCGTGTTGTTGCATTGCTGACTTTTCACGGGTCAAGGGTTTGGACTTTGGTAAGAATGTGTATGCACACATACAAATGTATGTGCGTGCGTGCGTGCGTGCGTGCGTGCGTGCGTGTCTGTCCGTCTGTGTGTGTGTGTTAAAACACCTGTACAACACGTACCATCCATGTAAATGAGACCACGTCTTTCCAACCAGATGCTGTTTTCGTCGATGACGTCACCTGACTGGACACAAGACACCGCTGAAGACTCGGGCCGCGTGACTCTGACGGACGGCATGGACAGTCTGCCTCAGACCCTCATCAACAACGCCCTGTCACAGAGCACCAAGTAAGACGTGTCCTACACGAGATAGGCGTTTTCGAAGACGATAATGTTGATTCTGTCATTTGCTCTAATCTTCTTACAAAGGGTAACAATGTAATTTACATTGATGGTTCCTGAAACAGCCGTGCATTTTCAGCGCAGTAGACATGGGTACAATTTTAATATATCTTATAAATACAAAGAAGTTATTAAATATTATGAACATGACTTTAAACATTGTTTGGGCTTCTATATGTACACAATAAGCAATCTTGGACCAGAATCATTGAAACATATGTACACTATTGGCATTTCATAACTTATAAAAATGACACCGTGTCTTTGGCAGAATTCGTCTGAATCTTGGCTTCCGCCTGAAGAAATTGACACGATCTGACGGCGTCTACAACCTAGAGTTCATACAGTCAGAAACTGAAACACTGGTACGCATACTGTATGCCAAATGCTCATTTAATGGGCTAGCAAGACGATATTAAAAAAAAACAGTTACGTTTTCATTAGCTTATTAGTAAACTATTTTATTCTAACGTGCGCTTACTATTCACAAGTATTCACTTAGCCAAAATTGTTCTCTTCATAAACAAACAGTGGGGGTAATTATTTCATATCAGCCCCGTTTATGCACCTTGTATTGGGCCAACCCCTTGATATACCCTAAAAGTACTAATGCAACCCTGTCTGCAGCGACACGGTTTACTTATACCTTTGTAGCGGTAAGGCGCCACCTTATCATGATCGTTCAAATAATTTGTACACAATTCTCCTGTGTTTGTTCCTTCAGGGCAATGCAACGACGTGCGCTCAGCGTGTCGTGCTTGCTCTACCACCAGAGGCGCTGCAAAACATCGAATGGCAGCCGCTGGAAGACGTGAGCTGGCTGAAGACGAACCTACGCTCGGTGACCAGCGTCCCAGCCACCAAAGTCTTCCTTGCTTTCCCCAAGACGGTGGCCATAGACGGACATACGAACACCCCCACTAGCGCCGACACCACCACCAGCAGGACGACACTTGAGACTACCCAAATTTACACTACTGATTATGATACTACCCAAAATGATGTCACAAGTGACGTTACAAATGACGAAAACGACACAACCGACGATGTAGGATTTACAACTTTGACACCAGTTGACGAGGGAAGCGACACCACCACCGCCGGCACCACAACAATTGACACCACCGCCGGCACCACCACAATTGACACTACCACCACCAGCATCACCACCACCACCACTGTCGCTGACACCATCACAACCGCTGTCAACACCACCACCATCTCAATCAACACCACCGTCATCAACACTACGGTAAGCAGCAACAACGAGACGAACACGTTTTATAATAATGCCACCTATGACGACACGAACAACGGAAGTGACGTCAGCAACATATCACTGACAACAGTAACAACATCAACAGCACTCGGCAACAACGTCACTACCACGGCAACAACTCATGACTGTATCACCCCCGCCTCGACCACTGCCTCTACCCTAGCCCCCGCATTCAGCCGTCTGCGAACAGACATGCCCATGCGCTACGTTGAAGACATCACGTCGTCGGCGGATGACGTCACTTCCTCAACAGTCTTACAGGCGGTCTTCGCCTCGGGTCCACACGTTGTACACTGGAACAACCTTAAAGGGGGCGCCACGTTCGCTGGATCTCTGCCAAACGCAGACTCCGTTTCCGAGAAACTCGTCAGGTATTTGCGCGCTTATCTAAACCGTCTTGCGCCGGTATTGGCGGTAAGCCCAACAGCGCCACCCAGTGACGCCGTCGTGCAGCGGTGGGGTGCATCGTTGCCGCCTGGTGGCGCCTGGCACGTGTGGAAGCCGTCGTTTCATTGGACTCAGGTGTCACACAAAATGCTCAAGCCGATTCCCGATGACATGGTCTTTATCGTCGGCTCGGCCTTTGCCACAGGACATCTACAGATGTACGCCGAAGGCGCCCTGCAAACCGTCGATGACATGCTTCTTTTGCTCTGATGACGCGCCCGATCACCCTACACAACAGGGTTGCGGTTTCATACATGCAATTCCAAATACATAAATACGTGTTTAGTGACGCAGCAAGCGTAAGTGTAACGCCACAAATGGATCCGTTTCATTGGACCAAATTGTGTTGGACTGTCATACTGTGATCAATTGAAGGCGTTGTTATATGGAAATTGTTTAAATTGTTTATCTATTTCACCCAGCATGGTGCATAGCTTCACTGCTAACGGAAGACGTGTTTTGCAATCTCACTAAGTGCAGTGCCTGTTTCGTCCGAGAACAGTATCTCATTTAATATAAAACAAAAGAGGTATGGTATATTTCAACGATGCAGACGCGGCACTTGGCGAAAGCGGAAGTCGTGCTGGTTCACGGCTGACCCATGTAGGCACCAGCGTGACGGCGTTCCTCGCCATTTAAGGATTGTAGTGTCTTTTTCAAAGACGTTTGCAATAATCTTCGAAGTCACAAATATTATACCCTATGACTCGTACATATACAAATGTTTACGTAGTCCTATGGTGTGTCGCCTCCTAACGATTATGCACGTCAAATTTCACCTGCCTTCTGTTGTAATATTCCACTTGCATGTGTGGGTGTGTGTGTGTGAGCGCGCGTGTGCGTGTGTGTGTGTACGCGTATGTGTGCGCGTGTGTGTACGCGTATGTGTGCGCGTGTGTTGGCATAGCATACTAAACTAGAATATGTATTATTGTTATCCATGACAGCTACAACAAGCGAGGGTTTGTAATTATATTGTAATAATTTATGCACTTATTATTTGTGCATTTCGAACAAGATTGTGATTGATATTATGTTGTGGCACATTAACTGATATCTATGTGTTCAAAATAAATATTGTTATTGTTATACGCTTTAAAGTGTGCTCGATTGTCAAACGATCGCCTATAGTTGCACCGCCGTTGGAATGTGGAGACTATTGAGCCGGTGCCGGAGTCGGAGTGAGAGACGGAGAAGGAGCCTCAGCACTTCGCTCTGTTGTTGACCATGACATCGATCGCAAGAGCACGGCTATGGTGTTGTTGGACATTTCCCGCGATGTTGTTTGAAAATGTTGCCTGGAGCCTCACGCTGCTGCTGACATCGATGAACGAAGAGTAGATCGTTTTGTTGTTTTAAAATTGTCGCAACTCGAATGACACTCACCGAAATATCTACACAATGTATTAAATGTTAGGTGCTCAGCCACCACTCCCAGAATTGGGGCGCTCAACCCCTCACAGCCCCTTCTGTTCCGACGCATGTGAGTAGGTCTCAGTGTTTGATTGAGTATATTTGGTATTGCTCTTTGGATAGTCACCACCCCTGCTAATCGATGAGCCAGGTCTAGTGTGTGGTGCGCAGTTGTTCACTGCGTTAGTATTGCTCTTTAGATAGACACCGCCCCTGCTATTGGATGAGCCAGGTCTGGTGTGTGGTGCGCAGTTATTCACTGCGTTAGTATTGCTCTTTAGATAGACACCGCCCCTGCTAATGGGTGAGCCAGGTCTGGTGTGTGGTGCGCAGTTGTTCACTGCGTTAGTATTGCTCTTTAGATAGACACCGCCCCTGCTATTGGATGAGCCAGGTCTGGTGTGTGGTGCGCAGTTGTTCACTGCGTTAGTATTGCTCTTTAAATAGACACCGCCCCTGCTATTGGATGAGCCAGGTCTTGTGTGTGGTGCGCAGTTGTTCACGGCGTTAGTATTGCTCTTTAGATAGACACCGCCCCTGCTATTGGATGAGCCAGGTCTGGTGTGTGGTGCGCAGTTGTTCACTGGGTTAGTATTGCTCTTTAGATAGACACCGCCCCTGCTATTGGATGAGCCAGGTCTGGTGTGTGGTGCGCAGTTGTTCACTGCGTTAGTATTGCTCTTTAGATAGACACCGCCCCTGCTATTGGATGAGCCAGGTCTGGTGTGTGGTGCGCAGTTGTTCACTGCGTTAGTATTGCTCTTTAGATAGACACCGCCCCTGCTATTGGATGACCCAGGTCTAGTGTGTGGTGCGCAGTTGTTCAATGCGTTGGTATTGCTCTTTGGATAGTCACCGCCCCTGCTATTGGATGAGCCAGGTCTGGTGTGTGGTGCGCAGTTGTTCACTGCGTTGGTATTGCTCTTTAGATAGTCACCGCCCCTGCTATTGGATGAGCCAGGTCTGGTGTGTGGTGCGCAGTTGTTCACTGCGTTAGTATTGCTCTTTGGATAGACACCGCCCCTGCTATTGGATGAGCCAGGTCTGGTGTGTGGTGCGCAGTTGTTCACTGCGTTAGTATTGCTCTTTAGATAGACACCGCCCCTGCTATTGGATGAGCCAGGTCTGGTGTGTGGTGCGCAGTTGTTCACTGCGTTGTTATCTTGGATAGTCACCGCCTGCTATGGTGGATAGTATTGCTCTTTAGATAGACACCGCCCTGCTCATTGGATGAGCCGGTGTGGTGCGCAGTTGTTCACTGCGTTGGTATTGCTCTTTGGATAGTCACCGCCCCTGCTATTGGATGAGCCAGGTCTGGTGTGTGGTGCGCAGCTGTTCACTGCGTTGGTATTGCTCTTTGGATAGTCACCGCCCCTGCTGTTAGATGAGCCAGGTCTGGTGTGTGGTGCGCTGTTGTTCACTGCGTTAGTATTGCTCTTTGGATAGTCACCGCCCCTGCTATTGGATGAGCCAGGTCTGGTGTGTGGTGCGCAGTTGTTCACTGCGTTGGTATTGCTCTTTGGATAGTCACCGCCCCTGCTATTGGATGAGCCAGGTCTAGTGTGTGGTGCGCAGTTGTTCACTGCGTTGATATTGCTCTTTGGATAGTCACCGCCCCTGCTATTGGATGAGCCAGGTCTAGTGTGTGGTGCGCAGTTGTTCACTGCGTTGGTATTGCTCTTTGGATAGTCACCGCCCCTGCTATTGGATGAGCCAGGTCTAGTGTGTGGTGCGCAGTTGTTCACTGCGTTGGTATTGCTCTTTGGATTGTCACCGCCCCTGCTATTGGATGAGCCAGGTCTAGTGTGTGGTGCGCAGCTGTTCACTGCGTTGGTATTGCTCTTTGGATAGTCACCGTCCCTGCTGTTGGATGAGCCAGGTCTGGTGTGTGGTGGGCTGTTGTTCACTGCGTTAGTATTGCTCTTTAGATAGTCACCGCCCCTGCTATTGGATGAGCCAGGTCTGGTGTGTGGTGCGCAGTTGTTCACTGAGTTAATATTGCTCTTTAGATAGACACCGCCCCTGCTATTGGATGAGCCAGGTCTAGTGTGTGGTGCGCAGTTGTTCACTGCGTTAGTATTGCTCTTTAGATAGACACCGCCCCTGCTATTGGATGAGCCAGGTCTGGTGTGTGGTGCGCAGTTGTTCACTGCGTTAGTATTGCTCTTTAGATAGACACCGCCCCTGCTATTGGATGAGCCAGGTCTGGTGTGTGGTGCGCAGTTGTTCACTGCGTTAGTATTGCTCTTTAGATAGACACCGCCCCTGCTATTGGATGAGCCAGGTCTATTTTGTGGTGCGCAGTTGTTCACTGCGTTGGTATTGCTTTTTGGATAGTCACCGCCCCTGCTATTGGATGAGCCAGGTCAAGTGTGTGGTGCGCAGTTGTTCACTGCGTTGGTATTGCTCTTTGGATAGTCACCGCCCCTGCTATTGGATGAGCCAGGTCTAGTGTGTGGTGCGCAGCTGTTCACTGCGTTGGTATTGCTCTTTGGATAGTCACCGCCCCTGCTGTTGGATGAGCCACGTCTGGTGTGTGGTGCGCTGTTGTTCACTGCGTTAGTATTGCTCTTTAGATAGTCACCGCCCCTGCTATTGGATGAGCCAGGTCTGGTGTGTGGTGCGCAGTTGTTCACTGCGTTGGTATTGCTCTTTGGATAGTCACCGCCCCTGCTATTGGATGAGCCAGGTCTAGTGTGTGGTGCGCAGCTGTTCACTGCGTTGGTATGCTCTTTGGATAGTCACCGCCCCTGCTATTGGATGAGCCAGGTCTAGTGTGTGGTGCGCAGCTGTTCACTGCGTTGGTATTGCTCTTTGGATAGTCACCGCCCCTGCTGATGGATGAGCCAAGTCTGGAGTGTGGTGCGCTGTTGTTCACTGCGTTAGTATTGCTCTTTAGATAGTCACCGCCCCTGCTATTGGATGAGCCAGGTCTGGTGTGTGGTGCGCAGTTGTTCACTGCGTTGGTATTGCTCTTTGGATAGTCACCGCCCCTGCTATTGGATGAGCCAGGTCTAGTGTGTGGTGCGCAGCTGTTCACTGCGTTGGTATTGCTCTTTGGATAGTCACCGTCCCTGCTGTTGGATGAGCCAGGTCTGGTGTGTGGTGGGCTGTTGTTCACTGCGTTAGTATTGCTCTTTAGATAGTCACCGCCCCTGCTATTGGATGAGCCAGGTCTGGTGTGTGGTGCGCAGTTGTTCACTGCGTTAGTATTGCTCTTTAGATAGACACCGTCCCTGCTAATGGATGAGCCAGGTCTGGTGTGTGGTGCGCAGTTGTTCACTGCATTGGTATTTAATATTTAGATAGTCACCACCCTGCTGTTGGATAGGCCAGGTCTGGTGTGTGGTGCTGGCTGTTCATAGCGTTGGTATTGCTCTTTTGGATAGTCACCGTCATGCTGTTGGAAGAGCGGGTCTGAATATTGGTGCGCCAGTTGTTCACTGCGTTGGTATTATGCTGGATATTTACCGCCCTGCCATTGGATAGGCCAGGTCTGGTGTGTAGTGCGCAGTTGTTCACTGCGTTAGTATTGCTCTTTAGATAGTCACCGCCCCTGTTATTGGATGAGCCAGGTCTGGTGTGTGGTGCGCAGTTGTTCACTGCGTTGGTATTGCTCTTTGGATAGTCACCGCCCCTGCTATTGGATGAGCCAGGTCTAGTGTGTGGTGCGCAGCTGTTCACTGCGTTGGTATTGCTCTTTGGATAGTCACCGCCCCTGCTGTTAGATGAGCCAGGTCTGGTGTGTGGTGCGCTGTTGTTCACTGCGTTGGTATTGCTCTTTGGATAGTCACCGCCCCTGCTATTGGATGAGCCAGGTCTGGTGTGTGGTGCGCAGCTGTTCACTGCGTTGGTATTGCTCTTTGGATTATCACCGCCCCTGCTATTGGATGAGCCAGGTCTAGTGTGTGGTGCGCAGCTGTTCACTGCATTGGTATTGCTCTTTAGATAGTCACCACCCCTGCTGTTGGATGAGCCAGGTCTGGTGTGTGGTGCGCAGCTGTTCACTGCGTTGGTATTGCTCTTTGGATAGTCACCGTCCATGCTATTGGAAGAGCCAGATCTAGTGTGTGGTGCGCAGCTGTTCACTGCGTTGGTATTGCTCTTTGGATAGTCACCGCCCCTGCTGTTGGATGAGCCAGGTCTGGTGTGTGGTGCGCTGTTGTTCACTGCGTTAGTATTGCTCTTTAGATAGACACCGCCCCTGCTATTGGATGAGCCAGGTCTTGTGTGTGGTGCGCAGTTGTTCACTGCGTTAGTATTGCTCTTTAGATAGACACCGCCCCTGCTATTGGATGAGCCAGGTCTGGTGTGTGGAGCGCAGTTGTTCACTGGGTTAGTATTGCTCTTTAGATAGACACCGCCACTGCTATTGGATGAGCCAGGTCTGGTGTGTGGTGCGCAGTTGTTCACTGCGTTAGTATTGCTCTTTAGATAGACACCGCCCCTGCTATTGGATGAGCCAGGTCTGGTGTGTGGTGCGCAGTTGTTCACTGCGTTAGTATTGCTCTTTAGATAGACACCGCCCCTGCTATTGGATGAGCCAGGTCTGGTGTGTGGTGCGCAGTTATTCACTGCGTTAGTATTGCTCTTTAGATAGACACCGCCCCTGCTGTTGGATGAGCCAGGTCTGGTGTGTGGTGCACTGTTGTTCACTGCGTTAGTATTGCTCTTTAGATAGACACCGCCCCTGCTATTGGATGAGCCAGGTCTGGTGTGTGGTGCGCAGCTGTTCACTGCGTTGGTATTGCTCTTTGGATAGTCACCGCCCCTGCTATTGGATGAGCCAGGTCTAGTGTTTGGTGCGCAGCTGTTCACTGCATTGGTATTGCTCTTTAGATAGTCACCACCCCTGCTGTTGGATGAGCCAGGTCTGGTGTGTGGTGCGCAGCTGTTCACTGCGTTGGTATTGCTCTTTGGATAGTCACCGTCCCTGCTATTGGAAGAGCCAGGTCTAGTGTATGGTGCGCAGTTGTTCACTGCGTTGGTATTGCTCTTTGGATAGTCACCGCCCCTGCTATTGGATGAGCCAGGTCTAGTGTGTGGTGCGCTGTTGTTCACTGCGTTAGTATTGCTCTTTAGATAGACACCGCCCCTGCTATTGGATGAGCCAGGTCTAGTGTGTGGTGCGCAGCTGTTCACTGCGTTTTATTGCTCTTTGGATAGTCACCACCCCTGCTATTGGATGAGCCAGGTCTAGTGTGTGGTGCGCAGCTGTTCACTGCGTTGGTATTGCTCTTTGGATAGTCACCGTCCCTGCTGTTGGATGAGCCAGGTCTGGTGTGTGGTGCGCTGTTGTTCACTGCGTTAGTATTGCTCTTTAGATAGTCACCGCCCCTGCTATTGGATGAGCCAGGTCTGGTGTGTGGTGCGCAGTTGTTCACTGCGTTGGTATTGCTCTTTGGATAGTCACCGCCCCTGCTATTGGATGAGCCAGGTCTAGTGTGTGGTGCGCAGTTGTTCACTGCGTTAGTATTGCTCTTTAGATAGTCACCGCCCCTGCTATTGGATGAGCCAGGTCTAGTGTGTGGTGCGCAGTTGTTCACTGCGTTGGTATTGCTCTTTGGATAGTCACCGCCCCTGCTGTTGGATGAGCCAGGTCTAGTGTGTGGTGCGCAGCTGTTCACTGCGTTGGTATTGCTCTTTGGATAGTCACCGCCCCTGCTGTTGGATGAGCCAGGTCTGGTGTGTGGTGCACTGTTGTTCACTGCGTTAGTATTGCTCTTTAGATAGACACCGCCCCTGCTATTAGATGAGCCAGGTCTGGTGTGTGGTGCGCAGTTGTTCACTGCGTTAGTATTGCTCTTTAGATAGACACCGCCCCTGCTATTGGATGAGCCAGGTCTAGTGTGTGGTGCGCAGTTGTTCACTGCGTTGATATTGCTCTTTGGATAGTCACCGCCCCTGCTATTGGATGAGCCAGGTCTAGTGTGTGGTGCGCAGTTGTTCACTGCGTTGGTATTGCTCTTTGGATAGTCACCGCCCCTGCTATTGGATGAGCCAGGTCTAGTGTGTGGTGCGCAGTTGTTCACTGCGTTGGTATTGCTCTTTGGATAGTCACCGCCCCTGCTATTGGATGAGCAAGGTCTAGTGTGTGGTGCGCAGTTGTTCACTTCGTTGGTATTGCTCTTTGGATAGTCACCGCCCCTGCTGTTGGATGAGCCAGGTCTGGTATGTGGTGCGCTGTTGTTCACTGCGTTAGTATTGCTCTTTAGATAGTCACCGCCCCTGCTATCGGATGAGCCAGGTGTAGTGTGTGGTGCGCAGTTGTTCACTGCGTTGGTATTGCTCTTTGGATAGTCACCGCCCCTGCTATTGGATGAGCCAGGTCTAGGGTGTGGTGCGCAGCTGTTCACTGCGTTGGTATTGCTCTTTGTATAGTCACCGCCCCTGCTGTTAGATGAGCCAGGTCTGGTGTGTGGTGCGCTGTTGTTCACTGCGTTAGTATTGCTCTTTAGATAGACACCGCCCCTGCTATTGGATGAGCCAGGTCTAGTGTGTGGTGCGCAGCTGTTCACTGCGTTGGTATTGCTCTTTGGATAGTCACCGCCCCTGCTATTGGATGAGCCAGGTCTAGTGTGTTGTGCGCAGCTGTTCACTGCGTTGGTATTGCTCTTTGGATAGTCACCGTCCCTGCTGTTGGATGAGCCAGGTCTGGTGTGTGGTGGGCTGTTGTTCACTGCGTTAGTATTGCTCTTTAGATAGTCACCGCCCCTGCTATTGGATGAGCCAGGTCTGGTGTGTGGTGCGCTGTTGTTCACTGAGTTAATATTGCTCTTTAGATAGACACCGCCCCTGCTATTGGATGAGCCAGGTCTAGTGTGTGGTGCGCAGTTGTTCACTGCGTTAGTATTGCTCTTTAGATAGACACCGCCCCTGCTATTGGATGAG
>CM034533.1:27679685-27732185 GCA_020002185.1 Paraescarpia echinospica
GCAAGTAAGTAAGTAAGTAAGTAACTTGTTACATAGTCGTCGGAATGTGGAGACTATATTGAGGGGGCTGAGGCGCACCAACACCTTCCAACTGCAACCCCTTGAGGTTAACAAAACCTTCAACTACACCTCAATGAGGTTCACAAAACCTTCAACTACACCTCAATGAGGCTCACAAAATCTTCAACTACACCTCAATGAGGCTCACAGAAAACCTCCAACTGCACCCCTTTGCCGAAATATTGGGGGCTAAACATATATCCATCCCCAAAAAATGTGGGCTCAGGCTTCATCGTCCGTTTTCGACGATATGTGTCAGAAACCTGTTGTACACTTGACAATATTTCTTTGATAGCATTCCGTAGGAATATGTAACTGTCTGACACTCCCAGTCCAAGACCTAGTCAATCTAAAATTCAGCCATATGTCATGAAAAGTGACGGTTCTGTCGCTTAGTCTAATCACACTGTTCATGACGCGTAGTCACGCATCGCACAATTCACTGGAGGGCGTTTCGAATTCGTGACGTTTAGACCATTTCGTTTCCCAAAAGCCCAGTCGGTTATCGAAGTTCACCCAACCGTGGCAAGAGTGGTGAGGAAGTTACATGCATAAAGTTTTGAACAGGTACTTCGGTTCACACAGCGTTTACAATGGCGTCACACTGATCGCGTTCACAGCCAGGTGAGTGACAAACGTAACGTGTTGTTTCTGTATAAACATGCGAAGTTAGATCTAGTCGTTCGCGGGAACCACCCGAAGTTCAAACACAAATGTCGTCTGCAACTGTTAGGGTTGCTGTGTGGATGAAATCACCGTCCGTGGAGCCAGCAATGTTACGCAGTACGTACACAACCCAACCCTCTTTGACCAGGCTTACGTCTATCTGACCTGAATTTTGAAGTGGGTAACGAATTAGTCAACTTGTGGTATCTTTCGGAATGACTTAGTAGTTAGGTACTGTACACTTTGACAGTTAATTATTAATACGGAATATAGCCGTAGACTGGATTAGATAGACGCCCTAGCCTTAGGCTTAGCCTTAACTTAGGCGTAGGCCTAGCATAGCCATAGTCATGCCCATGCAGGAAGGTACGTGTTATCTGATTGGACCATAACTGTGAAAGTAAAACTAACACAACTTGTAAAAGTTAATATCCAGTAGCAGCGCCATAGATTAAGTGAGATGTTGACAGTAGAGATATGTTCTATCCTACGAGGCTAGTATGGCATAATCAGGAACTATGACTATGCACCTAGACAGGTAACATGACTCATTATGTGGCATTGTAAACAAGAGTTCAATTGTATGTGAAACTCATTATAGTGGGTCACTGCCTAAAGCTTGTAGGGTGAAGCTGCTGTCACACACAATAAGGGAACAAAAAGTTGCCACATAGTATTTAACACCTGTACCAAGGCCACCCAACTGATTGAAACAAAGTGATAGGATTACAAAGACAGGGCAGATATATAGAGGCATGCAAATCTAGCAAAGGAAATGGATATAGTGACTGTTTTTATGGTACAACTGCTTCTGAGGTGTGGCCAAAGACGTGTCTGGTACTTTCTAATCACTCAGAGTGTTTATGAGTATGATAGTCATGCAAATAATGTCAACAACATGCAGGGGCATGTGCAGGCATTTTTCCAGGGAGGGGCAAGACATTGAATGTACTTTCAAAAAAGTTAGATCCATATACACACACACATGTGTGTGCTTATGCATATATATATATTATAAAATATAAATATATTACATACAATGTAAGGCTAGTTAACATTCAGAGATGGGGTGATTACAATAAAAATGTAATTGATTACTATGAAGATGTACAATTACGAGTACGATTACTCAGAAAACAAATGTAATTGATTACAATTACGATTACTTTAGCATGCAATCATGATTACAATTATGATTACTTTAAATAATATGCAAATCTTGTTTCTACCACGTATGTGACTTTCTTTGAATTCAGAACTGATTATTGCTAATCAGGTTTTGTTATTATTTATTGACATCATAAAAATAGTTGGACTTGAAATGAGCTGCACTTCATAGGTCTGAAGCATTTATAATAAAACATCAATTTGCCCTGTTGAACTGCTGGTTTAGTGGTCCTAGCTCCAGTCCCAGGTACTGTGCATACAATGACTGAGCCGTTGGTGAAACAATATGAAAAGATAAGTGGGATCATAAGATTATAAATTCATGGCTTCAGATAAAACTGCTCATAGAAAGAATGAGAGAGTAGCAAGCCAATTACTTCACTGTGTTGTGTGGGGCTGCAGGCCAGCTATGGCTTCCACACAAGCACACATGCACGAGCACACATGCATGAGCACACATGCATGAGCACACATGCATGAGCACACATGCATGAGCACACATGCATGAGCACACATGCATGAGCACACATGCATGAGCACACATGCATGAGCACACATGCATGAGCACACATGCATGAGCACACATGCATGTGCACACATGCATGAGCACACATGCATGAGCATCCGCAAAGGGCTCAATTACAGGTTACCCAGGTACAGATCTCTGCAAACAAGTCAATTACAATTGTGTGCTCAGAGAAGCAGGGTTGGGCACAAATATGGTTTCATAATCAAATACAAATATCTTGCATTTCAAATACACATGATCAAATACGTTACACTAATAACATTTCAAATACAGAGGGTCAGATTAAAATATGCTATTTATCAGATAGGTCAAACATAGAATACAATAGTGAACTTAGACAAGTTTACCCTTAGATATATTAGACAGGGATTTAGCAGCTAACCAGCCAGCCAGGAGCTAGGAACCATGACCAGTCATTCACACTTTACTAACAGTGCAAACAGTACAGATGGCATGGCATCTAAAATTACAAAGCAACCTGGTAGGGAGGCTTATTTACTGCAGTGCTTCCCAGAGCCTGTCACTATAATAACTTTGTACTATTCCAATAAGCAGGAGATGTGGCTTCTCTGGGGAGAGAATATATTAACTAGTGAAATCTAACTGAATTTTTATGCAACTGATATAGCCATTTCTATCTGTCTAATCTATCTGCTTGCATTGTAAGTATGAAACAAAATTGTAATCATGATTACGATTACTTTGGCAATGTAATCGAGTACGACTACGATTATTTGGCTTTTTTTATCAATGTAATCAAGTACGATTACTCAAAAAGTTGCCCACAATTACAATGAGTACGATTACAGAGTACGATTACTCCATCTCTGGAACTTAACATATACTTTGACTGAAAATTAATTAATATATGTCCACAAAATTTTAAGATCCAGATCCAGCAAGTGCCCCCTCACCCCCCTGGGGACGCCCATGACAACATGATATGTATAAAACTAAATATCTACCAGTAAGCCATCACTATATTTTCACACTAAGGGTATTGAAATGTATAAAAAATTGCCAAAGTAATAGTTAGAAAACAAAGTGCACCAGCTTTGAATGATCCACTCACAGACACTGCCCAGACCTTCATTATATTAGTTATATTACTGAGCTAAAGGAAATCTTTATTTGACAGTCCTAACAATAAATAACATCTAGAGAAGTGCCTGTATTATCATAGATGTCTCTGTGGTGAACTTTCTTTCCGTTGTGTTACTAGAAGCTTGTTTACTTGGAGGACATGGTACTCTAATTTTCACTTATTTTGCACATTGCTTATGAAATAATACCATGTTGCTGTCTGAGTACTTACAATCTAACCTGTACTTTTAATGATGTATTGTGGTGCTAACTCCAACCTGTACTTTTAATGATGCCTGTACTTTCAATGGTGTATTGAGGTGTCAATCATTGGTGGCTTCTTTACAACATTTACAAGTGTACTGGTAGTAATGACTTTAAACTATTGACTAATTCTAGGTATTAGGGCATGAAGCAACATGAAAATATTAGTGAAAATTATTCAGATAACAACATGGGATAGACGTCAAGGTAAATGTTGCAGAATAACTGCTCTGGTAGATTTATAACCGTACTTCCATACTCTACCATTTTCTAGTAACACAACGGAAAGAAAGTTCACCACAGAGACATCTATGATAATACAGGCACTTCTCTAGATGTTATTTATTGTTAGGACTGTCAAATAAAGATTTCCTTTAGCTCAGTAATATAACTAATATAATGAAGGTCTGGGCAGTGTCTGTGAGTGGATCATTCAAAGCTGGTGCACTTTGTTTTCTAACTATTACTTTGGCAATTTTTTTATACATTTCAATACCCTTAGTGTGAAAATATAGTGATGGCTTACTTGTAGATATTTAGTTTTATACATATCATGTTGTCATGGGCGTCCCCAGGGGGGTGAGGGGGCACTTGCTGGATCTGGATCTTAAAATTTTGTGGACATATATTAATTAATTTTCAGTCAAAGTATATGTTAAGTTCCAGAGATGGAGTAATCGTACTCTGTAATCGTACTCATTGTAATTGTGGGCAACTTTTTGAGTAATCGTACTTGATTACATTGATAAAAAAAGCCAAGTAATCGTAGTCGTACTCGATTACATTGCCAAAGTAATCGTAATCATGATTACAATTTTGTTTCATACTTACAATGCAAGCAGATAGATTAGACAGATAGAAATGGCTATATCAGTTGCATAAAAATTCAGTTAGATTTCACTAGTTAATATATTCTCTCCCCAGAGAAGCCACATCTCCTGCTTATTGGAATAGTACAAAGTTATTATAGTGACAGGCTCTGGGAAGCACTGCAGTAAATAAGCCTCCCTACCAGGTTGCTTTGTAATTTTAGATGCCATGCCATCTGTACTGTTTGCACTGTTAGTAAAGTGTGAATGACTGGTCATGGTTCCTAGCTCCTGGCTGGCTGGTTAGCTGCTAAATCCCTGTCTAATATATCTAAGGGTAAACCTGTCTAAGTTCACTATTGTATTCTATGTTTGACCTATCTGATAATTAGCATATTTGAATCTGACCCTCTGTATTTGAAATATTATTAGTGTAACGTATTTGATCATGTGTATTTGAAATGCAAGATATTTGTATTTGATTATGAAACCAAATTTGTGCCCAACCCTGCTCCTCTGAGCACACAATTGTAATTGCCTTGATTGCAGAGATCTGTACCTGGGTAACCTGTCATTGAGCCCTTTGCGGATGCTCATGCATGTGTGCTCATGCATGTGTGCACATGCATGTGTGCTCATGCATGTGTGCTCATGCATGTGTGCTCATGCATGTGTGCTCATGCATGTGTGCTCATGCATGTGTGCTCATGCATGTGTGCTCATGCATGTGTGCTCATGCATGTGTGCTCATGCATGTGTGCTTGTGTGGAAGCCATAGCTGGCCTGCTGCCCCACACAACACAGTGAAGTAATTGGCTTGCTACTCTCTCATTCTTTCTATGAGCAGTTTTATCTGAAGCCATGAATTTATAATCTTATGATCCCACTTATCTTTTCATATTGTTTCACCAACGGCTCAGTCATTGGATGCACAGTACCTGGGACTGGAGCTAGGACCACTAAACCAGCAGTTCAACAGGGCAAATTGATGTTTTACTATAAATGCTTCAGACCTAAGAAATGCAGCTCATTTCAATTCCAACTATTTTTATGATGTCAATAAATAATAACAAAACCTGATTAGCAATAATCAGTTCTGAATTCAAAGAAGGTCACATACATGGTAGAAACAGGATTTGCATATTCTTTAAAGTAATCATAATTGTAATCATGATTACATGCTAAAGTAATCGTAATTGTAATCAATTACATTTGTTTTCTGAGTAATCGTACTCGTAATTGTACATCTTCATAGTAATCAATTACATTTTTATTGTAATCACCCCATCTCTGAATGTTAACTAGCCTTACATTGTATGTAATATATTTACATTTTATAATATATATATATATATACATAAGCACACACATGTGTGTGTGTATATGGATCTAACTTTTTTGAACGTACATTCAATGTCTTGCCCCTCCCTGGAAAAATGCCTGCACATGCCCCTGCATGTTGTTGACATTATCTGCATGACTATCATACTCATAAACACTCTGAGTGATTAGAAAGTACCAGACACGTCTTTGGCCACACCTCAGAAGCAGTTGTACCATGAAAACAGTCACTATATCCATTTCCTTTGCTAGATTTGCATGCCTCTATATATCTGCCCTGTCTTTGTAATCATATCACTTTGTTTCAATCAGTTGGGTGGCCTTGGTACAGGTGTTAAATACTATGTGGCAACTTTTTGTTCCCTTATTGTGTGTGACAGCAGCTTCACCCTACAAGCTTTAGGCAGTGACCCACTATAATGAGTTTCACATACAATTGAACTCTTGTTTACAATGCCACATAATGAGTCATGTTACCTGTCTAGGTGCATAGTCATAGTTCCTGATTATGCCATACTATTACTAGCCTCGTAGGATAGAACATATCTCTACTGTCAACATCTCACTTAATCTATGGCGCTGCTACTGGATATTAACTTTTACAAGTTGTGTTAGTTTTACTTTCACAGTTATGGTCCAATCAGATAACACGTACCTTCCTGCATGGGCATGGCTATGGCTATGCTAGGCCTACGCCTAAGCTAAGGCTAAGCCTAAGGCTAGGGCGTCTATCTAATCCAGTCTACTGCTATATTCCGTATTAATAATTAACTGTCAAAGTGTACAGTACCTAACTACTAAGTCATTCCGAAAGATACCACAAGTTGACTAATTCGTTGCCCACTTCAAAATTCAGGTCAGATAGACGTAAGCCTGGTCAAAGAGGGTTGGGTTGTGTACGTACTGCGTAACATTGCTGGCTCCACGGACGGTGATTTCATCCACACAAGGCCTAACAGTTGCAGACGACATTTGCGTTTGAACTTCGGGTGGTTCCCGCGAACGACTATATCTAACTTCGCATGTTTATACAGAAACAACACGTTACGTTTGTCACTCACCTGGCTGTGAACGCGATCAGTGTGACGCCATTGTAAACGCTGTGTGAACCGTAGTACCTGTTCAAAACTTTATGCATGTAACTTCCTCACCACTCTTGCCACGGTTGGGTGAACTTCGATAACCGACTGGGCTTTTGGGAAACGAAATGGTCTAAACGTCACGAATTCGAAACGCCCTCCAGTGAATTGTGCGATGCGTGACTACGCGTCATGAACAGTGTGATTAGACTAAGCGACAGAACCGTCACTTTTCATGACATATGGCTGAATTTTAGATTGACTGTAGGTCTTGGACTGGGAGTGTCAGACAGTTACATATTCCTACGGAATGCTATCAAAGAAATATTGTCAAGTGTACAACAGGTTTATGACACATATCGTCGAAAACGGACGATGAAGCCTGAGCCCGCATTTTTTGGGGATGGATATATGTTTAGCCCCCAATATTTCGGCAAAGGGGTGCAGTTGGAGGTTTTCTGTGAGCCTCATTGAGGTGTAGTTGAAGATTTTGTGAGCCTCATTGAGGTGTAGTTGAAGGTTTTGTGAACCTCATTGAGGTGTAGTTGAAGGTTTTGTGAACCTCAAGGGGTTGCAGTTGGAAGGTGTTGGTGTGCCTCAGCCCCCTCAATATAGTCTCCACATTCCGACGACTATGTAACAAGTTACTTACTTACTTACTTACTTGCTTACTAGTTGTCCACTTCCTGTTCACGGGTGGCACGTGGAGTATTTAATTAGACGTACGACCCACACATAAGGCAAGTTATTGTCTATACGTCCATTTAATGTAAAAAAAAACCTGCCTAACACAAAACAAAAATACCGAATTTTAATAGCAATAATTAGACTAACATTGGAGCTGTGTTTGAAACTTGCAACGTTTCCATCCGTCTACAGCGGATCTTGATTACGGAATGTCCTGAGGCCAGACAATGATCTCCTACTCCTGTAGACTTATCCAGGTTTGTATGTTCTTTCAACCTCGGGCTGAGTGGTCGTATGGTTTCACCGATGTAAGTGTGACTACTGTGGTTATCACAGGTAACGTGATATATAGTTCCACACTGGTGTTCTTTGGGGACCTGCCCGCCATTTACAACCATGTAGATCATTCCGACAAAATCTGAGCCACGTCACATGACATCAGTACGTAATCAAGATCCGCTGTAGACGGATCGAAACGTTGCAAGTTTCAAATACAGCTCCAATGTAAGTTTAATTGTTGCTATTAAAATTTAATCTTGGATCCATGAACAATATTTTCCATAAAAATACCGAAGTCTACATCTGATATTAAGCGAGTATTAGATTTCTTCTTCCTATACTCGTGCATAAGCATCGATCTATGCCGGCCTATAGGATATTTTCGCTCCCCATATATAGCGCTGCACACAGTCTATAGTGGTTTGTAGTTAGCATGTGTAGATCTGGCCTCTGCAGAGACTTGTCGGCGTACTGTCAGTCGCGCTGAATGCGGAATTCAGGTGTTGTAGAACAAACAAGTGTGACTCACTAAGCCGTAGATCATACGTAACGTGGACAAGGTGGAGAGCAAAGCTAACCCCGACAAACTGTTCACTAACTTACACATCGTACACATTAACTTGTATGCCTACACGTACGTGTGTGTTTAATAACAATTATTAAATACTTGAACATTTTGATCTTAGCAAATTAGTTTAAACAAAACTGTGATTTTTTGTGAGTTACATGTAGGCCCTATTTAAGAAAAAGTTAACATCTTCGCTAAGGTGGTATGCACCCAGCGCAAATATTGGACAACGCGACAGAGTCGCTGCAAGGGGTAGTCGACTTCCCCCTATACCATCTGGCTGCGGGGTGTGATTATTATTTGGTCGCTAAAAGTAGTCAGGCCCAAGTCAGGCCCGTAGCGTGCATGGCTGATTTCTGTGGGTGCGTTTTGCCACCTCAAACTGCACCCTCTTGAGACTCACAAACAAATCCCAACTGAATTCCAACTTGAGACTACCCAAAAACCAACACCATTGTTACCATCATCTGGTCAAACGGAACTCTTTCTCTTGAGCGAAACTCTTACCTCAGAAGGGGTTCATGTGATAGTTGGCCAAACCATGCATGCATACGGTGTGACTGCTAGACATATCCAGACTATCCAAACATACGCACGCACGCACGCACGCACGCACACACACACACGCACGCACAGTCACACATATCCACATGTCGCTGATTAATTACACATGAAGACAATGGAAAGCGTTCATTGGATTCAGACCAAAGTTAATAATTTAGACCCACCAGTAGCAGTTCAACGTCTTTGGAATAGTGCTTGGTCACTGCTTGTTGAATAAATACGAGTGCATCACGCCAAACCATCTGACTGGAAGCCAGTGTTGTCTGGTGTACCACAAGGTTCACAAATGGGACTACTTCTGTTTATCTTGTATATTAACGATCTCATTAATCATGTTGATTCATGTGAAATGACATTGTATGCTGATGATTCCAAATTGTTTAAAGAAATTACGTCGGATACCGATTGTCAGTTGGTGCAGAAGGATCTGGACAGTGTATGTCTTTGGTGTGAGACATGGCACCTTAAACTTAACGTTGAGAAATGCTGCATAATGTCATTCACCAACAAAGAGAAACATATATCCTATGACTACACGATTTTAAGCCAGTCTCTGCCCAAGGTCACCGCTGTCAAATATCTCGGTATCACATTGACCGACAATTTGACTTTTAAAGATCATAGTAATCGTTGTGTTTGTAAAGTTTTGAAGATGAGTGGTTTTATTAAGCGCGTTTGCACAACATTTACCGATGTACAGGCTTTGTGATCCTTGTATATATCTCTAGTCAGAAGCCAGTTGGAGTATTGTAGTGTTATCTGGAATCCCTGGCAACGTACGTTTATTGACAAAATCGAACGAGTTCAAAAGAAATTCCTTAAATATCTATGTTACAAATCCAAAATACAGTACTCCTCTAACAGTTATCCTGGACTTTGCCATCATTTTAGACTACCTAACCCTTCAATATCGTAGGCAAGTTGCAGCTCTTATGTTTTTACACAAGTGTGTGCACTCCCCAATAGACTCGTCGTACCTGGTAGGGGCTGTCCAATTTCACTGTCTACGAAACTGCATCCCTTTTAGAGTTTCCAATAGCAGAATCAACATTATAAAACACTTTGTTTTGAATAGATGTATGACTACTTTCAACACATTGTATTTAAGTGATCCAACTTGTGATATATATTCAGGAGCTGAACCATTTAGATCCTCAATTCAAAAACATTTATATGTATAACAGATTTTTGCCTGGTATATTTTATATTGATTTTGTTTGGTTTTTATGTCCTTATTGTTTTTATTATTCTATTATTGTTTTATTATTTATATGTATTGTTTCAGTTATCAATCCTGTTACTGGGTCCACGGGACCTGTTGGATTATTATTCTATTATTGTTTTATTACTTATATGTATTGTTTCAGTTATCAGTCCTGTTACCGAGTCCAGTGGACCTGCTGGAATCTGAATAAATACAATACAATACAATAAACCGTTGTTGTTGTTTTCAGCAGACGGGCCTGTAAGCGATTCCAGCACCACCCAAAAGTCAAGAATCTCCAGAGAATATATACAGTAAAACGTACATAGGCCTACTATGAAATATTTGATTGTAGGATCATGTCAGTTACATATAAGTTCAATCAAACATACTACAGTATAGGCCTACATGTGTGATGTGTGGCTGCTGCTGCAAACAGCAAGATTATGACACGAGCAAATTACCCCAATCTACGGATCTCGGTTTGTCCCCGCAACGTTGGACAAAATCGAACTCAAACTTAATTTCTGATGATCTCCTGGAACCAAGAATAAAGGGATTTTGTGATGACGTATTAACAGTTGCTCAATGTTGCATGCATCTGTCCGTTGCCACGTTAACGAAGTAGCCACCAATACCATCCACCAAGATAGGACTAGGCCACTAAACAAGGATGCATTTACATATTATAACCTTGCGCGTAGATTAAAACATGTCCCGGAAACAACACACCGGGTTTCCCTAGTCAGGACGCCATTACCAATACATTGTTTCTTGCTGCGGACCTGCCCGAATATCATTATGGGAGATTTCCTTCTTTTGACAATGATAATATCTGTACAAATTTCCGGATTCCTCACCACGCCATACTTTGCCTATTTAAATGAAGGTGTACATCTACTTTATTACACAACTCCTCTATTACTATACAAAGTTATTCTACTAACATCATATAAATATCTACGTAATGATACGTGTTCGCTGCGTTCACCAATTATTTACTAATTACAATGTTCCTGGCCGCGTTTTCTGAATCATGCCTGGCAGTTGTGGCGCCATCTGCCGATCAACACTTATTATATATATCGCAATTATGGAAAGATAGGGTCTACTTGTTTGTCTATAATATTGGACACATACACGATTATTACATTGCCAATACTGTTAGGCCATTATGGGAATACTTACGCAAATGTGTTCTAAGAAGCCAGGGGCGGATCCAGAGAGAGAGAGAGAGCAGTTTAGGGGGGGGGGTCAAAAATCTCCACTGGCGGCCGACACAAATTCCTATTCGGTAGTCTCAGCCGGACCTTCAGCACGTCACCGCTATCGCGCTGTCGGATCATGACTTCGGACGACTGGGGGTGGCGGGTGCTGTTGAAAAATGTTCGCCGCTGCGTCGACGTAACTTCATCTTAAAGACTATTGTAACCTAAACGGTGGCACATTTTAAAGGTCTAGGGGGCATGTAACGGGGGGTCCATTCAAAAAGGTCTGAGGGCACGCCAAATTCCAACGGTCTAGGGGCACGTGCCCCCAGGCCTCCTGGATCCGCCTATGGAAGCAGGACATCGGTTAAACAATTCAAAGCCCGAAGTTTAGTGTAACGTGTGGCACGCACGGAATCTGAGATTAGGACCAGTTTTATGCAGGGTCAGGGCTAATAACAAATACCTTTGTTTTTTCTGTAAATACATTGCCAGTTGGTAGGTAAGAGGCCAATGGTCAAATAAATAGGTAAGTGGACCTCGGCGCCAAAGAGGAGATAACCCCAGTAAGCTCGAAAGTCAGGTACTTCTACAGTAGGAAGTGGACTAGCCCGATCAATCTATCTATCTCTCTGTCTGTGTGTCTGTCTATATCTATATATCTACCTATCTATCTATCTATCTGTTGTGTGTCTATTTTTGCCACGTTAGCGGAAGCGATGTGAACACCACGACCGACAGGAAGGGATGTTACCGATCGTCTTCGTCGGAAAGTTGGATGCGTTAAACTTTACGATCGTGTGCCTTATTGAGGCGGTGATATTACTGATAGTTAGTGCACATCAAAAATAATTACTTTATTTAAATGCTGAGAATATGGATCGAAAGAAATTTATTTTCAGTAACCACGGTTCGGAGGAAAGTCAACTCTTTTTCAGTAACCACGGTTCGGAGGAAAGTCAACTCTTTTCATTGTTAAGCATTTGGTAAATCACTCCACCTGCTAATTCTAAATAGTTTAGAACTTTAGCGCTTTGTAAATTCCTTGCACAGTTTATCCGCTGTCTTTAATTGTCAGTCATTTTTAAAGGTCACTAACTAATTGCAGACTGTGCCGTTTAATCTAGACAGTAACATTTCTTGAAAACATAATTTGAACACAAATATATTATGTAGGCCTAGTGTTTGTGTCATACATGACACAGTTTGCATAAGTAAATACGGTTAAAGGAGAGGTAGGCAACATAGCTGAACGACGGTGGCTACATATTTTGAGAGTGCGTGCGTGGTCTCGGTAATTAAATTCAAAATACGTAGGCTGGAACTAATTACTTTTTGTTTCAGTTCCCGTCAGTGTTAAATTAGCGGGAAATATTGTTACATTTCGCCATCACCTGAAAATCTATCTTTTCAATATTGCCTATCCTCCCTAGATTCTTAGCACATCCATCCATTTGTTGACGACTTTCGCATTGTACACGAGTACGAGAATGCTTAAACCTTTGGTTTTGTTGCGCTACTGGGCTCGGATTCTCTCAGGATATTGGCGTTGAAGAAGTAATTTATTTATTTATTAATATCACATAGTTCTTTACTATTACTGACCCAGCTGACAGTTCCGACATTCCTGAAATGCTCTGCGCCCAAGAGAAACTTGCGCTGCTCCGGCGGTAGTGGGTTGTTACCTCAACACAAATGATTAATCCATATTACCGGTACAGCGCACGTATATGTTCTAGTGCACCAAACTTCTCAAATGTCAACTGCACTAATGTGGAATCAAATCCCTTTATTGAGGTTCGTTCACCAAGTTTGGTGTTACATTTTTAATTCAATACGAACAAAGAGACGGCTGAGGCGAGTCATCTGCCAACACAAACAATAATACTAATGTCAGCACAATCGTTTTAAAAGCAAATGAAACACAAACATCGTTCCAGTGAACTGTATCGCATCTAGGCACAAAGTAAGGGAGCAGAACCATCACCATATCTTCAGAGAAAGAAGACAAGTGTCAGTCTTACAACAAAGGACACATTGATCACAAGACACAACTGTAAATGTTTCCATATTTCTAAAGTAAGAAATATGTAAGTATTCTACCAAACGTATTGCGACTGCAAATAATTGAGCATTGGCAACGCCAACGGAGCAGCTTATATTAAACTGTCATGATATCAGTTGTACATACTACACAAAGTAACAACAATGATTACAAAAGATAAACAGCCTGCCAGTATGATCTAACAATTTACAGATAGAATAATTTCTAGGTGTGGAAATGGAATTAATGCAACTTGTCACAATCCCAACTATTTCCCTACAAACAAGTCACAAACATTTGTGTATGAAAAACACATCTATACTATAGTGAAATCGAATCACCACTCTTAATAATAACAACGCAACATTTAGGTCGAATATAATGTAAATATATGACCAGTACGTGCACAAGATCAGTTGTAATATTGTCGTTTAGGTAACCATCCCGGTCCACACCCGTTAAGTCATAAATCATCCCAACAAATGAAAATGTTCTCACGACACACAACCTCGTGGCAAGGACCTTTTCATCGCGCTGCAGAAACGGTGTCGCACCATAATTAAACGCCGCTAAAAGAAACTGCAAAGAACGGGGTCAAACTGAAATTGCGCCACTAAGAGAAAGAACACCCTAGTACATATACTTGCCAATTTTTTTGGAAATCCGGGAGATTCTTGAGCGATTCAGCCCGCTTTCCGTGTCGCGGTGTTTCGTCACGCTGTCTCTCGGACAAATCTTGACATCGGAAGACCGGTGCTGTTGGAGATTTCTCGCCGGAACAGCGGTTCATCCCGTTTTAGCACGTCTCAGCATGTCTCCCATGATGTTGCGCAGTCTGAGATGATGATACCGGAAGACGGGGAGGGGGTGTGTCCTGTTGGAGGTTTGAAGCGAAAATCTGGAACATTTGCTTGTATTCCGAGAGCCCGGGAGATACACACAACATCAGGGAGACTCCCGTAAATACCGGGAGAGTGTCCAGGTATACCCACGCCTCCGGGTAGTTGGTACGTATGACGTCATCGTACATACGAGTTCAGAAACTGCAAGAGGATGGCGATCAACGCACTAGTTGAGCAGATGTGTGAAGACGAGGGGGTGGGATTCACAGATTTATGGGGATACTTTGTTGGGAGGGAAGATATGTACATGAGAGGTGGCCTCCATCTTAGTGGAAAGGGTCAGCAGTTTTCTCGGAGAACCTGCTGCGATCTGTTGACAGTGGGACAGGTTGCATCTATTTAAACTAGATTCACAGGGGACTCACATAAAAGCCTGAAAACGGAGGCATAGATAAAGACAGCACAAATAAATCAGCAAAGAACAGTCTGGAAAACTCTTCTGAAGCTGGATATAAATGTGTTTGTTTAAACGCAAGGAGTATAGTAAACAAAAGAAATGAACTAAACATTATGGTAGAAGATATTGATCCTCACATAATAGGTATAACCGAATCCTGGACCACCACCGATATATCAGATGCCGAATTGGGACTGACAGGATATGTAATGTTTAGGAAAGATAGAATAGGAAGAAATGGAGGTGGAGTTATTTTATATATTAAAGAATCTATCCAGGCTTATAAAATAAATTAGAAAGAGAAGCAGATTGCGAAGAAGCTGTTTGGTGTAACATAGTTATAGGAAACTCAACGTTAACCGTTGGGTTAGTTTATCGAAGTCCAAACATAACCATAGAAGAGAATGAAAAAATACAAAACGCTATAAGGGAAGTAAGCAAACGGGACATTATTATTATGGGGGTTTTAACCACTGGCATATACAATGGAAATCTCTACAGAGTATGGGGAGTGAGGACCACAAGTTTTTAGTTTTAGTTCAAGATACTTTCCTTTCTTAACATGTGCTAGAACCAACCAGGGGTGAGAATGTGTTAGACATAGTTTTGTCCTCACAGAATGAATTAGTTGACAATGTCAAGATATGTGAGCCACTGGGGAGTAGTGATCACAACCAGATACATTTTAACATCAAAGTAAAATCAGAAAGGAATAGTAAAAAGCAGTATAGGAGAAATTTCCACAAAGGAAGGTATAAGCACATGAGGAAATATTTAGCAAAGCTAGACAGGAATAACACACTGAAAAATAAGACAGCAACAGAATGCTGGAATATATTAAAGAGTGAAATTAAGTGCATAGTTAAAAAATTTGTACCCTTCAAAAAACAAGGGAAACGGTCCAAAAAGAAACACATATAGAAAGAAGCCATTACAAAAATTAAGTATAAACAAATGATGTGGAAGTCATATAGATGTACTGGAAATTATGAAGATTACAACAGTTATAAAGAAGCACTTAACCAAGCTACAGCTGAAATTAGAAATTCAAAGAGAAGCTATGAACAACAATTAGCTAGTAATATAAAACATGACAGCAAGAGTTTTTATGCGTATGTTCGAAGCAAACAGAAAGTTCAAGATAAGGTCGGTCCTCTAGAAGATAGTGCTGGAAATATAATATCAGAAGAATTCTTAATGGCAGAAGACCTGAATGAGTACTTTAGTTCAGTGTTTACCAGGGAAGATATTAGTTCACTGCCAGTACCAGAGGCTAAGTTCAAAGGGGCAGATACAGACTATTTAGGACAATTAATTGTAACCCCGAAAATGGTAGCTAAGAAAATAAGGGCTATGAAGGATAATGAATCACCTGGAGTGGATGGGATTCCGCCCAAACTACTATTGAAAATTGTAGAACAAATTAACGTACCGCTTGCAACAGTTTTCAATTTGTTATTAGAAGAAGGAGTGGTTCCTTTAGAATAGAAAAAGGCAAACATTATACCGTTATTTAAAAAAAGGTTCGAGAAACAAGTCAGAGAACTATAGACCAGAGAGTTTAACATCAGTGATTTGCAAATTATTAGAAAGACTAATTAAAGATCACGTGGTGGATTTTCTTGTTAAACATAACTTGATAAACCCAACTCAACATGTTTTTTTAAAAGCGAGGTCATGCTTAACAAATATGTTACGTTTTTTGGAAGACATTACTAAGTGGGTAGATGAGGGATCACCAGTAGATATCGTCTACTTAGATTTTCAAAAAGCTTTCGACAAAGTACCAATGATTACTGCTTAAACCAAAGGCCCATTGCATAGGAAATGGTATAATAAACTTGATAGAAAAATGGCTGATTGACAGAAGACAACGTATAGTAGTTGATGGGGAGGCTTCAAACTGGAAATCGGTATTGAGTGGGGTACCCCAGGGATCAGTACTAGGACCTATATTATTCTTAATATATATCAACGATTTGGATGATCAAATAACAAGCAAGGAGTTTAAATTTGCGGATGATGCAAAAGTGTTTAGAAGGATTAAAAGTCATGGAGATAGACAACATTTACAAGATGATCTTGACAAGTTGATCAAATGGTCTGAAAAGTTCAAAGGGAAATCAAATCCTTGGATTAGTTAGGCAAAACATAACGTATAAGGAAAAAGAGCTAATAATACCGCTGTACAAAACAATACTTAGGCCTCATTTAGAATATTGTAATCAAGCGTGGAGGCCATATCGCAGGAAGCACATAGATATGCTAGACAGAGTACAAAGGAGAGCAACTAAAATGATACAAAAACTGAGGGATCTTAGTTACGAAATACGCCTAAAAAATGCGGCTTAACAACAATAGAGACCAGGAGATTGAGAGGAGATCAGATAGAAGTGTTTAAAATAATGAATGGTTATGAAAATATTGATAGAAATATTTTTTTCTCAGTTAAGAAAGGTAGAAAGTCTAGAGGACATGAAGTTACATTAGCAAAGGAGCAGTGTATATTCGATATAAGAAAGTTCTCTGTATCGTTTCGTTGTTATATATATAACGTAACTTCGGACGCGTGTTTTATAAAGACGAACGGTTTATTTGAACATCTCCATGCAGACCCGCTACACGAGGCTCGGTCAAGGACTCCTGACATTACGTAATGTTGTCCTCTGTCTATTCGATGCCAAGTTAGTGGGAACATAGAAATACAGTAGCGCTACCTAGCGATTATACTAAATTTAAATGACATCGCCACATTCTCATTTTCACAAAGGACTAAATGAATGGACCAGATTATCTGCTGATTGTGTGGGTGCTAGTAGCGTGAATATGTTTAAAAATAAAATCGACACATACCTCAGAAGGGCGGGATACACATATATAAAAGGGTCGGACTCTCGATAAGCCAAAGGGCTTCCTTGTCCACCTGCCACCTAGAGTTAATTCTCTGGGTGGCAATCTTGTTAAATCTTGTAATTTCCCTTGTCTCGGTTGATTGGTGTCCTGACCTTTCTGATCCAGATGGCTTCTTTTATTTGCCGTATTCTTCTGTTGGCTTCCTTGTCCACTATTTTCGCTCCCCCGAGGGGAAATACGAACTATCTCACATGTATGATCATGTCATACGTCACGTGTACTGAAGAAGTTGGTGTGTCAAATCGACGAAAGCCTCTACAAGGTAAATTCACGTACTGTATGTATTTAAAAGAACAAATTTGTATAGAAATGAACTATCCTGAAGAATGTTCAGCAACCTCCCACAGGAGTGGAATCGATGTCTCCAACATTAGCGTCAACAGTGTTGAGCCAATAATTTCAGTTAATCGAAACTGGACGGAATTTCTTTGATATGACGACAAAAATGTGGAGCGATTCTTCTCTATAGCGACACGAGAGATAGCCATGGAAATCGCCAAGCAAATCATAAGCAACCTTTAAATTAATGTGTTGCTCGCATGTTGTGCTGTCTCGTGAGCTTGTTTCGTATTATCTCAAGGAGGCCGGAGCATCAATTGTATCGTGGCTGAATGCTTCCCCTAGAAGACGAGATGGTGTTCGATAGAACACGTCTCCCAGGGAGTAAAGTGAAAAGCGCGTTGAACAGTCATGAAGACTTCATACTGCGCTATATATATATATATAAACATACCTTTTTTACTTTTTGTGAATGATGCTCTCATGCAGTAACGGGGAAGCCGACTCGCGAATTGTGCTAAAAGCTCGCAGTCAGGCGTTCACAAAGAAAGACAGAACACTAGATCTCCTGTCTTAACAAAGACATAACTCACACAGCACACAAAGAAGGATGTATACGCTAAACAGTGCTTGGGTCAAATGGTGGCCAATGTGTACCCACCAAGTGATGCATGACGACAGAAAAAACAAGACAAATATCGTTGGGTTAAGTGGTGGACAAGTCTTCCAGAAGCTACGAAAGCGTTTCAAGAAACCTACTGATTCAGCTACACGAAGGGCTGCCAGAGACATTGAAAACACTTCGTATGTGAGTACCTCTGGATATGAAACAACGTGATTAATGAAAACATAAATAGCAATGTTGCATTGGAATTAAACACATAATTTAAATCACACCTTTAATTACTATGCCCATGTAGCAACTATGCGGCGTAAAATTGCATTGTCAATTCAAAAACGATCAAACAGCAAACATACATCTTGCACTATCTTGCGTAATCTCCATTGCCATATCACAAGGTATGTACCATATATGTATTTAAAAAAAAATGCATGTAAGCATTTTTAAATGGTTGCATTTTCCATTATAAAAAGGCCTGTGCTGATCGTAAAATCAAAAACCGATGTATGCACATACTGTATGCCATAATTCATACTTGTATATGACAATTGTGTTTTTCACGTATCCACTAGATTACAAGATATTCGTCGATTTTTTGTTCAGGATGAGTGAGATTGCACACTACCGCAGCTGCTACTGTGACGTAATGTGGTGCGCCTCTAGGCTCCTACACGGCACTGATCGATGCATTCGTAAGAGAGATGGTTATATCCAGGTATGCTATATGAACGTTTGCGTTTTATTGGATACAGCAGGCACTGTTACGTTTTATGAAAATTTAATGCACATCATAACAACGCTGACAGTGTTGTAGAGACATCACTTTCTCGGTTGATGTTCCTGATATACTGTAATGGTTGATATAACTCAAACGAGCAGAACAACAAGGTATCAAAGTGAAATTAAGATATCCAAATCGTTGAGAGTAACATGTTTTAAACGTATTAAAGGAAGGGTAAGTAAAATAAAAGACTGCACATATTGGAAATAAGAAAGTTCATTACGTAAAGGGACAATAGATGACTGAAACAGGTAAAAAAACTGCTGACTGAATAACGATAATAATCTTCAAGGAGGGATCCAATCTTTGACTGAATAAGTCCGACACACCTCGACTGTCGTAGCCGAATCGCGTATCATTAACACGACTGATGGTCTTACAACTGGCCTACGAGTGAATGTCAAACACTGACACGACTGGCCGACGAGTGACTGCCACATACTGACACGACTATTTAACAAGATTTAACAAGATTGCCATCCAGAGAATTAACTCTAGATGGCAGGTGGACAAGGAAGCCCTTCGGCTTATCGAGAGTCCAAACCTTTTATCTACATATATCCAGCCCTTCTGAGGTATGTGTCGATTTTATTTTTAAACATATTCACACTACTAGCACCCACACAATCATCAGATAATTTGTTCCATTCATTCACCGTCCTTTGTGAAAATGAGAACTTTCTTACGTCTGATCTACACTGCTCCTTTACTAATGTAACTTCATGTCCTCTAGTCTTTCTATCTTTCTTAACTGAAAAAAAAACATTTCTATCAATATTTTCATAACCATTCAATATTTTAAACACTTCTATCTGATCTCCTCTCAATCTCCTGGTCTCTAGTGTTATTAAATCACAATCTTTTAGGCGTTTTTCAAAACTAAGATCCCTCAGTACTCTTTCTAGCATATCTATGTCCTTCTTGCGGTATGGCCTCCACGCTTGTATACAATATTCTAAATGAGGCCTAACTATTGTTTTGTACAGCGGTATTATTAGTTCTTTTTCTTTATATGCTATATTTCGCCTAATCAATCCAAGGATTTGATTTCCTTTTGAAGCTGCAATTCCACACTGCTCTGAAACCTTCATGTCAGCACTAATTGTCAACCCTAAGACTTTTTCTTTTACAGTAGTATTTAGTACAGTTCCCCCCATTGTATATTCTACATATTCGTTCCCATGTCCTGTGTGAAGGCATTTACATTTCCCAAAATTGAACAACATTTGCCACTTTTCAGAAAATTTGATCAACCTGTCAAGATCATCTTGTAAATGCTGTCTATCTCCATCACTTTTAATTCTTCTAAACACTTTTGTATCATCTGCAAATTTCAACACCTTGCTAGCTATATCATCGTCCAAATCGTTTATATATATTAAGAATGATATAGGTCCCAGTACTGATCCCTGCGGAACCCCACTCAAAACTGATTTCCAGTTTGAAGCCTCCCCATCAACAACTACCCGTTGTCTTCTGTCAATCAGCCATTTGTCTATTCAGTTAATTATACCATTTCCTATGCCATGGGCCTTTAGTTTAAACAGTAATCTCTGATGTGGCACTTTGTCGAAAGCTTTTTGAAAATCTAAGTAGATGATATCTACTGGTGATCCATCATCTACCCACTTAGTGATATCTTCCAAAAACATAACATAATTGTTCGCTTTTAGAAACCCATGTTGAGATGGGTTTATCAAGTTATGATTAACAAGAAAATCCACCATGTGATCTTTAATTAGTCTTTCTAATAATTTAAAAAATCACCGATGATAAACTAACTGGTCTAGAATTTTTGACTTGTTTCTCGAACCTTTTTTGAATAACGGTATAATGTTTGCTTCTTTCCATTCTAAAGGAACCACTCCATCTTCTAATGGCAAGTTGAAAACTGTTGCAAGCGGTATGCTAATTTGTTCTACAATTTCCAATAATAATTTGGGTGGAATACCATCCACTCCAGGTGATTTATTATCCTTTATAGCCCTAATTTTCTTAGCTACCATTTCTGGGGTTACAATTAACTGTCTTAAATAGTCTGATTCTGCCCCCTTGAACTTAGCCTCTGGTACTGGCAGTGAACTAGTGTCTTCTCTGGTATACACTGAATTAAAATACTCATTCAGTTCTTCTGCCATTAAGAATCCTTCTGATATTATATTTCCAGCACTATCTTCTAGAGGACCGACCTTATCCTGAACTTTCTGTTTGCTTCGAACATACGCATAACAACTCTTGCTGTCATGTTTTATATTACAAGCTAATTTATGTTCATAGCTTCTCTTTGAATTTCTAATTTCAGCTGTCGCTTGATTTAGTGCTTCTTTATAAATGGTGTAGTCTTCGTCATTTCCAGTACGTCTATATGACTTCCACATGATTTATTAATTTTTCTAATGGCTTCTTTCGATAAGTGTTTCTTTTTGGACCGTTTCCCGTGTTTTTCTAAGGGAACAAATTTGACGATGATGCATTCAATTTCACTCTAAGATATTCCAGCATTCTGTTGCTGTCTTATTCTTCAGTGTGTTATTGCAGTCTACCTTTGCTAAATATTTCCTTATGTCCTTATATTTTCCTTTGTGGAAA
Organism: Paraescarpia echinospica; assembly: GCA_020002185.1. Taxonomy (NCBI): domain Eukaryota; kingdom Metazoa; phylum Annelida; class Polychaeta; order Sabellida; family Siboglinidae; genus Paraescarpia; species Paraescarpia echinospica. The sequence goes on from CM034533.1 coordinate 27,701,721, forward strand.
TTTCTCCTGTACTGCTTTTTACTATTCCTTTCTGATTTTACTTTGATGGTAAAATGTACCTGGTTGTGATCACTATTCCCCAGTGGCTCACATATCCTGACATTGTCAACTAATTCATTCTGTGAGGACAAAATTATGTCTAACACATTCTCTTCCCTGGTTGGTTCTAGCACATGTTGAGAAAGGAAACTATCTCGTATTAAAACTAAAAACTTGTGGTCCTCACTACCCATACTCTGTAGAGATTTCCATTTTATACGCCCATGGTTGAAATCCCGCATAATAACACAGTCCCGTTTGCTCACTTCCCTTATAGCGGTTTTTGTATTTTTTCATTCTCTTCTATACTTACATTTGGACTTCGATAAACTAATCCAACCGTTAACGTTGAGTTTCCTGTACCTATGTTACACCAAACAGCTTCTTCGCAATCTGCTTCTCTTTCTAATTTTATTTCATAAGCCTGGATAGATTCTTTAATATATAAAATAACTCCACCTCCCCTTCTTCCTATTCTATCTTTCCTAAACATTACATATCCTGTCAGTCCCAATTCGGCATCTGATACATCGGTGGTTGCCCATGATTCGGTTATACCTATTATGTGAGGGTCAATATCTTCTACCATAATGTTTAGTTCAATTCTTTTGTTTACTATACTCCTTGCATTTAAACAAACACATTTATATCCAGCTTCAGAACAGTTTTCCAGACTGTTCTTTGCTGAATTATTTTTGCTGTCTTTATCTATGCCTCCATTTTCAGGCTTCTCTGCGAGTCTCCCCCCTGCGAATTTAGTTTAAATAGATGCAACCTGTCCCACTGTCAACAGATCTCAGCAGATTTTCTGAGAATACTGCTGCCCCCTTTCCACTTAGATGAAGGCCATCTCTCATGCACATATCTTCTCTCCAAACAAAGTACCCCCATAAATCTATGAATCCCCCGCCCTCTTCTTCACACATCTGCTCAACTAGAGCGTTGATCGCCATCCTCTTACAGTTTCTGTATGATGCCCCCCTTCCTCCCATTACTGGCAAAATTCCTGAGAGAACAACCTGTTCCACTCTTGTCTTCTTTAGCTTCCTTACTAGATGTCTGTACTTCTGAACTATCCCAGTTGTTCTCTCCTTGTCTGCATTGTTTGTCCGTACGTGTATTAGTATAGACCCTCCCTTGCCATGCCCCAATACCTTCTCTACCCTTTCGGTCACCAGCTCTATCCTAGCCCCCGGTAGACATACAACAACGTCCTTCTCCTCGCATATAGTCTTGTCTGTTTTTCTCAGAATTAAATCGCCCATAAACACTCTCTCTTTTCTCCTTGCCCCCTCAATCACTGCCTCGGAGTAGCTCCTCCGGTTTCCATATGTCTGGTTGTTGTCTTTTCCTCTTGCCGTCTTCTCTCCTGTCACATTCTCTTCCATTCCCTTCTTTCTTGTCACGTTTTCTCTTGTCCCCTTTCCTCCTGTCATCTTCTCTTCTAGCACATTTACTCTCACTTCCTTTCGTCCCTTCATCTTTCCTCCCATCACATTTTCTTCTCTCCTCTCCCGTCCCCTTTCCCCGGCTACCTCCTTCACTACGGTCACTTTCTCCCCTGTCACCTTCACGCCTGTCATGTTTTCTGTTTTTTTGCTGAACATTCTGTCTTCTTCCATCAGTCTTCTGTCTCACAGTCTTACCAACTGCCTCTGTGGTATGTACCTCTTCACCACCTGTATCGCTGTCGCGTCTCTCCTCGTTCTCTAGAGTCTGACTACCTGTTGATCTATCCCCACTGACCCGTTTTCTTTTCCTCTGTCTTCTCAATTTCTTGTTCCTTCACCGGTCACCTTCCCTCCTCTCAGTCTCCTTTCTTCAATCTCCGTGTCACAACTCTGCTCCTTCTGTGTTGTAGACTATCCACAACTTGAAATCATGTAAACATAGAGTTATATTTATGCAAACCAGAATATGGTCGAATCTCAATAATATAGGACAGTTCATTACAATCAGATGCGAATGTTTTAGAGAAAAAATGAAACTAGCGGAGAGGAAACCGTGATGAAAAAACCACAGTTTTCATTATGATATCGGTCCGGGAGAATTGTTTCATAAACGGAGGGTTTATATGCATTGTCATTGGTTCTTTTTTCTTCTGGTCACCTTCTCTTCTTGCGTCGCCGACTTTTTGCAGCATTGAATTAAGACGACCCACACGACAACAACGACACCTAGTGGTAGTAACAGCAGCCAGTACATTGATATAGTATCACCGTCAGGCGTCCTCCTTCCCAGAGTCATCAACTCCGTATAAAAGACCAGGGTAGAGTTCGCTTAAAACGAAGAGAAATGATAACATTTAGTATTTTTAGTGTTGGTAAAATGAAGCTAAATGATACAACAAAAAGATAACTCTACGACATATATATATATATACATTATCACCTTTACTACAACCATTGTTATAACGACTATGGTGATCACAACCGTTGCCGACGCCATGCCGTGTCGTAGAGTATATATATATGTATATACATTCCTTTCCCCAAAGCTCTATTAACCCTATGCAGTTATGACTAGAAAATTGGAGGGTGGGGAAATTGGAATTAGACAACTTGATTGTGGAGACAGTTAAAACTAGAGAACTGGAGTTTGAAAGTAATGTGGTTACAAAACGGCAAGATGGATTTCAATATACACAAGAAGAATTGAGATATTTGGAGATGTGGGACGGGGATTAACAGAGAATTGGGGAAAGGAAATATATATATATATATTTATTTATTTATATATATATATATATATACGGTGTTACGAAATAAATATATATATATACGGTGTTACGAAATAAATAAATATATATATATATATATATATATATTTCCTTTCCCCAATTCTCTGTTAATCCCCGTCCCACATCTCCAAATATATACATATATATGTATATGTATATATATATATATACGACCATCAAATTGTCTAATCATAACTGTTTCCACCCTCTTGTTATCTTCTAGAAACTCCAAATTATCTTCCAGAAACTCCAAGCTAGTTTTGCGGTTTGCATAACCCGAACCGAAACTACTGACGTGGTATTCTTGGGGGAAAACCTTCGGAACCGTAGGCCAGATGAGGAGGAATGGTCAACTTTCTTCTTTCGCTGAAAAACAAAACAAAATGTACTTAACAATGTTTCATTTTCGTTTTGACCCTAGGCAACATAACAAACACTATCAGGAGATATTAATATGACATTTCACTTTCGTAACAAAAGTATGATGTCACAAGATGATGGTTGGGAATATATGGGCGGACGATATAATTCAAATTTTGCTACGAATTGGCTATAATCTATATTCTGAAGATGTGCACGTGAAGCTTATTGGCAGTGCTAGCCGCAAGATAGGCTAGTGAGTTCATGTATTGTTTCAACCTAGATTTGTGGCTCGTTGAGTTGGTTCCATTCAAGGTTTTTTTTACACAGTAAATATGATGCATATACATTTTGTTAAAGTAAATGTTTTAATAGTTGATCACATCGCTCTACTCGTTTTAACTACTTACCCTACACACATTCCCTGTATTCCTTTCTCCCATCCTGAAAACAAATATAAAGCAATAAAGCTGTAAAACAAGTCAATATTGTAACTTGTGACACACACACGCGCGCGCGCACACACACACACACACACATATACACACACACAAACACACATACATACACACACAAATATATATATATATAAAGAGAGAGATAGATAGAGAGGGCGATAGAGAGAGAGAGAGAGAGAGAGAGAGAGAGAGAGAGAGAGAGAGAGAGAGAGAGAGAGAGAGAGAGAGAGAGAGAGAGAGAGAGAGAGAGAGACAGAGAGAGAGAGAGAGAGACAGACAGACAGAGAGAGAGAGAGAGAGAGAGAGAGAGAGAGAGAGAGAGAGAGAGAGAGAGAGAGAGAGAGAGAGAGAGAGAGAGAGAGAGAGAGAGAGAGAGAGAGAGAGAGAGAGAGAGAGAGAGAGAGAGAGAGAGAGAGAGAGAGAGAGAGAGAGAGAGAGAGAGAGAGAGAGCTTGTATTACTAAAACACACCAAATTACTATTTGGGACGTGTGTCTGGTTTTAATGACTAATTGCTTACTACGCGACAAGATCTGCTATTAACATCTACTGATACCTTCTATCACCTTCCGCCGTCCCAAGACGAATTTGAGAGGCTTCCTGTTTGGGGCCCTCGAAGTGTCAAACACCTCGCCAGTCGTGTCCAGTGAACCCTGACAATGCGTATAATAAGTAAGTAATTTAAAGACGGAGTAGATTTTGATTGTGCAATTGAATGAGAAGAGGTTACACAAAAGGATAATGTCAAATTTCAGAAACAAACTGTCTAATCTACAGCTGCGTGGCATCTGCACAATGGACGACAAAGTATTTTACTAAACCATTACAACTCATTAGTCAATACTGACTTTCATTTAGTCACAAGTTTACTGACTGAATCATTCTCCAAAAAAATACACAGGAGATAAACACGGCTGAAAAAAAAGACAATCAGTAGTTGACATCACGCAGTAGCTAATGTCGTAATCATTAGCATAATAAAAAGCCGGAACCACGTTGGCAACGCCTTACTTACCGTGTAGTGAATTTCGACCAAGTCTCCATTGTCGGCGAACTGTGTGCAATAGTCTGGAACATACTAAAAATCAGATCTAGCAATAAATGACGTATAATGTACTGTTTGTATGTGTGCACAAAATTGACCACGTGTAGACTGCACAATTATAATCGCTCTAACGTACACACGCACACACGCACACACGCGTGCACACACACTCACGCACGCGCACGCACGCACGCATACACACTGGTACACATACATATACTACACACACACAAACACACACACACACACATACACACACTCACACACACGCACACACATAAACACGCACACACACACACAAACACACGCACACAAACACACACACGCACACACACAAACACACACACTCACAAACACACACACTCTCTCTCTCACACACACACACACACACACTCACACACACACACACACACACACGAGCGCATATACATAATACGCACGCAAACAGTTAACATATAATGTTCGTATATTGTTTTGTTATTATACGTTTACACGATACGTTTGTAATGTCCACTGTAATAAACTGTTCGGTTTCTGTGAGTGATGTGCACTTGTTCACACGAAACTACGCACTGGCGCAGGTAATATAAGATGGGACATTAGTGCATTGTTTTCGGATATTTGAGCTTAACCACGTATCAGATTCATATCCTATAGAGGGAGAGAGACAATGTGCCGACTTGCTCTGGAACGTTATGCAACACGTAGACATGCTTCACGAAATTTTAATGTTGTTCGATTGAACAGGTCTGCCAGGGAATTAAGTGCAAATCGCTCCTAGCAATCCTAAAGACTGGGTATCGCGCTATATACGAACTTACCTTTACATCTAAGCCCACTGAAGATGTTTCTAAGCATTTTCTACTCCGCTCTAAAAAGGTTATTTCATTCAGGATGATATTTCCACATGTTAATCGTAGGTGACATGAATTGTGTGTCGCACGGTCACGCGTAACAAGCTATTATTGCACCATCACACATGTCCAACTATTATTACACCGTCACATATGACCAGCTATTATTGTACCGTCACGCGTGGCCAACTATTGACTTATGACGAGATATAACATGACGCTCCCTCCTACCTCTTTCTCGATAGTCAGCGTCTTCTGTCCAACGACCGTCGTCTGTAGACAGCCGAGAAGGAGCAATGCGAGCGATGACGTTGCTCGCTTCATTGTTCGTGCTCAACTGATCCGACTGCGGCTACACTGACACTAACGCTCGTCACCGACTCGTATTCGCTGCGCAGTGAACAGCTGCGCATTAGACACCAGACCTGGCTCATCTAACAGCAGGGGTGGTGACTATCCAAAGAGCAATACCAACGCAGTGAACAACTGCGCACCACACACTAGACCTGGCTCATCCAATAGCAGGGGCGGTGACTATCCAAAGAGCAATACCAACGCAGTGAACAGCTGCGCACCACACACTAGACCTGGCTCATCCAATAGCAGGGGTGGTGACTATCTAAAGAGCAATACTAACGCTGTGAACAACTGCGCATCACACATTAGACCCGGCTCATCCAATAGCAGGGGCGGTGACTATCCAAAGAGCAATACCAACGCAGTGAACAACTGCGCACCACACACTAGACCTGGCTCATCCAATAGCAGGGGCGGTGACTATCAAAAGAGCAATACCAACGCAGTGAACAACTGCGTACCACACACTAGACCTGGCTCATCCAATAGCAGGGGTGGTGACTATCCAAAGAGCAATACTAACGCAGTGAACAGCTGCGCACCACACACTAGACCTGGCTCATCCAATAGCAGGGGCGGTGACTATCCAAAGAGCAATACCAACGCAGTGAACAGCTGCGCACCACACACTAGACCTGGCTCATCCAATAGCAGGGGCGGTGTCTATCTAAAGAGCAATACTAACGCAGTGAACAACTGCGCACCACACACCAGACCTGGCTCATCCAATAGCAGGGGCGGTGTCTATCTAAAGAGCAATACTAACGCAGTGAACAGCTGCGCACCACACACCAGACCTGGCTCATCCAATAGCAGGGGTGGTGACTATCCAAAGAGCAATACTAACGAAGTGAACAGCTGCGCACCACACACTAGACCTGGCTCATCCAATAGCAGGGGTGGTGACTATCCAAAGAGCAATACCAACGCAGTGAACAGCTGCGCACCACACACAAGACCTGGCTCATCCAATAGCAGGGGCGGTGACTATCCAAAGAGCAATACCAATGCAGTGAACAACTGCGCAGCACACACCAGACCTGGCTCATCCAACAGCAGGGGCGGTGACTATCCAAAGAGCAATACCAACGCAGTGAACAACTGCGCACCACACACTAGACTTGGCTCATCCAATAGCAGGGGCGGTGACTATCCAAAGAGCAATACTAACGCAGTGAACAACTGCGCACCACACATTAGACCTGGCTCATCCAATAGCAGGGGCGGTGTCTATCTAAAGAGCAATACTAACGCAGTGAACAACTGCGCACCACACACCAGACCTGGCTCATCCAATAGCAGGGGCGGTGACTATCCAAAGAGCAATACTAACGCAGTGAACAACAGCCCACCACACACCAGACCTGGCTCATCCAACAGCAGGGACGGTGACTATCCAAAGAGCAATACCAACGCAGTGAACAGCTGCGCACCACACACTAGACCTGGCTCATCCAATGGCAGGGGTGGTGACTATCCAAAGAGCAATACCAACGCAGTGAACAGCTGCGCACCACACACTAGACCTGGCTGATCCAATAGCAGGGGCGGTGTCTATCTAAAGAGCAATACTAACGCACTGAACAACAGCGCACCACACACCAGACCTGGCTCATCTAACAGCAGGGGCGGTGACTATCCAAAGAGCAATACCAACGCAGTGAACAGCTGCGCACCACACACTAGACCTGGCTCATCCAACAGCAGGGGCGGTGACTATCCAAACAGCAATACCAACGCAGTGAACAACTGCGCACCACACACTAGACCTGGCTCATCCAATAGCAGGGGCGGTGTCTATCCAAAGAGCAATACCAACGCAGTGAACAACTGCGCACAACACATTAGACCTGGCTCATCCAATAGCAGGGGCGGTGTCTATCTAAAGAGCAATACTAACGCGGTGAACAGCTGCGCACCACGCCAGACCTGAAACATCCAATGGCAGGGGCGGTGACTATCCAAAGAGCAATACCAACGCAGTGAACAACTGCGCACCACACACTAGACCTGGCTTTTCCAATAGCAGGGACGGTGACTACCCAAAGAGCAATACCAACGCAGTGAACAGCTGCGCACCACACACCAGACCTGGCTCATCCAACAGCAGGGGTGGTGACTATCTAAAGAGCAATATCAATGTAGTGAACAGCTGCGCACCACACACTAGACCTGGCTCATCCAATAGCAGGGGCGGTGACTATCCAAAGAGCAATACCAACGCAGTGAACAGCTGCGCACCACATACCAGACCTGGCTCATCCAATAGCAGGGGCGGTGTCTATCTAAAGAGCAATACTAACGCAGTGAACAACAGTGCACCACACACCAGACCTGGCTCATCCAACAGCAGGGGCGGTGACTATCCAAAGAGCAATACCAACGCAGTGAACAACTGCGCACCACACACCAGACCTGGCTCATCCAACAGCAGGGGCGGTGACTATCCAAAGAGCAATACCAACGCAGTGAACAGCTGCGCACCACACACTAGACCTGGCTCATCCAATAGCAGGGGCGGTGACTATCCAAAGAGCAATACCAACGCAGTGAATAACTGCGCACCACACACCAGACCTGGCTCATCCAATAGCAGGGGCGGTGACTATCTAAAGAGCAATACTAACGCAGTGAACAACAGCGCACCACACACCAGACCTGGCTCATCCAACAGCAGGGGCGATGACTATCCAAAGAGCAATACCAACGCAGTGAACAACTGTGCACCACACACTAGACCTGGCTCATCCAATAGCAGGGGCGGTGACTATCCAAAGAGCAATACCAACGCAGTGAACAACTGTGCACCACACACTAGACCTGGCTCATCCAATAGCAGGGGCGATGACTATCCAAAGAGCAATACCAACGCAGTGAACAACTGCGCACCACACACTAGACCTGGCTCATCCTATAGCAGGGGCGGTGTCTATCTAAAGAGCAATACTAGCACAGTGAACAACTGCGCACCACACACCAGACCTGGCTCATCCAATAGCAGGGGCGGTGACTATCTAAAGAGCAATACTAACGCAGTGAACAACAGCGCACCACACACCAGACCTGGCTCATCCAACAGCAGGGATGGTGACTATCCAAAGAGCAATACCAACGCAGTGAACAACTGCGCACCACACACCAGACCTGGCTCATCCAATAGCAGGGGCGGTGTCTATCTAAAGAGCAATACTAACGCAGTGAACAACTGCGCACCACACACCAGACCTGGCTCATCCAATAGCAGGGGCGGTGTCTATCTAAAGAGCAATACTAACGCAGTGAACAACTGCGCACCACACACCAGACCTGGCTCATCCAATAGCAGGGGCGGTGTCTATCTAAAGAGCAATACTAACCCAGTGAACAACTGCGCACCACACACCAGACCTGGCTTATCCAATAGCAGGGGCGGTGTCTATCTAAAGAGCAATACTAACGCAGTGAACAACTGCGCACCAAACACAAGACCTGGCTCATCCAATAGCAGTGGCGGTGTCTATCTAAAGAGCAATACTAACGCAGTGAACAACTGCGCACCACACACCAGACCTGGCTCATCCAATAGCAGGGGAGGTGTCTATCTAAAGAACAATACTAACGCAGTGAACAACTGCGCACCACACACCAGACCTGGCTCATCCATTAGCAGGGGCGGTGTCTATCTAAAGAGCAATACTAACGCAGTGAATAACTGCGCACCACACACCAGACCTGGCTCATCCAATAGCAGGGGCGGTGTCTATCTAAAGAGCAATACTAACGCAGTGAACAACTGCGCACCACACACTAGACCTGGCTCATCGATTAGCAGGGGCGGTGACTATCCAAAGAGCAATACCAACGCAGTGAACAGCTGCGCACCACACACTAGACCTGGCTCATCCAATGGCAGGGGTGGTGACTATCCAAAGAGCAATACCAACGCAGTGAACAGCTGCGCACCACACACTAGACCTGGCTCATCCAATAGCAGGGGCGGTGACTATCTAAAGAGCAATACTAACGCAGTGAACAACTGCGCACCACACACTAGACCTGGCTCATCCAATAGCAGGGGCGGTGTCTATCTAAAGAGCAATACTAACGCAGTGAACAACTGCGCACCACACACCAGACCTGGCTCATCCAATAGCAGGGGCGGTGACTATCCAAAGAGCAATACTCAATCAAACACTGAGACCTACTCACATGCGTCGGAACAGAAGGGGCTGTGAGGGGTTGAGCGCCCCAATTCTGGGAGTGGTGGCTGAGCACCTAACATTTAATACATTGTGTAGATATTTCGGTGAGTGTCATTCGAGTTGCGACAATTTTAAAACAACAAAACGATCTACTCTTCGTTCATCGATGTCAGCAGCAGCGTGAGGCTCCAGGCAACATGTTCAAACAACATCGCGGGAAATGTCCAACAACACCATAGCCATGCTCTTGCGATCGATGTCATGGTCAACAACAGAGCGAAGTGCTGAGGCTCCTTCTCCGTCTCTCACTCCGACTCCGGCACCGGCTCAATAGTCTCCACATTCCGACGGCGGTGCAACTATAGGCGATCGTTTGACAATCGAGCACACTTTAAAGCGTATAACAATAACAATATTTATTTTGAACACATAGATATCAGTTAATGTGCCACAACATAATATCAATCACAATCTTGTTCGAAATGCACAAATAATAAGTGCATAAATTATTACAATATAATTACAAACCCTCGCTTGTTGTAGCTGTCATGGATAACAATAACACATATTCTAGTTTACTATGCTATGCCAACACACGCGCACACATACGCGTACACACACACGCGCGCTCACACACACACCCACACATGCAAGTGGAATATTTTAACAGAAGGCATGTGAAATTTGACGTGCATAATCGTTAGGAGGCGACACACCATAGGACTACGTAAACATTTGTATATGTACGAGTCATAGGGTATAATATTTGTGACTTCGCAGATTATTGCAAACGTCTTTGAAAAAGACACTACAATCCTTAAATGGCGAGGAACGCCGTCACGCTGGTGCCTACATGGGTCAGCCGTGAACCAGCACGACTTCCGCTTTCGCCAAGTGCCGCGTCTGCTTCGATGAAATATACTATACCTCTTTTGTTTTATATTAAATGAGATACTGTTCTCGGACGAAACAGGCACTGCACTTAGTGAGATTGCAAAACACGTCTTCCGTTAGCAGTGAAGCTATGCACCATGCTGGGTGAAATAGATAAACAATTTAAACAATTTCCATATAACAACGCCTTCAATTGATCACAGTATGACAGTCCAACACAATTTGGTCCAATGAAACGGATCCATTTGTGGCGTTACACTTACGCGTGCTGCGTCATTAAATACGTATTTATGTCTTTGGAATTGCATGTATGAAACCGCAACCCTGTTGTGTAGGGTGATCGGGCGCGTCATCAGAGCAAAAGAAGCATGTCATCGACGGTTTGCAGGGCGCCTTCGGCGTACATCTGTAGGTGTCCTGTGGCAAAGGCCGAGCCGACGATAAAGACCATGTCATCGGGAATCGGCTTGAGCATTTTGTGTGACACCTGAGTCCAATGAAACGACGGCTTCCACACGTGCCAGGCGCCACCAGGCGGCAACGATGCACCCCACCGCTGCACGACGGCGTCACTGGGTGGCGCTGTTGGGCTTACCGCCAATACCGGCGCAAGACGGTTTAGATAAGCGCGCAAATACCTGACGAGTTTCTCGGAAACGGAGTCTGCGTTTGGCAGAGATCCAGCGAACGTGGCGCCCCCTTTAAGGTTGTTCCAGTGTACAACGTGTGGACCCGAGGCGAAGACCGCCTGTAAGACTGTTGAGGAAGTGACGTCATCCGCCGACGACGTGATGTCTTCAACGTAGCGCATGGGCATGTCTGTTCGCAGACGGCTGAATGCGGGGGCTAGGGTAGAGGCAGTGGTCGAGGCGGGGGTGATACAGTCATGAGTTGTTGCCGTGGTAGTGACGTTGTTGCCGAGTGCTGTTGATGTTGTTACTGTTGTCAGTGATATGTTGCTGACGTCACTTCCGTTGTTCGTGTCGTCATAGGTGACATTATTATAAAACGTGTTCGTCTCGTTGTTGCTGCTTTCCGTAGTGTTGATGACGGTGGTGTTGATTGAGATGGTGGTGGTGTTGACAGCGGTTGTGATGGTGTCAGCGACGGTGGTGGTGGTGGTGATGCTGGTGGTGGTAGTGTCAATTGTGGTGGTGCCGGCGGTAGTGTCAATTGTGGTGGTGCCAGCGGTGGCGGTGTCGCTTCCCTCGTCAACTGGTGTCAAAGTTGTAAATCCTACATCGTCGGTTGTGTCGTTTTCGTCATTTGTGACGTCACTTGTGACATCATTTTGGGTAGTATCATAATCAGTAGTGTCAATTTGGGTAGTCTCAAGTGTCGTCCTGCTGGTGGTGGTGTCGGCGCTAGTGGGGGTGTTCGTATGTCCGTCTGTGGCCACCGTCTTGGGGAAAGCAAGGAAGACTTTGGTGGCTGGGACGCTGGTCACCGAGCGTAGGTTCGTCTTCAGCCAGCTCACGTCTTCCAGCGGCTGCCATTCGATGTTTTGCAGCGCCTCTGGTGGCAGAGCAAGCACGACACGCTGAGCGCACGTCGTTGCATTGCCCTGAAGGAACAAACACAGGAGAATTGTGTACAAATTATTTGAACGATCATAATAAGGTGGCGCCTTACCGCTACAAAGGTATAAGTAAACCGTGTCGCTGCAGACAGGGTTGCATTAGTACTTTTAGGGTATATCAAGGGGTTGGCCCAATGCAAGGTGCATAAACGGGGCTGATATGAAATAATTACCCCCACTGTTTGTTTATGAAGAGAACAATTTTGGCTAAGTAAATACTTGTGAATAGTAAGCGCACGTTAGAATAAAATAGTTTACTAACAAGCTAATGAAAACGTAACTGTTTTTTTAAATATCGTCTTGCTAGCCCATTAAATGAGCACTTGGCATACAGTATGCGTACCAGTGTTTTAGTTTCTGACTGTATGAACTCTAGGTTGTAGACGCCGTCAGATCGTGTCAACTTCTTCAGGCGGAAGCCAAGATTCAGACGAATTCTGCCAAAGACACGGTGTCAAGTTATGAAATGCCAATAGTGTACATATGTTTCAATGATTCTGGTCCAAGATTGCTTATTGTGTACATACAGAAGCCCAAACAATGTTTAAAGTCATGTTCATAATATTTAATAACTTCTTTGTATTTATAAGATATATTAAAATTGTACCCATGTCTACTGCGCTGAAAATGCACGGCTGTTTCAGGAACCATCAATGTAAATTACATTGTTACCCTTTGTAAGAAGATTAGAGCAAATGACAGAATCAACATTATCGTCTTCGAAAATGCCTATCTCGTGTAGGACACGTCTTACTTGGTGCTCTGTGACAGGGCGTTGTTGATGAGGGTCTGAGGCAGACTGTCCATGCCGTCCGTCAGAGTCACGCGGCCCGAATCTTCAGCGGTGTCTTGTGTCCAGTCAGGTGACGTCATCGACGAAAACAGCATCTGGTTGGAAAGACGTGGTCTAATTTACATGGATGGTACGTGTTGTACAGGTGTTTTAACACACACACAGACGGACAGACACGCACGCACGCACGAATGCACGCACGCTCATACATTTGTATGTGTGCATACACATTCTTACCAAAGTCCAAACCCTTGACCCGTGAAAAGTCAGCAATGCAACAACACGATTTTATATTAATTTAACAAAATTGCCACACAAAGCGATAAGCTCCAGACGGCAACTGACCAAGGAAGTCATTGCCTTATTGAGACTCCAACCATGCCAACGTGTCTTCGCAATGCTGTCCGCATACCAGGTAACCCGTATTTAAAATATGTCGGGTGTTGCAACCTCATTAATCGCAATGTATAACAAAATACGTTAGTATTATAGTCCCTTTCGGAGGAATGCATCACTATTACAGCGTCACTAACAGCGGGCAGAGTCGCGTTTGCACTTCCCAAGAAGCGACGTAAAGTCTACGAACCTGCGCGTTGCCGTCGGCGTGGAAGACGGTAGGAGGCAGAGTGGCTTCAAGAAACCGGAAGGCCTCGGGACTGGCTCCTTCGACGAGGGCGTCTTGCAAACTGTGTCGACATAACAACAATCGTGGGGAAATCTCTACATGGCAGTTACTGTTACTGTGTTCCATTACTATTTACATGGTTGTTACAGTGCTCCGTTACTGTTTACACGGCAGTTACTGTGCTCCATTACTGTTTACACGGCATACACTTTGTTCCATACTGTTTACACGGCAGTTACTGTTACTGTGCTTCATTACTGTCTACACGGCAGTTACTGTTACTGTGCTCCATTACTGTCTACACGACAGTTACTGTATCTGTGTTCCATTACTGTGTACACGGCAGTTATTGTTACTGTGCTCCATTACTGTCTACACCGCAGTTACTATTACTGTGCTACATTACTGTTTACATGGCAGTTGCTGTTACTGTGCTCCATTACTGTTTACACGGCAGTTACTGTGTTCCATTACTGTTTACAAGGCAGTTACTGTTACTGTGCTCCATTACTGTATACACGGCAGTTACTGTTACTATGTTCCATTACTGTCTACACGGCAGTTACTGTTACTATGTTCCATTACTGTCTACACGGCAGTTACTGTTACTATGTTCCATTACTGTCTACACGGCAGTTACTGTTACTGTGCTCCATTACTGTCTACACGGCAGTTACTGTTACTGTGCTCCATTACTGTCTACACGGCAGTTACTTTTTCTGTGTTCCATTACTGTGTACACGGCAGTTACTGTTACTATGTTCCATTACTGTCTACACGGCAGTTACTTTTTCTGTGTTCCATTACTGTGTACACGGCAGTTACTGTTACTGTGCTCCATTACTGTCTACACGGCAGTTACTGTTACTGTGCTCCATTACTGTCTACACGGCAGTTACTTTTTCTGTGTTCCATTACTGTGTACACGGCAGTTATTGTTACTGTGCTCCATTACTGTCTACACGGCAGTTACTGTTTCTGTGTTCCATTACTGTCTACACGGCAGTTACTGTTACTATGTTCCATTACTGTCTACACGGCAGTTACTGTTACTGTACTCCATTACTGTCTACACGGCAGTTACTGTTTCTGTGTTCCATTAGTGTGTATACGGCAGTTACTGTTACTGTCTACCATTACTGTTTACACGGCAGTTACTGTTACTGTGCTCCATTACTGTCTACACGGAAGTTACTGTTACTGTGCTCCAATACTGTTTACACGGCAGTTACTGTGTTCCATTACTGTTTACAAGGTAGTTACTGTTACTGTGCTCCATTACTGTCTACACGGCAGTTACTGTTACTATGTTCCATTACTGTCTACACGGCAGTTACTGTTACTGTGCTCCATTACTGTCTACACGGCAGTTACTGTTACTATGTTCCATTACTGTCTACACGGCAGTTACTGTTACTGTGCTCCATTACTGTCTACACGGCAGTTACTGTTACTGTGCTCCATTACTGTCTACACGGCAGTTACTGTTACTATGTTCCATTACTGTCTACACGGCAGTTACTTTTACTGTGTTCCATTACTGTCTACACGGCAGTTACTGTTACTGTGCTCCATTACTGTCTACACGGAAGTTACTATTTCTGTGTTCCATTACTGTCTACACCGCAGTTACTATTACTGTGCTACATTACTGTTTACACGGCAGTTACTGTGTTCCATTACTGTTTACAAGGCAGTTACTGTTACTGTGCTCCATTGAAATACAAAATAAATAACACATGCATGTGCATAGACGGACGAACGTTACATGCAGAAATGACACAATTGACAAATAGTTTAATAATGTCTGAATAATTACCTTTCGTGTGGCAGCGACGCGGTTCTGCTTTGTAAAATGCGTCTACAAAGAATGTAGGACTACATTATTTTTCACCACGCATGCAAATATTTTATTTTAGTAGACAACACATCTTTCATAATAAAAGGACCAAAAGGAAATTGTTTGGGCGTATACATCTAAACGAGTTAATATAATTTAACCATGGGCAACTACAATAAACAATATCACGCTAGTGGTTTCTGAATGTGTTCTCAAAATGTTATTAAATAAATTATGCTTTTATAAATTACCAGTCGCAAGGTCCGGCCAACCGAGTAATAAACGTATGGCACGCCGTTTATCTTAAAACTGCATATTATTTGAGAAAACATGTTGCATTCACTGAAAATGTGTATTTAAAAGATGGACGATCCAAGGATGCAACTTTCCAGTAAATCAACATGCAACATACACTATATATTATTTTCCTTAATTTGTATCCAAAAGATGGACGATCCCAGAGTGCAACTTTAATAAAACATACTTGAGCAGGTCACGTGGCAGCATGGACTGTTCCGTCGTATCTAAGTGGTACAAGCCTTCCGTGGTGTTCAGATCTCCCTGCGTCAAGAACATGTCCCGGATGTAGTACATCATATCCTGCGGTGGCGTCTGCTCTTTAATCCTTTTGACACGTAGGCTGAGAGTACGAACAAGTGCCTCCATTCGACGGTCGCGAGCAGGCACGTAGTACGCACCGCCCAGTTCCAACTTGACTTCGGGGATCTTCGGGAATGTCCGCGTGTAGAGTCGGCCGCCGATTCGGTTTGACATTTCGTAGACATGTACGGAGAGATCCTTGTGGTACAGAACAGGACCAGCTGGACTAAGCATTGACAGTAACATACTACAGACATCGTAAACGTAGATTATATTATATCCAGCAACCCACAATGAACACATTATGGAGGCATTTTGGAGAGTACTGGGCTTCATATAGACTTGAGGCACGTTTACACGAACGATGTATGCCCTGATTGGTCGGACGACACCCTGTTGCACAGCAAAACGCAGCTAAATGATGTGTACGTTTACACGAACGACGTGTCTGCGGATGCGACCCACTGAGTCGGTCCAATCCCGAATTGAGTTTTATTGAATGTCATACTGATTGGCCAATTTCAAATTGTCGGGCAACTTGCACACAGTCCCAGTTCAAAGAACACTACTGGAGCCACACGTTGGTCTTCCTAAACTGTTTCAGTGTTTTGTTTACACGAACGACTATGTCGCACGACACTGGGTCATTCTTATTCAATGTAATCACTGTTAGTCTTAAGTCCGGAATATGCTAGCACGTGTCGCCCGACTCTATCAGACCATATGCCCGACTCACTCCGACTGCAATGTATACAATACACCGACTAGCCCCAATTTCAATCGGTCGTGTGGATACACTAGCCGAATGACACCGACCCGACCCGATCCAACTTAAATACTACCTACCGGTCGGATCGGGTGGGGCGAAAAAACGTCAGTATATCCCGGGCTTAAAACATAACTTCCAACTGCTAGTTAACAAAATACAGGAGTAACATGTCACCGACGATCTGTCTTGCCGACACTTGCTGCTCTCACTAGAAGTGATAGAACATGTTACATTTGCGATACTGGTATTACATTCTGCCCCGTTGAAACTTCTTGCATATTAGGTTCGTTCTTTTCTTTATCGCACAACTGTAATAATAAATGATTGATTAAATGTCACACTATGATGGAATATTTTCTTTTCATAAATATGGTATTCCTAAAAGTTACGAGTTATTCAATAAGCTCTCAACAGAAGTAATTAACTACAGTAGATCATAAACCAGAAAAGAAAAATCATATCCCAGGGAACTGTTTCACTAACATCCTTGTTAGCCAGACGTTCTCTTTAAAATTGCTTTTGTTCCTTAACAGTGGTTTTGTACACTGAAAACTGTCGACGCCAGAGGGCGCCACCGGGACGCTTCAGCCGGTGTGTCACGGAAATAGTATCCTCGGTGATACGCTGGCGGCCATTTGCATTTTTAAAAGCTCCTTAAATTAAACGGAATCTGTTTAATGGTGGATATTCACGTGAGCTCTTTGCCATGGTGAAACGGTCCATGAAGAACGATTCCTCTGGCAGGAACGTCGCGAGCCACAATGAATATGATGCGATGGAACCTTTATACAGTTAGTACTATTTAACATCACCTGTACCTGAGAAAATTAACATCCCATATTGTACCAGTACAGCATTGCCCTACTAGCCTACCCTTTGTCGCAGCCTCCACGCCGTGTAGCAGCCGGCCAGTCCGCCGCCTATGACGGCCACGTCAACACAGCGAGAGGAGTCCCCTGTCACACACAAACACACGCAGCTCAGCAACACAATGACATCGTCTCGCTAGGGAGAATATCATTAAACATGCGTCATATCATAATAATGGATGGCAGGAACAATTATCTCGACTTTGAAGGCCGATGCATGCCGATTTTTTTTGTAATTTCTGGATTAATTTAATAATATGTTGGCATGCACAATATTGGGAAAGTGGTACAATGATTTTTTTGTAAAGATGTATGTACGACGTGTTTATTTGTTTGCTTGTTTGTGTGTGTGTGTGTACGTGCGTTTTACCTGAATATACTATTGGTCTCGGCTTCTCCCTCATCTTAGTTACTGAAATCAATTAATCAATCAACCAACCAAAACGTGATCAACAACAACAACAAGAACACATATCAGCCGGTAAGAAATTAGTATTCTGCAGCGGCTTCTGCCATTAATAAACTATTGCTACACAGAATACTAACATTAATAAAAGAATGAATACTAGTGGCAATGACAATGTAGATATGCTTACATGTGCGTAGAGATCATGAAAAAACTTGTTAAAGTTGCTTAATTGTACATTATTGTATAATTACTTGTACTTTATAAATACATGTAATTACAGAACGTAGACACAGTAATCCTAATAACGAATAACATATTGCGACATGGTGCAACCAGTGTACTTACGGATGACGAACAGGACATCACGCAGTCAGCGTACTTACGAATGAAGAACAGGACGTCATGCAGTCAGCGTACTTACGAATGAAGAACAGGACGTCACGCAGTCAGCGTACTTACGAATGAAGAACAGGACGTCACGCAGTCAGCGTACTTACGAATGACGAACAAGACGTCATGCAGTCAGCGTACTTACGAATGAAGAACAGGACGTCACGCAGTCAGCGTACTTACGAATGACGAACAAGACGTCATGCAGTCAGCGTACTTACGAATGAAGAACAGGACGTCACGCAGTCAGCGTACTTACGAATGACGAACAGGACATCACGCAGTCAGCGTACTTACCAATGAAGAATATGGCATCACGCAGTCAGCGTACTTACACACGAAGAACAGGACATCACGCAATCAGCGTACTTACGAATGAAGAACATGGCATCACGCAGTCAGCGTACTTACGAATGACGAACAGGGCGTCGCGCAATCAGCGTACTTACGGATGACGAACAAGATGTCACGCAGTCAGCGTACTTACGAATGACGAGCAGGACATGGTGCGATCAGTTCTGCGCCGGATTTATGGCAGGGCCGACTGGGCAGTTGCACAGGGTCCCACACAATATGACTTTTATGGGGGCCCCCACAAAACACTTTTTGTGTAATTTCATTTGGTCGAATCGTTTTTTCACGTAACTTGGGTGCATCAATATAATGAAAACTGGTCATATAAATGGACATAAGTCGTATTGTTCTGTCAAGTCCGTATTGTTGAAGGTAGAGAGGAGTGAGAACTATTGTGATACGATACCCGGTCAATCACTGCCAAGGGGCCACCGCTGTCCTAAATTCGGCACTGAGACAACGTCCTTACGATTGACGAACAGGACATCATGCAGTTACCACACTTACGAATGACGAGGAGGACAACGCCAGTGGCGAAGACGAAGCTGATGGTGGCGACGAGACAGATGAGTGAGCCGGACACTCGGCTGGCGACCTGCCGGGCCACCGCCGACTCCCCGCCCGTCACGTCGGAGCAGGATGATTCGGACGACGCAGACTGTCCCAACTCGAACCCCGATATGCGCCCTCGTCGAGGCATCGGGCGGTCTGAAGGCGACGGTCAAAATACTGATTACATTTCTGGAGAATGTGTTTGATTGTGTGTCGAAGCACTTTTTCATGATCACACCCCTTGGTGTACTGTTTAAATTCGAGATACGCATAATGTGAGTAGAAATTACCTCTGTGGCAGCCACTTTTCTTTTGCCATTTTAAAGGTCAAAGATTGAAGGGACGAGGTGTCAGACACCAAAATCGGATTTGGCACCCTCAAATTATGTTAAAAATGTGGTCCGCCTACTTTCCCAAAAACTGTCTCCAGAACCTTACAGAAGCATATTTCTGAGATTTCCAACCAGACTGTTATTAAAAAGAGGCTGCTTGTTCCTAGTTTTTCATTTATTAATTAATACAATGTTCTTAAGACTATACTAGCTGAAGGTTTACTGCCCGACAAATTGTGTTTATTAAAGCCATAATAACGTTCACAATTGAGAAGATACGACCTCGAAGCATGTTCAAATGATAAACAAATCATCCACTTTCAAAACAAGCATTTTTGGCAATACAGTCGAGTCGGCATGGGTTAACTGCAATGCCATTTAATGTTCAACGGTTTCCCATTTCCCCACGTTCATCATAGCAGTCTTCTACTTACAGATTACTACGCCTGCTATCTCCGGGTAGAGGAACTAACTGGCTACCTTTAAATAGGCCGAGTGACAACTATCGCAACATTTATGCAGCCAGCAAAGCCATTTACGTTTTATTTGTTTCTGTTTCTTCTTGTTGACTGTGTACTGTACTGATACATGTCCATCGTCATATTATTTTGCTTTATTTGTTGAACATTGTCTAACAAAACATACAAACAAACACAATGATGCAACTTCTCAAAATTATATTATTCGGTTAGCGTTCACCAAGACATTATTTATTGCCTCTTTGGTGCAAATACCCTCGTTATACACTGGACCTTGCACGTGTACATACAGTGTATTGGTTTTTCATACTTCTTAATCTACCAATTAATGACAAAACAGTTTGATCGCAGTTTTCTTTCACACTTGGTTGGTATTGACAACAACAATTTAATTAACACATTAAATATTGATAACAATAAACTGCAAGTCATAAAATATTCATCGTATTACGACATAGATCACTTTAAGATACTTGCTGATGATAAAAGTGGACAATTTTCAATACTCAGCTTAAATATTCAATCTATAAATTCTAAACTTGGTGAACTAGTTTCATTCGTCAGCTCACTACAGGACATCAATTATAAATTTAGTGTTATTTGTCTACAAGAATGTTGGATATCCAACATAACCGACTTAGCAAATATACAACTACCTGGGTATGCTTGTATTGCTCAAGGAAAGAGTAGCAGTAAAAATGGTGGCTTAGTCACATATATTGACAACAGATTCCAACATATAGTAAAACTAAACATAAATACATACGAACACTAAGAGGGACTAATTATTAATGTAACTGGAGGTGGTTTATCAAAACCAATTACTAATGGCAACATATACAGACCTCCGAGTATGATAAGAGGACATTTCAGGCAATTTATTAATGAATTCACCACACTTATCTTGTCAATAGAACAATCGAACACAAACATTAGCATTGCCGGAGACTTCAATCTTAATCTCGTCAAGATAAACAAAATACCAATTTGCAGTGAATTCTTCGATCTATTGACATCTCACAGTTTATTTCCACAAATTACACTTCCCACAAGATTACCACGCTCAAATGGCACATTAATTGACAATATATTCTGTAAAAGTCGGAGTTCTATATCCATAACTACATCTGGTATATTAATAAATAAGATATCCGATCACCTCTCTTGCTTTATTTTCTCAGAAATTTCGTTAGTAAATCCACCAAACCCTAGATGGATTAAAACTAACACAATAAACGATAAAGCCACTCAAAATATAATAAATGACATTAATTCGTTTGATTTGTACAACTTACTTGACCAAAAATTTGAAGACACCCTAATCTAAGATTTAACAAGATTTAACAAGATTGCCATCCAGAAAATTACTCTGGATGGCAGGTGGACAAGGAAGCCTTTTGGCTTATCGAGAGTCCAATACTTTTTATCTACATGTATCCCGCCTTTTTTAGGTGTGTGTCGATTTTATTTTTAAACATATTCACGCTACTAGCACCAACACAAGCTACGACATTATATTCGAAGTAATTGCAATGGCCAAGAACAAGCATATGGTAAGTAAATTAGTTAAGTTTAATAACTACAAACACACAAAAAATCGAAATGGATTACCACGGCTCTGCTAAAATGCATAAAGTTTCGAGTTAAATTATATAAGAGAATGAAACTTGCAAATCCCAATTCAAGGGAATACGAAATTATGCGTATTGACTTAAAAACTTATGGTACCATATTAAAGAGAAGCTTACGTGAATCCAAACAACATTATTTCGTGTTAACATTCGCTAAATATAAATCTGATATCAGAAACACGTGGAAAACTATAAATGCAATTATTTCAAGAAAAAACAAGAAGAATAGTTTTCCCGAATCATTCAGTATAAATAATATATAAACTACAAACACTCTAGATGTAGCTAATGCATTAACACCTTCTTTACAAATATCGGCAGAAAACTGGTTAATAACATAACATATTTAGTTGACAAAGATTTTAGGCATTATTTTGATAAACATTTTAACTGCAAATTTATACTTAACAACGTTGACGAACTAATTTTACAGAAAACATTAGACAACCTTCAGTCTAAAATAGTACAGGGTCTGATTTCATTTCAACCAATTTGCTAAAACAAATCGCACCTAAGATAATAACATCTTTAACGCTACTTATAAATCAAGTTTGTAATACGGGAATATTCCCTGAAAAACTAAAGGTGGCCAAAGTTATTCCGTTATTTAAAAACGGTGACCCATCAATAATCAACAACTATAGACCAATTTCACTCCTGCCTGCTATATCTAAAGTATTGGAAAAAATTATGGGAAATCAACTATCTTCCTATTTTGAAAGTAACAACCTTTTTTGAAATCCCAGTATGGCTTTCGTTCTGGTCACTCGACGGAATATGCTGCATTAGACCTTGTAGACCGAATAACAACCTACATGGATAATAATGAGGTACCTTTCAGCATATTTCTTGATCTCTCTAAAGCATTTGATACCTTAGACCACAATACATTACTTTTTAAATTAAAACATTACGGCATTGAAGGGGTGTCTCTGAAACTTTATGAAAGTTATCTATCAAATAGAACACAATATGTAGAAATTAATGATGTAAAATCTGATATCTTATCTATCGAAACCAGAGTACCCCAAGGCTCCATTCTTGGACCAATTCTGTTTATTATTTATATTAACAACTTTTCTCAAGCGAGCCAAATGTTCAATTGTATATCCTATGCAGTCGACACTACTTTGTTGAGTACAATGAGCAATTTCACAATCTCACACACCGATGAATCTGAAACATTGATTAATGAAGAACTCCAGAAAATTAATGAATGACTAGAAATGAATAAACTTTCTTTTAACGTAACTAAATCTAATTTCATGGTTTCCACACACCCAACAAAAATGTAACACACCTATTCCTAAAATCAATAATAGTATAATTACAAAAGTTGACAGTGTTAATTTCCTGGGATTAACTTTGGGTGCACATCTAAACTGGAAAAAACACTCTGAAAGTGTATCAAACAAATGTTCCAGAATAATCGGTATACTAAATAGACTTAAACAAATTCTGCCAATGAGAATAAAAATAATATTGTATAATACATTATTAGTACTACACATAACTTACTGTTTAACAACATGGGAGTACCACTCTCAAAGAATTAATCAACTTCAGAAAAGAGCTATACGCATAATAACTTTGAGTCATTTTTATACTGACCCGTTATTCAAAAAATTAAACTTACTAAAAGTAGTAAATTATATTTTAGCCCTTCAAGAATACAAATTTTACTATAAATGTATACATAACAAATTACCTGCTCGTCTTCTAAGTTGGAAAATAGCTACAAATACCATGATTCATGGTCACAATACACGCAACCAACACACAATTCACATTTACGGTACAAATCATTCATTTGCAAAACTATGTCTTAAATACAGTTTACTAAACACAATTAACAACACTTCCCTTAATGTGATAGCTAAACTGTATACACACAGTTTAAATGTTTTTTTTAACTACGCTAAGAACCATTTCATTCATAACTACAACAACACATGCACAAACATTAACTGTTACGCCTGCTTGTATACACGCAATCAACCACAATGACGTCACCCACACCCAAACATAATAAAATACTGCTTACCGCTCCACGTTCTATTAACATACATCTTATAATAAAATAATCTATCTTGTTTTTTTCACTGACGATGTGTCTTATTTTATATTACTGCTTATGTCTTAAATAATAGACAACATGTTTTTTTCTTTCAACTGAAACTGAACTATAATTATACTATGTGTGGCTCCTACGGAAGCGACTTCTTTTCTAGTCTTAGTGGGAGTCTCCATCCTCCTCACTGTACACCTTTTTACAGGGTGTATATATTATAATTTGTTATATCATTATTAGATGTACAGTCTGGATAAATAAATCCACATCTGTTCTTCTGTTCTGTTCTGTTCTGTTCTATCTATTACTTGATTAACAGTTCATTATATCTGCTACTTGATTACTCCTTCATTCTATCTGCTACTTGATCACTCCTTCATTCTATCTGCTACTTGATCACTCACTCATTCTATCTGCTACTTGATCACTCCTTCATTATATCTGCTACTTGATCACTCCTTCATTCTATCTGCTACTTGATCACTCCTTCATTTTATCTGCTACTTGATCACTCACTCATTCTATCTGCTACTTGATCACTCCTTCATTCTATCTGCTACTTGATCACTCCTTCATTCTATCTGCTACTTGATCACTCCTTCATTCTATCTGCTACTTGATCACTCCTTCATTCTATTTGCTACTTGATCACTCCTTCATTCTATTTGCTACTTGATCACTCACTCATTCTATCTGCTACTTGATCACTCCTTCATTCTATCTGCTACTTGATCACTCCTTCATTCTATCTGCTACTTGATCACTCACTCATTCTATCTGCTACTTGATCACTCCTTCATTATATCTGCTACTTGATCACTCCTTCATTCTATCTGCTACTTGATCACTCACTCATTCTATCTGCTACTTGATCACTCCTTCATTATATCTGCTACTTGATCACTCCTTCATTCTATCTGCTACTTGATCACTCCTTCATTCTATCTGCTACTTGATCACTCACTCATTCTATCTGCTACTTGATCACTCCTTCATTATATCTGCTACTTGATCACTCCTTCATTCTATCTGCTACTTGATCACTCACTCATTCTATCTGCTACTTGATCACTCCTTCATTATATCTGCTACTTGATCACTCCTTCATTCTATCTGCTACTTGATCACTCCTTCATTCTATCTGCTACTTGATCACTCCTTCATTCTATCTGCTACTTGATCACTCCTTCATTATATCTGCTACTTGATCACTCCTTCATTATATCTGCTACTTGATCACTCACTCATTATATCTGCTACTTGATCACTCGCTACTCACTATCTGCTACTCATCTCGCCTGCTGATCACTCTTTCATTTCATCTGCTATTTGATCATTCGCATTGTATCTGCTACTTGATCACTCCTCATTCTATATGCCACTTGAACACACCTCAATTTTTGCTATTTGATCACTACTTCATTCTATCTGCTACTTGATCACTCCTTCATTCTATCTGCTACTTGATCACTCCTTCATTCTATCTGCTACTTGATCACTCACTCATTCTATCTGCTACTTGATCACTCCTTCATTCTATCTGCTACTTGATCACTCCTTCATTCTATCTGCTACTTGATCACTCCTTCATTATATCTGCTACTTGATCACTCACTCATTATATCTGCTACTTGATCACTCGTTCATTGTATCTGCTACTTGATCACTCACTCATTCTATCTGCTACTTGATCACTCACTCATTCTATCTGCTACTTGATCACTCCTTCATTCTATCTGCAACTCGATCACTCCTTCATTCTATTTGCTACTTGATCACTCGTTCATTCTATCTGCTACTTGATCACTCCTTCATTCTATCTGCTACTTGATCACTCCTTCATTCTATCTGATACTTGATCAATCCTTCATTCTATCTGCAACTCGATCACTCGTTCATTGTATCTGCTACTTGATCACTCTTTCATTTCATCTGCTATTTGATCATTCGTTCATTCTATCTGCTACTTGATCACTCCTTCATTGTATCTGCTACTTGATCACTCCTCATTCTATATGCCACTTGAACACACCTCCATTTTTGCTATTTAATCACTACTTCATTCTATCTGCTATTTGATCACTCCTTCATTGTGTCTGCTACTTGATCACTCCTTCATTCTATCTGCTACTTGATCACTCCTTCATTATATCTGCTACTTGATCACTCCTTCATTACATATGCTACTTGATCACTCCTTCATTCTATCTGCTACTTGATCACTCCTTCATTATATCTGCTACTTGATCACTCCTTCATTACATATGCTACTTGATCACTCCTTCATTCTATCTGCTACTTGATCACTCCTTCATTATATCTGCTACTTGATCACTCCTTCATTACATATGCTACTTGATCACTCCTTCATTCTATCTGCTACTTGATCACTCCTTCATTATATCTGCTACTTGATCACTCCTTCATTACATATGCTACTTGATCACTCCTTCATTCTATCTGCTACTTGATCACTCCTTCATTATATCTGCTACTTGATCACTCCTTCATTACATATGCTACTTGATCCCTCCTTCATTCTATCTGCTACTTGATCACTCCTTCATTATATCTGCTACTTGATCACTCCTTCATTACATATGCTACTTGATCACTCCTTCATTCTATCTGCTACTTGATCACTCCTTCATTATATCTGCTACTTGATCACTCATTCATTGTATCTGCTACTTGATCACTCCTTCATTTTATCTGCTACTTGATCACTCACTCATTCTATCTGCTACTTGATCACTCCTTCATTATATCTGCTACTTGATCACTCCTTCATTACATATGCTACTTGATCACTCCTTCGTTATATCTGCTACTTGATCATTCGTTCATTATATCTGCTACTTGGTCACTCCTTCATTGTATCTGCTACTTGATCGTTCGTTCATTCTATCTGCTACTTGGTCACTCCTTCATTCTATTTACTACTTGATCACTCGTTCATTCTATCTGCTACTTGATCACTCCTTCATTCTATCTGCTACATGATCACTCCTTCATTCTATCTGCTACTTGATCAATCCTTCATTCTATCTGCAACTCGATCACTCGTTCATTGTATCAGCTACTTGATCACTCTTTCATTTCATCTGCTATTTGATCATTCGTTCGTTCTATCTGCTACTTGATCACTCCTTCATTGTATCTTCTACTTGATCACTCCTCATTCTATATGCCACTTGATCACACCTCCATTTTTGCTATTTGATCACTACTTAATTCTATCTGCTACTTGATCACTCCTTCATTCTATCTGCTACTTGATCACTCCTTCATTCTATCTGCAACTCGATCACTCCTTCATTCTATTTGCTACTTGATCACTCGTTCATTCTATATGCTACTTGATCACTCCTTCATTCTATCTGCTACTTGATCACTCCTTCATTCTATCTGCTACTTGATCACTCCTTCATTCTATTTGCAACTCGATCACTCGTTCATTGTATCTGCTACTTGATCACTCTTTCATTTCATCTGCTATTTGATCATTCGTTCATTATATCTGCTACTTGATCACTCCTTCATTGTATCTGCTACTTGATCACTCCTCATTCTATATGCCACTTGATCACACCTCCATTTTTGCTATTTGATCACTACTTCATTCTATCTGCTATTTGATCACTCCTTCATTGTGTCTGCTACTTGATCACTCCTTCACATTCTATCTGCTACTTGATCACTCCTTCATTATATCTGCTACTTGATCACTCCTTCATTACATATGCTACTTGATCACTCCTTCGTTATATCTGCTACTTGATCATTCGTTCATTCTATCTGCTACTTGATCACTCCTTCATTATATCTGCTACTTGATCACTCCTTCATTGTATCTGCTACTTGATCGTTCGTTCATTCTATCTGCTACTTGATCACTCCTTCATTATATCTGCTACTTGATCACTCCTTCATTGTATCTGCTACTTGATCATTCGTTCATTACATCTGCTACTTGACCACCCCTTCATTGTATCTGCTACTTGATCACACCTTCATTCTATCTGCTACTTGATCACTCCTTCATTGTGTCTGCTACTTGATCACTCCTTCATTGTATCTGATATTTGACCATTCCTTCATTATATCTGCTACTTCATCATTCGTCCGTTATATTTGCTACTTGATCACTCCTTCGTTGTATCTGCTACTTGATCACTCCTTCATTCTATCTGCTACTTGATCACTCCTTCATACTATCTGCTAGTTGATCACTCCTTCATTATATCTGCTACTTGATCACTCCTTCATTCTATCTGCTACTTGATCACTCCTTCATTCTATCTGCTACTTGATCACTCCTTCATTCTATCTGCTACTTGATCACTCCTTCATTCTATCTGCTACTTGAGCACTCCTTCATTCTATCTGCTTCTTGGTCATTCGTTCATTCTATCTGCTATTTGGTCACTCCTAAAGATATAAGGTTTAAAGGTAATGACATTTCACGTCCTGGTTTTAAAAAGAGAATGTCTCTTCCGTTCCACGGAATCATCTACGACGATAATCGTTAGCAGGAAGTTCGCCTAATTTGTTATTGCGATCTGGAATGTAGATCCAACCAACTTCAAAGCTATTTTTGGAAATGGCCGTTTGCCTCCACAATAATGCCAATAACGTTATTTAAAAGTGTAATATGTGTGTTTGTGTGTGTGCGTGCGTGCGTGCGTGCGTGCGTGCGTGCGTGCGTGCGTGCGTGTGTGCCTGTGCCTGTGTGTGACACCTTTTGGCCAATTGACCAGTACCATGGCGTCAATTGTAACAGCCGACTTGCATCCGTATATCGTCAATTCCATAATACTGTGTTGTTTGTTGGACTCCAAACCAAGACAAACTGGTAGCCCGCATGTGCTTTCGTGAACTAAAAGACGCAACGAACTCGTGTACTCGCAACACTTAGACAAGAAAGAGCATGTATCCAAAAATATCGACCTCGGTCCCGCTATATCTGACAAACGGGCATAACCCGCCTAGTCACACTTCTTACTAAATAATAGCTGTACATATAAAATTTTTGATAGTAAATGGCTGTGAACATCGGTTGACTTAAAATTATAGACATTTATTTTAGCAAAAATACCCGCATCCACTTTCAGAATTGGGTTGTGGGACAGAATAACAGGGTTGACATGTGTGTCGGTCCTATTGTATGCTAGGCTGAATTTGTTGACGTGCTATATCAATTATATGCTGTGGACCAAACTACTGTCTCGTATTGCTTCTTCTTGTATACGTATTGTGGGTATCATAACAACATCATTATTCGATACATAATTCGTTTAATTATTGAATGTTTATATTATTTAATACGCAATGCAAGCGCGTCAAACGATATAAACCAGCACGGCACTTAGGAGCGACCCGTGCAGTCAAATCTCATGTGTCGCTGAATATACATTTACATGACGCGAGAATTCCATTGCTTACCTCGGTAGGTGAACTCGAGAAAGGCAAACACACCTTTACTCCACACCTGTACGAACACTCCAGCTAGACCGTAGTGTCATTTGTTGTACGCAGACCCTCGCTTACGTCCGCAGGAGAAGCAACGTAGAATCAACTGTTGAGCGTCGTAACTTTGTGGAGAGCTCTAGGCTTGACGCCTATAACGACTCGTAATGGAGTTCTTTTGTATTCCGTCGGTGCACGTCGTGTCGCAGGCTATCGGCACAGGTAAACATAATGTTGACTGTCATAAGGACGACGGAGACCTGCTCAGACTTGCCCCGTGCCTGTGTACATTCGCGTGTCTGTCAAACATTGAGTTCAATGAAGCGTGCCGCTAACTAGTAGCCGGATTACTCGCCTTTATGCTTTGCCGCGCGCGACAACAAGTGGCAATACAGACACATGCTCCAAGGGTAGATGTGACGCGATATGGCGCATTTATTAGATTAATTACTGGCTGGTGTTGGCAAGAGTTTAAAGCATGTATGTAGGCGTATATGTATAAATACACATAGACACACATACGCAAACACACATACGCAAACACACACACACAGTTCTTGACGATGTTGTTAAGATGGGACATGCCATAATCTATTATATTCCAGCTCCCTAAATACTCGGCTCTTCCGCTTTGTGTACCAAGAGTTCGATACGACTGCTGGACTAACGTAAGATCGTGATTGTGGCATTCTTGACTACGAATGCATGCTATCCACTCCCGCCACGACACATTGCACCAATTACACCCCAAAGCTGGTTCACTGCGGTTATTAGTT
>CM034533.1:27737185-27768880 GCA_020002185.1 Paraescarpia echinospica
CGACTGTGCAAGTGGAACACACAACGATTGTACACATGGAACACACAACGGTAGTACACATGGAACACACAGTGACTGTACACGCGGAACACACAGCAACTATACACATGAAATACACAGCAACTGTACATATGGAACACACAACGACTGTACACATGGAACACACAACGACTGTACACATGAAACACACAACGACTGTACAACGACTGTACACATGGAACACACAACGACTGTACACATGGAACTCACAACGACTGTACAAGTGGAACATACAACGACTGTACACATGGAACACACAACGACTGTACAAGTGGAACATACAACGACTGTACACATGGATAACACAACGATAGTACACATGGAACACACAGCGATTGTACACGCGGAACACACAGCAACTGTTCCCATGAAATACACAGCAACTGTACATATGGAACACACAACAACTGTACACATGGAACACACAGCGAGTGTACACGTGGAACACACAACGACTGTACACATGGAACACACAACGACTGTACAAGTGGAACAAACAACGACTGTACACATGGAACACACAACGACTGTGCAAGTGGAACACACAACGACTATACACATGGAACACACAACGATAGTACACATGAAACACAAAGCGACTGTACACGCAGAACACACAACAGCTATAAACATGAAATACACAGCAACTGTACATATGGAACACACAACGACTGTACACATGGAACACACAAAGACTGTACACATGGAACACACAAAGACTGTATACATGGAACACACAACGACTGTACACATGGAACACACAACGACTGTACACATGGAACACACAACGACTGTATACATGGAACACACAACGACTGTACACGTGGAACACACAACGACTGTACACATGGAACACACAACGACTGTACAACGACTGTACACATGGAACACACAACGACTGTACACATGGAACTCACAACGACTGTACAAGTGGAACATACAACGACTGTACACATGGAACACACAAAGATAGTACACATAGAACACACAGCGAGTGTACACGCGGAACACACAGCAAATGTACACATGCAATACACAGCAACTGTACATATGAAACACAACGACTTTACACATGGAACACACAGCGACTGTATGCATGGAACACTGAAAGACTGCACACGTGGAACACACAACGAATGTACACACGGAACACACAGCGACTGTGCACACGGAACACACAACGACTATACACATGGAATACACAGCGACTGTACACACGGAACACACAGCGACTGTACACGTGGAACACAGCGACTGTACACACGGAACACACAGCGGCTGTACACGTGGAACACACAGCGACTGTACACGTGGAACACACAGCGACTGTACACGTGGAACACACAGCGACTGTACACATGGAACACTCAGCAACTGTACACATGGAACACTCAGCGACTGTACACATGGAACACTCAGCGACTGTACACATGGAACACTCAGCGACTGTACATATGGAACACTCAGCGACTGTACACATGGAACATTCAGCGACTGTACACATGGAACACTCAGCGACTGTACACATGGAACACTCAGCGACTGTACATATGGAACACACAACTGTATTCGTGGAAACAAGGAGCACATTGCCATTGTTTCTATTCACCCCTACACAGTTGTATATTGCCCTGTTATTAAATGCGCTACACACTAACTCGGAATAATGGTATAATTTATAAAAGGGTAAGACTTAGCTACTAGTGATAGCGAACAGACGGACAGACGAGCGGACAAAGGACGAACGGACGGACCGAGGAACGAAGGGACGGACAGAGGGACGAAGGGAAGGATAAGGGTACGGATGGAGGGACGGAGGGACAGAGGCATGGGGGACGGAGGGACGGAGGGACGGAGGGACGGAGGGACGGAATGACGGACGGACGGATGGACGAACGGACGATCGGACGGACGGATGAACAAACGACACGACAGCAAGAAAACCAATAACAAAGCTTGGCGAGCATCTATGCGGGTTAGTGTTTCAGGTCGTACCTGAAATTGCAATCGCGGAATTTTATATTTGTTTACATCATTGTAAAGATGATCTTACCTGTATGTCACAATAATTGTGTTTGCATTTTCGGTTATCGCCGTTTGAATATTGCGAATGCTTAAACTTGCAGAGATTTAATATTGTTTGATATTACAATAAAGATAATAATCGTTTCTACAAATATGCCGCTGGATGTACCCAGGATTTGTTTTTAGTTTTTTTAGTTATTTCCGTTTGAACATCGTGAATGCTTAATCCTACAATTTATACGCGGCCACATATTATATAATGCAAGGTTGAGCATTCGCTCAACGATTTCTAAATGACAAAACTCAAAACGATAAAGATAAAGCCTGAAACACCATTCCGCACCGTCGCGCGCTATCCAGGGGCGCCCAGTGAGTCAGCGGCATTTACTCCCTTGACGTCACCAACGTCTGAAGAGCTGGTTGTTTTGTGATGCGCATATGACCATGTTTGAGCGGGCTTATTGACATAAGTTCGCAATCAACAGACTTCAGATTTGGCTCATTACTTGACAAGCGCATAACGTTTATGTACACGGAGTTTCAAAGAAATTATAAATTCCATTTTACTTAGTCTTTACCACTTACGTACGTTGTAAATGCGAACTCCAGTGATGGTCGTCACCGTCTCCGGGCCCAGTAGTTTCCCGTCGTCTGGAGCCCTTACAACCGTATCATCATCGTCCGTCGACTCCATATACCACGCCCGAACCATGGCCAACTGTTGGTCGAAAGAGCCGGATATACTGACTGACACTGAGGTGTTTACAACGAGATAAAGTCGGCAATAACAACGCACACAATGGGGCATCCGGCAGAAGTCGACCAAACTTGTCGATCTGTGTTGTGAGTTAAATATACGATGGACAATTGTAAAGGTAGTATCGGGGGTTTAAATTGGTTTTATGTAGGCCCTAAGTCAATTGCACTTATGTGTTTTAGATTAATGTGAAGTGTAGCAAAAATTCGGTAAACATGTGTAGAGGGTTTGTCAGGTCAGTATGGCAACTACTGTCTAGTCGCACACATTTTTCGTTTGTTGGTTGTGATTGGTCGATAACGAGTCCTACTTATACACTTTCTCTCACATCTTAATAGAAGCATCACCGGCAACCAATCTACATTAGGTGCGGGATTTTTATTTTTATTTTTAGAGCTAATCAAAATATAGTTTTTGTAGGATGTCCTGCACATCAATGTCCGTTTATTGGTCTACCATCGACACAATCGCACATGATTATGTAACATCGTTTTTCCCGGATATATTACTGTAAATCACGAAATCATGTTTTTCAAGTAGGCCTACATTGTTCAGTTATATTTACAATGTGAGCGACTGCATTATAAAACATGTTTAAATTGACAACATTTATTGTTAGAAACGGTTTTGCATTATCTAGATTACTGATTTGATGCCCTCACACGCACACGCACGCACACGAACGCGCGCGCACGCCCCCTCCCCCACACACACCTACGACGTTATCAATTGGCAGGTGTTTCTTGCGTCCGGCCAATCATCTTACTCGCAAGTCACGTGGTCAACTGGTATGCATTGATTGGTTTATGCTGCAACGGTTTGGGTTTTCGACACATATACATAGCCATTGGCTTGACCTCTTGATAACCCATTCAACTTGTACTAATATCCAAGCACGTACTGTTTCAGATGGGTTATCATACCACCATACTGTCATTGCTAATGTTAACGTTTCTATAACCCCATTAGGGTCGAAACACAATGTGTCTTACATAGCCATTCACAGGATTGACATTACAGCTTTAATGGCGGATATCCTTATATCCGACCTTATCACAGATAAAAAAACATATATCTCACTTATATAAACAGTACATGTGTGTATGCACCTACGACATGCCTACTACAATGGCAGTGCAATGACATAATTCAAACGAGCAGTAAGATAGCGTTGCAACAGGAACGACTGTATTACACTTATCCGTGCAAAGAAAACAAGTTATTTTAAGAATGATACGTTCACATAAAAGATGTCGGGGACAACCGCCATGTGCAACATTAAACTGGGTCACAAAACGGTTGCACAAACGCAATCCGAGTGGGGTGAATGAAAGACTTGACTGAATCCAGTTTAATATGTAGCTTGTAAATGTCTACTCACCGCTAATCGTGTTAACTACTGTAGAGATCACTCGTCAACTTCACTGAACGAACACGTACGTAGGAGGTTAGATCAACTTTGAAAACAGACCTTCACAAAAACTACTTCGGTGAATGCGATATTTATCTTGACGAGTCGCACTGCTAACTTGCAGTATTCGCGGCGGACGTGCTTGTGTTGGACTAGTTCATTTGTTTGCGGGGAAGACAGGCTACTTGCTAGTTTACTTACACCCCCTATATATTATATTGTATTACATTACATGTATACATGTAATATGTATGTGTGTGTATATATATAATTATATATACATGGTCAATTCTCGTTTTCCGTTCCCTCGGTAATATAGCCACCTCACAATTGAGGTCACCCTGGGACAGTCCCAAATTATTTCCATAACAGCAAAGTATATTAAATTATTCCCGCTAATAAGGTCACCTCGCTATTCAGGTCACACTCACCCAGTCCAGAGGTTGACTTTAATAGTGAGGTTTCATTATATATATATATATATATTGTATGTATTATTCGAATTGTCTGGGTCAAATAAAACAAATTCTTCTTCTAATGTGTGTGTGTGTGTGTGTGTGTGTGTGTGTGTGTGTGTGTGTGTGTGTGTGTGTGTGTGTGTGTGTGTGTGTGTGTGTGTGTGTGTGTGTGTGTGTGTGTGTGTATACATATATTCGCCAATTACTATTTTGCCTTCGCTATAGAACGATGTGTGTATATAAGGTCGTTGCACACTTTCGCTTAAAACCTGTCTAGCACCCTACTCTGTTTGACGGAAGTGAGATGCTGAAGGTTACACACTTCCTTCTCTGTGTTTCGTCTGGTATTTACAAGCATTGATTAAACATCATCGCGGGCCACGAGTGGTGACTATTAATACACTATATCTGGCTGATATCCAACGCAACGTGCGCAAGTTCGCTGTATTAGTTGTACACTTGTATTTCGACCTGTAAATAACTGTCTCCGTCGGTCTTATACTTTGACCTGTAAGTATCTGTCTCCGTCGGTCTTGTACTTTGACCTGTAAGTATCTGTCTCCGTCGGTCTTGTATTTCGACCTGTCTCCGTCGGTCTTGTATTTTGACCTGTAAGTATCTGTCTCCGTCGGTCTTGTATTTCGACCTGTAAGTAACTGTCTCCGTCGGTCTTGTACTTTGACCTGTAAGTATCTGTCTCCGTCGGTCTTGTATTTCGACCTGTAAGTAACTGTCTCCGTCGGTCTTGTACTTTGACCTGTAAGTATCTGTCTCCGTCGGTCTTGTACTTTGACCTGTAAGTAGCTGTCTCCGTCGGTCTTGTACTTTGACCTGTAAGTAAGTATCTGTCTCTGCCGATCTTGTACTTTGACCTGTAAGTATCTGTCTCCGCCGGTCTTGAACTTTGATCTGTAAGTATCTGTCTCCGCCGGTCTTGTACTTTGACCTGTAAGTGTCTGTCTCCGCCGGTCTTGTACTTTGATCTGTAAGTATCTGTCTCCGCCGGTCTTGTACTTTGACCTGTAAGTATCTGTCTCCGCCGGTCTTGTACTTTGATCTGTAAGTGTCCGTCTCCGCCGGTCTTGTACTTTGACCTGTAAGTATCTGTCTCCGCCGGTCTTGAACTTTGAACTGTAAGTATCTGTCTCCGTCGGTCTTGTACTTTGACCTGTAAGTATTTGTCTCCGCCGGTCTTGTACTTTGACCTGTAAGTATCTGTCTCCGCCGATCTTGAACTTTGAACTGTAAGTATCTGTCTCCGCCGGTCTTGTACTTTGATCTGTAAGTATCTGTCTCTGCCGGTCTTGTATTTCGACCTGTAAGTGTCTGTCTCCGGCGGTCTTGTACTTCGACCTGTAAGTGTCTGTCTCCGCCGGTCTTGCTGTGAGAACCATTAAAAAGTTATGATGCACAAAGTTCCTCGCCTTACATTGAACAGCGCTTCGTACTGCGATATGCCAGGGGTACTGAGACCGGTGTAATCAACAGCGCCCCGGCGTGCGAGGACGGCGTCTTATGGCCGTCAGATGTCAACATAAAAGCGCAGCAGGCGTAGACGGCTGTAAAGATCACCGCCGGATAGGAACTCTGGTCACGCCACTGACGACTGTCCAATACAAACAAGGAACAGTATCGCTGTCCGTTGTGGATCTAGTCCGGCTGAGTCGGGATCACCACAAGTCATCCGGAAATGGAAAGCAACCACAGCAGACGATCATGTTGTACGTGAACCGATTGCTAGAGCTGCATACGTTCAATGAAAGTGAACGTGGTCGGACCGGTTGCGGGCTCTATATGTTCCGTCGATGCGGGTCGTTCTAGCGCACCCCCCCCCCCCAGCGTGTCCACGAAGGTTACAGAAACGTCGCCAGGACAGACTGGGTCAGTGTAAACACCGTCTTTTCCTTTTTCGTTCGTAAATTCCAAAGCGAAAAACGAAAAAGCAAACAATGTTCGTTTTTTTTGTTTTCCAGTCTGAAATAAGAAAAACTTACATTGTTTGCGTTTTTCGTCTTGAAATTTGGGAACGAAAAAGGATTTTAAAAAACGGACCATATTGACCGTACGACCCTATAATGGCGCAACGACATAAACACCTTTGACCGCTACCAACAATAGTCGTGATACGAATCAAGAATATCACGTTGCTAATCATCATCGCCGTCATTTGCACTGCCTGTTGTTGCCAAAATGGATGTCTTAATGAACATTTCCATTCCAGCAGAAGCGAGATGATCATTAAACATTTAGTATAACGCTGTCGTCAACCCGTTCATCCAAGGCATCGCCAACGCACAGTGGGGAACATGGGGCAGGGGGCAGCGGCCCCCTGGCATTTCGCTGGGTCTGCACCTGCGCACATGGTTCTGCCCCCCCCCCACCCACAGTAATATGAGCGTGAATGTTTGTTTTTTGGCGAACGTCAAAAGGGCGAGAGCAAATGTAAATTTGCTGAGAGGAGAAAGGTGTTTTGGCGATCGTGAAATGAGGGGGGATTGCAGGGCAGACACGTTTTTCTGTCTGCCCCCCAGTAATAAGCGATGAAACGAAAACATTTCAACAGCACCCTCTCCACCCTCCCCCCTCTCCCCCGTCTTCCGACATCATGATCCGACAGCGGACTGAGCGGAGTGGTGTTGAAGCTCCGACAGCCCCCCAGTGTTAATTTCGTTCCGCGCCACTGCGCTAGCGCCATGCTCCGTGAAGACTTGCTACAGTTCTACAGCCAGACTCGGGTCAAACTGGCCGGTCGGTTGCACATGAGATTGTTGCAGAATTTACAGATGGTCGTTTCTGCTGTGAGGCACGTGATTGCGAAATGTTACGTGTGTGCTTTCTTCTATTTCCCAGGAGATAGACTAGACTAGGGCCCTAGGGCAACTTGGGATTGTGAAGCCCCACAGGTGTGGGGTGTCCATTTTAATGCATTCTTAAATTACAATATATTGTTAAACTTAAAACTAAAACACACAAAATGAAGCCAAATGGGTACCCACTGATAGAACAAACTGCAGAAGATGCATTGCAGCCTGGTGAGGTGAGAAGAAATTCTAAGCAAGGTGACAAAATGCTTTGTTGTTAGCAAAAGCAAGAGTTCATTTCTTCAAATTCAAGAATTAATTTTACGATTAATTCAACAAGAAAGATTCCCACTTTATTTGTTGCCAACCAGTCTATCTTCACAACCAGAGTGTCCTGCGGTTACACGTTGTAGAGTTACACGTCACACACAGTGGCTGTTCTCGTCGTATTTATTTCTTTATTCTGGATATAATATCAAACTAAAAAGTTTTTCGTCTACGCCATGCTTTGTCCCCGACTCATGGTATGGGTCAGTTAGTTGGTTAGTGCAGTCGCCAGTAAGCGTGGTCTGTACATGTGCCCGCCAAGGCGACCTCGGTGTCCGTCAATCGGTTAGTGCAGTCGCCGGTAAGCATGGTCTATCCGTGTGCCCTCCAAGGCAACCTCGCGGTCCGGGGTTAGTGCAGTCGCCGGTAAGCGTGGTCTGTCCGTGTGCCCTCCAAGGCAACCTCGGGGTCCGGGGTTAGTGCAGTCGCCGGTAAGCGTGGATTGTCTGCGTGCCCTCCAAAGAAATCTCGGGGCCCATGGCTGCCATGTACTTGCGGCGGGCGGGGTGGTCGTCTGCCGGCCGCCTGTGGCCCGCCCATCGCGGCTCGCTCGCGAAGTAACGTCTCATCTTGAGGTACGTCTAGGAGACAAAGTAACACGCCATTGAAATGAAACAGTCTGTTCCTAGTTTTTCATTAATTAATTAACATAACGTCCCTAAGACTAAATATGTATGTTGAAGCTATACTGCCCCCAAATTGTGTTTAGTAAGCCCGTAACAATGTTCGCAATTTGAAAGTTACGACCCCGCAGCATGTTGAAACAGTAAACAAAACATTCAGTTTCCGAACAAGCTTTATTGGCAATATGGCCGAGGCGGGCTGAGCTGACCTCAATACCCTTTGACTTTCAACGATTTCCCTTTTTCCCACTTCATCACAGCAGACCTCCTGTTACAAATTGCTACACTGGCTCATTCTGGGTAGAGGAACTAATATATATATATATATATTCGAGGACGCACGTAGAATATATTCCATAGAAATGTAGACAAGAACGAAACATGTTAACTTTTAATTTACCATTTTGCCTAATACACCTTTGCATGCACTTTGCGATTAGAATTCTAGCGGAACATGTCAGGAATGCTGGCGGAACAAATCATGAGTGCTAGCGGAACATGTCAGCGGTACGCGCCAGGGACTGATAGAGAAATTTAAAGGGTCGGCAAATATTCATAGATTATGATTATGTAAAAGCACCATGATTGAATTTGGGTCTTGCAAGTTGTAACTAGCATTTCACTTTAATCAATAACAAATGACGTTTACTCTTTAAGAAGCACGTTACATGCAGATGCACCATACGTGCCTTTCCGGGCGGAAGAACGAGTCTGTGATATATGCCGGCGGGCAGCACGATCAGATCGCCTTTGGCGAGTTCCAGCCGCACCCACCCATCGTCGAGGGTTCTGACGTCATAGTAGGTGACTCCGGCCTCCATCCACCGGAGCTCGTCGTCTGGATGAAGGTGTTCTGTCCCAAACACCCTCACCTGGGACACACGTTTTTAATGAGTAACAACAGTCGGGAAATCAGCATCGTATTAATGATGGAAGAAGAAAGGGGGGGATTCTGGAACGTCGCAGAAAGATCAGCCGCTTAGTATTATTCTATAAATCCTTACGTGCATGTAACTGCTCTTCATATGTTTGTTTTGACACAGGTTTACGCCAACAGCATTTTTACAGAAAAGGAGCTGGAACGGTCTATCCGAAACAGTTGTGTCTGCAGCCATGGTGAACACTTTTAAAACTAGACTGGGCAGACACATCTAAAGTTCCTGCAGCGCTGTTGCACACACCCCTCCCCATATTGGCGTAATGACTTATGGGGTTTTGCCAATTAGTATAATTATAGACACAGTGGTCAGCGGTCTCCCGTTAGTTTGGAGAATCTAAAACACGTTGTGTACCAATATATGCGCGGTGTGGGACTGGCCATTCGCGCCAATTTGCTTTAACATGTGGTTCACTCGCTAAGCGGCGCCACTGTACATGTCGTTAATATTTAACCAAAGCGACTATTATATTTAATATAACCACCAACAATGTTATTATTTAGTGCATTTAGTATGATTTCGTATTTGGTTGGAGCAGGGTGGCGATAATTCTCACAATCTGAATTAGGGTATGTAGAGTGAAATGCTTGGCTTGTTTGCAATACTGGATGGAATCATTTGTAGGCCCCTATATACTTGAAAAGTTGACACGCAAAATACGTATTGTCTATCAGATCACGTAAGAAACGTAGAGTCTAACAGATGCTAAGGGTGGCAATAGATCTGCAGACAAAATCAATCCGAACTCATTACGACAGGAGATGTAGCGGAACTGGAATCCCGCCGGGTAATGTACGTAACACAAGTAGAATGTAAGAAGAAAATGTAGCATTCTTACGACGACGACTGTCTTCAATTTGCTTTGACAATTTAAAAAGTGCAGGAACCTTTAAAATCGTTTGAAGAAATCGTTGTACCTGGTTGTTATATTCAGGTTTACCCTCTTTAATGATGGCGACGTCCTCGTACCGAATGCCGATGTCCTGCTTCAGCTTTTGCAACACTGGATCATTTGGGTTCTTCGATATTTTAATCTGTAAACCAAAGAACACAAATATTATATTATTTGATAGACTTGCCGAATTGTGCAGCGTTGTAGGGGTAAAAGGCAGGCATGAATGTGTTCTAACTAAACCGTGTCTGAGCCTACAACAATTATCTTGCTATAAATGACAATGCTATTTAATGGAGGTAGCGTGTGTACGTCAGGCTACTCATTATAAACTCTTTCAATCACGATCTGCACACTTCCAGGGATTCATCTGCGACTCTATGAAGGAGTCGTGACAATGAATTTTTCTTGAAATTCTATTTTGTTTAGAATCACCATGGGTGGTGGAGAACCGTGGCCGGGACCACCTCCAGTCTAAGCACTAACCATTTACGAACCATCAAAGTGTCCCGCCGCCCGAGTATGCATAGGCTACATTTCAGCCACATACTTTCGGAACTTTCTCTGAAGTTTGAGGAACAAGCGGACATACAGAGTCATATACCTCATTTTAAATATCGATGGCTGCATCGGTGACATGCACCTCCCTCAGCGTCCTGGTGAAAAGTTAATTACCATCGAATGAATGACCAATGACTTACCGACCGACGGACGGACGGACGGACCGGTCAAACGAACGAACGAACGTACGAACGAACGAACGAACGAACAACTGAATATTTACGTTTAATTAGCCGATGTGAAACAATAATGATTATAATAAAAAAAAATATATTTACAGAACAGACGTGTAATTATACCTGGTAATTAATACACCACTAGTAATGGCTTCAAGGTTGTCCGCTATCAGTGTTGTTTCGATATTGACTCTTACGTAGTAACTGCGAACTCCAGTGGTAGACGTCACCGCCTCCGGGTCCAGTAGTTTCCCATCGTCAGGAACA
The DNA here is from genome assembly GCA_020002185.1 of Paraescarpia echinospica. NCBI lineage: Eukaryota > Metazoa > Annelida > Polychaeta > Sabellida > Siboglinidae > Paraescarpia > Paraescarpia echinospica. The sequence continues at coordinate 27,748,461 of CM034533.1, forward strand.
CTTACAGACGAATCATCGTCGTCCATCGACTCAAGATACCACGCACGAACCATGGCCAACTGTTGGTCGGAAGAGCCGGGTAAACTGACAGCCACCGAGGTGTTTTACAGCGAGACAGAAGGGTAGATGCGAACGCACACACTGGGGTAAGCGGCAGAAATAGACCAAGCATACTGACTGTTGTACATACTCGATGGTCGAGTGTAGTGGCGGTACTTTAACTTGCCGTTGTAGTCAATTGCACTTCGGTTAGTTGGATTAATGTGAAGTGGATAACTGCTTTGGTAAACATGTGTGGAAATGTTTGCCTGTTCACAGTGGCGACTATAGTCTAGAGTGAGAAAGGAGTGACAGCGGTCTCACCTCCTCTCCTTCCTCTCACCAATCCCTTCTCCTTCCTGTGTTTGAAACCAACCACCCACTGCCCATCAATTGTGAAGACGAACTTCCCACTCCGTACATCGTCTCTTTAGTCTGAAAACAAGGGAGAACACAAGTGGTAGCGATTCATGCGATGTATGTGAATTTCCTGGACATTTAAAGGGAATATAAAAAACTATTGCCTGAATTCATATTATATCTTCCTGTATATTTCTATTTCCACCAAGACAATAATTTTACAAGAATATATCAATAATTTCACAATTTATGCTGTGCAATTGGTCTTCCTCGAATATGCATACTGTTGGCGTGCTTTTCGGTATGCCTAGGTGTGACGACAGAGGCGTGAAAGTCGCGCAAGATGCCAGTACTTTCAATACATTCACAGCATGTTTACAACGATAGATTTTGGGTCGAAGCAAGCATCCGAATGAGTTAATGTGTGGTATTCCGATGTAATATAAACACTAGTCATTATAGAGGAACAAGCATTTATTTTACGGTTCCACACGAACAACAAATTTGTTGAAAAGAAACGAAGCATGAAGCAATAGAACCTCCGCTCCAGTCAACCTGACAACGTCAACAAGAGAAGTCAACTGCCATCATTTGCTCAATTATGTTTTTGTTAAATGACCCATTCAATTTTGCTACATGCATGTTAGGTTATACTATGTAACATTATTTTACAATTAAAACTATCGGATTGTCTGCATTATTACCATGGTTACATTAGTGAATGTGTCCTGCTTTATAACCGCTCCCTTTTTTGAGATATCATTTGATTTGAGTTGGAAAGGTAACTGCCATATCAGTAGCAAAGAGGGGATTGAAACTTGACATTATCGATAGAGTTGATGGTAACATGGAGCAGGTCGACAGGGAGGCAACTGCATTTATGATTGCATGTTATGGTAGCAAGCTGAGGTGTAACTCCAGGACAGAGTGCCGTCAGCGCATGTGGGCCCTGAAAACTGGAACGAGTACTGCCTCTGCCCCCCCCCAAAAACTATGCTCTCTCCCTCCAACAACTCAGGCATTTGTCCAGAATGTGCTGAGATGCCATTACCAGGTTGCACAATGGTATGGGGCCCTAGAATCGGACCCCCTCCCCTCAACCCAGTAGAATTTGGATGGGAGGCTGACCATGCCAACAAAGCCCATTATCCTCGCTCTGTTGTTGGGGAAGTACCCTTAGCTCCTGAGTCTCTACTCAAGCTCATACGCTGCGGTCGTGAGTCAGAGCGACCCTGTAAAGGCAACAACTGCGGATGTACTGGACGTCAAGTCTCATGCACCATCTTGTGTGCCTGTGGGGGAAGACTTGAATGCAACTACTGTAGCATTTCTGCTATTTCTGGATGTTTAAATCTACTTTCCTGAGGTTTAATTTTATAAATGAGGAAGGTCAAGCCAGTAGATAGACATATTGTTAACCAACCGCCTTAGTTACGTAATTACAGCAACTCGGTTGCAGATGCGCTCAGTGAAGCGTGGTATTCTGTTGTTAGTGTTTCTAGGCAAGCAGGTGGTTTAACTGTAATCTTAGAGAGGGTGTTCCACAAATCCTAGTTTGAATTGTATATTACATTAGCCAACAGAAATGATGGAAACCTGTCATATGATGTGTAATTAGGTCTGCTTATATAAACGTTTGTTGTACGCATTTCGCCATCTGGGCGCTGGCGAAGGACTGGGACAGATCCAGAGTTGAACGAGACAGGTTGCCCTGCTGCCAAGAGAATGGCAAGTCAAGTCGTAAAGCGTGGTGGGAATCGTTAACGTGGGTTACGTTCCCAAGCTTTTGTGTGTGTATAATATTCAGTGTCCAGAGTGACTGTTCGATCGAGTTTCGAAGAATCCATGCCGCCACGTCAGCATTATATTGATACAACGTTCCTGTCGGCCCCAACGTATTTGCGTCGATGAGCGATAATCGCGATGCGCTCACCCAGCGAACAGCGGTCTCACAGCGACATCGTTAGAAAGCTTGACCGAAAGCAACTCGTAGCGGCCGGCGGTAAACGTATACTGCCAGGCGTCGTCATTCACGCGAACCCGTTCATCCGACTTCTCGATCTTTTGCGACAGGACAAGACCTCTCGATCGAATTCGTAGCGGCCGGCGGTAAGCGTCTACTGCCCGGCTTCGTCTTTCAGTTGAACGTATTCAACTGACTTCACAATCGTTTGCGACTGTGCGATCATTGAACGGACTCGACTCGAGAATTCGCGGCGTACGACGGCAATCGTCGGTAGGCGGACAACTCGGCCCTCGGACAAGTCGGCCCGAGACAACTCGGCCCCCGCCCTGAGACAACTCGGCCCCCGTTCCGTGAGCTTCACAGCGCAGCATATGTCGGTGTCATATGTTTGCTGCATGTTTCCCCTCTGCCTGATATTTTCTGTTTTTCCATTGATGTTTTTTCCACCTGAGTGGAAACCTGCGAGTTGTACTCTATCGTCATCTGATTATCCGCCATTTGCATTTATGCGAATGACATAGCTGGACTGATTACGTTTTAAAAAATTGGCCTCGCTGGATTGAACTAGTTTTGTGAAAATTGGCAAACTTTTATGACCTCATCTGTAGGGACTAAGCTCGGTTTGGGTCAACTGTTTTGGTAGCATTAAGCATCTATAACTAGAGACCAGGGGTCCGTCATTATCTCATATCTTTTGAAAATGGACTTTGTTCAGTGTTTACGTGGATGGTTTATCCAATGTACATAATGGTTGCAATGTAGTAAGTTATGTAGGATATAATTGTGTAAATAACATTATGTATGCTGATGATCGTGTAACATTTTGTCCGTCCAGCAGGGGATTACAGACGCTTCTCACCGTCTGTGATCATATGGATTATCTCATGACATAAGGTACAATGCCAAAAAGAGTATGGTCATGATAATTAGAAACAAGAGTTGTAAGAATATTAAATTTCTAAGTGTTATCTTGATAACTATGAGAGGTAGAATCTGTAAAATATTTGGGTCATATCATTTCAAATAGTATGCTAGATGACAATGATATATCTAGACAATGTCGCAAGTTGTGTGCACAATGCAACATGTCAGTGCCATGCTTCTTTTTAAAACCAAACTGGTTGTCACTGGTTGTTATTTGTTTTAAGCACAGCGAACTAAGACACCGGCGAATGGTCTATGATCGGTGTGTGAGAGACAAAGCATAGTAACGTCTTAACACAACTTTAATAGGATTCCACCACCACCTCCACACACAATGGTAATATCTTTGCACACAGGCGGCTACAGTCCTCATTTACAGACGGCTCGTAGCATACACATTGCCACAAGACTTAAGCAATTTCGAAGTCGAGATTTCGCCAGCTGCATATCTAGCCCACAGACGAAACAATTTCCCTTGTAGCTGCCTGTAACATTTCCGCTGGCGCCGCACGAGTTTCTTCTCCGAAACGAATCGAGACAAAATCGGGATCATTTGCGCTTCTGCAAATAGCAGTGGCACCAACCTGTAGAATGGCAGGGCTGTACCGCGGGCGCGTTGGTTGATGCGGTGGTGCCAACCTTCTATGTCGTTATTCGTCCGTATACTTTGCTGGTATACCTACCAGGAGTAACACGACTGTTGATCCACGTGTTTTCGACGTAGTCCATATGAGGTCGACCAGCACGAATGTCGTCGCCTGTGGCATCAGCGCATGGAACGCTGCCGGGATGTGTTCGGCCGGCAAGAAAGGAAGTGCTAGAACCTGGAAAACACATACACCAGAAATATATTTATAAAGCAGTTATATTTACTAGGACAAACAACTTATGTTTAGTAAAGCTAGCTGCTTGGTGGACAGTTAATTATTGGCGCACATACAGATACATCAGGATGTTTTTCACTCCTCTGTTGTGTAGTCCTAGTAGTGTGCAGGCAGCCACTAAACCCACAGGCATGTGTGAAAAGGGTAGTTGGCAAGAGAACAAACTTCAAAGAACTATTGAAGCAATGTAGCTATCACACTGTTCCAGTGTCCCCTGCTATGTAAACTTTCATAACTTCGTAAATCGTTACTACTACATACTACTACCCCAGTCCTGGTTGTCAGTCGTGCTAGCAATACTTACCAAATGTTTGGATACACACAACATTGTTACATAGACATATATCCAATCTGGCAAAGTACAGGGTATTAAGTATGCCTATCTTCTTGATGAACTTGTACGTTCCTTCGTCTGTCAGGTAAGCCTGGCGCAGCCCCAAGTCCTGCACCTTGTGTACACCGCCTGGGTCCAGTGGAAACAACACCCCTTTATGATAGGCTCATTGAATACGGCGCGGAGACCCTTCCACATTCCTGCAAACATACGGAACTCTTAGAATTAGTTAATCACACATGATAGGAAAATAACTAGTACTTACTACTACAGTTTACTGTATCAGCATAAACTCACAACACTCAAATAATTTCAATGGCTGCCAGTAGAATTTCGCTTTAAATATAAAATATTGTTACTGATTACACCACAATTATGGAACATCCTACCCATGCAAATATGTGCGCAACTCTCACCATGTCTGTGTGCAAACTGAAGACTCACAATTTTAGCATAGCACACAAGTAACATTTTCATATACGATCATCATTCTATAAAAAGTGATTAAGTACCTTTTTCGAAGTCCGCCACAAATTCACGCACGGATGCGGGTCGCGGCAGCAATCGGCTTGTGACACGAAACACCTTTAACTTGTCACCGGTTTGATGCACAGTAGCTTGGCAGTTTGTTTTCTTGTTACGTACTGTGCATCGCCACATAGTAGAATCCCCTTTCTGTCGCTGGAATACCAAATAATGTATGTATGTATGTATATATATATATATTCATATTAAAATAATAAAGAGTTTACAATTCTGTGAGAATCTTTAATGCATAAATTTTATTCATCCTTCTTCAACGGACACCTGCTATCAGAATGATTTGTTCTATTGTTCGTGAATTTACCTTGACGGTGTACGAGTAGCCGTTCCAGACGAGCATCCTTTTCCCTCGCTGCGTCACTTCCTCCAGGATCGTGAAGTCTGGCGCCGACTCCACAACGGCAATAGGGTCAGCCGGGAGTTCATCGACGATCGATCTAAATAAATAAATGGACATATTTCTGAAACAATGTAATCATGCCGATATTCTAACCGCTCGAGCAACAACAGCTGTTCTGCCTTAGGAGCTGGGTACGTGGTTAGGGATTACAAGGTGTGAACAAAATGATTTATCTTTACCTTTCATCCATCTCCTCTGGCTGGCTGAAGTTCGTCGAGACGTTAAAGGAACAATTGTTCAGATGGTTGTCCGTTGTGGGGGGGTTGTCGGTCGTGTGCAGCACAACGAAATGATTTGGTACGAAATCCTCTTGTCGCTGCAATCGGCTCGCCGTCGTCCACATCAGTGTACATTCATGCGAGGCTGTAGTCGCTACTCCGCGGCCGCGGATCGTCCTGTTCAGGGATATCGAATGGAACGTTGTTGGCGGGTGGACAGTATGGAAACATTTAGAGCTGCACTAGCAGCATACATCACCATCAGTTCTGAGTAGCTGCCTGGTGTTGTAACGGAACGGAGTAGTTGGTGGTACGGGTCGTGGTGAATGAGATTATCACATACGTGGTCGTGGTAGTGCGGATCCTGTGTGTCGTAACATATCCTGTGCTCTAGCAGTTCTATGGCAGTGAGGAGACGTACGTGTTCGTGGTGATCTTCGCAACCGAACAACCCGCGGGATAGCGCTCGGAATAGACAGTTCCCATCAGCCTGGACGCTAAGGGGTACCTGGGTTGTCAATTTCTCTTGATTGAGCATTTGAAGAATTGCTGTTGCAGTGGCATCTGGACGTAGTGTGCTTGTGTCAAGCTGGAACAAGTACTCGAATAAAGTAACTAAGTAAAAGTAGCTCCCAAAACACTACTTATGTAAATGAATCCTCCCAATAAAGTACTTATGTAAAAAATTAGTAGCTAGCTACCAGATTATGCCAAGACCCCAACTGGACACATACCCCCACCACCGTTACCGTAATATGGAAGTAAAAATGTACTTCGTTGCAAGTAATCTTAAAAAGTACTTCGTTACAAGTACATTAAAAAAACGACTTAAGTACTGTACTTAAGTAAATGTACTCCGTTACTTACCGGCACTGCACGTATGCATCATATGTCGCATTGGAGAGTCTGTAAAAAGTGCCAGTGACATCTCATTTACGTTTTTCTTAATTCAGCAATTATTATATAAACAAATCAAAATAGCATTGAAATTATGTTTCATACGAATGCAAGACGACTTGGCCCACGGACTGAGATCGTACATCATTAAATACCAATTCCCAGTAAATATAATTTTTAAACACGTTGTTCTTATCGATGTATTTTTATATTTATTTATAAACTTGTATTTTTATATATGGGCATGATGATTGTCTGAAATACATACATTATTATAACTCAGAATGCAACTTTTACAAATCAACAAATAAACATACACGCACTTTTGCATAGCCTTCAGCATGTCATAGCTGTCATTGGTGAAGGCGCAGGATTTGCAGATGAAGTCTTTATCATTGCCGCTCCAGTTTTGCAGCATCGTCTGGTCCATCGGGATGCAAGACGCATGCGTCCAACAACCGCACTCTGAGCACTCTATCACATCTGTTTTACATTCTTTCTTACACTGGTCACATGGGTAGCGACACTTTCTAACGCGTTTGGACATTCGTGTTGCCATAATTGTTGTTGTAATTAATGATGATTTGACGCACTTATATAGCAACCAGTAGCCTTCATGGCTCATACCGTACTGACACCTTCTTGACCAATGAATGGCTTCTGACCAGACCATTGTATCCCGTCAGCGGGCGGACCGGCTGCTGCCTTCTATGGTGTATAGTAAGCTGACGACCGTTAATCCTACCACACCCCCTTCAATCAGGTTTACTGCTGTCTTTATCAAAGGATAGGTGTTAAGATAATGTAAAGCGGCGATGGTTTCTAGCTGCCTCTTCTGTATAATTTACCTACTAAAGAAAACCGCTTAATTTGTGTTAGAACACATATTCATGTCATCTGCTAGTTCCAGTTCAGCCCACACGTTTATAAGTGCTCAATTTATGTCAGTTAATATTCAAAACAACATAAATGTGTATTTTGGTGCTTGTTATTTTTACTCAAAAGATAGCCATTTTTACTCAAAAAAAGATAAACAATTATATTCGCATACTATAGGGCTATATGGTAGCAATTATGATCATAAAGTAAATGTAGTAAATATTGGTAACAACTATGATCATAAAGTAAATGTAGTAAATATTGGTAGCAACTATGATCATAAAGTAAATGTAATAAATATTGGTAGCAACTATGATCATAAAATAAATATAGTAAATATTGTTCAAGATGAAAATATACTAACGTAAAAAAGTTACTAATGGTAGTTTATCTCACAATGAAATTGTATTTGCAGTTGCAGTCTAGCTTTCACAGGAAACGTTCACATCAAAATTTACTACCAGTTATGCGTTGTAGCATGTGTAGTAGAGAATTGTGGATCTAATTAAGTATTCTCCATTACCCACCAAGCTTCGAATTTGTGGCAGAATTGGAAGCTTCATTATGCAGTGATATGGAGCTTAGATAGATTTCAAACCACTCTTTGTGTGTCTTCTGATATGTGATGGGACACAATGGGTTAAGTGGCCTGCTACTCCGTCATTGTTTCGTTGAGCAGATACTTCTGAAGCGAATGTAGTTGTTTGTCGGCTTCTTGTTTACTACGACAGTATAAATGTGTGAATGGACACAGAGGGGTAACTCGCTTGCGACTCCGTCATTGTTTCGTTGAGCAGATACTTCTGAAGTTGTCAGAATGTATCATCCGACTGATCTTTTCACACTTTCAATAACAACGAACATTATGCAAATAACTGGAATATATGCTAACAACTTAGATTTGGGGAAGTGATTATAGTATGGACATTCACAAGGAGCAATATCAATATATGCGTCACACACCTATGGTGAGCATTACGATTATGATCGAGTACGAATACGATTACTTGGTATTTTCAAGCAACTTTATTTAGTACGATTGAATACAATGATGAGCAAAAAGGAACGGAACCATGGCCAGTCTCATCCCATGGCCAGTCTCACCCCATGACGACGGGATTCATGTGGAGACCAACAACATCTTTAACAATCTTCATGATCAAAATAGGTGATTTGTGAGGTCCATCAGTCGGTCAAGCTATACGAGTCTTATTGCTGTTTCGAACTTGGCTTGTGCAAAACTGACACTCAAGATCTGCTCGGCAACTATCGACTCTGAGCTATTTTAATTCATGTACTCGTCATCAAAGAGAAGGTAAACCAGTTTTGTCAGAAAGTGCTGAAGTTCAAATACCCTATGTGTGTGTTTTGATCTATGAAACTGTATCGTTTCGTTGTTATATATATATATAACGTAACTTCGGACGCGTGTTTTATAAAGACGAATGGTTTATTTGAACATCTCCATGCAGACAGCAACACGAGGCTCGGTCAAGGACTCCTGAAATTACGTAATGTTGTCCTCTGTCTATTCGATGCCAAGTTAGTGGGAACATAGAAATACAGTAGCGCTACCTAGCGATTATACTAAATTTACATGACATCGCCACATCTCCTTTCTCAACAATGTACGCATGTACTAGACATTAAGTAAGTGTCCTTGAAGTATACTGTGAATACTTGCTATACTTGCTACAGTCCGTAAAGTGTAATAAACGGTAACAAATATATAACACCTACAGTTCGTAGTCTACATGCCACTTGGGGTTAACTCTATCTCGAGTAGATCTTCGTAGCATCGGTATAGGTGGACTGGGTTGGTTTGGTGTCCCTGGGCCGTCTCGGATGGGACATCGTGGTGCCGGCACGGGTCGTGGTAGCGTGCTGTATGACTCCGGACCGCAGTGCACATCAGCTGGTTCGGTCGTCTGGTTTCGCTGAAGTGGCTCGTCCTGATGCGTCGACTCGATGTCATCAATAGCCGTGTCCATGTTTGGCAGTTCAGCTGTCGACCGCAGTTGACGACGGTTGCGACGGTAGCGCGCGCCGTTCACCTCAACCTCGTAGGATCTGTGTCCCAACACACGGCGACAAAGCCCCAGTGACCAGCGTCGATCACCTGGTAACCTCATTTGGATGTTGTCACCAGCGTGTAGCTCCGTGAGCTTCTTCGTGCCTCGGTTGTAGTGTTTTGTCTGAGCTTCCTTCTGTGAGGCCAGCTTCTCTTCTGTTGAAGGTGGTATCGCTGGGCGTAATAGCTCCTCAGTTGTCGGCAGGAGGGTCCTTGTACGCCTTCCCATCAGCCGTTGTACCGGCGATGTTCCGATATACTCGCTCGGGGTGTTCCTCCAGTCTAGCAGCGCTAGCAGTGGGTCTTTGTGGTCTTCTCGTGCTTTCTTGAAGAGTGCTTTACACGTCTTCACCGCGTTTTCCGCTTTGCCGTTCGATTGTGGAAACCTCGGGCTAGACTTTTAACTGGTTTATTACAGACCGTGACGTTTTCTTGTGTAACTCCGCTACCTCGAAGTAGTTGGACCAGTAATCGACTATGATGATGAACGACTGTCCGTTGAACTCGAACAGATCTCCTCCTAACTTCTCCCACGGACGAGATGGCAGTTCGTGTGGGTGTAGGGGCTCACGACACTGCTGTGGCGTGAATGTCTGACAAGTGCTGCATCTGGACACATAGTCTCTGACGTCAGCACTCATCCCCGGCCAGTACAGCACTTCTCTGGCTCGTCGAACGCATCCTCCCATTCCAATGTGGCTGCTGTGTATCTGCTGCAGCATATCCTTTCTCAGTGACCTCGGTACGACCAGCTGCTCGCCTCGAAACACTAGTCCTTCGGCTTCAACCAAGCTGCGGCGCTCGTCATAATATGACGATGCTGCTTGCGGACATTCTCTTCTCGCAGGCCATCCCTGTCGTATGATCTTGATCAGCGCCTGAGTTTCTTCGTCTGCGGCCACTTTCTCCCTGAACTCGTCTCGTTTCGTCTTGGTTACCGAGATGTTCTCGTGGCTCACTGATTCTAGTGCGCGAATCTCACAGTTCTCATGCTGGCCGCCCTCTGTTGTGTCTCTGTTGGCGCGGCTGAGCGTGTCGGCGATATACATTAGTGGACCTCGCTTGTACTGTACATCTAGGTTGTACTTCTGTAGAGCGAGACACATGCGCTGTAGCCTCTTCTGTGACTTGTGAATCTCTTTCTTGAATACTGTCTTCAGCGGTTCGTGATCTGTTTCAATGGTGACCACGTCTCGCCCATAGATGTACTGATCGAACTTGTCACACGACCACACGATTGCTAATAGTTCTTTCTCTATTTGTGCGTAACGTGTCTCTGTGTCGGTCAAAGCCCGCGAAGCGTACGAGACTGGCTGTCCGTTCTGCATTAACACGGCTCCCAGACCACGTTCGCTCGAATCACACTGGATCGTGACCGGTTGCTTGACGTCATAGTAGCGCAATACTGGTGCTTTGGTGACAAGCTGCTTAACGGCATCAATCGCTGCTGTGTGCGAGTTTGTCCAGTTGAACTCTGCGTCTTTGTCATCAAGTCTCCTCAGAGGTTCAGTCATCTCCGAGAGTCGTGGCAGGTACTTAGACAAGTAGTTCACCATGCCTAGAAATCTCTTCAGAGCGGTCACATCGCCTGGCTCCAGCATCTCTCTGATTGCCGATATCTTCGTTGGATCGGGTTTCAGGCCGTCCGGCGTCAGTATGTGACCCATGAAGGGGACGCTTGCTTGTCCTCGCTTCACTTTGCTGCGGTTCAGCTTCAGCTTCCATGCTCGGCACTTCTCGAAGAATGCGCGCTCATTGTCTTCTAGACTCTGATTTACCTCTTGCTCCGTCTTGCCGAATCCCGCTATTAGAAAATCGTCTGCGATGACCTCTATTCCGTCAAGGTCTTCAACGAATTCGTGCATCGTTCTCTGCCAGACTTCCGGCGCTGAGTTTATTCCGAAAGGCATGCGTGTTCAACGAAACCTTCCAAAGGGCGAGTTGAAAGTCGTTTTGAAGCTCGACTCCTCGTCCAGACGCTTCTGCCAGAATCCCTCCTTGGCATCGAATACGCTGAACTTCTTTGCATCAGTCAGACGTGTCGCGATCTCCTCGATCGTCGGCATCTGGTAGTGCTCGCGACAGATCGCTCGGTTTAAGTCTCTTGGGTCGATACAGATCCTCAACTTATTGGGCTTGACGACAACAAGCATGCTCGACATCCAAGCTGTAGGCTCGGTGACTGGCTTGATGATTCCTCGCTGCACCATCTAATCAAGTTTCTCCTTTATTCTCGCTCTCAACGGCACTGGCACACGACGAGGTGGGTGTATCACGGGTGCAACACTCTCGTCTGTGACAATGTGGTATTCGCCAGGCAGCTCGCCCAGATCTTCAGACATCTTTAAACTCTGAGTAGATCGTTTTTTTCTTTCACTGCTGCTCGCACCGCTTTCCTCAGCGATGATCGTGGGGCTGGATGTGGACTGTCACTGTAGCCTGACGACACGCTCGTTCCTGACGAGTCGCTCACTGTGTGCACGTTTCTGTCGCAGGTGCAGGTCTTCAATGACAACAGTGGCATAAAGTCATCGTTCGTGACGTTGAAGGTCAAATTGCTTTGTTTGCCTTGTCGCCATACCGGAAGTGTCACCCAACCAAGTATCTGGTACTTTTCTCCAGTGTACGTCCTGATGTACTTGTGGGTACAGTGTTGCAGCTTCTTCATTTGGCGGTCCCTTGTTGCTCTGCAGTACGTCTCTCGTGGATGCACGTTGCATTCTGCTCCAGTGTCCATTTGGAACAGAACCCGGCTACTTGGTCTCCGAGATCCAACTTCCACCGTGATGACTGCCTTCGACGCTCTGTCTCCAACAAGACCGACGTAGAAGATTTCCTTGGTCGTGCGGACGGTTGACGCCGTCGCCCTGCACTTGAGCTGGTTCTTCTTTCCGCACTTACGGCACGTTTGGCCGTATGCGGGGCACTCTCTTTTAGCATGGCGGCGTCCACAGTACTTGCAGTCTTGTTGATGCTGCTCCGTTGGTGCTCTTGGCTTCGGTGTGGTGAATCTTTGCTGGGTGCGGTTGTATGGTGTGCTGGCTGCTTGTCGCGTCTGCCGTTTCCTGACGAAGCTGACATCCTGCGTGGCACCTTGCATAACCTGCAGCTGAGCACTCGTTTGCTCGGCTGCCTTGCAGATGTCGATGGCTTTCTCCAGGGTAAGGTCATTCATGCGCAACAGCCGCTCACGCATCTTGTCGTCACGCAAACCCAACACAAGCCGATCGCGGATGATCTCGTTTGGTGTGATATCTTCATGTGCACAGTTCTTCGCGATGGTTCGTAGATCCGTGACGTAAGCTGATATTGTTTCGTCGAGCGCCTGGTTCCGGTTGTTAAACCGATACCGTTCGTAGATCACTTGTGTGCGTGGCTCACAATATCTATCAAACTGCGCTAGCACATCGGTTACACACTGTTCATTTTGACTGTCCACCCAAGTGAATGTGTCATACACTTTCGCCGCATCCTCTCCTGTCACAGACAGATGTGTGGCGACGCGAATTAAGCCTTCTTGCTTATATATGCCAGTAGCTATTTCATAGCGCTGCCATATTTTACGCCATTGCTTCCAGTTTGTGGCCAGATTATTGTCCATAATCAATGGTCGCGGGGGTGGTATGTTTGCGGGGGGTAACAACATCGCCGTTGCACTTGCCCCACACCCGGTAGTGTCGGCTGTGTTTGACTCGGCCATGCTGTACAATCTGTGTTGTAGTAGAATCAAAAGGTCACGTACATTTGGTTGTCGCACGAGTCACAACAACGCTCGACAAGCCTACCGCGATGTCTGCATTGCGCTGTCAGTCGGCGTGATGTCACAGTCACGGCGAAAATGTTCAAAGTTCACGTTTGCAAGCTGCGTGCTTCAATGCAAAGTTCGTCAATAACACATGCTGATCCTGGTTCATTAACCGACGATATGACGGGACATCTGACACCATGTATCGTTTCGTTGTTATATATATAACGTAACTTCGGACGCGTGTTTTATAAAGACGAATGGTTTATTTGAACATCTCCATGCAGACAGCAACACGAGGCTCGGTCAAGGACTCCTGAAATTACGTAATGTTGTCCTCTGTCTATTCGATGCCAAGTTAGTGGGAACATAGAAATACAGTAGCGCTACCTAGCGATTATACTAAATTTAAATGATATCGCCACAGAAACGACACAACGGGGTAATTGGCATGCTACATACTCTCGGAGTACGTGTGAATAACTGAACATTCATGCGATCTGGTGAAAAACTCTGATCAAAGACCGTTGGGTGGCTTAGTTAGTTTAAATATGAATAAATAGTTATGTTAAATATTTATCGTCTCGAGACATTTTTCATCGAGCCGACCTGCGGGGGTCGAGTTGTTTCAGGATGGGGGCCGAGTTGTCTCAGGATGGGGCCGAGATGTCTCGAGACGACTCGGCCCGGGCCTTGAAGTATTCACACACACATATATATATGTGTGTGTGTGTGTGTGTGTGTGTGTGTTGTAACAGATTACTCATTTACTGTAATGATAGTCCGAGAGGACTAGCTTATACTGTGTATTTATATTATGGGAGTTATTCTTAGATAACACTTGGCGCCTAGTGTGTGGTCGTATAGCGGTATAATCCACCTTAGAAAGGAAGTGGAATTTGATAATTGAAAGATTCAGACGTTTATTATGTTCTATTAAAGGTCCTCAACCAATTCGTTTGCCCATCGCCAATCCGGTTCTTTTAGGTCCAGACGTATAATGTGTGAATAGTTTAACTAGTGCGCACAGTCTGTTTAATAAAAATTGCATACTTGTTTTTTAATCGTCAAAAAGAAAAGATTTGTCGTTACACCGGATTTGACGAAAGCCAATTGCGCTGTCGACCTCCTGCGCCATTTCGGTCACGTGCTTTACGGGAGATCGGCATCTCACGTATTCGAAAACAATAACAACATACACGTGCTTTGGTGTATCAACATGAAGATTCCAAAGTGGTTGTACGAAGGTACGTATTACACTATCGCATTTAGCAACAAGAACGCGTAGCCGTGTATTAATTCAACGAGAATTGCAACTCCTGATTGTGTTGGTGCTAGTAACGTGAATATGTTTAAAAATAAAATCGACACACACCTTAAAGTTAAAAGGGCGGGATACATGTAGATAAAAACTATTGGACTCTCGATAAGCCAAAAGGCTTCCTTGTCCACCTGCCATCCAGAGTAATTTTCTGGATGGCAATCTTGTTAAATCTTGTTAAACTTGCGAACGTCTACACTCGACTCGAGGCTGACTAAGTCTAAGTCTAAGCCAGTCACCAGGTGGCAGGTCCATGACGATATTAGCCAGAGATTCGGTCAGAGGCTGTGACAACGAGTATAATATTTGATAAGCATTGTATTTGGTTACGTAGGATCTTGTTAATAAACTATGTTATTGCGACAATACATATAGAGAATAGATGACGTGAGGGTGCGAAATGACAAGTTACATTGGTTTGGCAGTAGGCCCCTTTTGATCGTGCAAGTAATTTAGTCAGGGAGCATCCGTAATTTCGTGCAACAGAACGTTAAACACTGGAGTATAATATTGGTGATCATAATTATTAAAACAGTTTTTTGTGACTCACATTTTGATACTATTACTGCAGAATGTTGTTGATTTGCATTGTAGTTTATGCAAAATGAGATTTTTATATGACAGCCATGTCCATGATGGTGATGACGATTTTATTCAATATAAAAATGTAAACGTGTAAATACATATGCTCGCACTTGTTTCCATTGTGGTCCTTGGTGCCTGGCTATAGTTTATGTAATTGGTATCCTGTGATACCTTTCAACTGACATATGCCAGCTATTCTTGTGTATTTGCCAATATGTGTATATATTCTCACCACAGCAATATATCAATGCATAATATGTAACTTGAATTATGATTTTGCTAGAGGCCACACTGCAACCCAAGAATGGGAATGAGATGAGGCAAAAGAGGAGCGAAGGAGGTCACCTGGGTCAGGCAGACACAGGGAGGAACATAGTCTGCGGGAGGCCCACATTTGATAAATCCAGGTAATTTCAAATTTATAACAATCAACCACGTATAAGTTGTCAACAAATTTTAATGTGCATATTTACATATATATTTATTTTCATACACATTTTAATAATAACATCTTGGACATGGAAAACTAAGTTGACTTCTGCACTTATATTATACCCACAGGCATATTAATACACCTTTAAAACTATTTAGCATATGGCGATGACTCAGAAATAAGTTTATAAAATATATTATTAATTTTTTAAGAAGGTAAGCATACATGTTATGAACCTTTGAATACTTGGCGAGGAAAATATAATGTTAGCATCACAATAACACCTCATTTTGTCATTTCCGACATTCACCTTGACCATTCAACCTCAGGCAGAACCTTAAAATGTCAAACATGAATATGTGTAGTACTTACACATGGCAGACACTGACATGAATTTGTATACTGAAAACAAAACATATAAATGCGCTTTACTGATTAGCAGAATTCAAATCAGTCTATAATATTGACAAAGATCAGGCATCACTGTAATGAAATTGAACAAAAGGTCACACATGAATTTTTTTTATATTTACTGATTATGAGAATGAACATTCCATAATTATTTAATCCCAACACTACAATGATACCTATTTTTGTTTACTGAAAATATGCTTTTCTTTACAGGAAATTGGACTAGTGTGCTTAATACCACTAGTTCTCCAAGTTAATATGGCATACTGGGCAGTTGTATTTGTCCAGGATCTCGGACAAAATTGTACATCCATTCTGCATGCTGCATATTAATGGTTTGTCATGTGAATGTCCACCGATTGATCCCAATTGTGTCATGTGTTGCATCCGTGACAGATTCCCCAGTGCCGATGGGGTGTGCACTGGCTTCCAGGTCAGTCAGTTAGCTTAACTGACTAAAAACCAATGTAGAATGTAGGTTGCTCGACATACGAATATGGTGATGCCTGACTAGCTCTGCAGTTGGTGTTGGAACGGTGGGTGCCAAGGTCTGGCAGATATAGCATGAGTCTTCGGGCAACAACTCTTGATGCTGTGAGACAGGTTCAGTGTCGAGCATTCTTCAGTGAACTACATCACTGTATGTGTTCGTTGTCTTCGATGGTACTGCATACCAGCTTCCTGACATTTTGCTGTACATCCGCATCTACCTATACCGGGGACAAAGTAACAATTAGCATGGCTCTGACATGTATGCTATTTTATATGTGATGACACATTTATCGAAAATCTATAATACATGGTATTTGTATTCAATTAAACTTTAACTTTTAGCAGTGTCCATGAAAAAATACATCAATTATCCAGCATTGTTACAGTGGTAGGGTTTCATTGTTTTTGTGTTGCTGATAGTCAGTGGCAGCCAGCTGAGTTCTTGCAATGTACACCAGGTACTTGTTATGTACAACGCAAGTTTGTGATGAAGTAATGGTATTGAAAGCCCTTTCACATTTTTCAACAACAATCTGTTGATACACTGACAGCAGCATTTTACTTGTTTAAGTTCTCTATGCATCATGAGGACTGTTATTTTACTTTTCATGCCACGTTTCATATTTCTAAATTATTCTTTTTTATCACTGGTTTATATTTTCACAAATAATTTACATTATATTTTAATTTCGCATGATGATTATACACCTGTACCCATTGTACTAATTATTTTATAAACAACACTTCAGCAAAGTTAGTTCTGATATGGTGTAGTATCCAGTCCTCAGGATTGCTCAAAGCGCTTTACACTTGACTCCCTGGCAAACTTGTTAAATCGAACACCATCTCGATTTATGTGGGAAGCATTCAGCCACACTGAAATTAATATGTGAAGACTATTCGTACAAAATATTGCGGTCTGTAGCCGGTACTCTTCATACAGCTGAGTAAACCTGAGCAATGTAGCATGTAGTGATTGTACATGTAATTCTCAGTCACATGGCGATGATCCTGACTAGTCTAGTCACTATTATTTGCAAGTTGTAAACATACATACCAAGCATTGCATAAACTAAAAAAAATTTGAATGTTATATCATATTGATGTTTTTTTAACAAAGAATCATAATTTATGGTTCTTTGCAAAACAAAAACAATTATAATTCTTAATAGTTATTTTTATTTGATATGTACAGCCCCTGTACATAGCACATTTGTTCAACTAAACATCTTCCTAAGTAATTTTTTCTCATTGGTTTACATTTTATGGGCATGCGATATTAAACAAATTTGTTAAATAAACATAATTGTTTAGTCACTAAGTTGTAAACGTACAAGGCATGTATAAACTACAACTAGCATTTGACATCATGTGTACTAGTGTTGTTTTTTTTGTAACAAAGAATCTTCATAAAAGTTTCTGTTTGTTTTTTTATATATACCTGACATTTTTTCAACCTCTTCCTAATTGTTGTTTCTATTGTTGTTTTGCATTTTATGTACATGTGATATGTATATGATGTTAAAAATTATTACATTATACACATCAAGTGCAGT
The DNA here is from genome assembly GCA_020002185.1 of Paraescarpia echinospica. NCBI lineage: Eukaryota > Metazoa > Annelida > Polychaeta > Sabellida > Siboglinidae > Paraescarpia > Paraescarpia echinospica. The sequence continues at coordinate 27,766,519 of CM034533.1, forward strand.
GATTGTACCTGTAGTTGTATTGTACTTTTAATTATTTTGTAGTCAATATCATCAAATAGTGTCAATAAAATGTTTTTACTTTACATTGTCTTTACTTTAATTCACATGCATTTCTATCAACAGTATACAATTTAACGAGGACACACATTACTGGAAAATCCTCATGCAGACAAACAAAATTATCACATACGGGGATGGATCCAGAAATCGAGTCTGGGGCGTACAAAAACCTCCACTGGCGGCCGAACTAAATGGTGTAGTCTAAATTTTGTCGCTACCACACTGCCATAACTTCACCCGCTCCACTGGAGTGGTGATGTTGGAAAAGGCCATAACTTTTAGCTTATTATTATCACCTAAACTGGGGCACATTTCAAACGGTCTGGGAGGACACAGTCGCGTGGGCCCATTATAAAAGATTTGCAGACACGCCAAATTCTTAAGGTCTAGAGGGGCCCGCCTGGATCCACCTATAACATACTTGTTTATTGCTTGTATTTATAATTTTGATAACGGGTTTGGTGACAGAGTAACCACATTTGACAACACTCATTTACCTGAAGGTGAAGAGCTTTGAAGCACACATCTGCATGTGGTGTTGACACACCTCGAGTTCTGAAAATATAGTACATGTATTAATAAAAATAACAATAATCATTTTAATGTACACTGTACTTGCAAAAGCTGCAGTGCAATGAATGACTACCTGCCAAATGCAACCAATGCCAACGGTCAAAAGCTATCTATATATATATATATACATGTTATGGACATTAAATTTCAGAGGGGCACTGGTTTTCTGAACATAATAAAAACTCGCAGAAGGGGCAATAAAAAAACCTGGTGAAACTACTGGAATATTCTTTTCCTCGTAAATAATTAAATACCAAGATTACATACAATTACAATTGAATTCATATTAATTTTTTTAATATCCAATAATAGTAATTTTTAATATAAAAGTAATAGATTAGTTAAATTAATTACTATTACATTACTGTTGTTAGTCAATTATGTACATATTGTTTTTTGTTAAACCTATTACTATTGGTTCAGTAATTATAATCGTTACGGTTCATTTATAATGCATTTACACTGTTACTATTATCCCAAGCCTACTTAGGCTACTACCATATACAACACAGACATAATAATTATAGTCACTATCATTGACAGGTATATGCCATAGCGTCATACTGTTAGCTGATATTAGTCGATACTATAGTAAACAGGGCCCAACCAGGCCGCCCATACCGCCATTGGCTATGACTAAAAGGTAAACAATTAAATACATTTAGTACAAGCAACATTAATATACGTGACTATAGTTTAATAATGTTAAATGACTAACCTGTCTGGAAGAACCTTTGCAAACGCTGCATCTCATTTGTTGATGTTGTGACTGACCCCACGGCACAGGCAACGGCCCACGGCCACTGGCACTGTCGCCAACTCCTGCTTACTTTGTTTCGTTCCATAGTCGGTCCCAAATAGAAATACACCTTATGCGTGGGTACTGTTTTTGTCTGTCTAATTTAACCCATTTTGCTGTGTCGGTGGCATATATGTTCGTGGACGTCCACACATTGCCTAAACTCGGAATTCCATAACATCAACAGCGCCAAAGGGTGGGGTCAAAGGTAAATATCGCCCATAATTTGCGATCATCAGAAGACAAGAACGCGATTCCACGCAAAGTTCAATGTCCATACTCGGCTAAAATGGAAGCAAAAAACCGGATCCGGTTTTTACTAAAAACGAAAGAGTTCGCAGTTTTTGTTTTAATTTTAAAAACGAACTAATACGTATGCATAAACGAACTAGGATATCATTGGGGAGTACTTGAATCCTCTGTTTTTGTGTGTGAAATTACTAAGAAACGCGAGGAGCAAAACAATCGAATTGGTTAAGTACCTTTAAGGTTTGGTTACGGGATTTTTTTATTCTGTTTATTTTTGTTAATTGAGATATATACCAAAAGGAAGACATCTTGTAATAAAGTTTATTGAATTTTCTTTGTTGCTTGTTCACAATAACTGTTCTTTCTCATATGCGTTGACCTTGATATATAAGAACCCTACTAGATTGAGCCATCTAGTGTACGGAGACCTCGCTAATCCGTGACAACTACCCAGTCAAATGAAGATGACGAGGATGTGTCAGATGAGAATCAGTATGTTATTGATGGGTGTAAAGAGGACCAGGAATAATTGTGCCATAATATTAAGGAGGAACATAATGAAGGCGTTTTGGTATATAATTATATTTTTATAATTGTGTCCAGTTGATCATCCATTGATTGTACTGTACTTGGATAGTGTTGGATACAGCTGCCTGATGTGTCCAGTTGATCATCCAATAG
>CM034533.1:27769880-28023931 GCA_020002185.1 Paraescarpia echinospica
GTGCTATGTCTGACAATCAGACATGCACATTTTTCATTCAAATAATTGGTGCATGCCACATGAATTAATTCAGACACAATATCTGTTTCAGGACTTCAGCATCGCACATTAAGTTTTTTAAATGAACCATCACACTTTTTTGTATATATTATGTCCACCATAATCAAATTGTGGTAATATAATTTTGTTTGTAGCACCATCACTAAAATACTAAACACATGCCTAACCTTAACCCCATCTTATTACATTTAAAACACATATCAGTGTTAATCCAGTGTTAAAGTATTGTTTAAGCAAATACTTTGCAACACTTATAAGTTGTGAGTCAAGGATTGTATATTGAACGATCAAGCAACACCCAGTACCAGGCTTAGGGGAATAAATTTTGTTGTCTTAAAAATATGAAACTAACAAATGTAGCTATATTTCATTCACTGCAATGTACCTGATAATAGCAACAACTAAAGATGTAGAAGTGACAGTTAGTTGGATACAATGAATGGTGTCTATAAATAATGCAGTCAGCAATGGCTCATTTGCTCAATTGTGGGTTGTGTTGTAGGGCTTACAGAACACAAACAATAAAGGCAGTAGTTTTTACTTTTAAATAGAATAAATATTTTGTTTGGGATTTTGAAGAGACTGTAACTTAGTAGAAATATGTTTATGCAGAGAAGAATACTGAATAGCTAAGCTATCATTTGTTATGTTACATACATAAATTTATGTCAAGAATAGAATCATCAGACAACGAATTAGTTTGTGCCATTTTAAATAGTGATATCAAGTGGGATTTTAGAATGAGTTATAACTGGGTAACTTCTTTGTATGTGTACTATGTGTATTATATTTGTAAGTTAGATAGTCAAGTGTGGATAAGTACTACTCTAAATTCATGTCTCTGTAATGAAGTAATGTATATTGTCTATCTCTTATATTGTCTGTTCATTTCAACCAATTCCAAACTTTTACAGTAACATCGTTATTATAGTTCTTCATGTGTCAATTAATATAGCAGTATTTATATTGTTTTTAAGGTCCTTATGGCACTATCACGAGGCAAGCAGATGGTAAGTCCACATTAATTCACAGTATGTTCATGTGAAATCTTTCTAAAATACTATCAAATGAATTTGATGCAGAACAGGCGTTTAACATTTTAATTAATTACTGTGTCATTTTTGTTGTTTACTTTCATCATACTAATATTTACTTCATCAAAGAGTGCCGTTATACATGTAGATAAGTTTATATATAGATATATATATATTATATATAAATGTATTTCACAATTTCAGCTCAAGGCTAGTATTGCACCCACAAAGGTATTTATTTATGACTGTTAATACACCTATTTACTTATTATTAGTATTCCTGACACATTATAACAACTTTCCATGTCATTTTTACTGCATGATGTTCATTAATGACAACATAGCTGAAACCTTCCTAGAAGTCAGATATAACTAAATTAGTAGGTTTCGTAGGAGGTAATACTCATTGTGCGTCCTTAAAACAACTGTGTGCCCTGTTTTTAAAAGAATAGTTTTTTTATGTATATAATGTATTAATAAATAAGTATTTGTGCCAATGATCCCTTTTCATGTTGTCTTCTGTATAAGAACATTCAAATTATGTTAAATGTGATCGCAGTTCTCTAATACATGTTTGTAATCAACTACATTTTGCACTACATGAAGCCTTATCAATACTGTCATTGACTGCAGTCAAATGGTGGTTGTTTCTCAAAATGAAAACGCACAATGGTGGGTGAATATTGGGTTAGATCCAGACGGATTTGAATATAAACCATTGTCCAAAATCAGAGGTAAGCCACCTTATACAGTGATTGTTAAATGTTACGTTTGATAACTACCGGTAGTATTTTATGATGTTCATACAGTATATTGATACTGATTCGTTCTAAACGAGACCATATCACGCCCATGCTCATAGACCTGCACTGGCTCCCAGTGAAATGCCACATTACTTTCAAGACCTTACTTCTTACTTTCACATGCCTTCACGGGCTCGTACCTCCGTATTTATCGGTACTCCTCTCTCCTTATTGCCCGACACGTTGTCTACGCTCTTCTGATCAGTTACTTCTTAAACAACTGACTTCTCGCACTAAATCGGCAAACTACCCTTCTCTTGTGCAGCTCCAAGGGCATGGAATCAACTGTTCCTCACAGTGCGTCAATGCACGAGAGACAATATTTGTAGTATGCTTACCATTGCGATTTTAGTTAATTAAACATATATTTATTTTGTATTAATTTATTATTAAATTATCGTTGTGTTTTAATAATTATCTATAGCTTGTAAACATGTATTACATTTTTTTAAGTATTTATTTATTTCATTTGTTTTGTAAAGATAATATAGTTTTTATTTTATTATAGCAGTAATAATTGCAGATTTTTGCACATTAGTATTTAAAATGTTGATGGTTTTATCTTATGGACTTATTTAAGTGTAATACATAGACCACTGTCCTGCGTCACAGAACAATGTTTTGGATGTGGCGCTATATTAGAAACGTGTTGTTATATATTGTAGACCAGGCAAATAATATGTAAAAAATATTTTACCCAAATGTTACAAACTGTCATTCATGCCAAGGTTTATCTATTACATATACCGGTCACAACCAGCCAGGATGAAACTTTCTATTATATATTTTTATGTAGTATCGATCTCTTTTGTCAATGTGGTGTAAGGCTATTGTTGTGAGTTTAGAACATATACATAATCTGCCATAGAGTAGTACACAGCTCAGTTTGGTATCATTATAATTACAAAAAAGTTAGATTTAGAAAATGAATGTTAGCTGGAGGACACTGAATCCTGGACAGGTGTTAATCCACCCCCTCAGCAAACAATTGTTTGCTGAGTTTGAGAATTATAGTTTGAAAACGATAGTTGTAATTAAAAAATCTAGATGGTTCCAACCTTGTTAGCCATATATATAACTAAATCCTAAATATATGATGCATCATTTTATTAGTTTGTACGTGGTAGTTATATATGTACTGTGTACTTGCCAGGAGATGGTGGTGTCTTTGCTACTAAGCATATATACAAAGGGGAGTTTATCCTGCAATATGCTGGGGAGCACATCTCTGGAATGGAAGCTCGGAGGAGAGAGAAAGAATATCAGAAGGGGCGGCGGTGCTACGTGTGCTTGTATGACCACAATGAGAAAGAGTATGGGTGAGTTTATGTAAATCATATGTCTTAAATACCTATCTGTATTCTGTAAGTTTTCAGCAGGGATTGCACATAATATATACTAGACTTATTTTATACTTCAAAATGTTGTCGCACTTTTGTCTACAGCATTGATGCAACGAAGACCTTCGACAGGCTAGGTCATTTAGTCAGAAGTACATGCACTAATGCTAACTCAATGATGAAGAAGCTTGTCTTTGCGAATAGCCCTCACTTGGTTTTATTTGCCAAACGAGACATTGAAGTTGGGGAACAGATTGTGCATGGATACCCTCTAATGAATCTATGGCAGAAGAATATTGAGGTAATTTACTTGTACTCCGTATATTTTCGAAATTTAGTAATGACTTAACAATTAAAAAAGTTTGTCATGCTGACAGTACTATTTTAAGCTTACATTTTTACTATAAAGAAAGTTAACCCTTGCATGGTTGTCACTTTAAATTTCTGTGGCAGTTGTTTTATGTGAAAACGACAAGTAGGTGCAAAGGAATGTGTTTGTAGTAATAGATTTTGGATAGGATGTACTGAAGTACAATTAATGGTAATTTGTTACTAAGGTTTCCTGCTACAAATAGTGCCATATTTAATGTAGCAGTAATGTGTAAACATGTTTCCATGTGTGTAATGCCAGTTTTATATTTCAGACTACAACGTTGAATGATGTTGATGAAGGTTTGAGCTATATTATGCATAATAAGCATGTTGGATATGTTATTCATATTATTTTATACTAACTATTTGGAATTTGTGAAATATATAAGTCATGACCTGTTGTGGAAACAGAAAGTTATTTGCTAAATGTTTTCATTATTTCATATGTTAATATTGTTTTTGGAAAGTTTTTGTATAATCGATTGTTTTTAGAAGAGGATGCTTGTTAACCTACATTGCCTGCATTAATTATTAAGCATAGTCAGTAACACATACCACCAACAATACAATAATGTTCTACTACTTATTTATATTTTTTAATATAATATATTAGCAATTTTCAGTTTCATTGTTTAAAGTATGGTGTGCATTGTTAATATGTAGGCATTATCAAGTGTGTTCATTAGCACCATATGCACATCATTTGCCAATGTTGGCAGGGGCATGGAAATACATCACAAATCAAAGCTGAACAGGTAGTTCATCCTGAATCCAGACCTGTTGACATCTATGATTTTTTTGGTGAATCATATTAAAAATTATAAAATATTCATTTGTAGATGAGTTCATTTCGAATCCATTCACTGATGATGAAAGTGAAGAAGTCGTAAGTCAAGATGTGTTTATTCATCACCGTTTTATTTAGATTGTTACTGCAAGTCTCAACATTTTACCAAGGCCATAATGTGATATCAGGGTTGGCACCTTTCCCCACCTTGGTAAATACCATCCTGGGAAAACCTTTAATAGTTGTAAAAACCGGGAAAATCTTAAAAGGATTATTTTTGAAGATATGAAGCAGTATTGCAAATTTATCATCTGCACGTTTGCAATTGCAGGTAAGTTTGTAAATCAAGCTGGAATCTGATGTAGTTCTGTTTAATGTTATTGTGCGGCATTTGTGCCTGTGTCACAGTGCAGTAGGGACTTGGTGGCTCTACCAGTCTAACTCAGTGCTGCCACAAAGTGTTTGGTAGCATAACATAAGTTTTGCAGCTTTAGTGACACCTAGGTGGTTTATTCCCTGGAAATTGCCTATCCTGAGTTATATACACAATTTGCTAAGTTGTAATTATTGTGCTTACAATATAATTACGATGGCATTGTGTGCATTTATGTCTTACTTCTTTTATGGTGATAATTGAAAATAATGATAACATAATTGTATGTTTAACAAATAAATTACTTATCTATTATTTGTAGGGTACGGACGGTTGTGAAGAGAAGTCGGTTAAGCCAGACGTTGCACCAGGGAGTACTACAGGCAACAGGCTGGATGACAGTGCAGAGGATGAAGATCTTGTCCCAGGCAGTGAGGATATATTGCACACTAACTATAATTGTATATTGATATTTTTGCCAACCCTAAGCTAAACAATGACTCAGCATCGATACACCTCATATTGCCTGGTATATGTTATTGTGTATGTTATACTGTTATCTTGCAGGTGAGGCTTCAAGAGATTCTTGCACAAGCACAGTATTTAGCTGTGAGTATAACTACTACTAGTAGTCCTCGCGCAAACTAGGAAAATAACGAATGCCATTTTATTATGTTACACATTGCAAGACTAATAAATTAAAATAGGATAAGCACTATTGAATTATTGTTTGTAGAAATAATAGTATTTTATGTTTTCTTGATTTATACTTGTGTCTTCTGATATTGTTACTGGAGCGTCTTTAGAGTTTTGCAGAATGTATTTTGAACTGTTTTGTTTCTATGTAATGCTTGTTGCAGTTGGATATCTCAATAATCCGAGATGTGCTACCTCTTTGACTTCCGAAACACAAGGTATGCAGCAGTAAGCATTGAGCTATATTTAGTGTAATCATGCTTTCTCCCAATCTAATGTTGGGTCAAGTGGATGGATTCCTCACCATCCATTTTCTGTTCGTCGTACCTCAACAACTAGCCTGTCTCCTCTGTATACATGTCCTTCCTTTGTATCTACTACCTTCTCAATTACCTGCATGTTCCCTTCATCCATCTATTGTTTCCACACTCTGTCCAGACACTAAGATTAATATTAAATATTGTTTATACAGGTACAAATAAATGTTTTCAGAGCAACTGGTGTGTGATGTGTGCAATATCACCTTCAAGAAGAAAGGCGGCTTAATAATGCATATGAGGACTCACACTGCATCAAGTAATTACAAATAATATTACATTTCTTACACACATAATTGTTATGGAGTACTTTACAATGTTTCATAAAATGTAACGATTTATAATTGATAAATGCATTATCGATACAGGCATATTTAAATAAAACCGATTAAGATTACCTAAAATCACAAGTTGATCAATAAATGATTAAATTAGACAAATATAAAATTACAATATCTTTTATTTAAACATTTTTCACCATAATGATTAACGTTTAACTGGTTACATATATTATGCTATGAGCCCTTGTACAAGGTAGTTGGACCTCCACTATACCCTAATCTTCTAGAACGATTTCCATGTACCACTGTCACACGTTGAATGAGTTGTACCAATACATATTGTTTGTCAACGCTATATGATTCCTGGACATGTATAAATAGTTCTTTTTTTGGGGTAAAGCAAAGTACAGAAAACCGACGCGAGCATGTCCATACTGTACGACGACAATACAAGGAGGTAAACTGAAAAGGCACGTTGCGAATGTACACAAGAAACAGTTTAATGAGGCGTTGGATTCTGTAGGAGGAAATGAAAATTCGGCATTCCTCAAGATCAGAAATCATGGCATGTTGGAATACAATAGAGACATGGCAAAGCAAGGAGAGGAAGATTTCATGACTGTTAGGAAATGTGTGGGACGCATAGTTCACTGCAAGAATTGTAATGGCAGCTATGCTAAGAGGTTTTTCTACAGGCACAAAAAACAATGCCTTAGTTACTCACAAGGGAGTGGTGTAACGTGTGCACCGCTCTTGACTGTGGCTGGGATAGCTGATGAAGGATTCGAGCAAATTCTAAGCAGTTTTCAGCCGGGAGAGGTGGGGGATGTGTGCCGAACAGATAGTACCATTCAGCAAATCGGGAAGTTGCTATGGAATAAGGATAAGACGAAGGTCGACAAGACTGACGAAGTCCGAAAGACGGTGATGTCTTCAATGAGGACTCTGGCGAAGCTGTTCATTGAATTTAGGATTCAGCTGCCAAAGGAATCATGCCCAGGCACCATTAATGTAATGGCAATGTTTGACAGAGAACACTGGGATTCACTTGCAGATGCAATTAATGTTGTCACTGCTAAGGCTTGAAAAATACAATATACTATCTTCTCATGAGTTCGGCAGATTTGTTGCAAGGCGTCGCATTAACGAAGAAGGGTCATAAAGAAAGAGCGGAAGAACTCGGTTGGTTCATGAAAGTTCTGAAACATCACGAAAACATAACTTTTGCTGATGCCAAATATATGATAAATAAGGCACGGCAAGAAAAACTAAGACTGCCATCAAGGACGCCACCCGAAGAATCCATGGAGATGCTTAGAAGTTTCACCGTCGACAGAATTCTGGCTCTGTCTAGTGGAGAGGATGAGCTCGGGAAGAGCAGCTATGTAGACTTGCGCAACCTGGTGTGCAGCAGACTAACGCTGTTCAATGCCCGGAGAGGAGGCGAGCCTTGCCGGCTCAAGATGGACCAGTGGCGCAACCGACACCAATGGCTTAGCCAGAATGCCACAACAGGACTGGACGAAGCCGAAAGAAAATTATTTCAAGATATGGAAATCATGTATATGACAGGAAAGGGGAACCATCTAGTGAGTTGCCTGGTGCCCAAGGACTGTGTGCAGGCGATTGAAATCCTCATCAACGAAGATGTGAGAAGAAACGTCGGAGTTGCCACCTCCAACAACTACATCTTCGCGAATACGGAGCAATCCAGTCATCATTTGGATGGTTGGCAGGCCACAAACAATGTCCTAAGAAAGGCCAACATCGACTGCCCGTTGATCAATGCAACGAACCAAAGGGGCAGGATTAGCACAATATACGCTAGTTTCGATGTTGCCCTGGACGACAGGCAATATTTCTACAAACATATGGGACACACTGAACAGGTGAATGCAGGCACGTACCAGAGACCTTTGCCAGTACAGACATTGACCAAAGTTGGCGCTTTGCTGGCAAAAATAGATCGACCTCGAGAGGAACCCACAGGTAAATGTGAAAGTTTAGTATTTCATTTATATTAGACTGCGCGCGACAGTGGAAGTACGGAAGATTGTATTAGATTGGTTATGCATTAAATATGGAATGTGCAATTTGATAAAGCAATATTAACAGATACGTAAACAGACATGTTCAACATTACATTGCAAAGTGAATATCACATATGTGTCTTGCAGATTCGTAGTGTATTGTTGTTATTACATGATAATTATACAGAACTGCATGGACAGAACTGCACGTAAGACAATATGGATATGTGTTGTACTGTTAATGACTAATCGTGTTTTCACATACTCTCTCCAGTTGACACTGTACACTGTTCAACTATGTAATGTGAATCATTGTATTTGTGAATACAGTGTTTCCCTTTCACAATGTCTTCCCTTCCAGCTGTCAGGTCGAACGCAAACAGTGTAGTGTCTCTGCCCGCTGCGATATATCCCACTGCGATGTCTTCCCAGTCGTCAACTGAGTCAATTGTGACACACGAGACATCTTCCAACTCATCTGTGACATCTCCCGAATCCATTCCAAATGCAGATCTTTCTCAGAATTCCGGTAAATATCAATGACAAAAACCCTTTCAAAATAGCACAAGGTTTGTTTATTCACCATTTATGACCTGTTCCAAGAAGGCAGCCTGTAATTGCATATAGCACGTGTGACTTTTTAAATATTAGCATGAATGTTAAAAAACTGTTAATGTATCTTAATATTTTATTTAGTTTCTTTTGGTGGGAAAGCCAATGTAACTGCAATTATCGGTCAGCACCTTGCTTACTGCGAATTGTGTGTATAAATGTTGCGATTCAATTATTCCATAAAATAATGGTCAACTTTTTCATAGCCCGAATGAAATGGACTCCGAAAATGACACGGAAGCTTCATGACAAATTCCATCATTGGATAACACTTCCAAGTCCACACCGGAATCTTCCAGGTAAATTTAAAATGTTGCAGATTGCTCCATATATATACAATTGTGTTCAATACATACGTAACACTTAAATCATCCATTCAGTATACATGTCCACGTATATACCTTTCGCTACTTAATTACTGTGATAAAAATAATAACGACGTCTTGTGCTACGCCTTTATCCGCCAAATAAGGCGCTCATAATCCGTGTTCCAAATATCAGCGTTTGACCACTAGATCGGTAGAGTCTATTACAACAGAATATATTTTAAATAATTAAATTATTATCCTTTCTCAGGGAAGCATCTGGTAGAAAGCTTCATGGAAGAAGAGGGACTAACAATGGGATACCTGAAAGTGAGGACGAAGTTGCTGAACGAACAGAAGAAAGAGCAGGCACGGATTCGAAAGGCATTGCGATTCGCTTAGGTAATATATCGGGCTGGTTGTTACATGCTGGAGTAATAATGTGTTTGGTATATTCATCTAGCCGTACATGTACATTGTATGCTGTATATATATATTATATATAGAGGTTTTTTTATTATGTTGTTTTGTGCACCCCTAAAACTACAGGTATTTTTAATAATTCATTTTGGAGATACAGCCTGTATTTCATAATATTCATTTACAATACCTTGTTTGGTTAATGGATATTCATTTTGCTCAAGGCTTCCGTTGAAGAAGTTGATATTTGGTTAAAGCGATGTACCGGTTATGTGTATAAAGTCGGTACGCATTAAAACGTACGTAAGTGAATAAAGTTGGTTTGTATGTAATTGTGTTTGCACAATTTGTCTGTTTCAGATTTTAAGAATTAGGAGGAAGGAGAATCGTCTGCCGGAGATGAAGCCAATATTCCTATCATTAAGGAAACATTTCCAATAGTTATTAATAAACAACACTGTCATATGTGTGTTAAGGGGAGACACCACAGCTAGATGGATTTGTTTTAATTGCAAAATTAATGGAATTTTTGGACCAAGAGATACAGTGGGTCATACCGAGCAAAATATATATTGATTTTTTTCTACTGGACCCCCGTTTCCATGGCAACAAACAAAACATCTTGAATTAGAGCCGTTCCAAAAATAACAACTTTAAAAGTTATGGATATTTTTATCATAATGTTTTCATAATCATCATTGGTTTATTAACTCTAAAACTTTACTAAAGATATTTAAATGTTTGGAATATTTCTATTTTATATAAATTTGATAATTATGTCATTGTAATTTCTTTTTAATCAGCACATTTTTATACTACATGTTTTTAGACAGTTTTCGGAGCATATACTGGTGAATACAACAATGCAGAATGTTGTGAATTCTTGATGCCAAAAATGTGACTTCCTGTAAATGGCCATAAAATATTGTATAATGCGATTGATTACTTGATAGAGGTAACATTTAACCTTGAATACAATTGATTTACAGATACATAATGATTACAAAAGTGAACTTTTCTGATAGCTAACAAAAGATAAAAAGCTATTAGAATATGGTGGAAACGCATTGTGAGTAAACATCATTTTAGGTGGGTTGTCTCCCCTTAATATTGCTTATAACACAATTACGTTGTGCAATTTTACAAGTGTCTTGATTTACGGTATGTAAAACTGTATCCGCTTCAAGATGTCATTTACGTGGAGATAAATGCAGAAAGAAGACTCAAAAATAAAGAATTTGTTCAAAATAAAGGAGATAATTTTATAGTAAACGCGGGAAGGCAGCACATATATCAACATTGGCAACAATAAGATATTCTTCCCTACGCAGGAAATTTGGCACCTTTGTTGCCTTTGTCTTTGAGTTCGCACTAGGTTTTAAAGAGTCCTTTTCCGGTGGGATCTCATGATGTTGATATGTTGACAACCGATTTTGTGTTGCTGCATACGAACGGTGTAAATAATATGTGTGTGTTTTCCGGTGGCTGTATAAGTAGCGTAGTTTGTGTTTTATCTAGAAAATAAAATACATGTTTGAACATACCCTGTTATTATGTCGGTGTTCGGTAGAAAAATAATATTACGTTTGTTTTATGGCATGTCATTACCGATCGCATATAGGCCCTGTATGCTGATCAATACAGAATATAATATTTGGCGCCAATTAAGCAATAGCGAATTATTTATCGCACATATTTTTACACTGTTTCCAAGATCGATGCTAATAATCTACGAGTCATGTTACGATAAGACCACATTTGGTATACTTGGTACACTCTTCCTTTGCTGCCGGAAAAAAAATGTACACACTTTGGAAATTACTGTTGACAGTAATATTAGTTTACTAGCAGAGATATTCGGCGTTGCACAGGGGGGAAGGCAGTCCATATATTGTCTAATTTAAGCCACATAAGGTGTACAAAAAAACTTACCCCGGATGAATTTTGAAAAAAATCTACGAACCACGCGAATGGGCCCGTTTGATCGCATGCCAAATTTTAATCCCATACATGAAAACTGACAAAGAATGAGGCATTTTAAAATTATGATCCACAAGATCCCGACCCCCCGACAAATTAAGAAAAGTCTAAATCTACGAACCACCACAATGGGCCCATTAGGTCGCGTACAAAATATCAGCCACGTACATGCAACACTGACGGAGATATGGGCCATTTAAAAATTGTGACCCCCAAGATCCCGACTCCGGGACAAATTTAAAAAAAGTCTAAATCTATGAACTACCCGTATGGGTCCGCCAGGTCGCATACAAAATTTCAGCAAAAATGACGGAGATTTGGGGGTACACACATACAGACAAACAAACTGTTTAATAATAATGATGCATTTATTACATTATATATATATATATGTGCGACAAAACGTACGTTTGTTGGCAACAGACAGCCGTTTTTATGGGGGTATTTACAGTATCAATACATTAGTCAAATGACACAGCGTGTCTCCCGATAGTCGGTTTTTGTCATATACATGAGATTGTCTCCCGATAGTCGGATTTGTGCGTACATTTAGGGCGTGACTATCGGGAGACATACAAAATATATATTTATTTATTTATTCCATTATGAAGCATATCATAAGAACTGCTAACGAAAATGATGTTTAATGGCACAAATGTGACGGCATTTTAACAAAATTACTTAGAAGTTATGCAGGTTTTAGTAATGTCTCTCGATAGTCGAAGTCTCCCGATAACCGCATTTAGGAGTATATATATATTTATATATATATATGTGTGTGTTTGTGTGTATTTTTATGTGGTCGTAACTCATTTGATGTTGAAATAAAGGAAGATGGAGATACACATCGCAGCGTTCGTTCGGGGAGTGGAAAGCACTGACACTTTTACAACTGTTTGTGTCAATGCACTAACCCAACACGTGTCGTTTATAACCGTCTTCCGTTCTGCGTTTATCCTGCTTCTGACTGTGCCCATTCATTGCCGTAGCATGTGATAGTTTCAGGTAATTAGTTGATTGATTTAACATCGGTTCTGTGCATTAGTGACGACTGCAGAACATTACGCACAGCGCCCCGAAATGCATGGGTGTTCCCAGGAACTGAGGGACGAAGTACCTATAGCAGTGTTCAGCTGGTCGGCACATGTTACAATGAACTGAATGGAAACACCACCGTGTTTCTGGTGAAACAATAACTTAATTGAAAATAGCAGTGATTTATTAATTATTTTCGATATTACAATAAGTCAGTTTGGAGTAAAAAACCCAAACGCAAAATTATTAGCCTTCTTTTCGTAATATTGTTTTGTTGTTATAGGTCGCCAGTAGTGTTCAGATGTTATCTAACGATAATCTGGCTAGCACATGTACGTATGTATGTATGTATGTATGATGCTTGCACCTTGGGTGCCAAACTTTCATAGATTAATCTACGACCCCACGGGTGTAACGTAACACCTTACTTTTTACAATTTATGTAAAGGTTTCTCCGCTTTTACAGATTAAATTCATTGTTCGGAACGTAAAATGTTATGCGCGCGTAAAACGCAAAATGTAACTTAGCAATCTCAGTAACCACGCGCGCGACTCTCACGTATGGAATGCCAAGTTATCCCATCAGAGTCCGGGCATTTTGCTAGTATTTTTAATACATGTGTTTTACGTTTCCTCGTGAATGTCTAGACATGGATCTAGTCCGTGTACATAGTGGACAGTGTAACGTTCAGAAAACAGAGAAGGCGGTGAAATCCACACACAACGCCCTGCATTGTGAACTCTTTTGTGCCGACCGACGGAAGCAGGAGCCTGCGGGACGTTTTGTTTATAACTATCACAGAACAGCTTTTATTCATCTAAGACATTTATTACATTCTATCTCGTGGTCGTCTCTCACTGACACTATTGATTGACATTGACGTGAGTTTCGATAAATTTTATGCCATTTTGTATGCTGCTAAAAATGAATGTGTTCCCCATCCGCATGCGTAGACGTAAATACAAAATGTGGTATGATAATGATATGATCTCCACCATGAACGAGAAAGACACCGCACACAAAGCGTGGAAACGCTCACATTCATTATCTGATTATCAAATGTTTTCAATTTTAAGAAAAGGGTACTGTGACATATATATATATATATAAGCCTAAGGGCAGCATAGGTCGACCGCTCCATTATGAGAGATAGGATATACAACCTCTGAGAAAATGTATCTCATAATCACTAAAAATATTTTTTGTGTGCAAATAATTATTGTTATCATTATACGTCTGGGTATACTACGTATAATAACGGTTCAAATTTTTAAATAAAAGATATTGTCCTCGCAACCAGGGGTCAAATTTTTTTGCAGACCGGCTCTGGTCTGCTTAAAAACGATGGTCTGCCTTAGGCGGTCCCTTATGCATATTTGGTGGACGTATGCTGCTGTTAGGAGTATATATATATATCGGAAATTGAAGAGTCAGTCAAAACATCAAACGTCTATTCAGATTTGCCAGAAGCAAGCAAGCTAATGTCAACACTACCAACATTCTATGTCCTTATTGTACGGTTTTATTATTTATAGTATTGTTTCAGTTATCAGTCCTGTTACTGGGTCTTTGGACCTGTTGGAATCTGAATAAATAATACAATACATGTGTAATTATAACATACGAATAAATGCGGCGCATATTAGGTTTACTTGGAACAACGGAATGGGGCTCCGATAAACTACAAACGAAATGTCATTTATCTTTAACAAGTTGTATTCATGCAAGTCTGCACTACAGATTTCGGCCCTTCCTACAATTCGTTTAATTTTTTTGTTTCTTAAGATTTTTGAACACGACGTATCATTTTTCATGGGATAAAACACAAAAGTTAATTTTTATAAAAACTAAACAACCTGATTTATCTCGATCTGTCCTTCATATGATTTACATGTATACACCCCCACCCTAAATATATTCACCCTTTCCCCACAAAATGATAAGAAGAGGAAAGAGGTGGTAGAAGAGGAGATGGATAAGAAGAGGAAAGAGGTGGACGAAGAGAAGATGGATAAGAAGAGGAAAGAGGTGGACGAAGAGGAGATGGATAAGGAGAGGAAAGAGGTGGACGAAGAAGAGATGGATAAGGCGAGAAAAGTGGTGGATGAAGAGGAGATGGATAACGAGAGGAAAGAGATAGACGAAGAGGAGATGGATAAGGCGAGAAAAGTGGTGGAAGAAGAGGATAAGGATAAGGAGAGGAAAGAGGTGGACGAAGAGGAGATGGTTAATGAGGAAGACAATGGAGATGACAAGGATGTTGAGAGTCGCATGGAAAGTGATGTATATTCATTTTCCGGGGAGCGATTATGTACCAGCAACGGAGAGCGATGAATCAGATGCGTCAGAAGTGTTTCCGCTCCTTAATACATCGTATCTAGTGAGGGGCGATGGGATCCATGTTTGTGAATCAGATTCATCAGATGATCTCTCGTTGCCATGTGCCCAACGCGTTGCAAACAAAGCATGTGTGAAACACACACGGCGTCTTGTTGCCGCTACTGGGCTGGATGATGCCACTACAGGGAAGAATGCTCCCACTGCAAGAAATGATGTTGCCACTACAGGGAAGAATGCTCCCACTGCAAGAAATGATGTTGCCACTACAGGGAAGAATGCTCCCACTGCAAGAAATGATGTTGCCACTACAGGGAAGAATGCTCCCACTACAAGAAATGATGTTGCCACTACAGGGAAGAATGCTCCCACTGCAAGAAATGATGTTGCCACTACAGGGAAGAATGCTCCCACTGCAAGAAATGATGTTGCCACTACAGGGAAGAATGCTCCCACTGCAAGAAATGATGTTGCCACTACAGGGAAGAATGCTCCCACTGCAAGAAATGATGTTGCCACTACAGGGAAGAATGCTCCCACTGCAAGAAATGATGTTGCCACTACAGGGAAGAATGCTCCCACTGCAAGAAATGATGTTGCCACTACAGGGAAGAATGCTCCCACTGCAAGAAATGATGTTGCCACTACAGGGAAGAATGCTCCCACTGCAAGAAATGATGTTGCCACTACAGGGAAGAATGCTCCCACTGCAAGAAATGATGTTGCCACTACAGGGAAGAATGCTCCCACTGCAAGAAATGATGTTGCCACTACAGGGAAGAATGCTCCCACTGCAAGAAATGATGTTGCCACTACAGGGAAGAATGCTCCCACTGCAAGAAATGATGTTGCCACTACAGGGAAGAATGCTCCCACTGCAAGAAATGATGTTGTCACTACACGAACGAATGTTCCCACTACACAAAATAATGATGTCACAGTTATGTGCACAGACAATGAAGGATCGATCAGGAAGTGGGACAAGAAGCATTATTGCCTTTACGGGTGTGAAAAGCCTCAGGCAAAACTGCCCCGACACTTAGAGACGATCCATTCCCAAGAGCCGGAGATACTTGAATTAATGTTCGAGAAAGACGTAGTAAATGTAAACTTAGGAACGTCGGAAACCACAAGCACAATTGTGAGGTACTACGGGAACAAAAGGGCAACCTTATAGTAGCGTACAGACCAACTGAAGAAGCGAATCCCGAAGACTATGGCCCCTGCGTGTACTGCTATGGATACTATATCCGTAAAGATCTATGGAAACATCGGTGTCCACTGAAGCCAACGGGTGACAAGAAGGCCGAAAATAAAGCACCGAAGGTTCACGAGCGAATGGCTCACAAAAGTCTTCTACTGATGCCAGCACCTGCGGGTTCAACTACTGTGCTGAACGAAATACTTGCGCCTATGAAGCATGACCTAGTAGCAAGAGTGGTCAAAAGTGATCCGCTCATTTTGGAGCTCGCCAAACGGGAATACTCCAAAGTTGGCCATGATGAAGATCAGCACAACCATGTGCGAACAAAGCTGCGTGAAATGGGTCGATTGCTGATCCAGCTTAGAAAACAAACAAACAAACCGAATGCGTCACTGAAGGCATTCATCAACGCTAAGAGTTTCAAAGAGGTTGTTACGGCTGTACTTGTAGTATGTGGGTATGATGAGCGTAGCCATACGTACAAGATTCCATCACTTGCCATCAAAATTGGCCACACTGTTAAGAAGTGTGCCATGATCATGGAAGGAGACGAGCTGGAAAGGGGAAACAAAGATGGGTAAGTGATGGCAAGTGAATTTCACAAACTTTGTGATATGAAATGGGAGTCGGAGGTATCAGCTCATGCGCACAGGACACTGTACCAAGCAAAACGAAACAACCCCCAGATTCTACCATCCAACCAAGATGCAGTGAAACTGTCAATGTACTTAAATGACGTTGGTGATCGACAGGAGAAGGTGCTCCGAACTGCAACACCCGACCGTTGGCAGGAGGCATGGAACCCACTCAACGAGGTAACCTTGGCCCACATTATCGTCTTCAATAGGCGAAGGCAAGGTGAAGTCTCAAAAATGAGGGTAGAAGACTTGCAGCGAAAGCACATGGCAAGACAAAGTGACATGGCTGGCCTGGATGAAGTTGAAAGACATCTTTGCCACATATTTCAAATTGTTGAGGTAGTCGGGAAAAGGGGCAGAACCGTTCCGGTGTTACTCAGCAATGACATGTTGCAGAGACTGCAAGTCCTTAATGACAAGCGAGCGGAGGTGGGAGTGCACCAGGAAAACATGTACGTGTTTGCATGCTCACACTACCAAAGCATGGGACACATCAGGGGTTCAGACTGTCTGCGGAAGCATGCCACGTTAGCTGGTTGTGAAAACCCCGAAAACATCACAAGCACCAAACTTCGCAAGCACATTGCGACAGCGTCACAGGTGTTGGCCCTCAAAGAGAGTCAGTTTGACCTGCTTGCCGGTTTCATGGGACATGACCCAAAGATCCACCGTCAATACTATCAACTGCCAGACATTGTACTGCGGGTCACGAAACTGTCCAAGCTTCTTCTCGTGTTGGACAAAGGGACCCTGAACTCACAGCGAGGCAAGTCGTTGGACAATCTCACCATTGATGAGTCCGTGACAGGTAAAATATAATAATGAAGTCATTTTCTCATATACTACTACAGCCATATTGATATTTTCAATAACAACATCACATCATGTTCTTCACTTAGAAAACAAACATTACACACATTACATCATTTCCTCTCATATACCTACATGCAATTAATGTTCGAGAAATGGTATTATTTGTCCGTCCGTCAGTGTACAGAACCGTGCATTCTCAAGTTACCAGCTTTTGTTAAATGCTAAGATTGTGGCAGCAATGCGACAGTATCGGAGAATGGTAATCTTCTTCAGAAGGCAATGTCCGACGAAACGTGTTGCTATATCTTCAATAATGGTAATTTAATAAAGTTCTGAGATATTTGTTTCAACTAAAACATTTTACTGAAGATTACACTGAAAACTGAGAACAATAATATGCAGGTACGTTGGACACGGATGCAGTTGCCCAGGAGACATCGGACTCATCAAGTGACGATGAAGCCATGGAGTGCGATGGTCAGACTCCTGCGAGCGTCACACAAGGTTCCCATTCCAAAGGTAATTATATATTCTTTTTTCGCTGTTGTCGTTTATTCTAACGTTCATTTTACATAGTCAAGTTTGTGATAACTTTATTGAGATGTATTTTTGTAGATACAATTATTGCCTGCACAATCTGTCACGCTCACAAGTAATAGACTAATAACAACACATTCAAGCAATCACATAGAACAAAACATCGTGTACTGTTCATGTTTCATATTTCAATTGGTCGTGATTAGGAACTATCAAATTCAGTAAAGACTAGTAGTGAATAGGCAAAATTTTGGATCATGTTGACGTATGTTCTGTGTATCTGTGTTGGTAAGTTAGGTCTGCTCTAACAAAATACCTAAATGTATAATATATATTCCAATGATTTACACCACAATTGTGTTCAAGTGAGGAGAGCACCCACACCAGTGTTACCGGCGGTGAGGTCAATGACAGGCTTGTGGTAGGTTGAATGGCTTGATTGTGTAGGACAGAATGGTCTATGAATATTACCTGGATGTAATCAAGTTAACAGTGGCAAAAAATGAATTGTTTACTCATTTTATTGTAGCTGTAAGAAAGGCCATTAAGAGGAAAGCATGGAGTGACGAGGAATGCACAGCACTGCACAGTGTACGCGGAATTTTGTACACGAGACTGCCAGGAAAGAAGGACATAGAAGAGCTGCAGCAGAAGCGTCCAGTTCTTCGCTCCAGAACGTGGAAAAACATTAAAGATTATTGTAGAAACAATAAATCAAAAATACTGAACATGTAGATATTGAACAAACATGTAAGGCGATACAAAAACGATCTATTTGCATGTCACTATTCAATGTCCAGACTTGTAAATATGAAACTCCAATATACGTGGAGCAATAAGCTTGTCGGGGTTTAACTCTGGAAAGGGTCGTATGTCTGTAAGCATTTGTATGAAATCATATGATCTGTGCAATGCACGATTAAATTTGGTTATCTATTAACTTTTCTATTTACCACCCACACCTCTCGGTATATGCCAAGTGTTACTAAAAACATGTATATGACATTGTTTTAATAGTATATGAAATCATCAAACATATGTCACACCCAAGTTCAGTGCAGATTAAATTTGTTATCGATTTTATTGTGTCTCTCTGACAATTGAGGACATGTAGATTACTCATTGTCCACGTGAAATAAGTGTATCATTACCTCTGACAAATACACATAATTATTACTCTCATTGTTGTGTTGTTGTGTGCATCAATGTGCTCTGAAAACTAGTAAACATTCTCTCAGAGAACACATCACAATACCAGTTCTGCTTCGTATTCGTCTTCCTCATACTAATTAATATATATATTTCTTAATTCGGGGGAGCAGGTTGTGCTGTGTGGAGCAATGTGTAAAAGTGAGATACATCTATTCGGCTGGGGATTTGACTGCTTTTTAAATAAACAGACGATACACAAATTATTTAGGGATTTTAACTTGGATATGTTGTACGTTATATCGTATTATTACACTAGTTTGAACGTGGCCTCGATTATGCTACACAGCACCAGTTCGAATGTGTCCTCGGTTCGTTCGTCCGCAGTACATCGATTCAAATGTGTCCTCGGTTCGTCCGTAGTACATCGATTCGAATGTGTCCTCGGTTCGTCCGTAGTACACCAATTCGAATGTGTCCTCGGTTCGTCCGTAGTACACCAATTCGAATGTGTCCTCGGTTCGTTCGTTGGACACCAATTCAAATGTGTCCTCGGTTCGTTCATAATATGCCAGTTCGAATGTGTCCTCGGTTCGGTCGTGGTATGCCAATTCGAATGTGTCCTCGGATCGTTCGTAGTATGATAGTTTACAGTACTGTGCACACAGGTTAGAATCCCCGAATACTCCAGTGTGATAAAGTGTAAAACATCTATTATGCAGGGGATTTAACCGTTTTAATAAAAATTACACACGATGCATTAATATTTATTGTACGGATTTTAACTGAGGAAAACATTTCATTTATGTATGTATGGCATGGTCATGCTATACATCGTATTTGTACACAAGTTTGAAAGTAGCCCGGTTTCTTCAATGCTGCACCAGTTCGAATATATTATCAATTCATCTACAGTAGGCCTGCACCAGCTCAAATTCAGCCTCGATTCTTCTATAATACACCAGTTTGAGTGTGTCCTCGATTACTCCACTAGTCGACAGTACACTCGTTCGAATATGTCCTCATTTCGATAGGACAAGTTCAAAAGTAAGACAATTAAAATATTGACTTATTCCTGTGACCAAGTGAATACTGAATATAAATATTATTAAATTGTGAAATTACTTTTTTTAAATATTAAAAACCCGGGATGTCCTCGATGGAGTAGGTTGCTACCGATGTCCTCGATTCACACGTTTTACACGTGTGTGTGTGTGTGTGTGTGTATTTGTGACTCAGAAATATTCAAAATATCTTGTGGTGTCCCACAAGGATCTGTTTTAGGTCCAAAGTTGTTTATTTTGTATATAAACAATATTTGTAATGTTTCAAACATTTTAAGTTCATCTTATTTGCTGATGATACTGATGTTCTACAGTAATGGTAATATAGGTGAACTTGTCAGGTTGACAGATACTGAACTGGAAAAGTTAAATGTATGGTTCGCAGTAAACAGGCTCTCTCTCTCTATATATATCTATATATATCAAAGACAAAATTATTATATGTTATTTGATAATCGTATTATAGACATGTTTCTCTATACATATAAGTAAGGAAGAAATAAATAAGGTTGAATTCACAATTTTTGGGGAGTTTTGATAGATAATAAATTAACATGGAAAAAAACATTTCTGTGATAAAATCTAAACTCTCAAAGAGTTGTGCCATAATGTATAGAGCCAGCTTTGTCATTGACAAACGTGGAATGCTTATTTTATACCATTCTCTCTTTCTTCCATACATTATGTATTGCATTGAAGTAAGGGGCAATATGTATGCTACTACCTTAAATTGTTTAGTATTGTTACAAAAGAGAGTGGTGCGCTTAATTTGTAGAGCTAAGAGGTTGGGTGACACTTCTCTATTCTCTGAATTACTTATCTTGAAAGTGTCAGATATTGTTGAATTACGAACTGCACTTATTATGTACAAGGCAAATAGCAATTTGCTACCAGTGAACATACAAAAATTGTTTATTTTGTACAGTCCGGTCTATGCAACTAGACAAAGCCCAACTTTTAAACAACATTTTGCTCACACCAATTTAAAGAGAATGTGTATTTCGATTAAAGGTGTAACACTATGGAATTCTCTAGACAATTCTTTAATATGTTCTATAAATGTCCATTGCTTAAAAAATTACACTGACAATATTTTGCTTTACTTATTAAAAATGTATTGTTTATATTGGACTTCACAAATTGTTATTCTTTAACACAAGTGGTATTGGTGATATATATTTCATTTTTTTAAAATATAAATTGTATGTTGTAATCACGCATGTTGCATATTGTAATATTTTTGATGGTAATTATATCAATTGTAATTTGGGCAAGTGTTATAAGTGACACACTTCTTCTTGCCCTTTTCGACTTCAAAAGTGTGATTTACAATTGTACATTTGGCACCTATGTGTACTGTATACTGTGCATGTATTATGTTGAATAAACTTGCATTACTAAAAAAGACGAAGTCAACTTGGGGCCAGAAGAAGTTAACACAAGTGTGAGACTTCAGCCAACACTGCCAGAGCTTTTCGAGAAACATGGCACAGACCTACCAACATTCTGCTGTGATGAAGTGAAGGCCGCCGACGACGCGACAAGGAAGCAGAAAGATAACGCAGAGTGGTTTGCACAGCTCATTGGCCACATCACTGCATCGCATGCACACACCACACTCACTTATCAAACATAGAAAAATCCAGAAAATGGTGATCCTGGGAACATGGACAACTTGATTGGCTTAATAACCAGAGAAAAAACAGTTGATCCGAACCTTCTCCCTCTGAAGTATGGCCGAGAAATGGAACCCCATGCAAGAAATGAGTATGCAAAAATAATGTCTTCAAAGGGTCACAAACATGTCACATACAAGTCGTGATGCAGCTCGCTGTCACAGACTACAAATGGTGTGATTTCGTTGTGTACCCCCCATGGGTACTATATGGGTACTACATGCAGAGAATCTACAAAGATTCATTTATCAATTTAATACGTCGGCTACAAAGGCAGCCAAGACCATATTTAACTGGCACAGATGAAGCTGCGCAACGCAAGTTCATTGGTGAACACTCTCTCAGCTTCAGTGGAGAAGAGACTTACAAAGTTTATGGAAAATGACAGAGTTTCTTCCGTGAAGAAAGCACAGTATATGTCAATGAGTGCTTTCTGATGGGCCCACAACTGTGACTAATGTAGAAACAGAGTTGACCTACATCACATCTGTAGCAGATTCTCTGGTGACAATAAAGTTACTGGCCACTTGTGATGTTAACCATGCAGACGCAGTCACTCTTAGTCTTACAGAACTTCTGTTGGCTAGAAAAGTTACAGCCAACATCAGTAAGAAGCTCATGGGGTTCTGTGCAGAGGGTGATAACATGAATCTGGGGAGAGCAGGTGGTGTGGCAATACAACTGGCATGCAAAATACTGGCTTTGTGGTTAGTGGTCACCCACATAGAAAACTTAACTGTATATGGTGTTCAAGGAGAGGTGACAACATGGATGAAGTCTTTATAACAGGAAGAAGACAAAGGGTTGTGGTAAATGGAAAACAACCTGAACGGGCAGAAATCGCAAAAGGCATGTACCTCACGAAAACTACAGACTGCTGTGCTACCTGTGGGCAGATGCAGAGATGCTTGGAACAGACCCAAAATGTCCAGCTAAATGAGGTAACCTCTGAGCAAATAGATGCTGTGGTAGAGGAAGTCAATAGTAACCTTCCAGTTGATTCTACCATCGCAAGCCCTATTGCTACTGTGCTGATACAGCAGGAGGTCGTGTCTGTGACTGCCATTCACCTGTCAAAGTGAAGGTGAAGGTGAAGGACAAACAAGAAGATCCTGTTGTGTCTGGTGTAGAACATCATCTTACAACTGAACAAGTCCACCTGTTTGACATCATGGACCTGTCAACCTTGAGCACCAATGAGAAACATGAATACCTCTACTGGAAAGCTTGGTGAGCTGCTAAACTTCACGAGCCTGAGAAAACGCCTGATGAAAGCAGTAGTGCTGGGGCAGGGACTGATGCTGATGATTCAGACACTTCTGAGTGGGAGCAAGTTGAAAACAACCATATAAAAGAAAAACAGCTAAGCACAGCTCAGAGAAGTGTATTGCTGTGAAAAAAGGAGAGCTACAACCGGTATGCAGTATTCTTTCTTGCGCGAAGAAAGAAAACCCTCTACATAGGACGTGTCACTGAAGAGAATGATGACAACACAGTGGAATTGAAATTCTTGAAGCGCAAGTTGGTTGGATCAAGATTTGTTTATGACTGCCCACGTCGTGATGAAGCCTGTTGTGTTGAAAAAGATGTTTTGCTAAGAAGTAAATTTCAGGGGACCACCCACCCTTTTTATTTGAAGAAGGCCAATGTCTCCAAATTCAGGAACTGTTGGAGAAGGTTTAACAGGTTTGCTCATGTGCCTGTGCAAACAATTAGTTGCTATAAAGTTCCACATACAGTAAACCTTGCTTAAGTCGGATTAAATCGTGCCAAGTGATTTAATTCGAGTTATGCGAAAATCCGACTTAACCAAAGATTATGTATCCCTCCCTCCCTCCCTCCCTCCACCCTCCCCCTAACGCTGTATGTATGTATGGTGATCTAAATAAAATACACTTCACTTCAGCCGGAGTTTGAGCCAAAACCATTTTAACCCTGCACATGACATATTTCCATAGCGCACACAATTAGGAACAATTTAAATGGGTTCCGTAAAGAAATCAACTTTGCTAATAATTATCATAAATTAATTAATGACATGTCGTTTTATTGCTAAAATGACTAATGCAATGTTAACAACTACACCACATCATATAGTTCATCTGACAGCAGCTGTACGACAGGAACTCCAACATCACAAGATTGATATTGCGGTCATCCCCGAAGGTCTGACGCCACTTGTGCAACCACTTAACGTTAGCATCAATCGCCCCTTCAAGTGTCCGGTGCGTGTGCAACGGTCAGCGATTCCAACAACTTGGACACCGACACATGCCCATAGGATAACGTCGCCATGCTGATGCCCCTTGCCTTTTTCGATAGCGATGACGAGAGCGATTTTGAAGGTTTCTAATTTGTGAAACGGATGGTGACATCAGTTTCAGATGTTTGCCCAGGGCTGTGTGATGTTAATCTTTTGGTGATTGGACACAAGTTTTACGGACACAGGTTTTATATGTTATAGACACGGGTTTATGTATTGTAATAGTTTGTTCTGCACTAGTGACAGCAATTTATTAAAACGTTTTATTCATACATTCAATTTCGTTGTTTTGCACTTACTATAAACCGTTATTTACCGCACCAATAGCCAATAGCCGTTACGACTGACAACCCAATTCAACCCAATATTTTCAGCAAATTACTGTATTTAATGCTGCACCCCAACTTTGCTGTTATCATCATCATTTCAGCTATACATTACTGTAATTAAAGGGAAACATAACGGAACTTTTTGGTGTTAAGCACCTAAAGAGTTAATGCAAACTAACTATTTCCAACTATAATCATATTTTTAATGTCAGTGGTTTACTAGTAAAAAAATTGGAACACCTCTATAAATATTGTTGAACAGAAAATGACTTAGGCAATGTTGCATACTTTTCTGCATTTTGTGTGTATTAGTGTTTCCAAAAACGTCAGGTGGCGCTGTGCTACGTTACACACTGAGTTTAGAAAAGATGGCGTGTCGCTACGACCGTAAGCATGATAAAGAAGATGCGCGGGAAGTGGAAATGCAGAGGCGACTAACAAGCCAAAACGTAACTGACTGGTGTCGTCGCTGTGGAAAGTGCGAAGTTGTTTTCTGGTTCAGCAAAAGGAGTGTTTGCTGTCAAAATGTCGGTGAAGGTAATTATTTATGTGTCTAGTATAAATAACTGCTCATTATGAGGTCTAGGCTGGGTAATAATTTAAATACATGTATGAACTGAGTGAGTCGATTGCTTGGTGGCACCTCGATTCGACGACACTGACAGTTCTCATTCTCCGTGCCAGTGCCGTGCCGAGTGTCCAGTTTTACATTTTACGGGAATATTACCTAAGGTTATACCTTGGCCCTTTTAAAAACGGTTCCAGGAACCGAGTTCCAAATTTTCCACGGCTATGATACTGATAAAACACAAACAGGTTAACTGTTGTGTCCCCATTATTATATTTACGGTAACAACTATGCATGTGTATCACCGTATGACTATGAGACAAATGTGTGGCAGTATTAATTGTTCTTTTAATAGTAGTGAGGTTCCACTGTAGTAATAACAATCCCTATTTGTTTATCATTCATGTAATACTTTCATTTAAACACTTGGTTCTTTGTTGCAGGTGGACTACGATGCGTTACGAATGGCCACAGATTTGGTAATTTGTGTTTGGAGCAGCACAGCTGGTGCTACGAAATATACTAGTTGCCATGAATCACATCCGGTTAGATAACTTGTCAATCCTGGGAGGCAGAAGACGGAAGATGTCAACCCACCAACCGTGAAGCCGTTCACAGACAACAGTGGACTCACTGAGACGCTTCCCCCTACAGCACGCCGGTGTCGTTCTACAACCAGATATTCGGTGCAGACTTCTTTGACAACATCGCCGAAGCAACGAACTTGAATGCCATGTAGAAGCAGGTGAACTCAGATCCCAAGTGGCAGCCAACTACCGGTGACGAGATGCGCCCCTTTTTCGCCATCAACATGGTCAAGTCGGAGTATAAAGATTACTGGCGACACTGTGCTGCATGACGCCTACGTCTCGGCAATCATGAGCCGGCGAGAGAGAAACTGAATCAGTACTTCCACTGTTCGGTAGCAGCACAAGAAGATCCGACCGACAAGATAAAGAAAGTGCGACCGATGTTCACCCTTTGCGTGCAAAGGTTCAATGCATGCTTTCGGCCGGGGCAGAACGTGCCAGATGATGAAGCCAAGGTGAAGTTTGATGGCAGGCTTGGCTGGAAGTAGTACCTGCCGCTGAAACCAGCGAAGTGGGTGCCTCTGTGATGCCGAAACAGGGTACTGCAGTGCCTTCTCGGTTTACACGGGAGCAACAGCGGGAAATGGTGGCCTTGACCTTGGGTATGGTCGTCCTGGGACTGATGAAGAAGTATCTGCTGTCAAACCGACACGTGTGTTTGCGGATAACTTTTTCACATCCGTCCACCTTGCGAGCGACCTTCTGCAGGCCGACACTTACTTGTGTGGCACGACTCGGGCCAGCAGATGGGAGTTTCCGCCTTGGCCGAGACACACAGACACGAGACACAGTGGGCAATCCGTGAAATGGACGAGCCATGATGGGGTTGTAACGTAACTGACTTTACGCAGGACAATAATACATGGGACATTATTGCAGTGTGGGCCCTTGCTGTTGTGACCTCCCGTCGAAGTAGTCGGTATCATTGCGTTGCGTGAATTAAACTCCTGTCAACCACATAGTGCTATTACACGTACACTGAACTGTTGTCAATTGAATACCTGTGTCACTGTACAAAGTAGAACACGATAACAGGGTCATGTTGACGAAGTGGCACGACAAGCGCGACGTATACATGATTTCCATGGATGACGCTGCCAGCTAACAAACGCTTGTTTTCACTGAAAGCATTCAAGGTGTTACTGATCCACGAGTTTGGACACCCGGCCATCCTCGCCCTAATTTAGAACGACGAAAAATAATTTTGGTCCAACCACCCTACTGGAGGTAACTGTCGAAGTAAGCGATCTAAAGGCACTAGAAATAGTGCTATTCATCCGCCGCAAACGTGTCATTGTACAGTGTTTGTCAGTAAGAATGCGGTCCCTTATTGACACAAAACCACGCCCACCGTACTTCACTGGGTCATTACAAAACACAACGCCTGGTTGACCCATGTTTTTTTTAGAAAGTCCTCGATTGTCACAGTTATTTTGTTGCAGCTACCGACATCTATTTTGACAGTTTTCTGTAACCAGTCTGCTCGAAATTTGTTCCTGAGCATTTCGTCAATTTCTCAAAAGCGAACCTCGTCAATTTTGTCCAGAAGTTTCATGATGTACTTGGTTATAGTACATGCACAAGGCAATAAGCACACCGTTCCATAATAAAATTAATTTTGGTTAAGCCTAACCGAATATCGACACGCGTGTCAGTTTGGAACATGACATTCTCGTGATTGCGAATTGTGGGCGATATCGACTTTTGGCCCCACCATTTGGCACTGTTGATGGTATGGAATACCGATTTTATGCAATGAGAGGACGTCCACGGACGTATGCACCGACTCGACAAAATGGGTTAGATTAGACAGACATTGACAGTATCCATGCATAAAGGTGTATTTCTGTTTGGGAAAGACTATGGAATGAAACAAAGTAAACAGAAAGAGCTGGAGACTATCGGCCGCTCAAGATAGAGCCATCCATGTAATTTTTGTGTTGATTAAAACCTTGTTTTTTATGTTAGTTTCGCTGTGTCTGTTAAGTGCAGCAATTAACATTCACACGCAACATGGTAAGATAAGTGAAAGATTACTAAAAAAAACTACAGCACGCGACATAGTGTACAGTTAAGTTACCGAAAGTTACGAAACTTCGACAACAGTTTGAACAAAGCCATGTGACTTGCAGTGGCATAATGATGCATATGTGCGTGTAGTAACCGGGTACTAGGCCGCTCATATATATATCACACAGAATGGCTACCACAGATGCTGACAGGGTTGAAATATCACCAGCAGCAATGGCTATGGCACCGGCATTGCTGACAGTAATTGCAATACTAGTAATATAATTACCCAGGTAATATTTACTTATTGTTTTATGCACATTTCGCTATAGACACCCTTTATAGCGACTCCGATTACATCAGTTGTGCCACCTGCTGCACTTCTAACACACTACATTTAAGAATGGGGCCATTATCCAACAGCCTTACACAATGCTAAGCACAGTACTTCATTTGGGAAAAGTATGACGGTTTATGCCCAACTTTTTGAACTCTCTCATTCCTGCAACAGCTTATCAGTGATTATCTTGGGGACCATTTGACTGACGATGATTCAGGAACTGGTGAAAGCGACACGGAGTAGGGTCTCTCTCTTGTTGATCATGTTGATGATACCAGCGAAGGTCTGCCAAATGCAGATTACTTTGTGCATGATGGTATAGATGATGCAAGCCTACACAGTGCCATGGACAGTGATGGTAATGCTGTCACAGAGGCCTACCATACTTTGATGATGTAGATGCAGCCATGGACTGTATTGCAGATAGTTATCAATCCAGATGAGACAGTGGAAATGCACATGTGCTGCATTCAAAAAGTTAGCCCCAGAAAGGATGTATTGTCTGTGAGTGGACATGCAAAGGCTCTCTCAGACTTCTCAGCTCTACAATGAATCGATCGACAATGACTGAAGGAACAAAATGGGGACTCCAGAAAGTCTGTATCCACCAACACAACAACCAACAAAGGTCGAGGTCAATGATATTTACAACAATTTTGTTTTCAAATGCCAGTGATGCATATTAGTTGACAGAACAATGTTTTAGCTTTTTTAAGACCAAAACCAGCACTTTAGGACAATTAGGGCCAAAGTTATGTAGAAGTAGATATAAATTACGAAGTGGCTAGCGCTCCAGACCTCCGCATTGTATGCACAGTAAGTGTGTGCATATACCCCGCGGCATATATAATGTATGCATGTGGGCAGCAATCTTCTTTTTCGATCCGTTGATGATAACGACCATGTCATGTGAAGTTGCAGTCAGGGACATGTTTAGTAGTTATTCTGATTTAGAACTGTTTATATGTACATACGAACGGGACAACAATGTACAAACTACACTACGGGACACGCGGACACTGCGCGCATTAGGGCACCAAAGAGTTGAAGGCTCAAATCCACTGCTTAGCCATAGGTATTATAGTGCAATTGGAACTGCTCGTAATTACCATAACTACGAGTTTCCAACTCGAAAGTAATGATGGTGCACAAGTTCGCGAGTCGGAAATAATGGGCGACCTTCACCTTGCTTTATCGTCATCATGGCCGCAGAGAATATCAACTCAATCTTGGATATCAGAAAGTCCTACTATTGAACCATTATGTCAAACTCATAACACGCAATTGACAATGACTACAAGATCATATCCCGTTTATTTGATAAGTTATTTGTATTAAGTTGAACATGCCCGTATTCAGATACACCCATCCCAACTGAAACTACACAAGAGGAAGAAACGACTGCGTCAACCTCTTCAATTCGGCCATCCAACGAATGTTTCACACGTGATCGTCATGCAAAAGAAAGAGGTCTGCAGACAAGGAAGATGCTCTGTTGCAATATGAGAAAGAGAGCGATGCTGCTTGGAACAAATGTTGGGTTGGGGACGGCAGGACGCCTCCACGCGGTCCAACCTGGGTGCCGGTCCGAAAGGGCCGGTAGCTAAACGTCCTGCTCCTCATTGTTGTATCGTACGCGCTATCGAAGCAAAACACTGGGCGACACATGTCGACCCTTAACAGAAGGAGAAGTCGCTGCTACTCCGAGCGTACAACGGAGAGAGAAGTACTGGTGTGCGCTCCTGAATTAGCACCTGGGTTCAGGTCACCAGATCTGCCTTAGGACCGGCCCGTTGTGCTTGCGCCAGGCTGGGGGCAGGCTCCCAGCTCCTGCTCCCGGTACGAGCGTATTCTTGCCAACGATCGATCCAACCGTCAGAAAGGGAACATCAAAGAAGTCGGGGTTCGCTCGTTGCCTCGTCTTCTGGAGAACACAAACGTGGCGTTGCCCAAGAAGTCTTCCGGTGATTAAGACTGATACGTACATCGATTCCTCCGCCTTCTATTGGGGCATCGGTACCAGGACCCGGATTTGGGACCGGTGAGGAAGGGAAGAGAATCAACTCGTGATGGGTCGCTTGACCCATAAGACTCAATAGACCGAAATTGACTCCACCGATTGTAGTCACGACCTGCCGAGGACGTTGACCAGCTTCCTCTTCATAAATGCCTGCCCGACTCCATGATTCCTTCGTGGACTAGGGGTGAAGTGGGAGATGTTCTCAACCCCCCCTCCCCGGCTGGAATATGAACTACATGTTGACAAAACTAACCAAATCTCCCGGGGAGATTTTGGCATCGATATGGACACTACTACTAAATATGACTCTATGACCCGCTCGTCTGATTCAGTTCGCATATCGTGCTCGCTCTCCACACCACGACGCTTCACATATGCGCAATGTGTTAATCAGAATCCTCGGGTTGAAGATTATACATTAGCACATGCCTGTTAAGTTAATTAAGTTTTCTGCACTTTCATTTGTTGTTTGTATAATAAATATAAACAACAAATTTGGAGTACCCAGGAGTCATTTGAAAGAACGTTCATGGCGCTCATTAATAAGAAATAAGTCATCAACATGACAAATGGTGTTGCATAGGCTAAACACACAAATCAATGTTTATGACAGAGACATATCATGTGAAAGACATAATTTGAAAGTAGTGCATCATGTTAACAATTAAATGGTGCTTAATTGATTACTAACATTTACGTTTTAATATTATGTGACATAAAACATGTTTGCTATAATTGCTTTTTATTATTTCACTTATTATACAATGGATGTATAAAATTGTTTTGATAAAGAAATAAGTTCTGTATCAGAAATAAAAAAGTGGAGGTACACAATATATTTAACGTGGATTTATTTCTGCAAAAAGTGCTGATATTTCATTGTGACTTTCCGTGATATGTCATCACATTCTGTCTGGTAAACAGCAATGTGTTGTTCACGAACACACCACCTCTGCACAGAATTGGTCAAACTACAATGTACATGCAATGTAAGCAGGATGTTCCGCACAAGGAATGTCTGTATCCATGCAGGACAACCGCAAACCAGCCACATTTTTAATAACTGAAAATGACACACCGAAAACTGTACAATCTCAAACCGTGACAACACCACGATGCAGCCCTGGCAGAATCATGAGAATAGAGGCTGTGCTTGTGATGTCACCACTTGCAGTCTGCCATCTTGGAGTACAAGCGCTGGAGTACAGACCGCCCCGAGCGCACACCCGCGTTGTGAATGTTCACTGATGCAGTAAATCGTTTTCTTTTCATCGTTGCACCGTTATTCGCGAAGGATGGTAAACTTGCGGAGTATCTGCTTGTGGCAAACGAGCTGACAGAGATAGTCTTTGTGTCGTACTACAGACTGCCCACAATTCACTATACACAGGTGACAGGGGGAACAAACTCGACAACTTTCAGAGGAATGGCAGCGTGTCTGTCAGACATTAAACTGTCCAACTACCCATACACTCGTGTATGCTCGTTGCAATGTGTGACCGGTAAGTAAAATTAATGTTGAGTCCGTATAAATTATTAAATGTTGCGTACATAAAACTAAGTCAAGTTTACAAAACTAAGAGCCTATTTAACTAACAGCCTGTCTGTGGCCTGCTAACCTATGCACCCATGGCTTTGCCTGTCAACTATGGCTTTGCCTGTCAACTATGGCTTTGCCTATGCTATCTGTGGCTGTGTTACGTCATAAATTCCTTAACAACCATAGCCTATGTAACTGATTGACTAGCAAATTCATAAACATTGAATGACACACTGCTTTTATTAATACAATATAATGAAAAATAACATATTGAGTAACAGTACACTAACAGAAGATACCTGTTGATAGTGTTATGGATGTCATATTTATGGATGTAAGTATATTTATTTAAAACAATTCTTATTGTGTATCAATGCTACAGTGACCTTTAAGCCATAAGACAGTAAAACAATTTGAATACATGTTACATATTGTTTTGCAGGCAAGCCTGCCAGTTTGTATGACAAAACAAACTGTTACTGGGCAGCCGCCATAAACCTTGGGCACGACAAGCTCAAGCCGTCACATGAAGCAACAAGTTTGTCATGATACGAACGTACAGTTGATCGTGGTGCAAACAGAGCTCGCCAAGACATGGCCAACACACTACTGTCCATGCAGACCTCCTTAGTGGAAGACCCGACACATGATGTGGTACCACCAGCAGCTGACGATGGTGCAAAAGAGTGTCAGACTGATATGAGTGGGGATGTGGTGCGTGGAATAGAGGAAGAGATGAGGAGGCTGACGCTAGAGAACAACAGCTTAAAGATGGAACTGGCATATGCAAAGTTGACCGAGTGCAGCTTAGCTGGCAATAACGACAAAGTGAATTTTCTTTCCGGCCTTCCAACTCACTACATCCTCATGCAGCTGTATAACTTTGTGTCACCGCGTCTACACGAAACACACAGATCATCCCTGACCAAGTTTCAGCAGTTATTGATGACATTGATGAAGCTCCGCCTGAATGTATCAAATGAACTATTGGGTTTCATGATCAACGTCAGACAGTCGACCGTCTCAAGAATCTTCTTGAACACACTCGATGTTCTGTACATCATGATGCAGCCACTAAGACCATTTCATGTCATGTAAGTTACAATTCAGAAGAGAAATCAAAGAATAAATGTTGTTTCTCCAGGACTGCAGCCAGACACTCCTACTCTGTTGTGATGGGGCACTGATTCTTTTGGCTTATTACCATGCAGTATGCCTAAATATTGGGTTGCCATAGTGTGCTCTGTGGCAGCTCAACTAGTGTCCAAGTTACCATAAATTTTTTGGTATAATACGCATTTTTCCCTTCTTCACTCAAAAGTTGGGGTACGTATTATGCATGGTGCTAAGGCTAAACACAATTTTCTCTAGCCAATTTGTTAATGTTTGCAGACCATGATAACGCCGCTGGAAAACTAGTAATATTATCAAAGTTGGCGTGATGTCACAATCACGTAAACCACCACAGCAACACAAACGAAAGGCAACCGCCTCTCTAGCCCTAAACTAACAGCGAGAAATTACAAAGACGAGAGCCCGGATGTCTGACATCGCAAATAACACCAATGAGTGGGAAGCGTACGAGACCGGGAAGCACAGCCCGGGAAGTGTCCCGCTATGACTATGATTGGCGTTCCTGAATCACGTGAATGATGCCCGCATCACGGGTCGAGTGTCAACAAGTGTGACTCCATGTTTAAAGTTGTGAATGCGAATGTAAATAAAGACGAATGTAGCGCATGTATGCTTTGCAGGTTTGCATGTAGCATTTCAGAATAGAACTTGTGAAAAGTTAAATCAGACCAACAAAATGCAAGTTCTAGCAAACGCTGATTTAATCAGTTACGCAATCGTCAAGCTACAGCACAAGTTACGGGGATTCATGTCAAAACTCGGGGTGCATATTATACATGGGGGCATATTATACACGTAAATTTACGGTACATCAGAGAATTGTACATTTTTTAGATTGGCTACGAAAGTGTAAATTCCTGTGAAGTTACCTAAGATGTATGGTAAATTGATACTGTGACAAGTATCCATATACTTCATTAACATATTAAACATAAAATGATAACATTGCATTGCAGATGAATAAATTGATACCCTTTGAACTCTGTCACGTAAGTTACAATAAAATGTCATATAAGTTACGCGTGTGAAAATTTGTTCCCATTTGATGTTTTATTTTCTCATTCAAATAGAAACAAGTTGCTTAATAAAATCTTGGCTTTGATTTATTGTAAATTTGACAGATCTATAACATATATACTATATTTTAGTTGATGACATGCTAGACTTTTATATTATATTGAACTGTAATACACTCACAAATGATTTTAGACTATGGGTGACCTTGGATGTTCAGGCAGAATGTGAACATGTGATACATTTATTAAAAAATGTAGTGTTCCTGCAGTATCAGAAGTATACAAGTTATCATTTTCATGTCACTTTATTCTATTTATAATCTCTCATCAGCACTGAACAGCTTCATTTCACAGTTCACCTTGGGCTTGAACTTGGCTATAGTCAACAGTGTTTTTTCATCAGGATGTTCAGTAATTTCAAAAGCAGACTTTTAACAACATTCACTTGGAAAGAACAGGTAAGTGACCTGTAATATGTAATTAAACATGACACATATGTAGGTTTACTCTTTGTTCATATCTTTTCAATATCCATGATATCTACTCTATATATATTATATAACATATTACTTGCACTTTGTTTATTCTGTATGAAATGTCATCATCAAAGTAGTTTTAAGTATGTCTGCTACCCCTTCTCACAAGCAGATGAACTTAAAAAAAAAAACAAGACATCAGATTCCCTTGATGCCATGAAAAAAAATCTTGCTAGTTCTGCTTTTATTTTCCAGTTATCAACCTCCTGCAATATGCCAAAAGAATGAACGGCATCAGCAGAGGACACAGGCTATGGGTAGACGTCGCCTTAAAAACGACACTGACTACAAGACGAATGAGAGCAGAAGGATGTATAATCTACAAAAGAAACATCGTGCTGCCATGTTAGAAGAGGGAATTCTGGAACTCGGAAAGAAGACACGACTAAAAGTACAAGAATCAAGGAAAAAGATCAAAGCTGAGCCAGGTAGTGACATGAACCTTGTAAACGTCACAAAAAGGGATTAACAAAAAGTTGTCCGAGCACTGCCAACTAAGTAAAGTGAAGTAGTGTGGCCTATCAAAAAAATGTTGACTAACACTGAAAAACAAAATGACATCGAATTTGTGTGAGAATGACAAGCAAATGGGCCTTTCAGAGGATGTTAAGAACATGGTCAGACACAGATTATACTGCTCCAGGTATGAAAGATGAAATGACCGTTTGGGCTAATGGAAAAACGAGACCTACTAGGAAGTATTATCTCCCTATATATCTCAAACAGTTGTATGCCCTCTTTCAAATGCAAAATCCAGATACAGTCAAGCCTCGTTATAACGCGGTCGGGTCGTGGCTCCCATTTTTTCGCTACCAGGGGGCAAAATTATTTTTTATTAATACAATTTATTGAATGTACCAAGTTCATACTGTGTTCCACTGGCTTCCCGTGCGTGTTCAGTCAAAACAACTTTCATTGATCGCAAATACAAAGGCAGTTGGCTATGCACCATAGCCTGTGAAAGGTCAAAGAGCGGGGCGCAGAGCCGTTGCGAGTTTGTTTATTGAGCGAATGTGATTGTGTGGTCAGCGATCTGCTGATGAAGAGGGCGCAGCAGCGTTTCCTGTGAAACTGTTCGATTTCATGACTGAACATAACCTGAGTGGCGAGCAAACATGACGACGATGCCACTGGCATACAGGGCCAGCGGCAACGCGTGGATGACGGCTTCTATTTTCAAAGAGTGGTTTGACGCGACGTTTGTGCCGGCCCGTGGCCGCCAAACACGACGAGTATAATACAGCCGTTAGACCAGGGCATCATCTCTGCATTTAAGCGGCACTATCGACGGGAGATGGTGAAGGAGATGATCATATCAGATAGTGATGTTACTACATTTCTTAAGCGCTTCCATCTGAAGGACATATTCCATGTGGCTGGGATGGCAGGTCTTACGTCAGCGTCCCCTAACCAAGCCGGCCAATCTATAGACGATGACGACGCCAAGTTTGCCGGCTTCACTATGTCGGAGATTAAAGCGACCGAGGATAAGCTACGGGAACAGCTACAGGACCAGACGCTGGTCAGTTTCATGGATCGCTCGACTACCATCGATGACCTTTGTGCCATAGATAAGCTGTTGACGGAGCAAAAAAAATATCTCTGACCACCCCCCTCTCCGACTAGATGAGACAGCCATCTCGGACTGAAATGTGGGCCACAGCAAAATTTCAGGTTTTTTCTGTAAATGTCACTCTCATCCCTGGTGATTAAAATTTGCCTCTTACACATTTGTACTAATTTTGTTACGTAAGTTACATTGAACACTGAGCTCAAAGATATATATCATATCAACTATATATATATCATACTATTTTAGAATTTTAAATGTCAGTGATTATTGAAGATAAGACGCATTTTCTCTTCATGAATAATAACACTGTGGTGGTCCGCACTATAGTTATCTATATGGGGTAAGACCACATTAAGGATTCGTCCGCCATTACCCACCGAAAGAGTGCCCTTGAAAATACCGTTTTGGTGTCATGTGTGAATTTTTTCGAGCACTTTGGCATGGCACATGTCAGTCCAGTGAATACTGAATGTACTACATTAGATATTTCATGAGGTAGCAATAACCATACGCTAGTTGCTCGCGTATTCACAGTGGCTATTTTGCAGAACGCACCAATATTTTAAAATCCGTCACCAGATTGGGGAAAAATTGAGGGGTGTCAGGTTTGGGTGGATTTTTCTGAAAACTGAGGTATGAGAATTTTACGAGTTTTCCACAGCACTTGTGTCAATCAATGGAGGTTTAATATGCTGTGAAATTTTCAAGAAAATTGTATGTCAAATTATAATATAGCAGGAAATGAAGGAAACGTTATAATGGCCGCCTATGTAAAATTTAAATGTGGTCTTACCCCATATACCCTGACGACATGACTGGGACCGAGACTTGAGACACACCCAACCCAACAACTAGTCTATTGATGGCGTACAGCTTAAGCCAAGAAGTGTCTCCACCCCGTATGCAGCCATACGTATGACACACAGAATGCTGCAGGACTGATAAGCATTTCTATTGGCATGTTATGTACTCAGCCCTGCGACAATACTATTACTTAGATGTTTGTTTGATGAATTTTCTTAAATTTATTATTAGTATTAAAATTTGTAAAAATGC
This sequence comes from Paraescarpia echinospica, assembly GCA_020002185.1. NCBI lineage: Eukaryota > Metazoa > Annelida > Polychaeta > Sabellida > Siboglinidae > Paraescarpia > Paraescarpia echinospica. The sequence goes on from CM034533.1 coordinate 27,806,720, forward strand.
ACATATTTTTGGATAACTAAAAAGGTCTGTCTTGTCATGCGTATATTTTTTGAAGTTGGGAATCGTAGCCCAAACGAGTATATTTAATAAAAGTTCAATCCTTTCACTTCATAAAAGTACCAGTTTTATAAGTCATTTGTCTTCTTGAAATTTTATGAGCCAGGACCACTTCCTGTGAAACGGCCCACTAATTATATGGCCAGGACGAGACGAGTTGAAGAAGACGATGCAGATGGAGTTCCTGATTGGAATTACGCCACAAGGGACCATTTCCTTCTTGTCAAGTGCTTGGGCTGGCCAAGTCAGTGACAAATACTTAACCGAGCACTTTAGTTTTCTCAATCATCTCCTTCTAGGTGATGTCGTAATGGCTGACATAGGGTTTGATTCGAATGACGGTGTAGGATTGATGATGGCAACCATCAATATGCCTGCCTTCACAAAGGGGAAGAGCCAGATGCTTCATCAGAAGTACACCTTTCTGGGAGAAACAGTGCCAATGGCAATTGACTAACTCTTCGAGACTTCGTCAATGATGGAAAGGGAATCACCAAGATTTACAAAAATAGCCACTGTCTGCTGTGCCCTTACAAATTTGAAGGGTCCATCGTTCCATTTGACTAGTGTCGTGAGATGGCACAATGGTAGGAGATGGCAAGCAGTGGTACGAGTGGAATTATATCAACAAAATAGCATGTCTGACATGTCTGCCGTTTTCCATGACCATGTGACGTCACATGAAAACCCTAGCTGCACTGATGAAACCAGAAGGGACAACACAACAGGCTTTGTGTCACCCAGGCTAAGTCCATGGAAAAAGCTGTCAAGCTCAGCAGGACTTGGTGTGGCAATGTTATTTGACTGACGAACCCGAGACGAAACAGGCGACCCACTAGCAATAGCTTCGTCCAGTTCAGTTGCTTTTTCTTCGATTTCGTCAAGACTCAGGCCCAACCAGGCTAGGCTGAAATCGGCCGCACCATGTCCATGAACATGGCGATAATGCTACGAATTTGTCCATGAAGTATACAAAAACTTCAACAAACTGCTGCGGTGTACATACTTAGAGTTAGGCTAAAGCCTGAAAGTAAAATGTTATTGCAAATTAACGCCTAGCACTTACCTACAAAAAGACGTCCTCTCGAACTGCCGCCCCAGACGAAAAACGAGCCACATGCATCCAACATAGTCCGATAGAGGGCGCGCATGTAAACGTAATCGCTGTCGTCTTCCGGAAGAGTTAGCAACTAAACCGTGTCTTGCCGGTGTCGCGCTTACATTTATCTGGGCGTTGAATAATATCCGGGTGACGTTTCTGCGCGTGCGCATATCTAGGGGACTGCATTTAGCACCAGCTACGACTGTCGCATTTTTATTTATCCGGACGTTATGTATGTTTATATATATATATATATATATATATATACATAAATTATAAAATGTTTGCTTCCCACAGACATAAACAATTTATGTTGTAAAACAGTTTCCTCTCCGCGCACACGTCACGTGACATATTCTTATACTTGGTCACAAATCTGAAACAGCAAATTATATTTATGTACTCTAACTATAATTCTCGTATTACGACAACAAACTAAACATATTTAACTACTGGATATTATTTATTTCTACGCGATCTACTGGTGCCAAATATTATGCCTTACATGTGCACATAAACATCACCCGGGTAAAATTTAACGCCCGGATAAATGTAAGCGCGACACCGTTCGCCAACTGGGAACAACCCTGAGTAAGAAGAGACAGCCCAGTTTACCCTAACCCTATACAAACATAAGATTCAAAATCTTTTAAATATATTGCAAATAATATGAGGGACAAATTGTCACCCTGTCTCACACCAACATAACAAGTAAAGACATTTTAAAGATTGCGACCTTTTTCACGCGCGACTTAATTAATTCGCACTTTCATACATATATATATTAATAATAACCGTAATGATATTTCCATTTACACCATATTTTAGTAATTTAACCCAAACTAATGACCTATAAATGTAATCAAAAGCTTTTTATAATAAATAAAAGCACAGTAAATTTGTTTGTTATGAGAAAGATAAAGATCGATACGAGCATGTAGAACAAATATATATGATCTATGCCTATGGTTAAATATCCTTCGCGAAACCCTGTTAGTTCCTCTCCTAAAAATGAAAATTCTTCAAGATTTGTTATTAAACGATAATTAATTTCTGGAAACAACTCGATCCTTTTTCATTTGAAAAATCAATCAAAAATTATAACTACTTTTCATACAAATATTGACTTATTTATTTGATTTAACGCTGATCACGCGTATAATTTTGATTGTGACGTATATAGACAAACCGCAACATACTGGATCGATCAGTTGATCAAACGATCAAACGCAACAACAACGCCAACGGCAGCGGAGATCGAAAAGCGGCTGAGGTTTCGGATGCGATTTGCGCTGTGTGTGCCGGCAATCGCTCTGGCTACCTGATAGGCAAGTGTTAACAAACGTTCGTGTGTACGACAACTAAACAGAACATAACCAGCCTTGAAGATTAAAGTTCACGTTTCTTTCTGGAAAGAGATGGCGTCTCTCTGACTCCGAGATCGGGGATGGCAAGTGGTCGGCTATTGTTGTTGATAGTATTTCTCGCTGTCGGCCAATGCGCAGCTCTGCCGGTAAAACGGGAAGCACTACCTCAGTTACCAGGTACAGGTATAGATGTTGTTGATAGGACGTAGTGCTCCAAATTTAATGGTTACTAAATATTTTTATTGCCGTTGGGCGCATTTGCTGGATCTGCTAATCGTATTTTGTGGCGTCCGCTTGGCTGTCAACTAAATATTCAAGTAAACCTTTCATCGTGTTTTAAATACACGAAACGAATGTCCAGAAGCATAAAACAAAGCAAACTTTACACAGCTAGAAACAGTGTTACACCCAAGAAGCCAGGCTAAATTACATAACCAACGAATCAGCCCCAAGAAAGATAAGATGAAAGGTACGGTTGACAATATTTAGACATACGAAATTTGTAGATCGCAGATTGCGCAGCATAATCTCCAGATAGATGTGCAGTTCTTAGCTACTAGAATGAAATGTGTTGAAGGCCGCCAAATTGAAGCATTCACAATTTGAAACATTCAGATTGTAAGCAAACATTTCATTTCTCAACACGCAGACGTTACAATATTGCGGGGTTAACCGTTAAACTCTGCTTGAAGTGTTTGTGTGGTTTTCTCATTCAATTCAACTGACTCGGCAAACTTCCTGCAAATAATGACGACACCTCGTAATTCTGAGTAACGGGACAAATAACCTCGCCTTAAAATGAAGCAGTAGGCCTATGTTCCTAGTTTTTAGTTTTTAATTTATTAGTTAATATAATGTTCTTAAGACTATAATAACTATGTTGAAGGTATACAGCTTAATAAATTGTGTTTAATAAGCCCGTAACACCGTTCGCAATTTGGAAAATACGACCACCGAGTGTGTTCTAATAGTAAACAAAATAGCTAGTGTCAAAACAAGTTTTATTGGCAATATCGCCAAGTTGGACTGAGTTATTTGCAATACCTTTGATGTTCGACGATGTCCCATTTTCCAGCGTTTAACACAACAGATTTCCTATTATAAATTACTATCCCCGCTAATTCTAGGTTGATTGCAAGTGTGATAATGTTTATGTGGAAGCCGGGATACTGGCACTTTTCGTCCGATTTCACCAGACCAGACGTAGTCGAACGTTTTCAAGTTTACGTGATTATCCGTAAGTCAGTATAAGTCGGGGAGAGTCTGGTCTGGTTTGGTCTGGTCGGGTCGGGTCTGGTCGGGTCTGGTCGGGTCAGGTCGAGTGGAGTCAAGCGAAAAGTGTCTGTGAATCGCGCATCCCGGCTTTAACCATGATGTTTCCATATTGTACCATTCAATGTATTCATAAATGGACACGATTTTTGTACAGCAATTAAGAACAACTCCACCTGTCTCGAACTCTACCTGAAGAATTCACACAAACGCGGTCTCTATCACTACATGCCTGTCTGCAGCCAAAATGGCAACTTTCAGCAGCTCCAGTGTTTCTGGCAGTCCAAATTCAGGTGAGCCTGTAGTTTCTAACGATTCTAAAAATGTTTTCTTACACCTCTTCTAGGTATTGCCATGGCTTTTCATAAATTGTATGGCCGCACAGGAAGAGCTCTTAGTTGAGATGGAACTTATAATCTAAACAATTCTTTTACTTGCCTTTATCAATATATGGTTCTAACACAATACATATACTGCAAATTTCATACTGCTCACTGACGACACAAGCCTACTCTTCAAAAATACAGACCTCAATGGTCTCACAATTAGCGTTAATACTGAACTTGTATTTCTCAATGGATAAGTGCCAACAAACTTTCACTTAATATAAGTAAAACTAAATGCATGTTATTTCAAAACACTCAAAGTCAGTTACATAACCAGGTGGACATTGTTCTACATGGTGATAAAATAGAAAACGTTGATCACTTTAAATTTTTATCTGGATTGATAAAAACCTGGAAGAAAAATACAAATGGAAAATGTAATAAATTAATTCAACCCCATTTGTCCTACGGCCTACTTGCATGGTACAGTGACATCCATGGTAATGTAATTAATATAAACATGCTATTTAAACTTCCAATGAAAGCAGTACGTTTGATTTATAAACGCAAATCCATAGCACATACATATCCCATCTTTAAAATGTATAGAATTCTTAACTAAGAATATTTATGTATAATTCAAGGTGTTCAACTGTATGACAAAATAATAAAAAAGCAATGCCCAAAGTACCTGTTCACGTCTTTCATAATAACTAATTAAATTCACAGTCATGTTACCAGGCAGAATAATAATACTCACTTAGGTGAGATAAGAACTCTTCTTCAGTTCAGCATATCTCTGCGAGACGTAGCTGCCCGGATGATCCCACGATACGCTGCTCTGTCTGCCGTTCGTCACCCTGCTCTCACGATGTCGTCTTCCAACCAGTCGCCGTTGTCCTGCACCCATCTTCTCCTTGATCTTCCCATTCCTCTCTTTCCCTCCACTTTGCCTTGTAGGATTGTTTTCTCCAAGGAATTGTGTCGTTTGATGTGGCCAAAATAACTTAGTTTTAGTCCTTTTATTCTGTTCACTAGCTGGCAGTTCTGTAGGTCTAATTTAAAAAAAAAGATCTCTGCATTGGTTGTTCTTGTTATTCATGGCACGCTTAGGACTTTTCTGTAACATTTCATCTCAAATGCTTGTATTCTTCTCATATCTTCTTTGTTCAGTGTCTACGTTTCGCTCCCGTATACAGCTGGTTTTTTTTAATTCTTATCTTTGTTGGTATGTTTTGTTCTTTCCATACATTTTAAAGATTATTTAGTTTCTGCGTTGCTATGGCTATTCTTCTTCTGATCTCTTATGCTGTCTTGCCGTCTCCTTGTAGTCTTGCTCCAAGGTATTCGTAGTGGTTCACATTTTCAACTTGTTCCCCGTTGATTGCAGTTTCTTTGTTTTCAATGCATCTGTCAGTGTCCGTGATCTTTGTTTTCTTCACATTAAGTAACAAGCCCCTTTTCTCACTGTGTTCTTTTACAGACATGATTAGGTTTGTTAGGCCGATTTTGGTAGTGGACAGGAGTGCGGTATCGTCTGCGTATCGTAGGTCTCTGATTCTATGTCCATGAGTATTCACTTCATCGTATCTTGTACTTCTGTCATCTAATTATACATATCTCATTATGTCTTCTGTGGAGTGGTTGAATAGGCATGGAGATAAAATACATCCTTGTCTTACTCCTTTTCCCACTGAAAAAGTTTCTGTAGTTGTGTTTTCCAGCCTGACCACTGCTTGTTGGTTGCTATAAAGTGATTTCAAGAGGGCGATTATCTTTGGGTGGAAGTTCATGTCATTGAGCGTTTTCCACATCATCTGATGATTCACACAGAATGCCTTCGAATAGTCGATGAAGCATATTCTTAGATCATTATTTATCTCTCTGAATTTCTTAATCAACATTCACATATCCAATATGTGGTCCCTTGTGCCTCTGTTTTTTTCTGAAGCCTGCCTGTGTACTGCTCACTTCCATTTCCATTTTATCTTGCATTCTTTTCATTATGATTTTCAGCAATATTTTGCTTGCATGGCTAATGAATGATTTGGTTCTGTAGTTGGAGCATAGCTGTAGGTCTCCTTTCTTTGGTAATGGGATGTATATTGATTTCTTCCAGTCATCGGGCCATTTTCCACTCTTCCATATTTTCTTACACCGTGCATGGTATATGTCTATTCCTTTTTCCTCCGCTGCTTTTACCATTTCTGCCTGTATGTTGTCGCACCCAGGGCTTTTCCCATCTATTAGACTATTAATGGCCCAGTTCACCTTATCTCTTAGTGGTTCGAGATCGTCCTCGTCTTCGTTTCCCATATCAGGGGGGTCTTTGTTATTTCCGTCTCGTGTGTACATTTTGGCTATGTCTTCTGCATCAATCAGAGTCTTCCCATTTTTATCTTTGATGACAATGATTCTGGGCTGGAATTTACCTGTCACTTTATTTTCTTGGTTTCGGTTTTCTGCCATACAGTCCTCTATTTTCTTACACTTGGCTTCTATATACTTTTGTTTGTCTCGTTTGCAGAGTTTTTTTTATTAATTTGTTCATCTCATTATATCTTAATCTGATCGATTCCTCGTTTTTGCGTTTATTAAGCTCTTTCCTTTCTGCTATTTTCTTTAAGGTCTCTATACTGATCCAGGGTTGGTGTTTCCTCTCTCTCTCTCTCCCCCCCCCTCTCTCTATTCTGTAGGTGTTTTTCCGCTTCTTCTCGGAAAATTGTCTTGATATCATTTGCGATTTCTTCTGGTTCTTTCTCTTCTGTCATTGTCAGTAAAGGTGTAAATCGATTCTTCACAGATACTATGTATTAGTCTGTCAGATTTTCTACATCATATCTCTGTGTTGTTGTCACTCCTTTTTTCACTTTCAACTGAAGTTTCATCTCTGCCATCAGTAGTTCATGATCAGATCCACAGTCTGCTCCTGGTAGTGTTCTTGCACCTCTTATTGCTGATATCCATCTCTTTTGTATCATGATGTAGTCTATCTGATTTCTAATCTTTCCATCTGGCGATGTCCACGTGTAGATTCTTCTAGGGTGGTTTGAGAAATTAGTATTTACGATTGTGAGGTTATTAGCGATGGCGAACTCAACAAGTCGTTCTCCCCTTTCGTTTCTCTCTCCTAATCCAAATGTCCCAATTGTTCCTCGTTCTATCGCGTCTTGTCTTTGTCCTACTTTGGCGTTAAAATCGCCCATGACAATGGTGATGTCTGATTTCTTGGATTCGTCTATTTCACCTTGCAAATTAGTATAAAAAGCTTCTATTTCTTCCTCTTCTGCTGTTGTAGTCGGCGCATAGACTTGTATTATTTTGATATTCTTCACTTTTCCTTGTAACCTTATGTTCATAATTCTGTCATTTACTGGTTTGTATCCAAGTACTGTATTTGCTATTTATTTACTCAGATATATTGCTACGCCTCCTTGTCCTGCCTTTGTTTGTCCGGAGTATATGAGATACGAACAGAAACCAAAAAACAGGAATTGTTATAAACTGGATACTATAAGGTTGCCTTTCTCAAATGTACTTCACCTATCATTAACGAAAAGGCACAACCTTTAAAAATGATTGTAAATTCTTATTCAGAGGTGTGCTTAATAAGACATTGCTATTCTTGTTTGAGCATTGATAATGATAATTCATAATTGTAAAATTTCTTAATTTAATTTCCCACTCTAAATTGTATTGATAAGTATTATTCATACATAGTAATAAAATGTTTTATTGTATTGATATGTATTATTTATACACAGTAATGACATGTTTTATTTTATTTGTTATTATTATGCACTTCATGTATAATTACATGTGTAGAGAATTTAGAACGATAACACACATAGTATAAATATTCTTAATTACTGAATGTTGTAGTGCTCCGAAAAGCCAATTTATATGCAAGTGGCTATAGCTGGGGTGGAGGATTTACATTTGATGCCATCTGGTTTTGGGGAGGCAAGACCCCTATACAGAGGGCCTTTGTTCAGAAGGTTACTGTAAGTTCATTGGCACCCTGCCAAGGTTTCTATAGACCCCTAGACTTTGGAAATGACATAATCAAGGGACAGCGTCTGTCCCAAGGCTACAGATTTAGCTGTATTTAAGGAGGGCTTTAATGAGCACCAGGGCTGGCTGTTGAGGGATGCGACCAGACACTTCGAGGGAGCTGTTTGTTAGAACAGGCCCGAAGATGCATGCTGGAGCTGTGTGTAACACAGGCCAGTGATGTAGCTGGCGACTACTGGGGGCACACTGCCGGAGGAACGTTTCTCGTGAAGCACTGTCACCGAGCGCCCTGCGAAAAGTAATAAAACAAACTATAGCAGTTCACCCGTGAAAACCAGACTCGGTGAGTAACTCGGTTGGTGTATATAAGCCGCCGCCGCCGTCTAAACTTATCGTTCTGACATTTATAATTCGGTTGCTGTGTATAAGCCGCCGCCGTCTGAACCCAGCGTTCTGACAATTATAATACTATTATATCAGGTACAATTCGGTTGCTGTATAAGCCGCCGCCGTCTGAACCTATCGTTCTGACATTTATAATACTATTATGTCGGGTACAATTCGGTTGCTGTATAAGCCCCCGTCGTCTGAACCTATCGTTCTGACATTTATAACTGGGTAGTATTTAGCAAGACACAATTCCTTAGAGAAAACAACCCTACAAGGCAAAGTGGAGGGAAAGAGAGGAAGGGGAAGACCAAGGAGAAGATGGGAGCAGGACATCAGCGACTGGTTGGAAGATGATATCGTGAGAGCAGGGAGACGAACGACAGACAGAGCAGCATATCGTGTGATCATCCGGGCAGCTACGTCTCGCAGAGAAATGCTGAACTGAAGAAGAAGTATTTAGCAGACATAGCCATATATTGTGTATTAGATCTTGTATTGGTAGGGTTTTCCGCATATAATAACCTGTGAAAACGTATAATACGACTTATCATTAGTATGACTGAGTGGGTGGACGTGTGCCCGTATGCTTCCCGATTCAAATGGATTGTTTAATTTATGTTTGGCGTGAACATCGTTAAATATATGAGGAGACTATCGGAAAGGGCAAACCGCTGCTTGGAGAACGGGGAATAAACGTAGTTGTGTTTCACGAAGCTGTGTCCGTTTTAATACATGCTGAACAAAAAACTGAGGCTGTTAATTCATCGTATCAGATTGCACCACTGCAGCCAGTTGACTGTAGCCTGTAGGAATCCAGAACAATGGCCGAAATGGATGAGGAGATTCGAGCTGTTTAGTCTTTAGACAAGAGTCGCCGTCGGGGCTGTCTGCGAAACCCGAAAATGACAGCAAGGTCATGTAAACACTCTGATCTACAGTATGGGCGATGAGGCAGATGATATAGCAGCATCACTCAGTTTTGCTGACGAAGAAGTACAGGTATATGGCACGGTTAAGGGGAAACTAGACAATAATTACTTCGCCGGAAGCAGAAACGTGATATACGAAATGGCAAAGTTCAACCAGTGAAAATAAGAGTGGTGAATTTATTGATTCCTTCAGGCTTCTGGCAGAACATTGTGGTTATGGCGAGTTAAGAGGTGATCTTGTGAGGGACGGACTAGTTGTCGGGATATGAGACGAACAACTGTCTGTAAACCTACAACATGACGCAACATTGACCCTGAAAAGGCTGTAGACCAGGCACGCCAGAAAGAAACCGTACAGAACAGCAGACGAAGGAGTCCGCCAGAGGGCAACACTGATGTTGACGCGGTATAGGCCAGACGGAAAAAGTAGTAACCATGGCAAATCAAACGCTGTCTTTCGGCAAGCAAGGCCAAAGAGAACAGATCACCTTCCCATTACGCTCAGAAGACATGCAGACGGTGTGGCAAGGAACCGCACTCAAAACAGAACTGTCTAGCGAGAGACGTGAAGTGTCACAACTGCGCAGAAACGGGACATTTTGCATCAGTTTGTCCAGCAAACAAACAGGAACAGTGCACAACTACAGCAGTGGTGATGATTACGCATTTAAGGGCACGGTGGAAGACAAAGCAAGCAACGAGCGATGGCTGATAGCACTACAATTGGGGAAATCAAACATTCAGTTTCGCATTGACACTGGGGCAGACGGAACTGTTATCCCAGAAGAAGTGTACAACGAACTGCAAGATGTCAGTCCTCTCAAAGTACCAGACAAGAAACTATTTGGTGTTTGCAATCAAAGCGCGCTAACAGTGGTAGACATGTTTACAGCCGTCCTTCGAAAAAAAACCATGGCAGTAACCCAGAACATTTACGTTGTCAGAGGGATACATAAGTCATTGCTAAGCAACCCAGCAATAGAGGCACTCCAACTGATCAGGAGAGTTGAGTCTATCAAAGGAACAAATAACTACCAGAACAAGTTCCCGGATCTCTTCGAAGGACTAGGCCAGATGGAAGGTCCTTACATAACAACTTTAAAGGAAGATGCCCAGCCTTTCGCCACAACCGTACCAAGAAGAGTACCTCTGCCACAGTAAACAAAGAGCTGAAAAAGGTGAAGGAAATGGGAGTGATAACGAGAATCGAAAAGCTTATCGGTGTGTAGTGATGGTCGCAGTACCAAAGAAAGATTATGTTAAGATCTGCGTAGACCTGACGAAGCTCAACGAAAGAGTACTTCGCTAACGTCACGAAATGCCATCTGTAGAATATACTCTAGGACAGTTAGCAGAAGCGAGAATCTTCACCAAACTGGACGTAAATTCTGGATTTTGGCAGATCCTGTTACCAGTAGAATCTGCCTTACAGATAACATTCATGACACCATTTGGCAAATTCTGTTTCAACCGGTTGCCTTTCGGGATTCACGAAACCAATACGAGATCTTCTGAGCAAGAAGAACGTCTGGAAGTGAGGCAATGGACAAAAGAAAGCCTTTACGCAGATGAAAGACAATCTGACGTCAGCTCCAGTGCTGACTCTACACGATGCAACGACTTCCTTGTCTGCACGTCATTCCAAATACTGAGGCATCATAAGGACATTAAGGAATCACGAAATGCCGAGAACGTGCAAAACAGTCAGTGTGGTGGCAGGGTCTAAGCAAGCAGACTGAAGAGGTGGTCGAGAAGTGTGACAGGTGCGCCAAAGGGTAGAGCTAATGATGCCATCCAATATACCAGACTATCCGTGGTAAAAGGTGGGCTCAGACCTATTTGAGATGAACTGGTTAAACTATCTCATCGTGGTAGACTACCTATCTGCGTTTGTGGAAATCGCCAAATTGTGCAGCACTACTTCACCTTTGATCGTGAACCACATGAAACCCATGTTTGCAAGACATGGTATACCAGAAGATGTCGTCACCGATAATCGGCGATAGTATTCGGCAGAAACATTCTGTGCTTTCGCCACAGAGTATGGATTCACACACATCACAAGCAGTCCGAAGTATCCGCCAATGGAGAGGCAGAGAGAGAGAGAGAGCTGTGAAGACCATCAAAGAGATGTTGAAGAATGAAGACCAGTACACAACATTACTTGCTTATCGATCAACACCTTTGCGGAACGGATATAACCCAGCAGAACTGTCGATGGGTCGGAAACTGCGAACAGCCATGCCAAAGATATCATCGTCATTGAAACAAAAATGGCCGTTCTTCCAAAGGATGAAGAACAAGCAAAAGGGGATCAAGGAGCAACAATATAAAGCATTTGATAAGCGTCATCGGGTAGCTGATCTACGACCGCTGAGATCAAGCGAAAATGACTGGATTAAAGACTTGGACAGGCGAGAAACAGTTCAAGCACAAGAGCAGACACCAGGTTCATACATTGTGCATACACGAAGGGGTGTTATGCGACGAAATCGACGACACTTGCTACCAACTCCTGTAGCCCCTAAATCTGAAGCGGTACCGGACGATGTTGAAATGTTTGTGAATCAACCTACAGACTAACTAGTTGCGGTCGATCCACCGATGATTGACGAACCGGGACCAAGATGAAATCCAGCAACAGACAGGAGACATCCGTCCTATCTCAATGACTGCAATGTGGCTGTGTAGAGCGTAGACAATCGACGGTAAACATTGCCCTGAACTGTGGCTATGCGCTAGTAACCTCTGGCCAATTGGGAGACTGAAATGTTAATGTATGCGAGCACTCCTGAGAAAGGAGGATGTGGCGTGACCATCACTAAATATGTGGGGGAGACTATCGGAGAGGGGACACCGCTGCTTGGAGAGCGGGGAATAAACGTACTCGTGTTTCATGAACCTGGGTCAGTTTTAATACATTCTGAACAGAAATCAGTACAATGTGGTGGGTCAAACTGAATAATAGATGAGTTCTTAAATATTGATTACAAGTTTCTTTGTCCTTTTTGTGAAAAAAACATTGTTGTGTATGGTTGTGACTTCAGTCAGGTGTGTTGGTGTGTCGATCCATTCACTGGAAAGGAGATCAAAGGCACAAAACAACGACTTCTTGAAGGCTTGATCGCTTGTCCCGCGAGTAAGTGCTGTGTCAAAACTTCCATACGGAAGTCTCGTATAACTTAATGTCACAACTTGATGATATAACATAAGTTGAGTTTAACGTAAGTGTTCGATGATTAATACTGAATTAATTAATATATGACTATTATTATGGATACTTTTATTATTGGAAAACCACATTACTATCGCAGTACCAATGCAATAATAAGTATTGCAGTGGGGAGGTATTACAATGGTATCATGGGATGAAGAATAGCCTGAAGAGATATGTAACATATTATGCATTGTGTAATTTCGTACAGAATGTTTGTTAAAAGCAAACGTTCACTTGATTATAAATCTTTATGCCATAAACGTTTAAAAAATAAGGGTGAGAATGCAGGATAAGTTTACCAATTTCAAGATGGCAGCCCACAATGCAAATTTCACCAATTTTCCATTATAATATTTTACAAAATAATTCCTTACATCTTTATAATGGTGTCTGGAGCCATTAGCAAACAATACCCTTTTATATTAATATGTATATATTTAGATACACGTGAACGGTTGTAGAGAGCCGCCATTTTGAATTTCAAAATGACGGTTGTAAAAAGCAACTGCCGTTCACTGTATTACTATGTTCACTGTATACACGGTTCTTCTACCAGTGGGATTATGTGTATCCTCAAAATATTCGTTAATTTGAAAAGGCTTATAAATAGGGTTATCAATCCAAGATGACCGTCAGCATGAACATCACCATTCATCAATTAATTTTTGGCTTTTCATTTTTATTCTGATATCGTCCATCTTTTATATACAATTTTCCGGTTAATCAACATGCCTCGTACACTATATATCACTCACTGCACATCACTTTCGTCAACTCGGAATAAACTTTGTTGACATAATATACCAATTTAAACGGCGCAAACACTACCAGAGGCGTATACTTATTAAAGTTGTTGTCTTTACAAGTGGCAGTAACCATTAATATGTTCATATATGTATATATCAATATATATATATATACATTGTAGGCATTTCTGTTGTAGGACGTAAGAAGCGACTAAGTTTGTATCCGTCATGGCGTATCCTTACATGGCCTCCTACCATTCCCGGATTTGAGTTTATCTTTGGTAGAACTGTTACTCCCAGCGAGCAGGATGGAGCCTGACAACCCTCTACGTGGGAGTATTATGGTAAATGACTATACGCATTTGCTGATTAACTTACAAATAAATGGTTATATTATCAGTAATAATAACTATATATAATTATTTTTAAACATTTAATATATTTATATTTAATACACACATCATGTATACAACGATTTACATATCTAATAATAATGTTTACCGTATCGTTGTATATGTATGCCGTTTTATATTGGCTATGTTTTAACAGTATTGTATTCTATGTGCCTGTGTTCAGAATAGGCCCTACTCTGTATTCCGGATATACAGCCAGTACAGGGCTTTACAATAATATAAATAACAGTTTTTATTGATGAAAACAAAACGACAAGTTAACATTTCAGTTGCACACCGTCGCTGACGTCATCGAGACTTGCTGTTAAACTTGCTGCAGTCACCATAGTCACTATGACGTCATCAGACAGAAGCTACCAGAAATTACATGTAGATGGCAGCACATAGAAACTGCATTCACGAGTCAGACCTGACCGAAGAGTCTTATGTTGTTTTGTGTGGAAACTTCCTGTTCCACCTGGAAGAGCACTCGGAAATTAAAGTAACCTTGTTAGCAATTTACATCATCTGAAGTCGTTGATCATCAAGTGTTGATTTCACATTGGATGCAGTCGTAGAAATGCATTGCTGATTGCTATCAAATTGTGAAATTGATTGGTTGTGTTATTGGAGTAATCCTTGTGTGTGCAACCCTGAATTCTCAAAGTAAAAGTGTGCGTAAAGTCAAACTTTTCAATGTCTGATGGGATCATTTTACCGGCAATGAGGATGTCTTAAAAAGAGTGAATGCAGAGGCAATTAACGATATTAAAAGGAGGATGTTTTGGGGCGATATCCTTTGACCACCGACGCTGGCAGTATACTGGAATACCGATCTGGAAAGAGGAGAGAGGTCGCGTAAAAGAAACTCACCACTGAACCAAAGAGACACAACATCAGAAAATAAAGACACCGAATCTAAAAAAATGGCTGGGGATATATGTATTGAACATTCTCTGACATACTGCCTTGAGTATCTCACGATATAGAGAGTGGATAAGTTACCCAGTCAGTCGGTTAGTCAGTTCTTAAACTAATCTATACATCATATTAACACGTTAGCTTAGACACACTGTATGTGTATTTCCTTCACGGTGCTGGCGCCCACTCATCCCTTTCTACGTTCATTCGCGTCTTTGGGCGATTTGCTTCTGATCTACCTATCGTCTATGCATTTCAGACCCAAAGGTAGTCAGTCATTAGAGTTAATTTCTTTTTAGTGGATAAATTGGATGGCGAAATATTCACCAGAGGGTGCCACTAACAGCTACACACGACACGCCATTTACCCAAATTTATATCACTTTCAGCCATCATCTTTTCACGGCACCGGCAACGTTTACGATATCATCTGTTTAACATCGAATTTCAGGAAGAATACGGTGATCAACAGAAACGACACGACAGGTATGAAAATGTGAATAATTTTATTATTCTTATAGATAAGTAAATGCGCAGTTATTAATTAATTAGGGTTAAAATCCTTTTTCGTCGTATAAACGCAAACGGAAATGCATGCCAACGCTGTGCGCAAGCATGCACACTGACGCGCACGTGTATGAGCAATTGTGATCGTCTTGAACGCCAGTTGAGTTGACTACCAACAACGATTAACACATAAGCTTTTTAAATTTAAATACATCATATCAACATGTGGCGCTGCGAGCATTAACGCAAAATCGCAGCTGTCGACTCCGGACTTGTTAGTCGAGAGTTGTATCATTCAACACTGTTGACATCTCAAACAAATATCACATGCTTACTTTCGTTCCAGAAAAGAAGGACAAAGTTATGTTGAACGCAGGAGAGGGTCTAATTGCATAGTTAGTTTAGTTTAATTTAATTGCAGTGCAAAGTCGGCACTTCAGATGTTTCCCTGTAAAGACGTTGTCTTCGCTTCATAAAAGTACATATTTCGGTGTGGGGATCACACCTCCTCGACACGCAGTGTAACCGTTCTCGCATCTGACGTCTTCCCTTGTTGGGACAGTCGTCTCGTCACAGTAGTAAACAACGTTCTCGCGACCGAGACACCTCGTGTCCTTCTCAGCTCAGTTTCGGTCGCCAGCCGCGCGCGAAACGCAGTAGTTTTGAGGCGTTGAAGGGTGTTAACCGGAAGTCGTCACACAGCACCTTCTCTGTTAGAGAGCACAGCAGTCCGCCGTCAACCTGGTGGTTCTCAAACGTCGCTACATGGGCCTCCATGTTGAGCAGGCGTAGACACTGTGACACGTCGGCAACGGTGAGAAAGTCGGTCGATTCCGGCACGTCGTCCACCGTCCGTATGCTCGACTGGCCAGTGGCCTTCAACGACGCCGAGCTGCGGTCGTCGTAGATGATCTTGCATTCGCGAGACGGCGGTAATGGCGGCGGCTCGACTCTCACTACCGACACGAACGCGCTGTTGTTGGCGGTGGCGTCCTTTCGGTCGTCGCTCAAGTGCTTCTGGACCGTTGGCTAAAAGAAAGATAGCATAAAGTAAATAAATGTGTACTGTTGTCGTTCGTTTATAATATATTCTACTTATTTATTCTGGGAAAACTACTAGGCATTGGTTACGCATAGCAAATCACTCACGAAGTAGGCCCTAGAGTGTTCATCTTTTGTGGTTCTTCTTTCATTAATGACCATCGGTCAAGCAGTTGACCATTATTGTTATATGAGTTTTTGAGAAATAAGAACACCGCTCAGGTCCCTGTGTGGGGTCTTTTACTTTCCCTGGCATAGACACCAGGTAGAAGGGACCAAAGGCTTTTAGTGTCTTTTCTGAAAGACACGAGCAACGTAGGGTGAGCGAAATTGCCCAAGTTTCGACGCAGTGGCCGAGCCAGTACTGAACAACCGCCCGGCGCCATCAGGGTTCGAACTCCAGTTCTTCTGAACGACAATCCGGCACTCTAAACGCTCGATCATTGCGCCCCACTGGTCGATTCAGTAGATTGCTTTGTG
The DNA here is from genome assembly GCA_020002185.1 of Paraescarpia echinospica. Taxonomy (NCBI): domain Eukaryota; kingdom Metazoa; phylum Annelida; class Polychaeta; order Sabellida; family Siboglinidae; genus Paraescarpia; species Paraescarpia echinospica. The sequence continues at coordinate 27,823,481 of CM034533.1, forward strand.
GGAATACCTTTCCCACAAAATACCTTTGGTGAAATGAATTTATTATATATATCTGCTTGAGGACGTTTTTTAATATTGTCAAAGCAAGTAGTTATTGTATGATGTTGTAAGTTTGTGAAGAATGACCATTTTGTTGTAGCTCTATTTCGTCGTCCATTTAACGACGACAGAAGCGTGGGTGAGTGATTGAGTGATTGAATGAGCAAGCGCACGAGTGAGTGAGTGAGTGAGTGAGTGAGTGAGTGAGTGAGTGAGTGAGTGAGTGAGTGAGTGAGTGAGTGAGTGAGTGACAGATCTGACTGTATGGAGTGGTACATGGTACCAGTAGCGGTGACACGTCCTACATTTACGACACACGTCTTACCTGTACGACGGCCCGCGGTGGTCTGTGGTCCTGGCCCCTGTTGTCGATGCCCGTCTTCTCCTCGTGTCTGAAGTTCTGCAGCAGGTTCTTGACACTTCCGAAGCCGTCCGTGTCCGTGGGCGGCGTGTGCACCTCCACCGACACATCCGTCAGTTGCGCATTCATCCTCTGACCCTCCTTGATCACATCAGCGAACATCTCGCCGAGTTCGTCTTCGTCAATCTCCGAGAAGGGAGTCTCGGGTCGCGACGGGGCGACCGTGTTCGCCGGTGACGTCACGAGAGGAAAGTTTATGCACTGGCTCTCCTTACACCGATGAGCCGCGATCAGGTCGGGGTTTATCGGCGCGACGTTGCGCATGTTGTCGTACAGCGGCTCGCTTATCTCACTCGCCCTCCGAGACTCGCCCGGGATAAAGATCCCTGTGAACAAGAATACAACCTTTTAATTAGCATGCCTAAACTGAATTGATCACAACTGCCGAATAAGGCCCATCATCATATAGAGTGCATGCGCTGGGTGTTGGTGGTGAAGTTGGTATCACTGTAAGTCTAGCAGCCCTGTTGGTTCATCGTGAGAATGTCAAGAGGAGCGCTGAACCTTGTGAAAGTCTCGGTTAATTTCATTTGCATCTAAAACATGACCTTAAAAAGTCGTTTTGTGGCGGCCACTTCCGTTTAATTTCCTCCAGAGATGCCATTTAAACTGGAATAGTGAATGTGGCAGGTCCCACAAAAACATTTGCCGTGTACATTCGTTTATTAGTTAGGTTGATGAAGAAATGGATACGACGTAACTCGGTGGATGTTGGATGGCATTGTCATGTGCGCTTACATACAAACACGTAATGAGTGTACACAACACCCCGTACCGCACAGCTGGTCTCCACAGGGTGTGTGCAACACGCCTCCTCAGAATTTGCAAATGGCGGAAGTCAGAAGGTGATACTTTCATTGCTATTTCCAGCTACATAATAATTATACTGGAAGGATGCGATGTCGTAACCATCTGGGTAAACTGTATTGAGAGGATAATGATACGTTTAATCAGTAACAAGTATTTGATCGATTCAATGCAAGGTAATTGTACAGTCTCCAGGCGCGAGAACTGAGACAGACGGTCGGTTAACACAGACGACGGTTTAGAGAGAGTATGTGATTGTTTGACTATGAATGAGTGCAGTATGTGCACATGAATAGAACAGGTATTTCGCTGCGCGCATATTTCGGCTATATTCCGCTAAAGAAATAACGATATGCAGTACGCTTGCGCACATCGCTGTGTTGGCAATTTACCGTCACTCCGGGGTGCCGTTTCGGGTTTAATTTTGCGGGATCAAGTGTGCGATTGTGTTCTTAGCCTAATTGTGTGTGCGTGTGTACAAGTGGGTTTGTCATAGGGATAATGAGAACTCGATGAACTGGGGGACGGACCACAGAGATAATGACGTGTCTGACGACACTGCTAGAATAGGCAGCTGACAGTAATTGACCAACAACAATTGGCACAATACGGGCTTCACTCGAAGATGTCTCGGTTCATGAGTAATCAACAAACGGAGCAGACTGTTCGCTTGCATACCGTGTGTGTGTGTGTGTGTGTGTGTGTGTGTGTGTGCGTGTGTGCGTGCGTGCGTGCGTGCGTGCATGAATGCGCGCATGTATGCATCTGTGCGTGCATCATTTGTGAACTCGCGATATATGAGCATGCAGAATGCCATAATATAGAAATAATAAATGTCTAATGTAGCGACCTTTCCAAATCATTGTTGTGGGAGGTTGTGCGTTTTGGGTGACATTATCTTGTGGATTCATCTCCTATCGGAAGGTCGACTACCATAGACCGTCACCCATTTCTGTGTTGTGCTGTGGCATTACAAATACATGAATAATATTTCTGAAAACTAATAGTTAAAAAAACTTATGTTGGCAATCATTGAAAGAAATGTAACCAAGGCTATACAAACCTGGATACCCGTGAACGTCGCTGAGCATTAGGTGGCGCACCGTGCGGGAGAACATGTTCCTGTAGTCCGTCCACTCGTCATTGGTGGCGCCACGCATGCTCTCGGCGACGGCGAACTCCGCCTCGAACATGGACGGGATGATGAGTACCTGCGTCTGGTCGATCCAACCTGCGACGGAAGAACCATGACACATTATCATCACCATGCAAACAGACTTTCCACTGCTCGTCACACTACGTGTTATCCTTTACTATTGCCTGTTTTTGTTTAAATTATACCACAAAAATGTTCTGCAAGGCACTGTGCCAGGAGGAAGAAAGAGGGGAAAGGGAGACAGAGGAAGAGGTGGGAAGACAACATCCAGGAGTGGACTGGTTTGACCTACGGCACCTCCCACAGGGTGGCAGAAAATTGAAAGAGTTGGCGGGAGCTGTCAGGAAGTTATTAGTGGTGCCCCAACGACCGCCTGGTTACGGTATAGAGGAGAGGAAAGAGTCGCGACAATATATCCAAATTGTTTTGTCATATTATTTGACAAGAAGGAATCCAGCGGAAATATTACCGGGGTAGACAGCGGCAAAGATGCGGAGGACGACCAAGAGCCACATGGACAGACTTAGCTTGGATGGCTAACAAAAAATGTGAAGACAAAGTACGAACAGCACAACACACACACACACACACACATATATATATATAACGTATTTCGGTATGTTTTCCCCCGTGTCTTGTCCTTACCCCCGTTGATGGCGTTGGCCCGGAGGAAGACATCGTCTGCGACACTGCGCAGTAGCAGCGTCAGCCCCGCCAAATCACACTTGGATGACTTGTCCGACGTTGACTCGAGGACCTTCACCTTGACTGGGACACAGGCCGTGGCTTCTGCGAGCGTCAGTCGATCTACAATCATACAAGACGCATGTTTACTTTGACTCTGTGTACACCCGACAGGGTGGTTTTTACACATCCGACCAGGCATGTCATTCTGTTGTTATAGTTGCCGTTATCTGTGGTACAACAATCAGCTTGTCTGTGTTGTCATCTCCGCTCTTCCTTTTCCCAGCAATCAGACGCTTGAGATATCGGAACAAACCGCGCTTACGCTCGGGTAGATATCGAGGTGACAGACGTAGACATATTGTCTGGTTCGACGGGTTGACGGTATGTGCGTGCGTGCGTGCGTGTGTGTGTGGCGGCGTGCCTGTGTGCGTTTGATGATACAACGGTCCGCGAGCACAACAACACAATATGTCAGTGAGATGAACAAATGAGTGCCTGATTATAGACAGTAGCCTGATGTGAAATAAACAGCTTTCGCTAAATAGTGCCCAGAGAAGATACCTACAAGTTGGTGCTCAGGTTTCTTCGGGAAACATTCAGCTACACTGCAATTACGTGATGTTATATCAACTGGTGTTTCGTGTAGGTGTAGTTAATGTGCTGCGTTTATAACAAACTTCGACATTCTAATTCTTGCTTTAATTTGGATGCATCCATACAAGTTTTAGCTCACCCCCGGCGCGGTGTCCGTCGGTCGGCGTGACGTCGACGGGGAAGTCTGCCGGGATGGAGAGGTTGCGGCCGAGAGAGTCGACGGCCTCCACTCGGGTCTGTCTCGCGCTGTCGTGGATCTGCAGCACCTGCAGCGGAAACAGTACAACTCGCTCAAATATCGCTCAATCCATTATATACAATAATATGCCTCACTGGTCGTTCTGGATTGCGTAGGATTAACTTAGAAATCCGGGATTGACACCAGTCCGGTGTTTGCTAACTAGGTGTTAGATGTTGTTGTAGATCACATTATAAATTACAACCAAACCTTCCGTTGTGTAAATCGTTGGCAACAGGCCAACATTTTATAGACCCTATAATCATTGAGTTATTGCTTTGACCAACAGGACGATTTGGCACACCGAAGGCCGTAGAGCGTTCGTAATAGGTAACAACAAGTAACCGTCGTCATACATAGCAGGCGAAGATGGGTATGTCTTGGATTTTAACAAAACACGCAGTAACGTAGAAACAGCAGTCGCGTAACCTCGATTATCCAGGCGCCGTGAGGTGGGCGCGCTGTACCGCTCCATCACTTCCTGACGAAGTCACGCTGCTGGGCGAGAGTCGGTTAAGCGAGACTACAGTCGCGAAGAAATAATGTCGGCAAAAGACCAGATGGCAAGTGTGACACCGGAAAGACGTGAATGGGGATGTCACATATACAGTGTGACCTAGCGACCGATTATCAAACATGTTCGGCGTTGCAAGGACAGAAGAAAAAATTAATGTAGTTTCTATTAAAGTCGGCCGCCAAATAAATGTTCTTTAAACGAACGCCACGACATTTCCAATCGGTTCACTAAACACAATTCACGCAGGTGATAATTGTCGCAGACCTTGACCTGCATCTAGATGTCTGGTTACATACTCCGTCTCCACCCATTCTTAAACTCGCACACACGTACACCAGCTGGCCTTTTAATGGCATCGGATGCACGGCGAATCAGGGACGACATTACGTTACCGGCAGTGTGATTGCTGTGGGTAGGTTGAAAGCAAAGCATGTCAGAGATAGACATCAGACCTACCGCGGCGGACTGCCGGACAGCCAGAGTTGCCGACTGGCAAACTGAATACACCGAATATCGTGATTGATTAAAGGCAGGTGCCTCTTTAACACAGGAGGTGTCGTAAATGCAGACTATTTCCGTTCATGGTGGTACTATCAGGTGCGGCGCTTATTTAATTTTGCGTTGCGGATCCTGTCGTTGAGTTTTTGTTGTTGCCAAAACAGGACGTAGGCTCTACGCCCTTAACGCCCGAACCGGTAACTAACTATATGATGTGGTTACGTTTTAAAATAACAAGAATTAAGAGAACTTGTACCAAATTTTATATATTTAAATTACATTGTCGGGATATTGTAGACCGCGTCAACATTTTATTTTGTAGTCAGACGTGAAATGTTGCAAGACATTGCGAATGCCGCGAACCGCAAATACAACGTAGGCTTAGGCCCTATATAAGAACGACTACGTCATAATCGATGACGCCCTGAGACAACAGATCACCTTACTGATTACCACTGTGCAGTAGTATTTACTTATGTAATGGTTATTTAATTTGGTAAAGGTAATCTACTATTCTGCGAGAGCCGCACTATTGTGTGATTTCACTGTTCCTGTTTTATCGTAGGCAGTAGGCCTAGCATGACTAGTTCAATTATCACCTCGTCGTCTTAATTTGTACTCTGTCTGTTGGCCACTTTCTCCTCTTGCGTCTACCGGGGCAGCGGCGTCCCCACACAAATATACTGCAGTTCCTGTGTCAAGGCAGTCTAATTACAGAGCGACATCAAAAGGTGTAGAAGCTTTCTTGTGTACACAGCGTTACGACAGAGCCACCACTTTAGAAGATTCTAAGCCGCAGGATACATGGACACAGATGGCAATTAAAGGGTGTATTATCTGTTCTGCATCGGCAACTAGCACGGTGCAGTTTTTTTTCATCCGATAAAAAGCAAACACTGTCACTGTGTCAGACGAGATTAAACGTGCACTGACCCAGCGCGTCAGCCCACAGATCGCTATGAAAGATCCGAGATCGGAGGTGATGAAGATCGCCGCCACCGTCTCCAGGCCCGCCCTACAAAGCAGGCGCGCCGTAAAGAATGCCTACTTCAGTCGGCTGCCGCTTTTCATGTAGCTTTGTGCGTTGGTAATCAATGTATGTCATTCACTGGCACTGGCTTCTGTCGTAGGTGTCCGCTTGCGTTGTGTTTGTTGCTCTCATTTGCGATAGAATCGCAGCGAGTCGGCGACCGTTTGTCACGTTTTATATCGACTCGTTACAAATCTCCACCCAGAGAGATAAGTCCTGAACAAATGGTCCTTTGTTGATATTCCAAAAAGGATTACATCAACACATCAAGCGAACAAAATCGATTAAATAATTTCTTGCGGTACTAAATCGCCGGCCTAAAAATGCTTAAGTAATTCCTTAATTCAGTTGTTTCCGGTGCAAGTAATATAATTTGTAATACCCATCCTTTCAGTTTGTATGCATGAAACACCCTAAGCATCCCGTACTGACGCAATCGTTTCAGTGCTCAGTCACGAACGATTCAAACTGTAATTGACAACACGCCGCAATGACGCATTGCCTACAGTTGGCTTGCGTACGTGACAGCGCATATGGCCCATCAATGCCTACACGCACACGTAGTTACGTTGTGGAACTAGGACGTTTGTAATGACTATTCGATGTGTTTTCACAAGGACGTGCGAGTTCAGTAGTACGACTTCTTCACACAGGATACACAACCTACTCCAACCGCATCGTTGGTGTAGTAAGTTCAAAATATTCACCTCAAAAACGTTATAATGCCGTCTTAAACGTAGCTTCAAAACAGCTATAATGTTTCGAACTTAAGTTGAAAACACTCTCAAGAGTATCTAGAGGGGTTAGTGGTTTGAACACACCGATCTGTTTCAGTTTCTCGCTTTCCATGCGAATTTTGGAAAATTAGAGACCCCAACAAAATGCTTATATATATATATGTATATATATATATATATATAAGCAGTATATATATCACGATTAAACACTGTTAATAATGTTTTACTATTACAAGCTTAGTTGAATGTGAAATAGTTTTTTCAATGACGTTACGCCAAATAGTTTCAGTGTTTAAATGCGAACTGCGTACATTTGTATTTAAATATTATTCACACCGGTTATGAATTTTCATGGCGACTGCGTGTTATTTTCCCAACATAGTAGGGTATTGTCGATTCTTGGAAGGGAAGTAATTTGTACTGTGTCAACATTTATAAAATGTTGTTACGCGCATTAATATCCACGCCTAAACTGTTCCGAATGCACGCGAAACGTATTGTACAGAAGAAACTTGCGAGAACACATCACCTTATGCTATTTATGCTATGTTCGTAACTGTAGAATTAATGTTTGCAGCCACATATTAGTCAACGTGTTCTCAAGCGCAGAAGAGGAAATGGTCATGAAGTATCCAGTTTATTGGTCCCTTTGTCTAAGCAGTGTGCCCAATGAATATCGCACTGTGTGTTGTGAGACGCATGCGCGTGATTGCACAACTTAACTATTATAAGTGCAAAACTCGTTTAATTCCAAATCAATTTCATGTTTTGAACATCATACCAGCCAACGACTGCTGCTGCGAAATGAAAACTAGAGTTCGACCATTGAAATGCTTTCTCCCCGTGGTGTCTGTGGTATGCAATACACGGCAATATCATCGTCTACCAAATAACACACTACATGTATACGGGTACCGTAAATCATTTTAAGCACAGACACGCTGTATTTTGTAGTCACTGAACCGAAGAATTAGTTGATGCCTCTGATCCTTCCAACCCAGGAGTTCGCAATATCAGTTCACTGTCTAACTAGAAAAGAAATTGCTTCTCGACTAGAGTTCTAGCCTGTGGGCTTTATGGTCTAAGGCGCAAGCCCGACACCACAAGACCGCATACAAACGTTAACGAACGTGTGTGTGTGTGTGTTTGTGTACCATACAGAAGCCCGTGTGAATGTAGCCGCGTTGGCGTTGCATCACGAAACACACACGACGTAGGCGTGTCGTTGGTCGCCAATCGTGATGATATATTGTTAGCGGTGAATGACTTTATACAGATAGCATCGTATCGAGTCGGATCGCCTGACAATCGCCGGTCAACGTCTGCCGTGGTGGGTCCGCTATGGCGCAGTAATGGCAGGCGTATGCCCAAATTAGAGCGCCATTAACGGGGGCTACCCGTCGGTGTGCGCCACTCAGCTGCATCCCGCCTGCTGTTTCACTTACGCAGGGCTACATACAGGACATCTACTTTGTACTGCCTCGGGACACCGGAGACCCTGACAGCTATATTCCGAACAGGAGGGTCACGGTCTTTTACTTCACGCGGACACCTAAACTGACATACGTATTGTTGTCGGGTCACTTCGCTGTAGGAGACGTAAACATAAGAAAATGGTTGTCCCTGATCGCTTTGCTGTAGGAGACGTGAACACACCAACATAATTGTCCCTGATATCTTCGTTGCAAGAGACGTGAACGCATCAACATAGCTGTTTGGTCACTTCGTTATAAGAGAGGCGAAAACATCAACGTAGTTGTCTGATCGAGTTGCTGTAAGAAACGTGACCACATCACCATAGTTGTCTGATCACTTCGTTGTGAGAGACGTGAACACACGACATAGTTGTCTGATCACTTCGTTGTAAGAGACGTGAACACACAACATAGTTGTCTGATCACTTCGAAGTGAGAGACGTGAACACACAACATAGTTGTCTGATCACTTCGTCGTAAGAGACGTGAACACACAACATAGTTGTCTGATCACTTCGATGTGAGAGACGTGAACACACAACATAGTTGTCTGATCACTTCGTTGTAAGAGACGTGAACACACAACATAGTTGTCTGATCACTTCGATGTGAGAGACGTGAACACACAACATAGTTGTCTGATCATTTCGTTGTGAGAGACGTGAACACACAACATAGTTGTCTGATCGCTTCGTTGTGGTGGGCGTGAACACACTAACATAGTTGTGTGGTCACTTCGCTGTAGGAGCGAACACATCAACATGTGTGTCTGATAACTTCGCTATAGGAGACGTGAACACAACAATTGAGTTGTCTGACAACTTGAACACACAACGTGTTTGTCCTATCACTTCGCTGAACAGGTCAACATTCTTCTCCGATTATGTTTTTCTGACCTGGCTACAAGAATGTTTGCCAATACAATACTTGTCATGTTTGCCAACAATAAATATACTGTTTTAATAAACGCATTCTTGAACAATAAACATACATGTGTTATAATTCCGCTGTATGACACTTGAACACATCAACATATACTGTATGTTTTATTCCTTCGCTCTCAAAGACGTGAACACATCAACGTACTTATACCGATTAGTTGGCGTTGGGATGTCTAGTCCGATGCACCGTTTATTATCTCGACTATTGATGTCTGCGAACAATAAATATACGGTTTTGAGAAACGTATTCTCCTCTGTATCACTGCGTGAATGTGAATCATTCGTCTCAAGTCTTTGTCATATCAGTGTACGTCTTTCACTTACACCCAGCTGTAAGGTTATGGAACATTCTTGACATCTGACCCAGAGTCACAACCGAAGCCGCCACTATCTCAGGTCGTTCAACCGCAGATATACTGTTGAATCGAACTTAACGCGTACGATACGATGCTTTCAAACCATCGACATATTCCCACGATGACGGGTTGTGAGTAGACAGGACGGTGTGTTACTGGTTTCTACTTGCAGATGTCGCCAATGACACGTCCAAAATACGTATAATCTCCCTTGGCAAAAAGTATATAAAATGATATAGAAATGTTTAAAAGATCTATAGAATTATATAAAAAGTATGTACAATTTGATAAACAAATTACGTGGCATTAAAAAGTCTATGGAATACCATAGAATAGTCTATAGAATGTCAAGAACAATGTATGGCAACATTATTTTTATTTTTTAAATTCTGCATTTATATAATTATATAACAAAACCTGGGATATTCTATAGAATTGTAGCTAAGGGCTGGGAGTATGACACGTAACTTATTTCTATTGCATTTGTTCAAACGCAGTCTTTAAAGCAGGAGTGTCTTGTTTCAATTACCAGTAATAAAATACAGGCCCAGGCTTGCGCATCTAATCATTGTCACGAAACATGCGTCATGACGCGCTCTCTGCCACCTCTAATGCGACTAACTATAATAGGAGGTCCGCAAACACATAGAAGCGACGTTGTTAGTGAGCACAGGCGCTGTTTTGCAGTCCATAGCACGTCGCTATCGGTCGATCTCTCAGTTGAGACTGTGTCGACTGATTGTCACTGCAGTGACTTGCCGTCATCGTCCGCTGCCGAGAACAATGAAGGCGAATATAACAAATAAGACGAGCTTGTCGAAGTCGGTTCAGCGAGGGTGAATGCGTTATCTCAACGCGTCGTGCTATTTTGCCCCGGCTCCACGGTCGGGAGTTCTCTCTCACCCCGGGTTTCTCTCGATGGTGAGCCGCGAACAAGTCAGCCATTGTGCTTGGTGTGATTATAATCGCTATGCCAGGCAATTATAAACTGTTTTATATAGAAGTTCGATGACTAAACCGAATTATTCCTGAGAATATTTCTCGCGCTTTTTATATATTTCTCAAAGGTCATGTTGTACACATAGTAATCCCAATGCCAATGAAGAAGCTGGTGCGATGCGACAACTGATTAGACTGGCAACGCGTATCCAGGACATAGACCACAACTGTTTTTCCCATTGGTGGCCATGTTAACGTGTTGTCCAATTGTAAGAAAACTGTACCTCGCTACAGCCTCTGCCATCATGCCCCATTGCTAAGCTGATCAAACTGCGTCAACGTTACATACCACCGGCTCTTTTAAAACGCCTACATGCATGGTGCCCATCAATATTAACCAAAATAGCCATGCCATTTTGCAACCTTGTGTATGAGGTGAAAAAAGTTGGCAAACAAATTACCCTGCTATTACACTATTCCAAACATGGCGGATCTCACTGCCAGTATCTACTTTCACTAAACCTGCCTAATCAATTACACTCAGTTTACAAAACAGTTTTTTTTTCTCAAATGGTCAGAAGGTTAAATGACCTCCGACCCCTACGGTGGGGGTGTTACAATGTAATGCTGTAGGGAGAATCAAGAATGACGCGACATACTTGACAACTTTCCTGGCAGCGACATGAACTCACCAACGCCACTGACAATAACAGCAAACACAACAAAGACTACTACTGTCGTCAGTTCGACAACATCGTCAGTCACTGTAGTCACGCCAGTCGCTCTTGCACCCTGTGCCGGAGAACCTGCATCATTTACGTTCACATCGGTGAGATACATTATTTGAACACCAGAGTGTTTCATGCTCGCGGCGCGTCAGATTTTACCATCAGTCACCGGTGACGTGACGAATAATTATTGCTCCTCTAGAAACCCATATTCAATAGTTCACAATTTCCTCTCGCAGCAAGACCCGCGTGCTTTCATAGACGGTGGGCGACAGCTGAGCACACGCTAGGGAATCCCCTCGACAACAATACTAACAGTCGGAATAATTCTGCCCCTAAAGACACGTATTCACGCGTGGACAATGCATGCTGATTGCGGTAGAGTTTAGCGCAGAATGGAGGATGTGAACGCGACATCACTTCACCGAGCGCACTGTCAACTATGCTGATACGTGAGTTCATTAAGTCGCTTATGACGCCGGGTCGGTTTACGGAGTGAACTGATAGTGCGGGCCGGTGCGTGGATGTGATGTTGCTACGGGTGCTACTGCAGGTCTAGCGAGAATGAGGTGGAAATTAATTTACGACAACGCGTAGTAAAAGTGTCGGTATCATACCCGTTAGCACATTGAATCTGGAGTCAAAACCCGCACCTGTCTAGCCATGCAGCGTTGTGTCATCCACCGGAACCAGCTGTCACCGAGAAGGAAACGACCACCCGGGCACATGACTTCGAGAACGCTAATGATGAGCTAATGAGGCAATATGAACAGGGACAGAAACGTTTTATGGGATGTCTTCTCATGAGTATGGACCTGAAACACGCTGCGCTCCGAGAGGAAGCAAGTAGCAGAAGATAAACGTGTGCGTGCGTGCGTGCGTGCGTGCGTATGTGTGTGCATACGTGTGTGTGGGTGCGTGTGTGTGCGTGTCCAATTATTAAAGTCAGCGACACACTTTGAACCTTGTGGGCAAATGCTCACAAATCAATGTCGCTCCACACATATTGTCGATGCGGCTAAAATCGCATTGTTCTGTCGAGAAAGGCAACAGTTTATTTGTTATTCGTGCAAAGATTAACATCTCAGAATCGTCTGTGAAACTGGTGAAAGTTCGCACAGGAACTACGTGCTTTGTGTTCCTATCTGTCAGCGATGTGGAACACGATAACCGGCCGTGTACGAAAATCTGATAGTTGATAACAACCGGGGGCCAACGCGCCATAAAACCACACTATAACAATGCTAGGGCTAACCTCATTTCGAAGTTCGTGCTACCGTCTCGCCGTGTCTTTGTCACTAATGGCTGTGGTGACGTGTGGAATCAATTACAGTTCGTTAAAACGAACTTGTCACACAAAAAACTCGAGCAAAATTCGAGAAGCAAACAATGCACATCGATGACATAGGCTGCTGTGATTTTAAAAGTTCGTGAGCAGCAGCGAATGACAGTATGTTGTACATTATGGTGAAGGACTGTTTGTAAAACCGTTTCAACTCTTCAATGCGTTTTGCTAAGATCACCACAAGGCAGTAAAACAAAATCGTCGTAAGCATAAATTACACTGATGAAATCTTCAAGAAATTACTTTATGTATGGCAGAACTCACGACCGCTTGTAATCATGAAATGTGAGCAAAGCCTACTTCATTATCCTAACGGAACAAATATTTGCATTGTACACCAAGAACGATTTTCATACATGTTCTTTGTAGATTGGGTACGCCAGCGATACATCGTGAAAATATAATATTGCAAAACAATGATTGTCCAGTTCAAATGTGTATTTAGGGGGCATCGGGCCATGGTCCTTTGGCCGTTTGTTCTTACGTTTCCTACCTGACCTGTTGCGCAACTACATTTTGTCATGGAAAGTTAATGGGATGTTAAGCTCGCCAGTCGTCCAGCGAATAGTAACTGACGAATGCTTCAAACCAACTACACCTAGAATGACTACTAATCATGCCGGGTCAAATGTTTGTTTCCCAGAGTAACCATCTTCCTTTGATGCCACTTTTATTGGCTCCCATCAGAATGCACGTTGATAACCAAACTACATTTCTATTGAAACCAGAACTGCTTAAATCTGCCTGGTCTTATGTGCTTGCCGGCGTCTAACTCCTTGGTTGATCAGCAGACAACTGAGAACATTTCGTATTACAAGTGTCGAAATAATGTTGAATGTATGATAATCATCGCATTTCATTCACACAGCGCGAGCTAATCCGTCTCTCGAGAACCGTCACTTGGCGTCGGCTTCCGGTCCAGCTTTATCTGTACTTGGGAATACTTGGCACATTCTCAAAGAACCATAAAGCCTGCATAATGCAACCGAATATCTTTACGCAATATATCTTTGTTATCACTCACCTCGTTTGTCGTTAGTTCCAGACCGGCGTTGTCATAGTAACCCTGTGTTACCTTGACGATGATTGGAAATTTCCTCGAATATGTACGCACCAGTTGCTTGACACTGCAAACACACAATGGTCTTCACAATATCACCCGAATCAAGATAGGTAACATTTATGTTTAATGTTCAACAGAAATGTGGACATTGTAATAAACTGTGGAACAAAACCGTAAGAACGGATCACAATCAATTAGTACTTGTCCTCGACATGTACACTGCAGGAAGTCGCACCTGTAAATTTGGACAGCTGCAGCAAAAATAGGCATAAACAATAAAAGCTATTGAAAAATGTAAAATTAAATTAAATATTTGTCGTCTCGACTTGTCGATCCCACTGGACGTTTAAAGTCTTATATACACATGCCAGTATTGATATTCAGATGGTACTACTCGAAAACGCCCATATAACCAATATGTCATATATCTGTTAATATTGAATATATCATAACCAGATTTGGAGCACTGATTATAAAAATGAATGGTATATGATATGTGAAATATGGGCACGTTTGGTTGTATATTACCATGGCAATGAACATTTCAAGTGAGATGGAAATGTCAAGAATCATTAGCTAGAATACTCCTTTGTGCAATAAGGTGGTTTTGGGCAAGGATATCTGACTTCAGTGACTGTTGTTCAGGTTTGAGCATTTTTCAAGACGTCTTGAAAAAGCTAAAACCTAAAGTCCCATCTCACAACAGTCATTGCAGTGAAACGTCCTTGCCCAAAACCACCTTATTGCACAAAGGATTATTCTAGCAAATGATTCTTGACAACTGCATGATCACACATACAGTTGTTAGCTCAGAATAATTTTCAAGGATGCATGCCCCTCTATCACACTAGAAATGTTGATTGTCATGGCACTGCACAAGCAAATGAGCCCACATTCCACATATCATGTACTATTCATTTAACTAATTAGTACTCCAAATTTGGCAAAGATATGTTCAGTACTAACAGAGATATGACCAATGGCTGTTTTCGAGTAGTGGCTACCCTTAACAGGTATGATATCAGAATGTTACAAACAAGTAACCGACCCCTTAATAATAGGATAATACAATTTCGACCTAGCCAGATGATTTTCTTTATGTACGAACGTCGAACTAACGGGGTTAAAGCCGTGGAAAAATAAGCATGTCCCACTTTGACGGCAAAACACGCGACCGTTGTAACGCACACCTACACTTGTAAGTACCGTTTACATAGCTGTAAACATGTAATCTCCCTATGCGTGGGAATTAGGTTCAATTGGCATTGAATGCGACGGTGACGGGCACGTATGTAGCAACAATGGTACCCGGACGTTTCGAGCCGTGTTAATAGTGACTCAGTCAACTTCTCATGGTTTCTGGGTCTCATCCTAAGCAGCGAAGGACAAAAACAACGACGTGATCAGCGAACACTGGGTACTATAAGAGAATACTTCGGTTATGACACTCAATTACTCGGCGCTCGTCTTCCGTAACCAAGAGGATGTAGGTCCCAGCCATCAGGCGATAGTCCGCACAGTCGTCTAATGAGTTGTCGGTAAAACTTACCGACTGGCTACGCACCTAACGTGTATAATATTTTATGGATATGGGAACTTGGAAATGTGTCTCTTTGACGGACCATAAAAGCCGTATGCCTCTTCAAACCTGGTGTCTCCTAAGCAGACATGGCAGGATAAATGCGTGACCTGACGTGGACTCACAAACTGTGATCTTTGTGTCTAAAACACTAACATTAAATTTGATCCTGTGTTAACCAGGACACACACACACACACACACACACTAGGGAAAACGGGGCCATGTATTACAACGTATGGATATCTAAATATGTTCAAATATTATAATAAATATATATCAACTTTGCCGACAGTGTATTGCCGAGTCCAGCGTGTGTAGCGACTGCTAAGTTACCTGTAGTTTCGATCAGACCAGTCGACACAGTCCATACACAGACTGCTGTGGTCCGCGGGCGTCACTTGTCGCCGTTGACGTGGCTTCGACTTGGCCGGTGGCACTCTCTTGTCTCCAGCCTGCACGCGGATCCGTCCCTGTCTCTTACTATTCCGAGTCTCGTCCGTCATAGCGTTTTCATAGTAGAACGCCCGGTCCTGGAACATGGTTGCTGCGCCGTAGACACACCGACGAGGGTCACACTGGTAACAGCTCTCCTATGCCGGCGTCGCGTCGTTCGACAGCGCGTTATAACTCATAACCCGCGGGCGCCGCCAGCGAGAATGCTCTTGTCAAATCGCCAAGTCCGCCAGTAACGTCAAGCAGCGATACGCGTTCTGGTCCCACGTTTATACTCTCAATATTAATGTCGCTTCGTTCTGCGACTCGAAAAGCATACAATAAGCGACACTTGCTACATCGAGTTTACAGGTGACAGTTGGCGTTGTTGACATCAACACAAAGACGTGGTTCTCCAACGGCCCTGCTCGCGCGTCGTCGGCTTCAATCCGTCACACACTATGACAAATTGACGCCGTTCGCGTTTCGCGTCTACTTTTTAGTGTGTCTCTATTGCGATGGCACGCCCATGTTAACAGCCAACGAACGGGAAACTATTTCACCTCTTGGCCTCTCGCCCACTGTTTACCGACCGGCCATTGTCGACCGCTGTGACGTCAACACGTGTGTCCATTCCTGGCCACTTGTGTCCACCGGGGTTGTATAGGCGGCGTATCGAATTCAGCGGATATTGGTCTTGTTGACAAACCTACTAATGTGGCCAGTTGGCAGTCCGACAACGTTGTTATAACAGCCAGTGAGCTATTCCACCACCACAACCGACACGCCAGCCGGCCAACGCACAAGTGTCGCGATCGTGGCACAGTTCCTGTGTGCAGCCGTACGCGTAGGCCGCCTCGTCACGCGCCGCTGACTCCGTTCTTTCATACGGTAATCACAACGCAGACGGAGTATGTTGTGAGAGAAATAAGTCGCTACAAGGCAACCAGTGGCACAGCTGGTGGCGTCACAGTTCACTGGGCTGATATCACTCTCGTCAATAACCACGATGGTGACATGACGTCATGGTGATGACAAAGGCGATGATGTCATTCAGGAATTATTTTGTCAAAACGGAGTTAATGCAACTGTATGGCTTTATACATGTTCCGATTTGGAGAATCTAGTAATAAGACTACGCTTTACCGTTAATTGATAAACAATTTATTGTCACTTTTAGTGTACTGTATCTGTCATTGTTTTCTTTACTGGACGTTTTGGATAAGAAACAGTACGAATAAGATTAGTATGATCAAGTGGTCATCTCAGCCTATTATTCCAACACCCATCCTTATTTGTAAGGGTTTATGTCATATAAGTGTTTTGCATCATGTTGTATGTGGGAGAGACCTGGACAGCCTATCGCAAACAGGGACGGAAAGTAAACTACTTTCATCTATGCTACTCAGCATGAATAGGCTTGACCAAGTCACCAACATTGTTTTTTCTGCAACTCCGCAGGTCAACACCACTCGGCAACATTTTTACACGTAGACGTCTATGCTGGCGTGACCGCGCGCAGCGGATGCCCTGTGTTCGCCACGCAAATACCATCCTCTACACGTTCCACCAATCGTGGCCCGCGGGCCAAATTTGGCCCGCGAACAGTGTCCAATTGGCCCGAGAGACCCGCACTAAGATTGGAAACTGTCAAGAACAACGGAAAATGGTTATGTAGGATAGTGTTCGTTGGCTGAGCCGAGGAGGGGTTCTGTCGAAATATATTATACTTGTGTGTTTTCTCCATGGAATTGGCAGGCTGGTCCTCAGTTGGGATAATACCGAGATGCGAGTTCACATTTGCGTTCTGAAGAAGTTGAATGTGCTGCATCAGGGAAGATAAAACTTTATAGCAACGTGTAGGAAACACTGGGAATTTTAACATAAATATTTAGGCGTGGGTGGTGGGTCCACGTGCGGAAACCTGGTGGGCCGTTGGCCACGTTTGCTACTTGACTAATATTCATATTTTATATTTAGATTGTCATTTATTAATACTGTTTGACCTGATGAGTATTATGTTTACCAACGACTCATCTATTGATTGTGTTATTATTACCGTCACATGATTAATAAATTACCTTTACCAACAACTACTTGTTGTAATTTATCGTAGCAAACGAGCTCAGGATTCTGCCAATTGTTGGCCTCAGCAAGATATAAATAGTCTATTAATACCCATTCCAAAACAACAACTTTCTACATTTCAAGTTCACCAGATAATTTTGCGGCGTTAACGATGTGCGTACCGAATACGCCAACCAGGTGTTTGCCTTTGTGCTGCACTGCCTATAGAAGTAAGACCACATTTAAATTTTACATAGGCGGCCATTATAACGTTTCCTTCATTTCCTGCTAAATTTGACAAACAATTTTCTTGAAAATTTCACAGCATATTTAACCTCCATTGACACAAGTGCTATGGAAAACTCGTAAAATTCTCATACCTCAGTTTTCAGAAAAATCCACCCAAACCTGACACCCCTCAATTTCGCCCCAATCTGGTGACGAATTTTGAAATATTGGTGCGTTCTGCAAAATAGCCACTGTGCGAATACGCGAGCGACTAGCGTATGTTTATTGCTACCTCGTGAAAGATCTAATGTAGTAGTACATTTAGTATTCACTGGACTGACATGTGCCATGCCAAAGTGCTCGAACAAAATTCACACATGCCACCAAAACGGTATTTTCAAGGGCACTCTTTCGGTCGGTAATGGCGGACGAATCCTTAATGTGGTCTTACCCCAAATAGATCTCCTGAATCTTGCAAATCTTCACGAAAGTTAGATTTATATCAAGCTATACATATAACTAGATTAACCACAAAGGGAAATTTACACTGCCTCAGTAACAATTAAAATATGCGTCATCAAACTGTGCACACCTCCAAGCTAAACAGCGTCTTGAGTTGGTTTAAACATGCTTATTCGGTACTTTATATTACATACGACGTTTGCCTGGTATGAATGGTACTGAGCACAGCATACAGGCCAACACAGTATCTTACCGATATGGGAATAAAATATATAGAATATTAACGAAATATATTTTTTTGTAATTTTTCATAAAATGTTGTATTCTTTTGCAAAAAATACACAAAATCATTATTTTAAGCAGCATTTTATTGGACATGCACGTTGCAAATCTTCACGAATTTTTGTATTACGTAATGCCCACAAACTATGCTAAATAATCTGATGCAAACATGAACTATATGTCACTCGTGTACGACACCAGTAGATGTCAAAAGCACAAGCCAGGCATTTCAACAATATTCACAATATTGAACGGCACAGAGGCGTCTTTTGATGGTAACTACAATTATATTGTAGATAACGAGCTAAAATGATGGGTGTAAATTGAGGTATATACATAGTACATTATGAAACCAAAACTGGGATGCCCAGTGGAACGTGTATCTTGCGTCGCACAAATTGTTGTCCTAACCCCCCTTAAAATAGCCATACTTTTACACAGGCGCAGATCTCTGCTTGATACAGAGTGTCCAAACATCGCCACACGTCAATTACTTGGCCACTATATATTTCGCTGATGTGCATACATTATTGGAAACAAGAGATACTACTGGCAAAATAGTTAATTTCAGAAAGAAACAAACGTTTGACAAGGACATCCAAGACACGTGATAAAGGTTGTTGACAGTTGTGGCACCCAGTATCTCTCCAAGTATATCAACGAGTCCATTGTCCTAATCATATTTTATTCAAACATCGCCAAATTCTTACAAGGGTACTAACAAACATTTCTGATGTTAAATATACGGATATAACGCACAAAATACCAGTAGAAAAAAACAGCTTCTTGTCAGAGTAGTTGACGTCAGCCTACAGTTAGTTTAAGCTGCCTTGCCTTGCGCAAACTTCGGTATGATTCGGTTATATTACAGCTGAAAAGCACATGATCGTTGAAAATGATAGCATGCCAGTCCATGTACACAATTTCAACATATGACCCTTCTCTTAGGTGACCAGTTTTAATTTTTATGGCTAAAAATGAACTAATTCGGATCATTGCGGTCGCTGCACATGTGGAGAGTTGTACACTGTTATGATATTCTCTGTTACATTCGTGGTATATTTATGTAGATTCTCAATTGTTCTTCTTGTCTCAGTTAGTGTATGGATGTTGCTATAAAAATAGGTGCTAGATGCCTGATTAGTAGAAGTGTGTGGACAACTTGCTTCCTATGGTGGCCAACATTTCACTAAAATTAGGGCCGCGTTAGGGGGGGGGTGGAATCAAAATGTTGCCTGCTTGCCCATTATTGCTTATTGTGCGATCCAAGTATGATATATATCAGTGCCATATAATTAGGAAGGACAAGTTGGAACAGCAGAAACACCCACGTTAGTATTGGGGTTATGAAACACGCATTTATAGATGTCGCGTACAAAAATATAAATAATATAACTAAGGCGAAATTCATCCTACTGGAAATATGTCAATATCGTTGCACATGATGTAGATTTAAAAGAAACTCCACACCCTGACACATATATACTTTTTACACAAGCTTTCGTGGTACTCAATATCATAGAACATGCTTGGAATGTACTTTTTAACTTTCACGCCACCAAAATGATCACTTTATTTTCCATGCATATCACATAATAACTGGCTTATTAATTACTTTTAAAACTTCTTTTAGGTGTAATACTAACAGTATGCAATAGCTGCACGATATTCTGGTCTACACCAGCTTCCAAATACAGCCGAAAAACCATCACCCGTCGCTCAAATCACATTTTGGCAGTTTTTGTGATAACACGGGCGTATTTCTAATTTGAAGTAAGACCACATTTAAATTTTACATAGGCGGCCATTATAACGTTTCCTTCATTTCCTGCTAAATTTGACAAACAATTTTCTTGAAAATTTCACAGCATATTTAACCTCCATTGACACAAGTGCTATGGAAAACTCGTAAAATTCTCATACCTCAGTTTTCAGAAAAATCCACCCAAACCTGACACCCCTCAATTTCGCCCCAATCTGGTGACGAATTTTGAAATATTGGTGCGTTCTGCAAAATAGCCACTGTGCGAATACGCGAGCGACTAGCGTATGTTTATTGCTACCTCGTGAAAGATCTAATGTAGTAGTACATTTAGTATTCACTGGACTGACATGTGCCATGCCAAAGTGCTCGAACAAAATTCACACATGCCACCAAAACGGTATTTTCAAGGGCACTCTTTCGGTGGGTAATGGCGGACGAATCCTTAATGTGGTCTTACCCCAAATAGATCTCCTGAATCTTGCAAATCTTCACGAAAGTTAGATTTATATCAAGCTATACATATAACTAGATTAACCACAAAGGGAAATTTACACTGTCTCAGTAACAATTAAAATATGCGTCATCAAACTGTGCACACCTCCAAGCTAAACAGCGCCTTGAGTTGGTTTAAACATGCTTATTCGGTACTTTATATTACATACGACGTTTGCCTGGTATGAATGGTACTGAGCACAGCATACAGGCCAACACAGTATCTTACCGATATGGGAATAAAATATATAGAATATTAACGAAATATATTTTTTGGTAATTTTTCATAAAATGTTGTATTCTTTTGCAAAAAATACACAAAATCATTATTTTAAGCAGCATTTTATTGGACATGCACGTTGCAAATCTTCACGAATTTTTGTATTACGTAATGCCCACAAACTATGCTAAATAATCTGATGCAAACATGAACTATATGTCACTCGTGTACGACACCAGTAGGTGTCAAAAGCACAAGCCAGGCATTTCAACAATATTCACAATATTGAACGGCACAGAGGCGTCTTTTGATGGTAACTACAATTATATTGTAGATAACGGGCTAAATTGCTGGGTGTAAATTGAGGTATATACATAGTACATTATGAAACCAAAACTGGGTTGCCCAGTGGAAAGTATATCTTGCGTCACACAAATTGTCATCCTAACCCCCCTTAAAATACCCATACTTTTACACAGGCGCAGATCTCTGCTTGATACAGAGTGTCCAAACATCGCCACACGTCAATAACTTGGCCACTATATATTTCGCTGATGTACACACATTATTGGAAACAAGAGATACTACTGGCAAAATAGTTAATTTCAGAAAGAAACAAACGTTTGATAAGGACATTCAAGACACGTGATAAAGGTTGCTGACAGTTGTGGCACCCAGTGTCTCTCCAAGCACATCAACGAGTCCATTGTCCTAATCATGTTTTATTCAAACATCGCCAAATTCTTACAAGGGTACTAACAAACATTTCTGATGTTAAATATACGGATATAACGCACAAAATACCAGTAGAAAAAAACAGCTTCTTGTCAGAGTAGTTGACGTCAGCCTACAGTTAGTTTAAGCTGCCTTGCCTTGCGCAAACTTCGGTATGATTCGGTTATATTACGGCTGAAAAGCACATGATCGTTGAAAATGATAGCATGCCAGTCCATGTACACAATTTCAACATATGACCCTTCTCTTAGGTGACCAGTTTTAATTTTTATGGCTAAAAATGAACTAATTCGGATCATTGCGGTCGCTGCACATGTGGAGAGTCACACACTGTTATGATATTCTCTGTTACATTCGTGGTATATTTATGTAGATTCTCAATTGTTCTTCTTGTCTCAGTTAGTGTATGGATGTTGCTATAAAAAATAGGTGCTAGATGCCTGATTAGTAGAAGTGTGTGGACAACTTGCTTCCTATGGTGGCCAACATTTCACTAAAATTAGGGCCGCGTTGGGGGGGGGGGTGGAATCAAAATGTTGCCTGCTTGCCCATTATTGCCTATTGTGCGATCCAAGTATGATATATATCAGTGCCATATAATTAGGAAGGACAAGTTGGAACAGCAGAAACACCCACGTTAGTATTGGGGTTATGAAACACGCATTTATAGATGTCGCGTACAAAAATATAAATAATATAACTAAGGCGAAATTCATCCTACTGGAAATATGTCAATATCGTTGCACATGATGTAGATTTAAAAGAAACTCCACACCCTGACACATATATACTTTTTACACAAGCTTTCGTGGTACTCAATATCATAGAACATGCTTGGAATGTACTTTTTAACTTTCACGCCACCAAAATGATCACTTTATTTTCCATGCATATCACATAATAACTGGCTTATTAATTACTTTTAAAACTTCTTTTAGGTGTAATACTAACAGTATGCAATAGCTGCACGATATTCTGGTCTACACCAGCTTCCAAATACAGCCGAAAAACCATCACCCGTCGCTCAAATCACATTTTGGCAGTTTTTGTGATAACACGGGCGTATTTCTAATTTGAAGTAAGACCACATTTAAATTTTACATAGGCGGCCATTATAACGTTTCCTTCATTTCCTGCTAAATTTGACAAACAATTTTCTTGAAAATTTCACAGCATATTTAACCTCCATTGACACAAGTGCTATGGAAAACTCGTAAAATTCTCATACCTCAGTTTTCAGAAAAATCCACCCAAACCTGACACCCCTCAATTTCGCCCCAATCTGGTGACGAATTTTGAAATATTGGTGCGTTCTGCAAAATAGCCACTGTGCGAATACGCGAGCGACTAGCGTACGTTTATTGCTACCTCGTGAAAGATCTAATGTAGTAGTACATTTAGTATTCACTGGACTGACATGTGCCATGCCAAAGTGCTCGAACAAAATTCACACATGCCACCAAAACGGTATTTTCAAGGGCACTCTTTCGGTCGGTAATGGCGGACGAATCCTTAATGTGGTCTTACCCCTATAGACCGGAACCCTGCTGCAATGGTTGCTGTCTGACAGCAAAGACCTACATTTCGGCATAAGGATGCGATTCAAAGATCAAAATTGCTATGGCATTGACCCTTTGCACTGGTAAAATGTTGCCCAAGACAGATCTACATGGCGAGCTAGTCTTGTTATCGGTTCTGCTGTTGACATTAATGCCTACCGGACAAACCAGGAGACCAAGCGTGCGAGGCGTCATGGTGGCAATTTATCGGTATGAAGTTGAGAAGCTAAGACAAACATTGTCTAATGGGACAGAAACTGGCCACTACTATCCCATCCTTATGTTTCTAGTCTAGACCCCGTGTAAGGATTTCGTCCACATTTACCAGAACTGAAGACCACGAGTCTAGCTAACGTATGATCGCACGCATATTCTTCTGTTAACGACGCTCACAGACATATCACCTTTACTCATGGTTGGGTCGATGTTTTTGTATTAGTTATGCTGGGTGCATAATTTGCACATTTCTAAAAGTGCCAGAAGAAGCCACCTGATCGCGCTAGCCTTGCACACGCACTCGCGCACACACACACACACACGCACGCACACACACACATACACACACACAGTTCCTCTTCTGTTCGCCAGAAAGCAGCACGACGAGCACACTGTCACACACCCGACGGAGCTAGTAAAGCCACGTACCGGTTCATTATAGGTGTTGTCGTTGTTTTCTGGATTCAGGTGGCATCATTAATCCACCGCGTACTTCTACTGTTTGTCAGTCACCTACCTTGGCGTCGTCTTAGTCAACGCACGGTTGTTCATGTTCGTCGTCATGGTCTGTTATTGTATGCCGGCTTGATTCTACTGGCTTACACCAACCCGCCGAGCAACACACCAGAGGCAAAAATGATCACCATTACACAATGTTGACATTTAACTCGTCCTCGCTGACCATTTAATTTCTGCTGTCTCCAATTACGGCATACGAACGTAACTGTGTAGTGGCGCCCTCTGGATAGTGGGTCACCATCCTCTCTATTTCCACGTTTCTCCAACAAATAGAAAGGCATATCGCAAATGTATAAGTAAATAACCGAAAATAGCTCCCTTTGTGTGTTTCAATACATTGCCAACTGAAACGAATGGACTTAAAAAACGGCGAATTAATTTCAGGGAGGAGATACTTCCAGACTTTCCCCAAAGTTAGCGTACTAATGTGTAGATGTTCCGGAAGCACGACGTGGGAAGGACCACTGCCGTCTTGTCTGAGCTATGGTGAAAGACAATCTCACTGTAGCCATCAAAAAAGAAGCATATATTTCCACTACGAGTGTCGCGAACTTGTTTCTTCAACATTTCAAGTTATCTAGTAGCCTGCAAATGCCGACTAGCGGAAAATCCTAAAGAATTTTGTATTTTCTCCCACGTCTTTCGAGACCCAGTGCTGATGCTAAGTAAACACACAAGAAGAAAACCCCAAAGTACACGTTTGAAGATTTGTCGGTCATATATTGCCAAGTGGAAGATAAATACGTTGAACTAACTGAAAACAAAAGAAATGTTAGAATTTGACAACATTTTTATTTTTCAGTTTGATTTGTCCAGCAAAAAACTGTAACACTTGTAACAAAATAAGAAACGTGTCAATCAATTACACGCACACACACGCACGCACGCGCGTGCGTGCGTGCGTATGTGTGTATGTACAGTGTATGTATATGTATATGTGTGTGTGTGTGTGTGTGTGTGTGTGTGTGTGTGTGTGTGTGTGTGTGTGTGTGTGTGTGTGTGTGTGTGTGTGTGTGTGTGTGTGTGTGTGTGTGTGTGTGTGTGTGTTTAGTGCACCTGTTGCACACGTTTGTCAAAGTACGCAGACCAGGTAGGTAACTGTTCCAAGTCGAGGGTTCTAAGTGGCCACATAATCAAGTTATTAGCAGCTAGCTGATGCCATCAAGTTTTGCAATGTTTTATGCAAATTCTTTAAATATATTAATTCAATGTGATAATGTAATTACAAACGGGGTTGAAACGGCGCAGCATCGAATGCATGGCATACCAGTTCGGTGGTAATCGGTAATTTAACCCACGTGGTAAACACCGTAAATGATGACAACATTGGCAATATATAGTTTCAGCAAAACTATTAACGTGGCGCCGAACGAACGAAAGCTCAGCAGTAAATATGGTAATAATAATAATACACTGTAATATTGTGGGGTCTTATGTAGCACAGGTATCGCAGGCACTCGTTGAGTTTATTCACATTAGAGCGCAGTGGTGCAGTGACTGGAGCATCGGACTCTTAATCGAGAGAAACCATGTTCAAATGTTGTGCTGCCGTTTCGAATCTTGGGCAAGTTCGTTCACTCTACGTTGTCAAAGGTCACTCGTCTGTATGAATGGCCACCTATACATATTCGTGTATAAATAGTCTTCGCGCATTACTAATTATTACAGAGTGTCTGAATGCTTCCCAGAGAAAGGAGCCAGGCAGTAAAGTGTACAGCGCTTTGAGTAGTCCTACGGACTGGATACTGCGCTATATAAGAACGCACCTTTATGTTTATTCCATTTCTTCTTAAAGGGAATAAAAACATATATGGCTTGAATTCATATTATATTACATCATGCTATCTATTTCCATGTCCACCAAGCCAAAAAAATTCAATGAATTAGAAATTACACATTTTATGCTGTGCATCCGGACATTTTCGAATATGCATATTTTTGGCGCGTTTTTCGGGATGCTGAGATGTGACGTCACATATGACCCATAGTCGCATCAGGCCGACCCTTTCCATGCATTCAGAGCATTTTACAAGGATAGCTTTCGGATCGAAACGAACGTCAAAATGAGTTATTATGCGATATTCCGATGTAATACAAACACTAGTCATCATAGAGGAACAAGCAGTTATCTTACGGTTCCACATGAATCCAATTTTATTCAAAACAATGAATGCGAATGGGCCTACAAGTCGACCAGGTTTCGCCGAGCTTGGGCTCGTTTTTTAGAATAATTATATCGGATGCAATCAACGGGAGATACTCTACACCAATAAACATACATAACAAACATATATTGTATCCGGCTACAGAAAGTAACGTGTATAAGTGTATAATCTTATAGTATCACTAGAATATTGATGTATGAAGGAGGAGTTGTACAATTTATCATAACAACTTAAATCAGTCAGCGAATTTCTGTCGGTCCTGCTAGCTCATTTGGTAAAGGCGTTGGTTCGTTGGCATTTATTTTGTAATCGGGCGACGCCGGTTCGATCCCGACACCAAACCATTGATTTTTTTAACACTTTTTTTGTTTATGTTTTCACCAAGTAATATAAACCAAATCATTGTTATACTATGATGCACTGTTTGTAAATATTGTTTTAATTTTTGTAGTAATTATTTATTCGCCACAAAAAATTAAATATGGGAATTATATAACGATGTTTCAAAATTTTATTTATCCAAACAAATATAAAGTAATGGATATAGAATGTATTAACTGTATATATATATATATATATATATATTGTATGGTAATATATTGTAATTATATATGTGAAAACAAATGATGATCTGTCTGGATAAATACAATTTAGAAATATCGTTATATATAATTACCATATTTTCATTTTTGTGCGAATAAATAATTACTACAAAAATATTTACACACAGTGCATCATAGTATAAAAATGATTTGGTTAATATTACTTGGTGACAACATAAACAAACAAAACTGTTAACAAAATCAATGGTTTGGCGTCGAGATCGAACTGGCGTCGCCCGATTACAAAATAAATGCTAAGGAACCAACGCCTTTACCAAATGAGCTAGCAGAACCCACAGAAATTCGCTGACTGATTTAAGTTGTTATGATAAATTGTACAACTCCTCCTTCATACATCGATATTCTAGTGATATTATAAGATTATACACTTATACACGTTACTTTCTATAGCTGGATACGATATATGTTTGCTATGTATGTATATTGGTGTACATTATCTCCCGTTGGTTGCATTCGATATAATTATTCTGAAAACGAGCCCAAGCTCGGCGAAACCTGGTCGACTTGTAAGCCCATTCGCATTCATTGTTTTGAATAAATTGGATTCATGTGGAACCGTAAGATAACTGCTTGTTCCTCTATGATGACTAGTGTTTGTATTACATCGGAATATTGCACAATAACTCATTCTGACGCTCGTTTCGACCCCAAAACTATCCATATAAACATGTTCTGAATGCATAGAAAGGGTCGGCCTGCTGCGAGTGTGAGTCATATATGACGTTAAGATACCACGTGATCGCCTAGCTCATTAATTTTTTATTTTCTGCGGGAATCGCTACATAGACGGTTTAAAATCGAATTGTTGCTACAAATGTATTTTTGTTTTGTTTTAATGTTCTCGAATGTTACATACAATGTTAAACTTTGTGTACACATGGAAAACGGATTTTAGCTAATGTCTTGTTTTTATTTCCTTTAACCTCCGTTGATATGCTACGACAAGATAGAAGAGACATGTTACGACAAGATAGAAGAGACATGCGGTTTTTAGGGTCTCTTGCAAAAAAATACAAGCACCGTGGTGTGAAAGAACTTGCCCAAGTTTCGACACGACCTAAGTGGACTAAAATATCGCCTGCAGAAGTCACATATTCCCTGTTCAATAAAAGATAATGATCTTAAAACACTACTTGGGGTTGGTCGCTAGGTGGCGTAAGGTGGTACTTGTTTATTTTGTCACTGCGTGATTCAAAATCATTTTTGCAATCTAACGTTTAATTTTGTCTGTGACACTAGTGTAGAATTAGTGTCAACGTAAGGCACTGTTTGCTTAAACAAACATTTTATAGATTGTCACCACCAACGCTGTTAAATCTTGTACTTAAATTATCTGGGCGATAATACAGGTCGATTTGATTTTTGCGCTAGCAGGCTTACGTACACAACATACTAAGGCAGGGGCAGTCCCTTTATAAACCATATATTAACAGGTCTTTTCAACAAGACGTTCTTTTATACCCAGAATCGCCCTGGGGTGAAGATCTCTGACTTTTCTTTGCACGGGCACTAAAGGTCTTGTCACTTTGCACAGCCTACAGGCGTGTTTTCAGGCTGTTGAGCGCGAACAATCATACGACCTGTAATATTGTCATTGATTATCGCCAACCCACTTTTTAATAACCTGAAAATTTACATTATTTTTAGTGCAATTATACAGTTTTAGAATATTTTATTATTTTCAATTATTTATTATTTTTATGAGAAATTATAATTTTATTTTTCACAATTTTGAGGAAAGTACACTGTCACCAAGACAATGTCACCAGCATTTTTATTGTGTGTTTTATTTTTATTCTGTTCTGCTGCTTCGAGAGGTCATGATTTTACGCTGTGCAAGCCACTTAGTCCCCAACGGTCGGCTGTCATTTTAACAGTTTCTCAGTACATGAGAACACAAAATTCCTTGTCACATCTTCACAGTTTGCCATGTCTTAATCTTTGCTTTAATAGAAAGTTACTGCCAATCCCCCACTCTAAGCTAACGTTTAAATTGGCAATTATTTTACTACTAGCAGGAGATGTACGTCTTAATACTACTGGACCTGCTATCAGGCGTAATATTCGAGTAGCCACCACTAACGTTCGATCTATTCGAGACAAAACAGCCTTGCTTACCGATTTATTAACTTCCAAGACAATAGACATCCTTGCAGTCACTGAGACCTGGCTCAGACCACATGACACAGCTGCATGCATTGCTGACATTTCTCCTTCCAGTTTCACCTTCCATCATCGCCCACGTTCAGTTGGGCGAGGTGGTGGTGTTGGATTTCTCATCTCAAAACAGTTCAAAGTTAATTTGCATTAAAACCCTGATTACTCCAGCTTTGAGGCC
Source organism: Paraescarpia echinospica (assembly GCA_020002185.1). Taxonomy (NCBI): domain Eukaryota; kingdom Metazoa; phylum Annelida; class Polychaeta; order Sabellida; family Siboglinidae; genus Paraescarpia; species Paraescarpia echinospica. The sequence goes on from CM034533.1 coordinate 27,852,736, forward strand.
ATATGTGCCGAAATTTCCGATTCATCTTTCTCTGCTTATTTTGTGTGCATTTATCGCCCTCCAGGACACCCTGCCCATTTCTTTGAAGAATTCCAGGATCTACTTGAAAATCTGGCAATTATTTATTCATAAATTTATATACTCTGTGATTTTAATTTTCATCTGGACACACCTTCATCAACAACAAGTACATTTAGTGACATTCTGGCATCCTATGACATGAAACAACAAGATACCTTCTCAACACACATACATGGCCACTGGCTCGATCTCTTAATCACCCGTTCATATTGTAACAATATTCAGACACTTACTACTTCAAATGGTTTATCAGACCACCACACTGTCATTGCTGATCTCAAAGTTCCTAGAATTCCTAGAGTCCAAACACAATGTGTTTTACCGACCGATCCATAAGATTGACATTGCTGCATTAATGACAGACATCTTTAAATCCGACCTCATCAGTAACCCCAAAGAACATCTGTCAGATCTGTGTCGACAGTACTGTCAAGTAATCAAAGATTTACTTAATAAACATGCACCTCTGATATCTAAATCTGTGTCCCAAAAGCCACATGCTCCATGGATGACTCCTGAAATTTTACAACCTTAAAAGTGCCGGCACTATCTTGAACGAGTATGGCGCAAATCTCGATCGCCTTTGGACAGATCACGATATTCTAAACAGTGTCACTACTGCAACAGACAAATGGCCAAAGCTAAATCAAATTATTACACAAACATGGTCTCGAGTAACTCTGATAACCCACTTCAGCTATGGAACTGCATAAATCATATTTTACACAGACGGCCGCCTCCATCTCTACCTAGTCATGTGTCAGTCAAATCTCTGTGACTCGTTTTCTAGTCATTTGAAAGATAAAATAAGTCTTATACGTTCTGCTTTTCCATGTCACAATTTAAGTACTGTAAATGTGGACTCCCCACAAGTAAATTCTCCACTTGTATTGTTTGAGCCAGCCACCATTGATAAAGTGAGGAAAATAATAATGTCCTCCCCAAATAAGTCATGCGATCTCGATCCATTACCAACCATACTACTAAAAGCATGTCTTGACTCTTTACTTGATACAATAACAAATATCATAAATTTATCACTGAGTTCGGTTAAATTCCCATATGATTTTAAACATGCACATGTAAATCCTGTTCTCAAGAAGACTTCACTGCCAAAAGATGATTTCAAAAATTATAGACCAATTTCTAATCTTAGCTTTATTTCTAAGATACTTGAGAAAGTCGTAGCAAGCCGTCTAAGGTGTCATATCAGCTCAACTTGTTTATTCAGTGTGCTCCAATCAGCATACAAACAATTTCATTCTACAGAGACTGCTCTCCTAAAAAGTACACAATGATGTTATATCAAACATTGATAAAGGCAAAGTAACTGCACTTACCTTGCTTGATCTGTCGGCCGCCTTTGATACCGTTGATCACAACACTCTTGTCAAGCGTTTATCAATGTGGTATGGCATATCTGGCACAGCTCTGACCTGGTTTTCTTCATATCTAACCAATAGACATCAATGTATAAAATATAGATAATTACTTTTCAACCTCACTCCCCACTTCATGTGGCATTCCCCAGGGTTCCGTTCTTGGGCGTTTGCTTTTCACTCTCTACATTACGCCACTCAGCTCTGTAATCCAAAGTCATAACTTGGATCATCACCTTTATGCAGATGACACACATATCTACATTTCCTTGGCCCCGCCCGATACAAGTCACTCCCTAAACCGACTCAACGATTGTCTCCAAGATGTTTTCTCATTGATGACCGATAGCAAATTAAAGTTAAATGCAGACAAAACTGAATTCTTCATCATTAGTACTCCAATGCAGCGAGTTAAACTTAATGACTTTTTTCCAACATGCATCCTGAGTCAAAATATCACACCAGCAGCATCAGTACGGAATCTAGGAGTGACCTTTGATTGCGACTTCAATTTCAGACAACATATCCCAAAAGTGCCGTTGCTGTTTTTATTATATCCATGATCTTCGCCGCATTTGCCGACGTATGTCGCTTTCTGTCGCTAAGACTATCGCAACAGCTCTTGTTAGCAGCAGATTAGATTATTGCCATTCCCTCCTTCATAATATTACAGGCATGAGATTCTTCCGCGGAAACGCGGATTCCCGCGGTTCATGAATTCGATTTGGCCGTTTCTGTGATTCGTCCAAATCCGAAAAATTGTTGTTTTAATATAGGGGGAGTTGTAACTTGGCAAACATCGACAATAAAAATGATAAATTTCGTGATCGTCGTCCTTTTTTAAAAGCAAGCCGCATTCTGAATGGCCAGAAACTGCGAATCACGGCGCAGTTTACAATCCGTGCATGAGTTTTGGCGGCAATTGCGGCAAATCAGTTGCGGGTGTGTGTTTTCGAAGTTCACAGTCGCGTTAAGTCGAACGAAGCATGAGCTACGGTCTACAGTAAGTTGTCCGCTCTTATTTCAAACATTCTTGTACGAGTCAATTACTGAATTATCGGAATTAACGTAGCAGTCGAGTGGTTTTAAGATCGTAATTTCAATAAATATTAGATCGTTTAGCCTGCCACGCGATGCGTTGTAACGGCCTATGCCATGGGTCTTGCATTACGGCGCCGGCGTACGCTCACGTCGCTGGCGTTATGGGTCATGGTATAATACAGCACCGTTAATGATATGAAAACGCGAATAGTAAGCGGAGTATAAGTTTTGGCGATACCTTTAAGGTATCCTAGACGGGTTTATATATTATTTTGGATAAATATAAGTATATGCCAAAATTTAGTAAGTTTTCTTGGATGGGCGATAATATGTCAACATGAAGTATGCCTGTTCACTGTAACGTATGGTTTAGGTTATTATTAATTAAATAACAATTTGAATTAAATTTACCTGACGTTGTTAATATGAACACTTTCAGGGGATACGGCGTGCACCAAGAAGGATGTTGTACAGAGAGGGGACGAGTTGAATTTGAAGAAGCAAGAGAAAAGCAGCCGAACAGGTTTCCCAAGACTTCAAGAGGCAAAGTGCCAAAAAGACCGAAATCTGTCCACCTCCCCAGTCCTTGCTCAGGCAGAGAAGAGAAAGAAAGCTGTGAGGATCAAGTACAGGCAAGGACAGAAGTGAAGTCACATGTCCACAATGAACACTTGTAAAGTTTAAAAGTTTATGGTTTCAACGAACACTAGTAGATGTGGACATTTGTGTGTGAATTTCAGTGTACTGTACATTATAATTATCATTTTAATAAATCTTGGTTATTTAAACCATTTTTGTGTATTTTTTCACATTGACCACTTGTGTAATGTTGTAGTTTTGACAATGTAGTATACACTGCTTCTGGTTTTGTGTGTGATATGAAAATGATGTGCTTTTACAGTTATGTGCAGGGAACTGTATGCTTACACTTTTGATTAATACAATCCCAAATGTAGTGTTTCTATGCACTATGTTTATGATTTTATATAAAATGGAAGTTAGAGGATTAGACAAAACCAATGTGAAAGTACACTAGATTGCATCACAAAAATGATGTCTTTAAACAAATTTCTAAGTTCCAATCCAGACCCCCATTTGTTCCCCAGTTTGCCGCGCCACGCGCAAATGTTCCTCGGAAGTGACTTGCCTCCTCTCACATGCCTGAATATTGCTATCAAGGATATTGCAAAACTACAACGTGTCCAAAATTGTGTAGCAAGGGTAGTCACACAATCTCCTCGATTCTCCCGCTCAGTGCCACTTCTAAAATCACTGCATTGGCTCCCCGTGCGATATCACATTATGTTTAAGATCTGCACAATCACCTACGAAGCCCTTTCACCCAAACAACCTAGTTATTTACACTCATTGCTCACACCAGCTAGACAAGCCAGACAACTTCGGTCGTCTAGTTCGAAGTTGCTATCTGTTCCTAGAGTTAAGACAAAGGCTGGAACTCGAGCTTTTTCAGTTGCCGCGCCGCTTCCCGTTAATGTTAAATCAGCAGAAAATATTGTTACATTTCGTCGTCACCTCAAAACCTATCTTTTCAATATCGCCTATCCTCCCTAGCTTCCTAGCACATCCATCCATTTGTTGACGACTTTCACCAAGTACACGAGTACGAGAATGCTTAATCCTGTGGTTTTGGTGCGCCACTGAGCTCGGATTGTCTGAGGATATTGGCGCGTTAGAAGTGATTTATTATTACACAACATTGGTTTAATTTGGCGAACTGTTACTGTTAGCGGTTGTTTCGCTCAGCGTCCTATTCAAAGCGAAGCATCGTTTAGTTCCCGATCCCGTTTGACAAGGTTGCAGACTCCGAGTAAACGCAGGCACTTTTGGAGATGACTATTTTCTACCCCTCCGCGTACCAATGCATGTAAACACCTCATGTCAATCTTATCTTGTCAAGCGTACCTTCAAACTAACCCTAATCCTAACCTAACCCTTTTTACACATCAGACCAACCATAAATAGCATTTGTACATGGAGGAGTATAACGAAGCTCCCTCCAACAGTTTTGCACTGTGACGACTGAAGTGCCACCTGGCGAATACTCTGAGGTTAACTTACAACATTCTTGTGTAGTGTCACACACCATCCTCGCAAGCCATGGCTGTTTGCCATGCAAAATTATCCCTGGCTGATCCCATACGCGAAGTGAGGAGGAAGTTAGCTGAGTCAAACTAGTAACTGACTTCGCCGCCCCAATTTGAAGACGGGTAAATGACTTCTGGGAATCCCAATATATAATGACCTGTTCGCCCATTAGCACGAACAGCTGAGCGGTATTGTGTATTCGAATAATTGCTTCTACTTCCTAAACATTGCATGTACCACGAGCCACGGTTGGTTGAAATTAGTTTTATTATGACCACCTGACCTGCCGACATCCACAGATCTAGTAAGCGATTTCATAGGCTGAGCTTAAATTCAGAGTTTCGCAAAGCGATCAGCCAGGGGGTACTGCTGGCTGGCACTGACGTAATCAGCAGCAGCGACCCCTGGCGCGCGAGGATGTCACACACAGGTGTATTGAGACCCTGCGAGAACGCCGTATAGATATATAGATTATACACACCACACAGCGCAGTAGGCATGCATGCGTGAGTCTAGGCTTCAATGATAGCCAAGTACACACGAGCATTGGTATCGTCGTACTCGTGGTCGGACTGTATGCGCGTGTACACGTGCGAGTCCCAAGTGTTTTGGTTAGATGGGTGCTCGTATTCACCGCTGTCTTCGTCGTCTTCTTGTTCCTCGTGCGTCGCTCTGCAAACGAGTTCTTCGTACGGAGACTCAGTTATATCACTCTCGCTTCCAGACGGGTCCAGTACGTAAATTTCTGCAAAAAAGTGAAATTTATAAGAATGATCATACATAGAACAATGTATACATACACAAGTTAATAGAGGTATAGAGTCTACCCTGTAGAGCTAGTGGTGAGGATCTGATAAGAAACAACGAAGAGAAAGGGAATAAATGATAAAAGACAACAGTGTATATGCCCCTTATCCCTGCACAACAGGGAACAACGACGAGAAACACTGCGAGTTTGTATGACTACATGTGTGTGTGTGCGTGCGTGCGTGCGTGCGTGGGTGAATGCGCGTGTGAGTGAGTGCGCGTGTGTGTGTGGTGCGTGTGGGTGTCCGTGTGTGTGTGTGTTTGTCTGTGTGTGGGGGGGGGGTGAGTGTTGTGTTTGTGTGTATGTCTGTGTGTGCGTGTGTGGCTGAGTGACTGTGTGTGTGAGTGAGTGTGTGTGTATGTGTGTGTCTGCGTGTGCGTGTGTGTGTGTCCTATTCTTGTTTTTGTTGTATCTTTGAAATGTTAGCCGAACCTGGGGGTCCCCGAACGAGGTCAAAGTTCAAGTGACGCACAGTACGAGAGAACATGTCATTGTAGTCTGTCCACTCGTTGCTTGTAACACCACGAATTCCCTTGGCCACTGTGAACTCAATCCCGATGAACGATGGGATAGGTAGCACTCGCGATTGGTCAATCCAGCCTAATGAACAAATTGTATCGCTCCATCGTTAAATAATGAAACTGAAGATGTAACTTCTTCTGCGGTAAGTAATATCTTCCTAAATAAATAAAGTATCGTATTTGCAATTACTAACTATAGTAGACGCAGTACACTTAGGCCGAGCTAACCCATCCAAAAGTTCATACAACAAAACTCCCTTAAACTCAGTTGTTGGTGACGTTTGACCAGTTATGATATGTCATGGATGTGATGATAAAACAGTACTTGAGTGAAATTTCTATTTTAATTGGTTGTAAAACTGGATAATTCTTTTCAGAACACCCAAAGAGGAAACGGAAGTAGAAATAGTACTGCCCTATGGGAGCTTGACGAGATAACCTCTTACCCTTGTTGATAGCGCTGGCTCGCAGGAAGACGTCATTGGTCACTTTGCGCAGAAGTAGCATTTGGCCAGTGAGAACATGGTCGCTTGCATCATCGCCGTCTGATTTTTTCCGGAGAACCACGACCTTGACCGGCAAAGTGACCGCAGCTTCCGCCAATGTCAGCGGATCTACATGTTGTAAAGCAGGTGTCAAACCACAAGTAGCCCGGCGTCCTGCTGCGTTTCCTGTTACGGATGTTGCGCATAAAGTGTACGTAAACCTATAATGTTAATGAAACCTTCCGCATGCTAGTTTCCGTATTATCAAATACGACATTTTCAGAATCCACGTTTAACTTAACATCTTGGCAACAACGATGTTCCTTTGCTTTGATTAATAGTACAGCAACTGTTGTTAATCGACGCATGTAATTGCGTTTTAGATTTTGATTTCTTGATGGATTATTTTACTGTAAAATTATGAAAAACGTCAACATGGAAAAGGGAAATTAACTGTGTTTTATTTACAGCACCGAAAGGTAATTTTGTTCGAGGCTTCCCCTCCCGCTTTCTCACCCCCGGCGCGGTGTCCGTCGGTCGGCGTGACGTTGAGGAGGAAATCTGCCGGTATGGAGAGGTTGCGGCCGAGAGAGTCGACGGCCTCCACTCGGGTCTGTCTCGCGCTGTCGTGGATCTGCAGTACCTGCACAGACAACTGACTTATCCATCACGTGACCTATTGCCTAGCAAAAAGTCCCTCAAACCAAAAAATGAATGTAGAACACATGGTAATATATGTTGAGACATCTCGTCGTATATTTTGTTGAAATTATGGCCAAAAAATAATATATATACTATAAAGCACAGTTTCTAAGGTGACAACTATATGCGGGAATGTTTGATCTATGAGATGTCATGCCATAGTGGAAACAAAATGTAAATCACGCATATAAGCCTTATCAACATTGTTGGCAATGGTAAATCTTGGAGGTCACGCGCATAATGTTGATTGTGTCTTAGGAAAACCGCGATGTAGCAGATCCACAAATTCAAGTCGTCTACATTTTTGTTATCGTTTAGACTACACACTGAAACAAAACTAAGTTTGTCGCAAATGTGTCTTCATTCAGAACATCCGCCGCGCAATCGCGACATGATAATCCTGAATTACTTATCATGTTATTAGATCGTTGTTGTTACTTATTCTGGCAGGTAGTCGTAATAATCAGTTATAGGGCCCGCGGTGCGTGTGAATGTACCTGATCACAGGCGAAAAATAGGTTTGGATATAATACATGAAAACACTGGTTCTAGTCTATTGTTCATAGGGATCTCAATGACTTGTCGAATATGTTCTCCTACAGTATCATCGACAACCGTTGTTTCATCGACATTGGCCTGTATCGTGCATTTGAATGTATTTTAAATAACTACCGGACATGCTTCAGTGACATGATTTCATTTTACTAAAGTTAAATATAGGTAAGTTGTTATATTGCGCAGCATCCAGTCCACAAAATGCTCAAAGCGCTTTACATTTTATTCCCTGACAGATATGTTCAATCAAACACCATGACGACTTCTCTGGGAAGCATTCAGCCACGCTCCAATTAATGCGCGAAGACTATTCGTACACAAATATCCACCACTGTCTATAGCCAGGTACTCATACATACTAAGTGAACTGGAACAACGTAGAGTAAACGAACTTGCCCAAGGTTCGACACCGCAGCACAGGATTCGAACCCGGGTTCTCTCAGTTTAGAGTCCGAAGCTCTAGACACTGCGCTCCACACAAATACTCAACGTCATGGGTAAGCCCATAGTTAGGCAGCCCCAACATAAAAAACTCACCTGATTCTTAGATATCATGGCGTCATCGTTGTCATAGTAACCATCCTGGTAGCCGCGTGTCACCTTAACGATCAGCGGAAATGTGCATCCGTCCGACCTCGCCAGTTGCTTGACACTATAATGAAGTAAACATGCTCGTTACACATTGTTTCTCCATTTTAGACGCCAAATGAAGCTATGGCATTTTACTACAAACTCCCCTTTTTAACGCATGAACGGCCACGACGTTTTGGCACCAACGTAAACAGCCGCAAACAAATAATACAGGCATGAGTCATTCGCGATTCAGCTAAAGTTATGGGTAATGCATCACGGCCATTTGACACGATGGAGTCGTAAGTTTATTTTAGACAAAAGTACTGGTGAAAGGTCACCAGGTCTAAATATAGGTGCATGATTCCTCTAGATGTGTGATGTAGGTTGGAAGGGATTCTACACTCGTGGCTTCAGTTTAGATTTAACAAAATTGCCATCCAGAGTACACGCTCCAGGTGGCGTGTAGACTGGGAAGCCTTAAGCGTATCAAGAGGGCAACCCGTCCTTATCAGATGTCAATTAAGTAATAAATAAATATCACAACTGTGTTGAATTTAAATATTGGTTTCGTATAAACGACAGGGTTTCACAGATGTACGACCTTTTTAGTTTTTATCATTATTATATGTGACTTTTTATCATTATTGTGGGATGTGGTTGCACCATAACAAGCTCTGGAATATTTCAATTTTTATCCAGGACACAGCGGCGAAGTTTATACAGTTGGTTTTATGAAAGTCTAATGATGATGCTGGATTATACAGTTTTAGCAAACGTTTTATAATTTTTTTGTATTTTAGTAACTGTTACATTGTGTGCACCTGTCTAGTTGAACTGCACCTATGTTGCAACATTGCTGGTCGACCAGGCGTGACGTTGACAACAAGAACATTGTAAACAACCATTCCTACAGCATGATCACATACGATAGGACTGAATTACTCTGATTAGATGTGCCTCTGTCACCTGTCTTTACCCAGCACTGGACAATTGTATTGCACCGCGTGAACGCTTGAATCATCGTCGTCGGACTCGTAAGGGTTGGCAGGTCAAAGAAAATACTTATTGCTGTACTGACTAATCCTCGCCCCCCGCCCGTGTTTACTGTGAGACGCAAAGCCTGCCTACAAAATCTTATTGCAGTGGACATTCACACATCTCCACGTGTAACGAAGTGCGAGACCCACAATAACTGCATGTCTATTAAATACCCGGTCCGTGAAATCTAAAGTGGATCAACTTGTCAAGTTGCTTGATGACAATGAACTTGATATTCTCGCACTGACAGAAACCTGGCTGAGCCCGGGTGATGCTATTCTGACAGAGATAAATTCGTTGTCACCAAACGGCTACAAATTTGACCACAAACCGCGTAGTGACAGAACTGGAGGAGGTGTTGATGTCATCTACCGTGTGCATCTTTCGAAACGAGGCAACTTGCCACAAAGACATACAGATCATTTGAAGTGATATGTCTTCAGATGATGTATAGATCATACTGTTTTCTGTTATAAGCGGACATTCTGTAGTCGTTACATCGGGTATAATCTATTCTGTGTATACGGCGCGCTGTTGCGCGCTTTGTGTGTGTAGTTGGTTTCCGCCGCAGGCGTGGTTCTTCGTTTATAATAAAAGGTTTATAATACTTACTACTCTCTAGTTATACATTAATAGTAAAGTTACGACAGCTGGCGACGATGATAATGGCAGGCTACATCGGTCAGCTAGGAGAGTTCAATGAGGCTAAAGAGGACTTTGAGAGTTACGTAGAGAGGCTGGATCAGTGGTCTGAATTGAACGGAATCGATTCGACGAAGAAAGCAAACGTGCTTCTTTCTGTGATCGGGCCTACGTCATATAAACTACTCAAAGATATCCTGACGCCGGAGAAACCGAAGGATAAGTCCTACGTTGAACTATGTGATGCCTTAAAGGGGCATTATTCGCCAAACCCTCTGGTTATTGCTGAGAGATTCCGATTTTACAAGAGAGAACAGAAGGAGGGAGAGTCGGTGGCAGACTACGTGATCACCTTGAAGCAGCTGAGTGGTACGTGCGAGTTTGGAGAGTTCCTACCGCACGCCCTGAGAGACCGTCTGGTGTGTGGTCTTCGGGATGAGAACATTCAGAGGCGATTGCTAACCACCAAAGAGCTCACCTTCCAATCAGCAAAAGAAGTAGCGATTGCAATGGAGCTGGCGACCAGAAATGAGGTCTGTCTACGGGCCACTGGTGAATCCGTAAATAAAGTCACTTACTCGCCGCGTCAAGGAAGTGGTCGTGCTGCACGCAAGCCTGAGAAGTCGAGACGGAATGAGTGTTATCGCTGTGGCGAGGACCATAATCCTGAAAGATGTCACTTCAGGACGGCAGTGTGTTATGTCTGTAACAAAGTGGGACATTTGGCATGCAAATGCAGAGGAAATAACCGCAGAAACACGTCTCAGAGCCAGATGACCAAGAGTCAGTCCCAGAATGTTCGCTACGTCGGTGTGGTCGCTGATGAGTCGGACATTGGAATCTACACGTGTAACATTGGAGGGGCCGGGGCGCAGCCAATCTTCGCTGAAGTGGATATTGGAGGCAACGCCGTGAGAATGCAGGTGGACACAGGTGCAGCTAAGTCGCTCATTCCAGAGACACTGTACTTGAGACATTTTGCACATCTCGCTCTACAACCCACCAACCTCACTCTACGCACCTATACTCAAGAGGTCATCGAGCACATCGGAGTGGTCACTCTGGATGTGAGACATGGAGACCAACGAGCTGAGTTATCCGCAGTGGTCGTCAAGGGCGACAAAACACCTCTACTAGGAAGAGACTGGCTGGCAAAAATGAAGTTAGACTGGTCGAGTATCCTGGCAGTCACCGCAATTGCAAGGCATTCGGTGGAGGAAGTGCTGAAAGGGCATTCAGAGGTATTCCAAGAAGGAACGGGCACAATAAAGGGCTACACAGCGCACATCTACATGAAGGAAGATGTGCAGCCTCGCTTTCATAAGGCTAGGCCGGTGCCCTACGCACTGCGAGATAAAGTTGAACACTAACTGGACCGGTTGGAGAAGGAGCGCATCATCCAGAAGGTGGACCACAGCGATTGGTCGGCTCCGATTGTGGTAGTGCCGAAGGCGAACAAGACGGTGAGGATCTGTGGTGACTTCAAAGTCACGATCAATCCGAATGTGGAACGTGAGCACTACCCATTTCCAAAAGTGGAGGATCTCTTCGCGTCACTAGCCGGTGGCAAGGTGTTCAACAAGCTGGACCTATCCCATGCGTACCAACAACTCGAGTTGGACGCCGAGTCGCAACACTACGTCACAGTGAATACCCACAAGGGCACGTATCGCTACCTGCGTATGCCGTACGGTGTGAGCAGCGCACCGAGTATCTTCCAGTCGGTGATGGATCAGATCCTGCAGGGCATGGATCATGTGATGTGCTTCCTAGACGACATCCTCATCACGGCTGAGTCGGAGCAGGAGCATCTGAAACTTCTAGACGAAGTACTCACTCGTCTGGAGAAGTGTGGCGTCCGAGTGAATCTGGCGAAATGTGAGTTTGCCAAGAAATCAGTTGACTACTTGGGTCATCTGATAGATGCGGAAGGCATCCATCCCACATCTGAGAAATTGGACGCAATCACCAATTCTCAGAAGCCGAAGGACGTGAAGGAGTTGCGTTCGTACTTGGGTTTGATCAACTACTACGCTAAGTTTATACCCCGCATGTCTACCGTGTTACGTCCACTACACCTACTGCTCATGAAGGATCGTGAGTGGCGATGGACTCCCGAGTGTGATGACGCAATGCAGAAGTGCACGGATCTGCTGACGTCACAGCAGGTGCTGGTGCACTACGACTGTCGTAAGCCACTGCGACTGGCTACGGATGCGTCTCCGACAGGCGTCGGGGCCGTGCTGTCACATGTCATGGAAAACGGAGATGAGAAGCCGATAGCGTTCGCGTCACGGACCCTTTCGTCGAGTGAGTGCAACTACGCACAGATCGAGAAGGAGGCGTTATCGATCATCTTTGGAGTCAAGAAGTTCCATAAGTATCTCTATGGACGCTCTTTCACATTGATCACGGATCATAAGCCGTTGGTCACAATCTTCGGTCCCAAAAGGCAGCGTTACGAATGCAACGTTGGGCACTCATCCTGCAAGCGTACCACTACGGTATCGAGTACCGTAAGTCCGAGGATCACGCCAACGCTGACGCATTGTCGAGACTACCTCTGCCGACTACAACGACAGAGGAGCCGGCAATATTCGAAGTATCAGTGGTTGACGATCTCCCGGTCAAGGCTAGGGACATCGCCGTGGAAACCCGCAGCGATCCTTTGTTATCAAGAGTACTCGAGTATGTACTCACAGGTTGGCCCAACCACACAGACAAGGAACTACAAGTGTTCTTCGCGAAGCGAGACGAGCTGTCAACTGAACAGGGTTGTCTGCTGTGGGGATCACGCGTTCTGGTTCCGTCAGCCTATCACCAAGCGATGCTAGATGAGCTCCACTCGGAGCATAGTGGAGTCAGCCAGACCAAAGCATTCGCGCGCAGCTACATATGGTGGCCAGGTATGGACAATGATATCGAGACGATGGTGCAGGCTTGTGCAGTGTGTCAGTCAGTGAAGAATCAGCCAGCCGTAGCACCACTGCATCCATGGCCTTGGCCCACACGCATATGGCAGAGAATTCACATTGACTTTGCTGAGAAGGACGGTGTGAACTATCTGATTGTGGTTGACAGCCATTCGAAATGGTTGGAAGCTGTGGCGATGAGGTCCACTACATCCGCTAAGACCATTGAAGTACTCAGAGGAATGTTCGCATCTCATGGTCTATCGGAGGAGGTCGTGTCAGATAACGGGCCTCAATTTATCGCACACGAGTTCAAGACGTTCATGGACAAGAACGGCATCAAGCATACGAGGGTGGCTCCATACCATCCAACGTCGAACGGTGCTGCTGAACGCTGTGTGCAGACTGTGAAGCAGAGTCTTCGGAAGTACTCTGTTGGAACTCAACTGACGAAGGAGAGTTGGCTCGCTAATTTCCTCCTGTGTTATCGGTGCACTCCGCATACCGTGACCGGTGTGTCTCCTGCGGAACTCTTCCTCAAGCGTCGACTGAGGAATCGCTTCAGTCTTCTCAAACCGCACCTAGAGAGACACATGGAGGAGAAACAGACGCAACAAAAAGAGCAACACGATCGGAGTAGAGTGAAGCTTCGAGAGCTGGTCAGCGGTGATCCAGTACACGTTCGCAATCATCGTGGCAGCGGTCCTCCGAAATGGGTCGCGGGCAAGATCATCAGACGACTGGGTCCGCTCACCTACTTAGTGCAAGTACGTGCACAGCGTCGCTATGTGCACGTAGACCATCTACGGCTGACGGCTGAAGGTGAGGTGACTGTACCTATGGTTCCGGAGATTCCAGAGTCGGTGTGTGTTACCCTTCCTTCATCTTCTACGGAGCCGTGTGTTCAAGCAGAGTCACTTCCGTCTGAGGCAGATGAAACTGTTCGAGCACCAAGTGATGTGACTGTGGTTCCTGATGAATCATCGTCTCCTGTGCTACGCCGATCAAACCGGTGTGTCAAACAACGGAAAATACTGGACCTTTAAATTGATTCAGTATTCTGACACTGTTCCATGTTATTACATTAGTTAGTGACTTAAAAGCTTAAGAGGAAGGAGTGTTATAATCGGACATTCTGTAGTCGTTACATCGGGTATAATCTATTCTGTGTATACGGCGCGCTGTTGCGCGCTTTGTGTGTGTAGTTGGTTTCCGCCGCAGGCGTGGTTCTTCGTTCATAATAAAAGGTTTATAATACTTACTACTCTCTAGTTATACATTAATAGTCAAGTTACGACATTTTCGTGTATGTGTTATCTATAGTCCTCCACCGTCTGCCCGTAATGGTTTGAGCGCATCAATATTCATGGACGAATTCTCCGATTTTCTGCAGTGTTTCTGCATGGGCCATGACAACTTGGTGATTGTTGGAGATTTCAACATACACGTTGGTTTGTTGGATGATACAAAGACTATACGCTTTCACAACATCCTAGAACTTCATGGTCTGCATCAGCATGTGATGGAAAAGACACATTCACATGGTCACACTCTAGACCTAATAATTACGCGATCCGAAGCAAACATCGTTGAGAATCCGGGTATATCCGACCAGTCTGCAGTGACATTCAAGATACAAGTTTGTAAACCTTGTGCTCCTAAAAAAACGGGTCAGCTACATATTATACGGCAATGTAAGTGCGTGTGACGTGCAGGCAAACATTTCTCAGTCAGAGCTGTACACTACTCCAGCTGATGACTTGGATGGACTCGTTCGCCAGTATGACTCGGTCTTGCGTGGCTTGTTGGATAAACATGCTCCCGTAAGGCAGAAGACGATCACGGTGCGACCCGATGTGAAATGGTACAACAAAGTGTTATGCAAGGAGATACATACACGTCGGAAATATGAACGTCTATGCCGGAAATCTGGACATGAAATTCATCGCCAGATGTTCAGACACCAGTGCATGGTCGCAAATAACTGTCTTCGTCAAGCCAAACATCGACACTATTCCAACAAGGTTGTTGAGGCTGGATCAAACCAAAAGAAACTTTACAGCATTATGCAAACATTGATGCACACTCGGGTGGACTCGCCACTGCCAACACATGCCTCTCCAGAAGCTCTGGCTAAAGTTTTCCGAAATTATTTCCAAGAGAAAACTGCAAGCATTCGCTGTGCACTAGATCGCCGAGCGGGAGCACGACGTGATGCCCAGATCACCACTTATGAACATGATGGAAGTCATCCATTGGACAGGCTGTCGCCAGCCTCTGAGGATGAGGTCAGAAACATCATTACATCATCTGCTCCTTGATCCTGCGCTCTCGATCCTCTGCCGACACGGATGCTGAAGAATTGCCATGACGCACTTGTTCCTGTCATTACCAGGATTGTGAACATCTCGCAGGCCAAAGGAGATGTGTCAGCTAACTTGAAAGCTGCACTTGTGACTCCGCTTCTTAAGAAGCCATCCCTGGATACCGAATGTTTAACAAGCTACCGACCGATATCTAATCTCAATTTCTTGTCAAAAGTAATTGAGAAGGTGGTGTCGTTACGTCACATGGCAGCACAACCTATTTGAAGTGAATCAGTCAGCATACAGAAAGGGCCACAGTATAGCGACTGCACTGCTGAGAATCCAGAATGATTTACTCTTATCTGCGGATAATCGGTGTGCCTCGTGTCTAGTCCTCCTTGACTTGTCTGCTGCCTTTGACACGATTGACCACCAGGTGCTTGTGTCACGTCTGTCTAAGAAGATCGGCCTTTCGGGCACAGCACTAAACTGGTTTACCTCGTATTTCGAAAACATAAAACAAGCTATTAAGATTGGAGAAGGCATCTTGAAAGTGTCGGTGCTGACATGCGGTGTCCCCCAAGGGTCAGTCTTGGGACCGTCACTGTTCACCATATACACAGCTGGTGAACTGGGTTGCAAAATCCGACAACATGGCTTGGATTTTCATATGTACGCTGACGATACGCAGCTTTACACAACATTCAAGATCCCCGACACATCTGTTGCCATATCTCAGCTAGAAACATGCATTGCTGACATCAGCGGTTGGATGAGAGCAAACAAACTTAAATTAAATGGTGACAAAACTGAAGTTCTGTTCACGGGATCAGAGGCGCTGCGCAGAAAGATACCTAAAACAACAAAGATCAACGTTGGAGATGCCCAAGTGACCCCCAGTACATGTGTCAGAAATATTGGGGTCATGTTCGATGCTGGACTGGACAATCGATCAACAAGTCAGAGCCATTTATAGATCTTCTGGTCTGCAAATCCGAAATGTGGGTAAAATCATCAAATTTCTTACGCCAGGAGCTGCCGAACAAATCATCCATTCATTTATAACGTCTAGACAGGATGGTTGTAATTCGCTGCTGTTCGGAATTAACAAGTGTCAGCAACGTAGACTGCAGTGCATTCAGAACACGACTGCTCGTCTAATCATACGAACAAGGAAACACGAGCACGAGACACCAGTCCTGAAACCTCTCCATTGGCTTCCCATCCAGAAAGAATTACGTTTAAAATTCTCCTGATCACCTGACCGGACTTGCACCGCAATACATTTCCGAGCTTCTTGTTGAATATCAACCCACACGCTCCCTCCGATCAAATTCTGCTGGTCTGCTGACAGTATCAACCACACGCCTCAAGTCTTTCGGAGACCGTGCGTTCTCCAAATCGGCCCCTGTACTTTGGAACAATCTGCCACAGTCAGTCAGACAGTGTGACACTATTGCGTCGGTTAAGACGGCGCTGAAGACACACCTTTTAAAAATCGCTTTCACTACCTAAATGAGTGACGTATAATTGTGAACTTTTTTGTAAAGTGCTTTGAACAGAACTAAGGACTGAATACAGCGCTATATATGACTTTATTATTATTATTATTATATATGTTTCAAAAACGCCCATTATCAAGGATTATATATTATATATTCTAGTTCTAATTGTTTCCAACACTCGGCAACGTTCTATCGCCTGACTAGTCTGTATATACTGTGGTTAGACTGCTATGGTCTTATGTGTTCTTTTTCAGAACATTATCGCCAAGACGACCTTTCTGTGCTGGCTCTGAGGGGGGTCACTGCCAGGGTGCTTGTAGTCCTCAGTGGTACTTTTACGTCCCAAATTGAGACGGGACCGACATACATTAACGAGATCTCTGAGTCACGAGGGATAGACAGTCCCCAATGTTGAGAGCCAGGTTTTTACACCAAATACTGCTTGGTCCGAGTATTGAACTCAGAACGCTGGCATTATCTTCAAAATCGCACAGTAAACAAGCAATTGTAAGCTCAAATCCATTTAAGTTAATACGTTGATTGCTCCATGCCTCCCCCTTTCCAATATCCAAAGCCGCCAGTGGCTGTAGACCTACCTGTAGTGGCGCGTGGACCACTCGCCGCCGTCACTGCAGATTGTCGGGAACTCCGGACGAGCTAACGGGCGACGCTGCTTGTGCTTATTGAACAAGCGTATACGGACCCCACGAGGGAACATAACTCTCTCTCTCTCTCTCTCTCTCTCTCTCTCTCTCTCTCTCTCTCTCTCTCTCTCTCTCTCTCTCTCTTTCTCCCCGAATGTAGGGCCTACCAATGCTAAGACACCAACAGCTAGTAGCCTGGTGCAGCACTTCCTGGGCGCTGTTACCTGCCACATATGCCGGTGACCCTAATAAATCGTAAGATACTCAATGAGTCATGGCCGCCGCCCTGTTACATGTCAACTGCAACAGTAACCAACCAGGAAGAAACATATTACTCATCGACGCGGAAGCATTCTCCTTTGTCCAAATACAACGCGTCGTGAGTCCATTTTTATAAACATAATTACTACAAAATTACATGACACGTTGCTATCGTGACACAACAAAACTGTTACGTTTTCCCTTGTTGCCCCTGCTACTGATACTGCGGTAAACAGTGTCACTCGCCTTCTACTGTGCCTAAATCCTTGGAAACCAAGCTCAGAGGCGCATAAAAACAAAAGGATTATACACTTCACTTTGAGTAAAATAAAATCCATACACCGATCTTGTGTGTGTTGTCAAAGCGATGTGTTCAGAGCATCGGACTCTCGATCGAGATCATCCGGGTTCGAAACCTCGAAGATTGGGCAATTTCGTTCACTCACGATGCCTCAGTTCCCTCAGCTGTACTCAAAAGTATACCTACACCTGGTTGTACACACTGGCGGATGTATGTTAAAGAATGTTTAATCTACAGCGGCGGATTTGGGACGGTGAGGGCCCCTGGGAAGTCATTATATCACATCAGACACACTTTTTTGCATTTTTCAAAAAACTATTGCCCATATACTATTAATGGATTTTTTGCCCATAGACTATTAATGACGTTTCTAAACATTGTGGATCCAGTGGTATTTCCAAATGATGAATAGCAGAAATTGTTCCTTTGACATAAAAAATCCACATCGTGAATGCGAGCGACCAGTGCAATAACAGCTTAAAGTGTCGTAACTGTGTAATAAAACCGACATTTATTGGCATCGATGTGTGTATTGCCTTTGGGAACGAGTTACCGCTACCGTCTACCATAAAGCTTAATACCAAATAATTCATCCAGCTCGTCATTGAGCTACCCAATCAGTGCAAGAAATATATAAAATGTCACCACCTGCTTTTGTTCGACATTAAAGCCATGGGGTCACGATCCAGTAGGGAGGCTAAACGGTTTGCAGAGACACCCATATAAACTCTTTTATAGAGGCCCCCTGGGCAACGGCCCATTCTGTCCTGCCTTAAACCCGACACTGTTGACCTAACCGATTCTAATATGTGTCATGCCACCCTAATGTAATGCACATAGTGCTTGCAATTATCACTGTTATCCGTATCAAATACAAGAGCAATGAAAGTGGTCAGAAAAAGGATAACCGACCTGAACAAAGAGGTTTGGATGCAGCCCAACAAGAGGAAAGGTGAGAAACCGGATGAGATAGGCAGGCCACTAGGCAAGGATGGTGCAGACAAACTTGCAAAGAGAGCAGAGGCGGAACAACACCAAGGAAGCAGTAGAAAAGGGAGGCCACATATGAGATGGGAGGACTGTGTGAGGAGGGACATGAGAGTAGCGGGTGAGATATGGAGAGAGGAGACTGCTGACAGGAAGCTATTGAAGGAAAGAACAGAAAGAGTGGTACGACAGTACTATATCCGACCTCACCTCTGTACAGGGAACAAGTGGAAAGAACAGAATATTGCTGGCAAATTAAAGCCTGACGGAGGTCACGAGAGCAATTGTGATTATGACGTGTATAGGCAAACCGCGACGTACTCGATCCATCAGTTGATCAAATGTTCAAACGCAACAACAACGCCAACTGCCGCGCTATTGAAGTTCCAAAGCTGCCAGGGTCCCGCTTTACTGATGCTATTTGCGTTCTGTGTGATCTAAACGGAACTTAACCAGCTTTGAAGATTTAAGTTCACGGCTTTTTTTCTGGAAAAAGATGGCGTCTCTAACTCCGAGTGGTTGGCTGTTGTTGTTGATTGTATTTCTCGATGTCGGCCAATGTGCAGCTCTGCCGGTGAAACGGGAAGCACCACTTCAATTACCAGGTACAGTGTATATGATGTTGTCGGTAATATCTCCATTATTGGTCATCAGTGTAGCGTGGTAAACTTGATGTTTTTCCCAACGCGTATTTTGAGTCTTCTTCTTCTTCTTATGTACAGCTCAGAACTCTGTATCAGCCACATGTATGTGGCTAGAGTATTGTCGAGGTTGGGTGGGCCGTCGCAAGTAGCGGGTGGTGTAGCGTTGGTTTGGGTCTATTGCTTATTTTGTGACGTTTAGACAGATCAGAAGACTCTATAGTCGGGGTGCCTATAGCTTTGCCTTTGTGGGCGTAGATTACTTTAGCCAGGCGAGAGGAGATGCTGTCTAAATGAGTCCAGTGATTGTTTGCTAACTAGCTGTTGTGTGCATTTGTTCCATGATTTGATGGTGCTTGGAAAGAATGAGTGCTTGTATGCGTCGATGCGGGTGAATGTCTGGAAGTAGCGATATGCGTTGCCTCTGGTACGAGTTGAAGCGGCGGTGAGTGAAGTCGTTGTTATATCCACTAACTTGTTCCTGGTGCGGTAGAGCATTATGAGCTTGGCATTAGCCAGCCTACTCGCAAGGGTCTCCCATTTCAGACTTTCGATCATGGTTGTCACACTGCTGCGTCGACGGTAGTTGCTCTTCACGAAGCGAACAGCTTGTCGTTGTACATTTTCCACGGCCTTGATGTTCTTTTCTGTGGATGGATCCCATGCTGTCGACGCATATTCCACGATGGGTCTAACGAACGTCTGATAGCATAATGCTTTGATGGCTTGTGGGCATCTGCTGATGTTCCGCTGTAGGAAAGCTCTGGTGTTGTTAGCCTTCTTTGTCACGTTGTTGATATGTTCGCTCCATGTTAGTGTCCTGTCGATGGTTACTCCAAGGTACTTGGCTCCATTGACCTCCTTCAATTGTTGTCCGTGGATAGAGTAATCACTGACAATTCTCTTCTTCCTTCTGTTGGTAATTCGGATACTTCGCACTTGTCCGGATTAAACTCCATCAGCCATTTTTTCCCCCACATCTGTAGCTTGTATATGTCATCTTGTAGTTTATCTGCATCATCTCGTGAGTTGACGTTTCGGTACAGGAGACAGTCATCGGCAAATAGGCGTACAGTAGAGGACACTTGGTCTGGTAGGTCATTTATGTAGCAAAGGAAGAGGATGGGTCCAAGGACTGAACCCTGTGGGACGCCTGAGGTTACTGCAGCCGACGATGATCTTTTGCCATCCAGAATGACTTCCTGGGTGCGGCTGCTCAGGAAGCTTTTGACCCAGTCCAACATCTTCCCTCGCACTCCGTAATGGTGAAGTTTGGTAGCCAGATGGTGGTGGGATACTTTGTCAAACGCCTTTGAGAAATCCAACAGCACAGCGTCGATCTGGCCACCCTCGTTGAGGCACATCGCTAGGTCATCGACAGCTTGGATGAGTTGGGTTTCACAGGACCTACGTTTGCGAAACCCATGCTGGTAGTCAGATAGGATGTTGTGTTGTTCCAAGTGGTCCATCAGGTTACTGTGTATGATGTGTTCCAATGTCTTGCAGGAGATGCTCGTGAGGGATATGGGTCTATAGTTTGAAGCAGTAGTTCTTGTTCCCTTCTTGTATACTGGTATGACCCAGGCGTGCTTCCAGTCTGCTGGTACTGTACCTTGGTTGAGTGATGCCTGGTAGATGAGTGTTAGCACTGGTGCAAGTTCTGCGGCATAGTCTTTCAGGAGCCTGGCTGGGATCCCATCAGGTCCTGTGGCTTTGTGGGGTTTGACTGCTTCCAGTAGTTTTCTTACTCCTGCTTCAGATACTCTGATACGCGGAAAGTCACTGTATGGGCTCATTCCAAGGCTCAGTACATTGTTCGTGTCTTCGTCGGTGAAGACTGATGAGAACTGCATATTAAGAATGTCAGCTTTAGTCTGGCTGTCACTGTGGACGATGCCATTCTTCGTGAGTGGGGCTACTCCGCTGTTGTCCTTCTTTTTGCTTTTGATGAAAGACCAAAACTTCTTTAGATTTCCCTCATTTTTATTGTTTTCGCCTATCATGGAGTTAATATATCCGTAATACGCCTTTCGGCACTCTGATTGGGCCAGCTTTTTTATTTCTCGATATTTTGCCATGTCGCTGGCACTCTTGGTACGCTGGGCCTTCTTGAAGTATTTCTTTTTCTTTCGTGACATGTTTCTTATTGTGCCATTGGCCCAGGGTTGGTTGTAACGTTGAGAGGACAGTCTTGTAGGGTCGTGGTTGGATAGTACGTTTTGGCACTTGGCAGTTAGCAATGCCCAAAGCGTTTCCACAGGTGTGTCTGGATTGTGTTGGGTTTGCATTTCATCAGCAAATGTTGCTAGCTCTTCTTGAATCTGCTCGGTGTCTGCTTTTCTCCAGGTGTGGATCTTCCTCTGGATAGGTCTTTGTCTTTTTGGTAGTATGTCCGAATTTACATAAACGGCTACATCGTGATCGCTGACCCCTGGTACGGGTTCGCATCTGTTGACGAGGGATGGCCGGTTCGTGAGGAAGATATCTAGGATGTTGTCAAGTCTTGTCTGGAAAGTGACCATTTGAGATAGGCCCAACATGGAAAATGTGTCGAGGAAGAGTTCGTTTATCTGTTTTGTGTACTGGTGTTTCAATACTGTGTTTGTTTACCAATCAATATCCGGGAGGTTTGTGTCCCCTGCAATCCATAGGGGGCTGTTTGGGAATTTCCTGGCTATGCTGGATATGGCGTCACACATAGAGGTTGAGTAGTCAGCGTTATTATCTGTGGGTCTGTAGATTCCAAGTACTATGAGAGGAGTGTGTGCGGTCTGGATTTTCACAGCAACCATTTCACACGGTGTCATTATCGATATCTGTTCAACAACCAATCCAGTCTTGGTGGCAATCATGACGCCACCGTAGCTATCTGCTCGTTTTTTCCTGAAAGGGGGGTCATATCCAGGCGGCATGAATTCACTGCTATTGACAGCGGGCTTCAACCAAGTTTCACATGCAACTATGACGTCAGGTTTTGCGTCGTCTATCATGAGGTAAAATTCTAGTTTCTTTGCACAGATTGACTGCGTATTGACGTTAAGTAGGCTGATGCTGTGTTTGTTAAGAGGCTTTGACATTCGATCCATAATTAAATATCTGTATCGCTAGGTTCGTCGTAAGAATTAAAATCTAAGACTAAATGGGCCCTCGACAAGCAAGGTCTTTGCCTTAACGTAAGTAGAAGGCGTAAGATTGTTAATAATAAAATGATGATTAAAAAGTGTGTTAAAATATAAAACGAGTACAAATAATAATAGCAAACGTCTAAGAGATCTAAAAAATTCGAGTGACTACATCAGAGAGCATACATGAAGGCGGTGCAGGATGAGACGGGTTTCAACTTCAAGATTAACTTAAGACTTTAAGTCGTAGCGATCTGGGGCATTCTCAGATCATGTAATGCAGCGTTAATAAAAAAAACCTGGTTAGTACGAGGGGTGGGTGTGTGGCAGATATTTCGCAACTGTGAGATATGTCGGTATGTGTTGATACCCGATTTCGGGCGTGTACTATTATATATAGTACTAGGCTAAGTTGCGTTAAACACGATGAGGTTGGTGAGCTAAGAGTGTTTGTTTACATCCGGGTCGACCTTGACCGAGAAGGCGGGAAATGCAAATTTTGATCTGGCAGGCTTAGGTGCAAAATAAATGTTTACTTAGCTGATTTCATCATTTGGTTTTCAAATTTATCCCGTCCAGTTCTTTGTGTTGTATATCATCTACGTGTTGATTTATTGTTAAGAAGACTGCCTGTAAGTTTGTAAAAACAACAAATTCTGCCGGAGACCAAACCAACAACACCACCGCTTGCGCCACCTAGCGTCTTTTAAAGTCAGTATATCACACCAGCAACCTCGGCGCGGAATTTAGGAGTACTCTTTGGTAATAACTTAAAATAATAGACAACATATATCTCAATCGCGTCGCTGCTGTTTTTATCATATCAGTATATGCCATTTTCTGTTGCTAAGACTATTGCAACATATCTTTTTAGCAGAAGACTTGACTATTGCAATTTCCCAATTCCCAATTATAATATCGCTAGCAAGGACATTATAAAACTTCAACGTGTCCAAAGTTGTTTGACAAGAATTGTTACACGATCCTCTCGTTTTTCTCGCTCATTGCCACTTCTAAAATCACTGCATTGGCTACCTGTGCGATAACGCATTCTTTTTAAGATCTGTGCAATTACTTACCAAGCCCTATCTTCCAAACAACCTGCACACCTACATTCTATGCTTACTCCAGCAAAGAAACCTAAACAGGTTCGGTCGGCAGACTCTGATCTACTTCTTATTCCTATAGTTAAGACGAATGCTGAAACTCGAGCCTTTTCGATTGCTGCACCAACTTAGTGGAACTTTCTCCCTATTGGTGTTAAGTCAGTAAGAAAAATAGTTTTATTTCGCCGTCATCTTAAAACCTATCTTTTTAATATTGCATATCCTCTTTAGCTTCTTAGCAATTCCATCCATCTGTTGACGACTATTGCTCTGTAGATAACAATGAGCACGCTTAATCCTTTGGGTTTTTTGCGCCACTGAACTCGGATTTTCCGAGGATATTGACGCCAAATACGTCATTACATTATTAAATTATATACCGACATCACATACACACTTTAACATGGTTGTTAAATAGATTATTGTTAGGCGCATTTGCTGGATCTGCAAATCTTGTGTTGGTGCATCAGCGTGGCCTTGGCTAATGCTTGACTGTCAGTTAAAATAAAGTTCTTCTCATCATCTTTGAAATCCAATAAATGAAGGCCTGTAAACATAAGATAAAGCACACATTACATAATTGGAACCAGTGTTGGACCATAGAAACCAGGCTAAATGACATAACTGATGAAAGAGTCCCTTAAAAAAAAAATTAAAGGTAAGACTGACAGTCAAACACAAACACCAGAGTGATATTTGTAGATCACAGATTGTGAAGCATAATCTGCAGATGGGTGTGCTATCCGAATATGATGCAACATGATCTGCAGATTGCATAAAAGTTATACAAAAGTAGGGCATATCTTAAACAGAGTCTATCTTGTGCCCTGCAAATGCTGACTACGGAGAAATCGTGAAGAAATTGGGGTTGTCTCCAACATCCTTCAAGATCCAGTGTTGATGCTAAGCAAACGCACAAGTCAGTGCACAAAAATATGAAGATATTTTGGTGATATATTGCCAAATTGAAAGCAAAAACACATTACATAATGATATGTTGATACAGTTGAAACAATGGGATATTCGTGTTTGTTACAACATCCAAATGGTACATTTACAAACCTTTCCATAGTTATTCACCACTGAGATTTACAGTGTATGACTGTCTCGTTTTTGCGTTAGGCAACTGTCTCATAAACAATAGGTATTCTACCGTACACACAAATAAGATAGCGGATGATGTTTGGTCTAGTTTGGTGCAGAAAACATGCCATAATTTGGTGTATAATATTTGTCGTGAATGCAAGAATACCTACATCCCTTTGTAAACGTAACCCAACAATCGCCGGAATAACGCGCGCGCGACAAATACTTCGGGAAAACGGCTCCTGCGTCATACACTTGGCAACATGGAGTATACGCTGACACAATGATGATGATGTCTACCCCATGCCAATAGCATAGCAACATGAATATTATTTGACAATTCTACACTATCACGACTAGGGCCTATCGATGGACATGAACTTCACATTCTCTCAAACTTTCGTCATTTGTAAAACAAACCTGAGTATTTGTAAACGCGTTGTGTTGTTTACGTAAAGATGGTGTGTGTTTTCTAACATTTGGTAAATGTTACTTTCACTACTGTCTTCTACCAAGTAATCCCTTCGTGTGACGGGCGTTTTGTTAGTAGCTATAATAGCACAGAAATGCAGCCATTTTTGTTGCAGGACGTCAGAAGCGACTTATTAAATATGTGTCCATGCCCATTTACCGTTTGCCTGGCATTGACGAAATCGTTGATACCTCTACTACAACTAAAACTCCCATTGAGTAGGAAGGGGCAGGACAACCCTCTACCTGGGAGTATTGTGGTAAGTGATTGCATGCATTCTGCTAACTAACTTACAAATTTAACAAAATAAATTAGATTTATTATGGATAAGTCCATACGTTACGACCAGTTTTCTAACTTAGGTTTTATGCATTACATTATATATATAATTAATTTTAAATATTTAATGTAATATTTACACATATAATTTATACATACATTTGGGTCAGGCCACAAAAAATGTTGCGTGGACATTACTTTAATACATATTACCATATACTTCTAATTTCAGGTTGACTGTATGACATATATCCCCAGATACACACACATATTTTTATTATTACTCTAAGACAGCTGGTTCCTAAGATATGATTGATCAAACTTGAACACCCACGCAAATGGCAGTTGTCTTTTTGTGTTTTTCCATGTTTGGCATAATGTCACTAGAAGACTTTTGAATTTAGAAACTCGTCGCCATTTGTCATTTTGGTTTAAATGCTGGAACACGTACGTGTTAAGAACCATAATTTGAAGAAAAAAAAAAATTACAACCTGATCAAAAAAAGCATAATTTGCATGATGTCCGTATCGCAATTTTTACACAAGCAGCATGCTAACATGCTCCATTATCTGCAACGACATAATACACTATTTTAAAGTTTCACATAATCTCACATATCCTGCGAAAAACATAATTGGCTATCTTTAAATGGCATGTGTCTGTGGATCGACAAAGATCATGTCCCTGTTTTAATGCAAATCTCGTGACGGACGTCATGCCCGGATTTCCGTCAGCTTAACCATATTAAAATCAAAATTGACTTTACTACCTCTATAGGCAGGTGTATCCTCATTATCTCACATGTAATGTGGCTTGATATTGATTCCTTGTGTGCGTGTTTAATTGCACTCTACATGCAAACATGGCATGATGTCCGTCACGTGCACACTTAGCCGTGATGCCCGTCACGAAAGCTGTTGTGATCACTTGTTTGTGCATATTTACACAAGTCATCATACTTACCCTTACAAGAGTTTTCCAGCATAATACCGTAGCTTCCAGATCAGTTCAGCTCAACTGTGCGTAGATATATGAAGTGTGAAATATGCTATTTTATTATTCTGTGTGATAAATGTGATTTTATTACTAATATGTTGTAAATACCTGAGGTTAACAAAAAAATATACATAAGTTGCGTAGTGTCAACGGTTTGTTGTCAATAAATATGCATGTGTGCATGACAATTGTAGGCACTCACTGATGTCTTAGCGCCGACTGATATTGTGACGGACATCACGTTGTTCACCTCATGTCAGAGAACGAAACTTAACGCCTTTGTGTTTTCGATATACATATGTATATATATACATATATATATATATATATATATATACATATTCCATCGACATATACATATGCAAAATGCCCTTCCCGGACAGGATAACCGGGAAGTTCATAAGTGACAGTCATGATAGCAGTATTTACCAATTGTAAGGAAACGCTCAACATCGCTACATATATATTATATACGTGTATACGTATATATGCATACATTTTTAATAGACAACCAGTAGTGCAGCAAGTGCGTGACGCAGTTGTTTCTGGTTATACGTATGACGTTGACGTAATAACGCGCCTATACGTATGACGTTGACGTAATAACGCGCCTATACGAGGGTGTTATTGGGTTTATATAGCGATGTTGTGCGTGTCCTTACACTTGGTAAATATTGCTATCTTGACTGTCACGTATGAACTATAAACTACCCTGTTATCCCGTCCGGGACGGGCATTTTTGTTAGTCTTATCTAATATAATGTTTACCATGTAAGTGCGATAATTGTATAGTTTGCCATTTTACATTGGTTAATTTTCTAACATTGTTGTATTTTATGTGCCGATGTTCAGAATTTCTATATTTCGGATATATGCAGTGTACAGCCGTTTACTATTATACAAATAAAACATTAATTATGAAAACGCCAAGTTAACATTACAGTTACACGCCGTCGCTGACGTCATCTAGACGTGCTGCCAGAGTGGAACACTGCTGTCACCACAGGGACATGACGTCATCAGACAGAAGCTACCATATGTGACAGCGGCACACACAACCTACGTACATTCACCAGTCAGACCAGACCGAATAGTCTTGTCTGCTGCTTTTTGTGGAAACTTCCTATTCCACCCGCAAGAACACTCTGGAATTTAAGTAGCATTACTATAGCTGATTTACACCATCTGAAGTCGTTCACCATCAGATGTTGACTTCACATTCGGAGAAAAGCATTGTTTATTTGTATTAAAACTTATTGGTTGTGCTACTGGCGTAATCTTCGTTTGTGTGTGTATTCCTCTTACGTTGACACCGGGTCGTCTACAAATTACATATGCATAAAAACATCTGTGAACTACGACCCCTCTCCCCTGTGTCACACCACAGACTTCATGTTGTATATATCAGGTCTGACCCGCTCCTGTGTGCTGAATTCCCCCCGTATGCATTATTATGCTAACCTTTTGCAATATATAGTAACCTAGATCCACCACACAGCATTTTTGCGGAAAATATATATTTTATATAATTGTTGCCGTAGAATGTTAGAGAATTTTTGTAGAATTCAAAAAAATGTATGAATTCTACATATTATTCTATCTAATTACATATAATGTTTAATGCCACATAAATTTTTATAGAATTCTACAGAAATGTTATAGTATTCTATATATTTGTTTTGCTAAGGGGTAAGTAATATGTAGATGGTCCCCTTCATAGATCATATAATACATTCCTCCCGGGTCGTGATGGGCAGCCAAATACAATAAGCCAAATATAATAAGCCAAATACAATAAGCCAAATACAATAAGCCAAGTACCCAAGCCTTAGTGGTCAACGACAATGAACACACGCACACGCCACACACAATTAATAGTTGTGTGTCGACCCCTCCTGCCGAGTATTCAGACAACTAACGTCATATCCTCTTACAACCCCAGCAAAAACAAAGGGCCAGAAATTATTGAAATGTTGAACTTATTTTATTGCTATACTGAAGATGTGAACACTTTTTCTTCTTCTGTCACATGAATGGTCAGTTGTAGAGTGTCACATGTTTGGTCAGTTGTAGAGTGTCACAGGAATGGTCAGTTGTAGAGTGTCACGTGCTTGGTCAGTTGTAGAGTGTCACATGTTTGTTCAGTTGTAGAGTCTCACATGTTTGGTCAGTTGTAGACTGTCACATGTTTGGTCAGTTGTAGAGTGTCACATGTTTGTTCAGTTGTAGAGTGTCACATTTTTGGTCAGTTATAGAGTGTCACATGTTTGGTCAGTTGTAGAATGTCACATTCGAGGACAACGAGTCTTGGTGACTAGAAAATGCAAGCATTCAATATTTACCAAAATAAAACATATTTGTAAAAAGTAAAGGCACGTTATTATATAACACAGTATCCAGTCCAAAGGACTGCTCAATGCACTTTACACTTATAGGCCTGTTCAACTGAAACACCATCTCGACTTCTCTGGGAAGCCTTCAGCCACGCTGCAATTAATGCGCGAAAACTGTTCGTACACAAATATCCACCACAGTCTATAGTATGTACTCATTCATACAGCTGAGTGAGCTGAGCCAAGAGGATATAATACTTCGATGCAGTAGTTATGATGCCACTTTGGAGTGAGAATGTTTGTACTATAGTATGTACTCATTCATACAGCTGAGTGAGCTGAGCCAAGAGGATATAATACTTCGATGCAGTAGTTATGATGCCACTTTGGAGTGAGAATGTACACGTACAAGGCATCAATGCGTGCACTGCACCACCATCGTGGTCACGCTCTGCTGCCGTCGTCATGCTCTGCTGCACGACGCGCCAACGTCACGTTGTAACCACAACGTGTCGCCCGTCTTGCAGTCTTCACGCGTCGTCATTTCCCTAAACCGTTGGTCGTATCCTTCCGCTTCCTCTTGTTCCTCCGTCGTCTGCTGTGGTTGCCTCGCGAGGTCGTCACAAGGCAGTGTACTGAAGTCGTTCATGCTTCGTGGCTCGCCCAGGATGAAGATTTCTACAAACACACATACATAGGCCTACTGTGAAAAGAGCTTGCAATAAGGCGAAGCGCGTGTCCCAAGTGGGATGGGCAGCAATTTATTAATTAATATACTGTTCTTAAGCCTATGATAACTATTTTGAAGGAATGCTGCCCGCCAAAGTATGCTAACAATCCCGTAACAACGTCCGCATTTGGGAAGATGCGCCCTCGCAGCGTGTTCAAACGGTAAACGACACACCCAGTTACAAAGCAAGTTTTATTGGCAATAACGCCCACGCGGGCCGAGTTAACCACAATACCCTTTGATGTTCAACAATTTCCCATTTCCCACGTTCAACACAGCAGACGTCTTGTTACAAATGACTACGCTGCCTTTTTTAACTCCGGGTAGAGGAACATACTGCTTTCCTTTAATTAAAACGGTTGATCTCATAAGTGCGCGAAGTCCGTAAACATTACTCGTGTGCATCGGTTCAAACTCCCTCCGCCTCCTTACCCACCAGTACGTGATGCGGCACTTTCGGCAATTTTATTCGATCCGAAATTGCTATCAGCGTCAATTTGCGTTACAACGTTTAATTCGCTAGGTGGCGCCACTGTAACAATGTATTTTCCCCGCGACACCGTGGTGACGGCAAACCTCTTCCTACGCAGTTTTGTTTTAATTATGTTGGGACTTATGCCGGCACCCCAAAACATCGTTGTGATGTTTAAACTATTGCATTCCTTTACGAGGGTTGTTAAAGAATTTGAAAAAATATCATACATTTGATTACACTTGGACATATCTTACGTTCTCGCAGATATGCGTAGGTGCGCTTATACGCATAGAAGGATGTGTTTGTTTTAACATTGCTGTAGGCCCTCTGAATTCAGCTAAGAGAACAGTTGTGTCTATACTAACGTGGGGGGCCTTGGACGAGGTCAAAGTTTATGTGACGCACACACCGCGAGAACATATTCTTGTAGTCGGTCCACTCGTGGCTCGTGGCGCCTCGCATGCCCTCGGCTACGGCGAACTCTGTCCCGAGGCATGACGGTATAGTTATCACTTCTGACTGGTCGATCCAACCTGACAAACGAATAATTACTAAATTATTAAAACTGACGTCCACGTAACAACCATAACTGACAAGTTCGGGTATTAACACAATGATCATATGTTGTGCACTGACTTCTGTATCTACATATGTTTTTTATTAGGTTTGTTTCCAGACGGACGCTGGAATATAGGCCAACTACTGTATGCCCTTTCCTAAATGTTCTGCATGTTAACTACAGGAAATGCAGAAAGTAATAATTCTTATTTTAAATAATTAACAAGTCTACGAATTATTTAATTATACGAAGCACAGTGATGACAACATTTTACTTGATTAAAAACTCTGTATGCCTACACAATGTAATCCTCACCTCTGTTGATAGCGTTGACGCGTAGGAATACATCCTCTCTGAGGCTGCGCAGTAACACCACCTGTCCTGTTCGAACGCGCTTAGTTGTTCCATCGACATCCGACGTTGTCCGGAGAACCTCGACTTTGACCGGTAGGATGACCGACGCCTCCGCCAAAGTCATATATTCTAAAGGTTGACCGTACCGTCAATGTTAGACTGGATGTCACCCTCATAAATACGGCATCACTGTACACTCGATTTATGTTTTTGCTTTAGTCTTTATTGCTGCATACGACATTGTAACGGTTAATCAATGACAATAAGTTATAACATCGTCATTATCAAAATCTTCGTCCTCAATGTGATTACCATCGTCATCATTATTATCATCAGCAGCACCAACAGCACCAGCAACAGCATCAGCATCAGCAGCCGAAACAACACCAACAGTAGCAACAACGACAACAGCAGCAGCAGAAACCCGTACACAAAATATTATTTCGGGTGGTTTTCTTTCGGAAATAAAACTGTTTTTCAATTGACAAAAACTATATTTTAAAGGTCCCGGTAACGTTTATCTGTAGCTTAATTCTTGCGAACGTTTTCGGGTCGTAGGTTTATGGTGTTTATGTTGGAGATATATCGTCAACTGCTCACCCCCGGCGCGGTGTCCGTCGGTCGGCGTGACGTCGACGGGGAAGTCTGCCGGGATGGAGAGGTTGCGGCCGAGAGAGTCGACGGCCTCCAATCGGGTCTGTCTCGCGCTGTCGTGGATCTGCAGCACCTGCAGCGGAAACGTTACAACTCGTTATGATGTCCTTTGACACCAGCTCTTTTCCAGAATCTGACGATTTTCTTGCCAAAAAGGTTAAGAACAGATTATTAAATTTTAATCGAAAACATCTTCATATATATATATATATATATACATATATATATATATATATATACATATATATATATATATATATATATATATATATATATGTGTGTAAAATAGTGTCAATAAAATGATGTAATCTCGATGTAGATGGAATAGTATGTTGTCTCATAGATGGATGTTGTTTCTCCAAAAGCGTAATCTGAATCCATGTAGTCTATGTGGAAACAATAATTCGCCAAGTGGTGGCTAGAAAAAAACTGACCTGGTTAATGGACGGTTCCGACGCGGCGTTGTCATGGGAGGCACGCGTTACCTTGACGATGAGGGGAAAGTGACTGGAGTGTATTTCGACCAATTTCTTCACACTGCAAGTAAACGGAATACGCTACATCATGTAACTTCGCAAGGTGCACAAGTCGAGCTGTCATAGTCTTCAAATCGATGAGTACTGTGAAACTTCTTTCTCTTATTCAGCAGCAATGCACAACTGCCCGTCCAACTATACAGTGTAATGACATCGACGAAATCATTTGCCAGGACTGTGAGAAAGGTCCGTGTATACACCGTCCTTTCCTTTTTGTTCGCAAATTTCAAAACGGAAAACGAAAAAAACAATGTTCGTTTTTCATTTTTAAATTTGAAATAAAAAATCGAATACTTTGTAATATATGCGGTATTTCTGATAACAGTTAGTTTCCTTTGCAGCAGAACGGTGATCAAGGAGATAGGACAGCTGGCGTAGAAAGTGAAACAAGTGAACGTTTGGCAAGCGTCGTCCAACAGAAACAGTGGTTGTTCTGCATAATATGCAGATATTCAACGTGACATGACCAGACTAACTGTTGCCATGTGATTCGGCAAGGCTCCGTCCGTGTAATTCAGTCAGATAGTATCGTCTGACGACTACTGCATTCTAGCGCCAACAAATACAAAGAAAACATATGTGTGTTCTATCGTAGTTTGATGTCTAACTTTGCGTAATGTAACAACCCCTCAGAGGTCCAGGGCGAGTTTAAAATCAACCCGCTAGTTCTGTATTTGCGACACAAACAGATGTCTAATACATCTCTAGTGGTTCTATGTGTCGCACATATCCCGTAAGATTTTAAACTACAATACTGAGTCGACAAAAAGCCCAAAGGAGTTTCCAGAGTATCTCCTTAGTTGCACTTGTTGTCTACTGAATGTCCCGTAATGTGACGTACATATTATAATATGTGTACCCAAATAAATGATGTTCTATCTACATATATGAAATATACATCGTGTTTTATTGCATCTTAATAAAGTTCCAAATAGCGTTCTACCTGCTGGATCCTCGCCTATACGGTATAGACCCTACAGTAAAGGCGAGTGCCTAGTATCTGCTGTGTGACTGTGATAGTCGTGGTTGGCCTACCTGTAGTTTTGGACGGACCACACGCCGGTGTCACCACGCAGTGTCGTCACGTTCTCCCTCCGTCTCAGTCGCTGCCGTCGACAAGTCGCCGGGGTTCCTCGTTGACCACAAGTCAGTGGACGAAGAGACCGATATTCGCTGTTCCATTGACCGCTCGTGACAGTCCCAAGTTTATCTGCGTTGTCTTTGAATAACATGGTCACTATCGCTCAGTCAGTTCGCTGGGAATCGTGCCGACTTCACGTGTCTTTCAATATAACACGGGAATCCAACGTGCACTGGTATTTGAATGTTTGTGCTTTGCAACGCCAATTTATTTTGTTCACTCTTGACATAGGGGACAATACCCTTCACCGTCCGTTAGTCGTGAAGCATTCATTCGTAGAGGTAACTGGGCTGGCGTAGACGATTCGCCCGCACAGATTTGAAAGGGTATTTCCCCGGTCTGCGTAGCCTATGACGCAGGCGACTCAAACCCGGCAGCTATTGGTGTGCTCGTTCTACCGTGACGTGTCGAATGTAAGCCCCGCGATGTTATCTCGATTCAATGAATACATTTACCAACCGCAACATCGTGCAGTTGAATCGTGTGCGATCACAAAAATATCGCGTTAAATGCGGGTTTTTTGCACAATACAATGATGTTATCTCGGCGAATGATTACGTCAATATGACTACCAAAAAAAAAACCATTTATGAATTATTTTCCTTAAAATGAAAGTTTCGTTTGATACTGATGACGCATAGCCAGGTAGTTAATTTAAGTTTCGTGTTTTTCTATTGGTGTACAACAACTGTAGGCCTACCGTAGGCTTATGCGCCTGCACGTTTATCGACTTATGTCATTTGAAGAACTAATTTATACGCGCGAGCTATTCATGTCGGATGGCCGCCATCTGGTTTCAATAACCACTCTTAGTCTGGGTGTACTGACTCACTTGAACGCGTAAACTCCGTCTAAGCTGGTCGCTATGTTTTATTTTTGGTTGGCAACAAAACGTTCATTAATTGCAATAAGGCCTGAGGCGACGAGACAGCAGATGTAGATACACTGGTAGAAGAGCTTGCACACAAATGGCGCAGACCATGCGGAGCGCAGTGGTGCAGTGTTTAAAATGTCGGAATCTCAGTCGAGATAAGCCGGGTTGGAATCCTGTGCTGCCGTGTCGAACCTTGGGCAAGTTCGTTCACTCCACGCTGCTCCAGTTCACTCAGCTGTGTGATTGAGTACCTGATTACAGGTAGTGGGTTACTGCGCTATACCCCGGGGCGCTATACACACTGTATAAGGACTTACCTTCATGCAGTAGTGAAATTGGAAATAAGAAGACACTGCTCGCTTCCATAGACGAGGGATTGTGTAGAAAATATGTCCAAAACACTGCCTCTTCGCTTCCAATTGCCAGCATCCCACTGTTTTGTGGTATCCCACCGAAGGCCGACATTCAATTTCTAAATTGTCAATACCGCTTACGAAAGGGACGG
The DNA here is from genome assembly GCA_020002185.1 of Paraescarpia echinospica. Lineage (NCBI taxonomy): Eukaryota > Metazoa > Annelida > Polychaeta > Sabellida > Siboglinidae > Paraescarpia > Paraescarpia echinospica. Next base: position 27,887,447 of record CM034533.1, read on the forward strand.
GGATCATGAATACGGTCTCTGCAGCCAGGCGGCTTCATAAACAGTGTAGATGGAAATATAGATATATGTAGGACGTAGCTCTACGATCTCACGAAGGCCTGCTTCGATTCGGTCAGCCGTCAGTGTTTTACTGCGATGTGCTGACACTGCACGACCAATTTCGTTCCGGATGTGACGCAAGAAATCTATATCGATACTACGGCGGAACTTAATTCTTAATACAAATGCAGTGCGGGGGTCCCCGCGACGTATAATGCACAGTGCACTACCCTAACAGCGGTCTTTGAGGAAAACGGTAGAAATGTCGCATCCCACTTCCGCCGAGTCACGAATGATGAAAAAGGCAGATGATCGGCCAGTCATTTTTTTTATTATGATAATCACAATATATACCAAACGTTGAAAATGACTGACAGTTGAAGACGGCGGGTAAGCCATGGAAGGAATCTGCAAGCCGACCACCCAACCTCAAAATCTAGTTAGGGAAAGGAAGAGGTGTGGTTTGCCAACTGAATGCTATGAACAGCGATATGAGTTTACTCTCCTCCCGACCATGGTTACCTAAAATAAATTACAGCGACCCAGACCTCTCTGTAGTTTAATTATTATAACATCCAATAATTATTACTAATATCACAATCCCCATAAGCCGCAGTTTCGCAAACTTGAACGCATCCGACGTCTCGGGTCTTTCCTTTGTAGTTTGCGAACAATGATCCTTCTATATTCCTGCAGATCGCCCTGTCATCCCCAACGCGGTGCCTCTCGGCCAAAACTAATGGTCGGTCCTGTGTCCTCGTGTCACTCGCGAGTCCGATTCTTGTTCTGCAGAAGTTCTTGCAATGGGAGCAGAAGGTTCCGGTGGAAGTATTGTCCACATTTGAAAGGTGCAATAAAACATATACGTCAATGCACGTTGATGCCGTACGTTTTTGATAGACAACCGCTTTTGATGGGTGATGAAATCAATTAATTTAAGTTAAAATCCAAACTTCAATATATGTGTGAACACAACGACGTTTTACGTCACTGCGCAACTGCGATGTCGTGAATGATTTGCGCCGTGGTTCCCTATTCGGTGCTATACATCGTCTGGTGTGACTTGGAACCCCACGTTGGCACGACAATCTCTGCCGCAAATGCGGCGGACACAGAGAGCAGGCAGTTTGCTGAGAAGAGAGTGCCAAACTCGACTATGTGTACAGCTCTCATAATCCCACCACTACTCAACCATAGCTTCTGAATTGACTACCATGTGTATGAGTGTGTGCATGCGTGCGTGGGTGCGTGCGTGTGTGTGTGACATGTGTCCCTGTCCATTGTGTATAATAGTCAACTTTCTACATCCCTGGAGAGCAATCTTATCTGACCATCTTTTCTGTTATCTGCTAAGGGAGTAGAACGATGTCACATTGTGTGACTTGTGAAAGACCCTGCATTGCCATCTCCTCTCTAGGGGCGAACATTGCCTTCCTGGGAGAGAGAGCCAAGACACTCGTTGATGTCAGCAGGAGAGTTAAGCCCAATAAACATGTCTCTGCAATCAAATATAGATATAGGACCAGAGCAGGTCTGGAGACAACAAAGAAGGAGGAAGTCATTGTAAGCTGCTGGAACACAAACTTGGGTAATGTCTAGGGAGGGGATACTCATGCAGCAATAGTTTGCCTAACTGGGCAACAGGATTTCAGTTAGGTTGGAAATATATCATTATTTAAACAGACACTCCGGATTTTGACATACACATCTTTCGAAACGGTGTGCACCATGTTAATGATCGGAAGTTACAATGGTACAATATAGCCTAAAACGAATGATAGTATCTATATCCACACATGCCATATAGTTACAGTTGAACCTCGGTACGGTTATCTCATTAATACAGCCACCTTGCAATTAAGGTCACCCCAGGACAGTCCCAAATTAGTTCCATATATATAGTAAAGTATAGGAAATTAGTCCCACTAATATGGTCACCTCGCTATTCAGGCCAATTTTGTCCAGTCCCAAAATGGACCTTAATGGGGTTCCATTCTCTTCCTCTCTCTCTCTCTCTCTCTCTCTCTCTCTCTCTCTCTCTCTCTCTCTCTCTCTCTCTCTCTCTCTCTCTCTCTCTCTCTCTCTCTCTCTCTCTCTCACTCTCTTCCACCCATGCTTCTCGAACCCACTCTTGCAGAGTTTCTGGGAAATGCTGGATGTTATTCGTCAGTCGTAAATCGGCAGATATCCTAAAATCACATGGGTCAACCGGACTTGTAACTTCTGGCAATTGCAGGCCCTGTGTGTGTGTGTGTGTGTGTGTGTGTGTGTGTGTGTGTGTGTGTGTGTGTGTGTGTGTGTGTGTGTGTGAGAGAGAGAGAGAGAGAGAGAGAGAGAGAGAGAGAGTGTGTGCGTGCGTGCGTGCATGCATGCATGCGTATGTGTGTGATTGTGTGTGTGTGTGTGTGTGTGTGTGTGTGTGTGTCTGTGTGCGTGCGTGCGTGCGTGTGTGAGAGCAATGGGTCCCAGAACCTGAATTTCTTCTGAATTTCAAAATAAAAAAAATGGGCAGATTTTAAGTTGTCAGCATGCTATGCAACCATACATACGTCATGGATTAGAAAAGATCAACGGTTACCTCCTATGCTGCTTTACCGCGGTGCGTTCCTGCGACGTACAGTTGCAATGCATACTCGGGACTGTCGAGATCATTATTTCTGCGATGTACTCGTAGCCACAAATTGATGGTTATACGACTGGTGCTTGTAAAGACAATGAAATTAGGTTGTCCACTTGATTCCAACGTTGTATCAACGTCGCATTTGCATATCCGTATGTAGCCTATAACGTAGCTGACAATACAGTATAAAGATGTCGTATTGAAATAACATAATTTAGTTGGTTAGGTTGTTGATTTATTTGTTTTCAACGTCGTTGTACCGTCGTCACATTTCGACGTCATTAAAACATTGATTACCAGATGTTGTAAAAACGTCGGGTGATGTTGTCGACCTGATTTCAACGTTGTGCCAATGTCAAATTACCATGCAGGTCCTTATTGTAACGTTGACGTCGAAACAACGTGAATAGTCAAAAAGGTAAGTGTAATGTAATGGTTGTACTTAGGATAATATTTTGTTGTTGTAATGAAAGCTTTAATATATCTCAATTGCTAAGGTGAATTATTTTGTTTATTCACATAAAGGTTTCCCCCTGTCATTAGCGGTTCAAAGACGTAACGGAGATTACACCAATTTGTACCACTATTTGAATAAATACAGTGAAAAACGTATAACATGTGAATTCACTTTAATACTCGTTCCGCCAGAACCTCACCAATGTCCCCAGTTCGACACGTGAATAAACACGTGAATTAACGTGAAAACTCGTTCCGCTAGAATCGTTCCAGTTTCCCAATTTCCACACGTGAACAAACACGTGAATTCACGTGAATATACTCGTTCCACCAGAACCGTATAAGCGTCCCCAGTTCTACACGTAAATACTCGTTCCGCTAGAACTGTACCAGTGTCCTCAGCTCCACACGTGAACAAACACGAGCATTCAGGCGAATATTCATTCCGCAAGAACCGTACCAATATCCCCAGTTCCACGTGAACAAACATTTGAATTCACGTAAATGCTCGTTCCACTAGAACCTCAGTTCAACATGTGAATGAACACGTGAATTCACGTGAAGACACGTACCGGTGGAGCCGTACCAGTTATGAACCAATATGACACGTGTCAAACTGGTTCAAAACTCGTGAAAAACAGGCGAAATACGTACGTGTATTCACCTGAATACCCGTGAATACATGTACTGGTGGAGCCGTACCAGTTATGAACCAGAATGACACATGACAAATTGGTTCAAAACTGGTTCCTTGTTTGCTGGGAAACCCTCACAGATAAATGGCAACAATCGTGTTCATGTTCACAACAACAATTAGCTAATTAATTGTAAACTGGTTGGTTGAGTTTGCTTATCCTTTTCGGGCGTTGCAGCCTTGATGGATTGGCTATCGACAGCTCTTTCGTTTGCCACTCTCCCCACTTGCCAGACGTCTGCTCCCATCCATTCCTCCATGTCCTTCTCCCATTGTCTCCTAGGTCTTCCTCTGCTTCTGCTGCCTTCAACTTTTCCTTCCATTATTAGTCTCTCTAGAGATTGCTGCCGTTTCACATGGCCGAAATAACTTAGTTTTTGTTTCTTTACAAAGTTCAATAAAGTCCCGGATATAACACCAAGCTCATCTGTGATGGATTCGTTAGTTCTATGTTCAGTCCACGAAACTTGTAATATCTTTCTATAACATTTGTTTTCAAACGCATTTATACGTTTAGTAATGTTCTTATTAAGAGTCCAGTACCAGTATTACGAAACATTTTTGTTTTTGTTTATACAAATTAGGTTGTTGGGGTAACTATACAATAGGCCTATAATTGTGTTATATTCAACACGTCTAAAGATATTAACTAGTCTTGATGTACTTAAAATGCTGTCACCTAGCGATTAAATGGCAAACTAAATGTTACCCTTGACAATATACTGCTGTCGAAAACTATCATTTTAGGGCATTATACAGTATAGCAGGTTCACTTAGCCGTAGGCAATTAATCTAGAAAATGTTACCACTTAGTATCGCATATTCTTTGTCAAGTATTATTTTGCTTGACATTTGTTTAGTAATTTCTCGCATAAACATCCGTTGAATGGCATTGTGGGAACTGTGGGACCGCGCAGGCGCATGGCTCCTATGAATTTTTGTAATTTGTTAGTGACATCTGGGTAACTATTAATGAAACTCTGCCTTGACTTCGTTTCGGATTTGCGTTTTGCCAACGGAATTGCATTTTTTAAAGATCGACACTATTGTTGACAGAGCATAGATTTAACAGTCTTATAATATGCACCGAAATGTGTATTTAGAAGCTAATCTAGTTGGTCATCCGCCATTTTCGTCTTGACTCATTTCATGCAAAATGCACACTCAACGAAACGGCTAACATATCATCTTCTGCTGACATTATACGCGTGTGAAAAATGGAGATACCTGAGCTGGTTCCCATGGCAGACTATAAGTCGAAAGAGGTGAGTTTTGACAGCTGACATGACGTTGGTAGTTCTGTGACATGATATGCTCGCGTGAGACGGTGAGACTGAGACGTCGGATGTCCAAGTGTCTGTCACTGTGTGATGATGAACTGCTAAGTCTAAGCAGCTGAGCAGCTGGCGCTGAGGGCGTGAGGCGAGACTTCGAGAATGATACATGCGACCGAATGTGTGAGTTGTACTTATAAATGTATGAGAATAGAGAGAATATCCGTAGCCGGCTACATCGAAAGCAACACGTCGGCACCCTACTCAGGCTAATGCCTAGACTAGTAATTATGGCTAATTACCTAAGGCTAAGCCTAGGCTAAGGCCAATACAGTCAGTCAGATAGTAAGTAGGGGCCTAAGTAAGAAAACAATGAACCATTGAGCTTGCACATCAACTCTTCTAGCATATTTAGAAGGACATATAGCACCATATACTGCACTGGTGATCAAGCCAAGTCATTAATAAATGTAGCTCACTTGTACTAATTTACTAATAATTCAGCTTATTTCCTGACTCGGGAAACTGCAACAATATAAATGATTACTGAATCTGACTAGTTAGATACTTTCTTTGATATTAAATGTGTTATGTTTAACACAGTGACACAGTAGCTAAAACTATTAGCCCACATAAGTGAGCTAACTATGACAAGTATAACAGCCTGGAAATGGAAATCTTCTTTGATGTTGGCCAGTTGAACCAAATCCTTAACTCTTTATTGCGCACCCAATCTCTCCTATGCACAATGCAGCCAAAACTACTTCCCTTTACATTTCTTCCCATTACAGCTACAGGTTGGAGGAGCAATTAATTAAGCATTAAATCTAGTCCCGTTTTAGAACTCTACATTCTAGATTCTAATCCTGGACCAGGGGAGACTCAATTATGTGAAATCGAATATACTCCAAATGCTTAGTATAGGATATTCCATAAAGAGTATGTATTATTATGTATGGAAGTTGTGAAAGTCATGAATTACAAATTGTTAATCACTCTAATTTCAGCAAGCAGAAAACCTATGCACAAGTTTCTCAAGATATTTTCAAGACAACTGGCTAGTTGGCTGTTGGCCAATTGTTCCACTGGTTGCCTTATCTTTGGTGTCTTACACATAATGAACAGTGGTTGCAAATCCATATCAAAGTATGTTCTCAATATTCTGCACTGATTCAACCAGGTCACATTCATAATCAGATTACTAATTGGTTAACATAAGTGGTTTAAAATCATAATACATTACTATTCAGGCTTGGGGTCAATTACATTGCAATGTAATGTACAGGGTTGGGGTTAACCCAGGTTAAACTGGTTTTGCCCAGCCCGGCGGGTTAAACCAGGGTTTTACTAGTTTAACCCGGGTTAAAGCTGGGTTAAACTAAGCTTTACTAAATCTGAGATTTCAAGATGATATCAGAGGGATATTATCAATATTAATACAGTTGGTATGTAGATTGATGATGGTTTAAAACTGTTGTAATATTATTGATGTAATGAAAGATGACAACTGCTCTTTAAATAAGTCTGTCAGTGTGTCTAGTTATCACTTTATGATAAGCAGATGATAATAGTGCTATTGGTTTATTCTGTTACTGACTGATATAACTTTTCTGCATACTGATTGCATACAGGTTACAAAGGTTTCCCTTCACATGGGAGTATTTTCCCCAGCCAGAAACCCCAAGTTAATATCCACCTTATGCAAACAACTTGTACTAGATACCAGTTCAGACCATAATCCTTTTATGTATTTAAACCAGGCCAGAAAGTCCAATATAAAAGGGACTTTTATCAGTGTGCCATAACCATAAAATTCATGTCTCTCTCACACTGGACACTGCCATTAATTACTAGCTGAGTCTTCTGAAGAAGTGCAGTGATTCCAGTCAGACAATCTACACCAGTACAGCCTGGTGTCAGCTTGCAGGTTATGGAACAGGAGGCTATAAAGCCTTGGAGACTGGCAGGTGGTAATCTACCCTCTCAGCACTTGTGTCCACTGCCAACAACTGGATTCATCCTCCATCCTCTAAAGTTACCAGAGCCACCACTGATTCAGGGTCAAGTTGATTAGCTCAACTCACCAACTAAGAGAATAAACAACACTGTGAGTGAAAGTGTCCAGAATGAGACCTAAGCAGTGAAGCATGAAAACAATAATACATGTATGTGCATTTCTATGTACCATGTTAGTTAACTGTGATTCTTCTGTTTCATATTGATAATAAAGCTATATGAAACCTTTTGCCTGCTTTATTCTTTCATATTGTGATAAAATGTGCCTAAAAATAGTTTAACCCAGTTTAGCCCAAAATGGAGGTTTAGCCCAACCCGGGTTTAACCCGGGGGGGTGGGTTAAACTTGCCAACATTGGTAACCTATTACTATTACTTTGTTTCCTTACTATTATTATTTCATGCTGAATCTTCCTATTACTATTACAATTTCCATGCACAGTATGCATAACTATAATACGTACAGTTGTTTGACTCACAGTCTCAAGAATTTAAACAAGACAAAAATCTAGCTTGCTATTTATTGATACCCACGCCCAAAGTATTTGAAATCATATTTGAGAATGTCAAGTACTTTCATCATCATCATTTTCAGAAAGCCTTCGTCAAAGTGCCACATCAAAGATTACTGCTTAAACTAAAGGCCCATGTCATAGGAAATGGTTTAATTAACTGGATAGAAAAATGGTTGATTGACAGAAGACAATGGATAGTAGTTGATGAGGAGGCTTCAAACTGGATATCAGTTTTGAGTGGGGTACCACAGGGATCAATACTGGGACCTCTGATGATACAAAAGTGTTTAAAAGGATTAAAAGTGATGGATATAGACAGTATTTACAAGATGATCTTGACAGGTTGATCAAATGGTCTGAAAAGTAGCAAATGTTCAATTTTGGGAAATGTAAATGCCTCCACACAGGACATGGGAACGAAGATGTACAATAAACAATGGGGGGAAGGTACTACTGTAAAAGAAAAGGACTTAGGGTTAACCGCTAGGGCTGATATGAAGGTTTCAGAGCAGTGCAGAATTGCAGCTTCAAAGGTAAATCAAATCCTTTGATTAATTAGGCGAAATATAGCATCTAACTAAAGGAAAAAGAACAATAATACCACTGTACAAAAGAATAGTTAGGCCTCATTTAGAATATTGTATACAAGCGTGGAGGCCATATCCCAAGAAAAAAATTGAAATCAACCATGCATATGGGCTAAAACGGTGAGGTTGGGTGAGAAAACAACTGTGTTAAAATTTCAGAGAAAGCCATTGAGAGGAAAAGACCTCTCAAAGCACCCAAAGTTTTTGTAAAATCGTAATATAGAGAAAAGTTTAACACATCTCAAAATCTACTGAACCTATTTTACTAAAATTGTCACTGTAACCTGTTTTGCCTTATTAAAGATCCATCATAATGCGACTTTACGACTTGGAAGATTATAGATACATATTAGGTATGCTAGAAAGAGTACTGGTACAGAGGAGAACGACTAAAATGATACAAAAACTGAGGGATCTTAGTTACGAAATACGCCTAAAAGAATGTGGTTTAACAAGTAACAACACTAGAGACCAAGATATTGAGAGGAGATCAGATAGAAGTGTTTTAAATATTGAATGGTTATGAAAATATTGATACAAATATTTTTTTCTCAGTTAAGAAAGATCAAAGGACTAGGGGACATGAAGTTACTTTAGTAAAGGAGCAGTGTAGATTATATACAAGAAAATTCTCATTTTCACAAAGGACTGTAAATAAATGGAACAGATTATCTGCTGATGGTGTGGGTGCTAGTACATGTAGTGTGAATATGTTTAAAAATAAAATTGACACATACCTCACAAGGGCGGGATACACGTAGATAAAATGGGTTGGACTCTCGATAAGCCAAAAGGCTTCCTTGTCCACCTGCCAATTTGAGTTAATTCTCTGGGTGGCAATCTTGTTAAATCTCTTGTAAAATCATTAGGGAAGTATTATAAAGTATAAAAAATAATAAATATTTACAACAAAATATCTATAGTATATACCATATTTAGTACAATCTTCTAACTACGTTGACTAAGGATATAACTTTTTTTTTTATGTTCCATTTTAGATTTAAATACCATACTGGAATGAAAGACAAAAGCAATAGTCAATGCCACATAACTTGGTGGGTGGATTGTATTACAGTCTAATTAAACCACATTGCTCAACTGCTGCTTGGTGGCTAGTTAATTATCCGCTCAAGTACAAATATATCATGATGTTTTTCACACCTGTTGTAGTTTAGGCTCAATGGAGGCAGTCACTAAACCCATAAGCTTACTTGAAAAAGGGTAGTTGGCAACTTGTGGAGCGCAGTAGCACAGTGGTAAAAGCTCTCGACTGAGAGAACGCGGGTTCGAATCCTGGGCGGCGGTGTCGAAACTTGGGCAAGTTCGTTTACTCTACATTGCTTCAGTTCACTCAGCTGTATGAATGAGTACCTGGCTATGGACAGTGGTGGTTATTTGTGTACGAATAGTCATCGCGCATTAATTGCACCATGGCTGAATGCTTCCCAGAGAAGTCGAGATGGTGTTCGATTGAACATGTCTGCCAGGGAGTAAAGTGTAAAGCGCTTTGAGCAGTCCTGAGGACTGGATACTGCGCTATATAAGAACTTACTTACCTTGGCAGAACTGGCTTCAAACAGTGAAAGCCCAGTTTTATCCATTTAGCCAATGCAGCAGTCACACTGTACCAGTGTCTCTTGCTATGTAAACGCCCATAAAACTCTAGGGTAAAACTTCACCAGGACCATGCTCAAGTCAACAAGGGGGAGCAACCATAAAACCTGGAGAAACTAGTGGAATCTACAACCTAATCAAATGGAATTGTTATGTACCCGATAGCTGAAATTCGATTGAAATGTTCAATAGTAATACAAAAGTAATAGGTCAATTACTATTACATTGCTTCCTATTACTATTAATTTTTTTGCTCAACTTATTACTATTACTTCAATATTTGTAATCGTTACTACTACATATTACTATTACCCCCAGGCCTGTTACTGTTAGCATATCCTGAGGTCACGAATGCATAAATATATATATATATACTGTATATATATATATATACATGTTTAAACACCGAACAGCAGTGAGTAAATTCCGTGTAATACATGTAGTTAAGTAGGAGGTGCCACCCACAGCAGTTGGGTGACATGTTTTCCACCTGTTGCTAAACAATAATTGCCAATAAATTAACAATTACAGCTGTTAGTTCACTTAGTTGTTCATAATTTGTTTTGTCTGGTTATTCGTCTGGGGGTAGCCAGCCATATTGCTTCCTTAAGTTAGTCTATCTCGGAGGCCCAACTGTGGTGCAGCCCCTACCTGACAGTTGTATATCTGTGTCAATGTATGCCAGATGATGATGGCGTTTGGAATTATTGAAATGTCAGGTTGACTTATTTCTGTGTTGATGAACTCGGCACAGGTTGAACTCGGCCAATATAAGCGGTACTTTATCACTATATAAGCCAGCCACTGTTGCCGAATTTGAGCAGTTACATATAGTGAACTAACATTAACAAACACTGATATTTATATTATTATTTACTGGTTGCAGAACCGCTGTGACATTACCGACAGCTTTCATAATACAGCAAGTCTGTTGCATTCAAGCTTACGAAGGGTCACACGCTATATTTACACAATCATGTCATTGGCCATTACTTGTCACCCAGTTATTTTCCTTACACCGCCTTTGCACTGAGTGCATTGACCTAGCCACAAAGAATGAGGCCTGACCTCCTTGGTCAAAGGTGCTCTCCACTTATACATTTACATTCACTCTTTCTGTGAAGGGCACAGGAATGTCTTTTCTTAGTACTTGAATGAGTATGTGACTGTAGTTGATTTATGACACCTGTAGTGTTGACCACCATGTACATACAGTGATGATATTGATGTATACATTGACAGTGTCAGTCAGAGACCAGGTGTCATCTTTAATGTGTAGCCTGGAAAAAGTTGTAGGCAGGTGGCTACGGAGCCAACATGTCTGCCACCCCACCCGGATAAGTACTCCTTCAGCCAGCAAGTCTTAGTCATGCTTCGACACGCAGGAATGCACATGCAATGCAAAGTTCCGTTTCATTGTGAAAGGCTAGGGCTGTTGCATTAAAACACCCTTTAATTTGCAATCAACAAGATTTACGTTGAATTATGTGTGGTTGCAATTGGGGGTCTAGAATAAGTAGCATACGAGCCTAGTGACAAAATGGCACCCCATTTTTCACTGCAAATTGTTACATTTAGAAAACTGCTTTTTTTAGGCATTTATTCATTCAAACTGCAATTACTTGGTAACGTATTTAAATTGACATATATATATGAATATATTGAGGTTTGTTTATAACAGTTAGCAACCTATGACAAGTGGTTGCGGTGGTTGAGCTGTTGCCAGCCACTACTCACTCTTCCGGTGGTTCACTTGCTGTGACCCCTGGTGTGAACCCATACTAAATCACCCAGGCCATATGTATGACTTCACAGTGTATGCATGTAGAGAGTGCCGTGTTTTATATGTAGACAGGTGCAGACAGCGCTAGACTCACAGCTCACTGTGAGTAGGTGACACACGTTTAACTTTCACTCAGGATGTGTTGTAAACAACTAACTCCCCAGTACATTCTGATTCCCCAGATACTTTCTATGCACAGATAAGTCTGCTTAAGCTAGTCCTGTAATGATGTCACATAACCAATAATCATCTCCATTTATTGACATGCATAACATTCATCATGCGACTCAGAACTTATATATACATTAATATGTATTAATTGAAGTAAAATAACTGAAGTAAATGTGGACTTTTAAATAGGTCAGATATCTTATTATTTATAATGTTGTTTCCTAGACCCATCTGCTTCCTTCAGCTGTACAGGCTGTCAACGGGATGCCTCCTGACCAAGTCAGATTGCAATACGCTAATACTTAAAATAACTCTACACTCGTCCATTATCAGTATAATGTCTTCCCAGACACATCACACTTGTGTTGATGAACGTCACACTCAACCTGTGCTGTGTGTTCTGTTGTAGGCAGAGTTGAAGGCAAGCATTGGCTGGCTGCTGACCAAAGCCTATGGCCAGGACATTCCACCCGACTACAGACAGATGTTCTACGAGGACGACAAGGTAGGTGGAGTGTAGTAGTATACACCATCTTATCTACGCCATCTCTACTTATCTAATAGAAGTTGGTTTAAAGGGATCACTCTGAACATTAATTCAATGTCATTACTTACAGCATACTTTTACAGTGGTTTACAATAGCACTTGGGTACTTGCTGTTTCTCTCACTGACTCAGTGAGAATCTCAGGTACTTACTGGTTCTACTGAGTGTCTACTGGATCTCTTGGATACTTACTGGATCTCTTGGATACTTACTGGTTCTCTCGGGTACTTACTGGTTCTCTCGGGTACTTACTGGTTCTCTTGGGTACCAGTTGGTTGTTTTGGGTACTTTCTGGTTCTCTTGAGTGCCTGTTGTTTTTTGGGTACTTACTGGTTCTACCAGGTATTTACTGGTTCTACCAGGTACTTACTGGTTCTACCAGGTACTTACTGGTTCTAATAGGTACTTACTAGTTCTAACAGGTACTTAATGGTTCTAACACTAACACATACTTATAGGGACACTGATTTGTTTAGAACACACATAAGTGTACATATTCTGGTTTCAAACACAAAACTCAAAGAAATAACAACAGCCTAGGTTACGCTGGCTCGAAGTGAGATAGTCCATGTTTCATAGTTCTAACAAATTCCGTAATATGGCGTAATATATAGCGCTAGCTAAAATGGTTGAGCAAAATTATTAGTGAACCAGCATTAGTGATTTGAACTTTATATGATATTGCTTGTATAATTTACATTTGTTAACTTATATATATTAAACATTGCTGCATTAGAAACAACCAGTCATTTATATATGTTATTGTGTAACAGGAATTGTTTTATTATCTAAATTTATTATGTACGATTGTTACTGCATTGCAAATATTGCACAAATAAATGTTGTTAGAAAAAATAGCCACACAGTAAAACAGTATTAGTTAGATGCAGAGATCATAACATTGTGATATTGTATATATTTCAGAGAATGTATTATATTTCAAAGTTAACTTTGAAATAAAATATTTCTTTTCTGAACAAAATTGGGCTTCATTAGCCAGAGTGCATTTTAAAACGAAAAATGCGTCATTTGACACGGAAAATGTGTCATTTGAAATGGAATTGTTTTTCTGAAATGGAAAATACGTAGTTTGAAATGGAATTTACTTTTTTCTGAAACGGAAAATAAGTTGGTTGAAACAGAATTTGCCTTTTTAGTCCTTTGGCCAAAGGTCCAAGGGACTATTGCCATCACTCTGCATCCGCCGTTAGCTGCCGTATCTCAGAAACCGTTTAGCAACGTTTTCTCTAATTTTGCATAGACATCTTAGGGCACTGTCACATTGCACGAGAAATCTGTATTTGATTGAATCATTTTAAGGGCTCCCTAGGGCAGGGTTGGGGTTTAACCTGGGTTAAACTGGTTTTGCCCAGCCCGGTGGGTTAAACCTGGTTTAAACTAAGCTTTACTCTATCTGAGATCTCAGGATGATATCAGAGGGATATTCTCAATATTAACACAGTTGGTATGTAGATTGATGATGGTTTAAAACTGTTGTATTATTATTGATGTAATGAAAGATGACAACTTTAAATAAGTCTGTCAGTGTGTCTAGTTATCATTTTATGATAATCAGATGATAATCGTGCTGTTGGGGTATTCTGTTACTGACTGAAACTTTTTTGCACACTGATTGCATGAAGGTTACAAAGGTTTCCCTTCAGATGTAAGTGTTTTCCCCAGCCAGAAACCCCAAGTTAATATCCACCTTATGCAAACAACTTGTACCAGTTCAGACCAAAATCCTTTTATGTATTTAAACCAGGCCAGAAAGTCCAATATAAAAGGGACTTTTATCAGCATGCCATAGCCATAAAATTCATGTCTCTCTCACACTGGACACTGCCATTAATTACTAGCTGAGTCTTCTGAAGAAGTGCAGTGATTCCAGTCAGACAACCTACACCAGTACAGCCTGGTGTCAGCTTGCAGGTTACTGAACAGGAGGATATAGAGCCTTGGAGACTGGCAGGTGGTAATCTACCCTCTCAGCACTTGTGTCCACTGCCAACAACTGGATTCATCCTCCCTCCTCTAAAGTTACCAGAGCCACCACTGATTCATGGTTAAGTTGATTAGCTCAACTCACCAACTAAGAGAATAAACAACACTGTGAGTGAAAGTGTCCAGAATGAGACCTAAGCAGTGAAGCATGAAAACAATAATATATGTATGTGCATTTCTATGTTAGTTAACTGTTTCATATTAATAATAAAGCTATATGAAACACCTTGCCTGCTTTATTCTTTCATATTGTGATAAAATGTGCCTGAAAAATAGTTTAATCCAGTTTAGCCCAAAATGGAGGTTTAGCCCAACCCGGGGGGTGGGTTAAACTTGTCAACGTAGCCCTAGGGCCTCCAAGAACCCCAAAACTGGTAAAAATGTAACATTTTGCCTATTTTTTCAAAAACTGTTTTTCTAATTTTGCATAGATGTATCTTAGAGTGCTGCCACTATAAACAAGAAATCTGTATTTGATTGAATCATTCTAAGGGGCCCCGAAAGTGCAAAAGTTTTACATTATCTAGTGATGTGGTTTTGAGAAGGGCCCTTGAGACCACCCCCAACAGTAGATTTTGTTTAATGTGCCACAAAGCCAGCAGCATGACTAAACTCTGCAGCCTAGTGCTACTGTTCCATTGAGACCTTGACTAATCTTTAATTGGTCACAGTGCCCAGGCAGAGTAGACACACTTGACCCCTGTTAGACTGAACTAACACTTTTAAACTGTATCTTCAAAACTATTGATTTTTTATAATTGCAAGATGTGTTTATTTTGATGTTCATTTAATTACAGTCGCGCCTCGTTATAACGCGGTAGTCGGGGTCCACGAAATGAATCCACGTTATAAACGGGGCGCGTTATAAACGTGACGCGTTCCTGTATCTGCCGTCAGGGGCGCTATGACGACGACCGACACCGCTGCTGCACGAACAACGCCATCGAAGCCAAAGTGTGCACGTCACGCAGTCTATACGCAGTTTATGAAGCTTATTAAACTGCCAACCAACGTCAATGTGTATTCTGTTTAAATGTCACACACTGTTGGACACTGTTGAATGTTGAACTGAATAAAATTTATGAATTGTGTACCGTTTTTAAATAAACAATGAACCAACAAGCCACGGTCAACTGAACGATAATATGGTACCGCTGACGTAAGATCTAAAATAATGATCTGGCACTCAGCAGCCGAATACGCAAATGATTTGACAAACGCTGTGTTAGAGTTGATTAAGGATTTAAAACTAAGTACGCTCACAATTGGCTTAACTTCGTGTTTCAATCAATATCAAAATACCAATTTAAAAAGCACGTTTACCGTGCCGAACAATATTACGATTCACCAATTCGTATACGGTTGACGAATTACTATTTTGGCGCACCAGTACAGGCAGTAGCTTTGCGTTCATCACAGCGAAAAGCTAATATTTGTTACGCAATGTTAGCTTACTTATCTAGCCTACTAAGCTGTATTAAAACATATTTAACCCATTCTTAAGCGTATTTGTGAATTTCAATTGCACTTTACAAGCCGCCCGGCGCCAAAACCAGGCGAACACGCGATCCGAGGAAGTCATGAGCATGACCAGCAGATTGGAAACGATTCGTTTGATGTCGGCGCAAAACAAACAATACTTCGCTCCGCATTTACTGTTCCTAAAGTTAAAATTTACCATAATTATAGTCAAAGAAACTTATACCTTTGATAGCATTGGCAGTGCAGAATAAAGAACGGCAACGTAGTGACTCGCGTCACACTTGATTCATTGCAGTTGTACGTCAACGTTAAATTTATTGTCCGCAAACTAGTCTTTCAAATATACACATGTCCTGGACAAAGACGGGGATAACTTCACACAAAATAATTAGCAGTTATTACTGTGTTAATATAGTTTGTCACAGCGCCCATTTTCCCCTTGGCGGCAGAAATTCGGGGTCAACGACCGACCGCGTTATAACCGAATCCGCGTTATAACGGGGCGCGTTATAACGAGGCGCGACTGTATTATAAAATGGTGTGACTGTGGTGTCTATTGGTTAAAGATGTATTGTCTGTAGAAACCTGTAGGTGACAAACAGAAAATTAATATCCTGTCACCTGTAGGTGACAAACATAGACAATTAATATCCTACACTTTATTGATATCAAATGCATTCTACTGTTCTGTTTACGCTTGCCATGCCTTGTGTAGACATGGTACTGAAACAACCAAATTTCAACCATTAGAAGAGTTGACATAGTTCCGATATACACAAGCAAGAAATCTGTATTTGATTGAATCATTCTAGTGTCATCAGCATATAGTAGAACATACATTTTCTACATCATCATCACTAAGGTTGTTGTAAATTTCACCAGCTGCCATGTCAAGTCCGTTATAATTGTGACTAACAGTGTTCAAAATGATTCAGGTAAATAGCAAATAACAAAGGACACAAGTTTTCTCCTTGCCATACCTCTACATCACATGAGAAGAAGGCTGACACAGCCTGGCCCTGATTTATACATGATTTAGCATTTTTGTATATGTTGTATACAACTTTCAACACATTACCATTAATACCGCATGAAATTATCTTAGACCACAGGGAGGACTGGTCTACTAAATCAAATGCTTTCTTATAATCGATGAAGACACAATAAAGCCTTTTGAGTGGAGACAAATACAATTCAACAAATTACCCTATCTGAACACTGCCTGTTCTTCACCTATTACATTCGCTTTGTTTAGGTATGTGGTCAGTGTGGTGTTCTGAACAATCACTAAGGATTAATGAACACTTGTGCAGAATGTCACCCATTTGGCAGGTTTCATTGATCTATTCAGCAATGAGGACACTCCTTAGGTCTCACTCTGGGCACTGTCACTCACAGTGTTGTGTATTGTCTTAGTTAGTGCATTGAGCTAATCTACTTGACCATGAATCAGTGGTGGCTCTGGTTGTGTATTACACCCAGCTGTGGAGCTAAGATTCTCTGCCTGCTATTGTTTGATGGAAACTGACTAACCTGTAATTGGTCACTGGCAGTAGCTTGTGTCAACAGACAGCATTAAGCCACTAGACCCCTGTTAAACTGGACAGTTGCCTGTAGGTTTTAAACTGTCAAACAGTGAGTCTACCTTTTGCTGTCAAATAATCTGTCCTCTTAGTTTTACACATAAAGACATAATCTGGCATAACTTGATAAGTCTTTGTAGCAGCACATTTGTACTTCCAATGTATCATTGCAACATAACATACATATTGCATACTGTGTGCCACATTTAAATGTTTTGCATGTAATATTTCCATGCAATCCATTTGCATATATAATGTAAAACTTCAACAGCCGTTTTCTTCATTTTCACGTTTTGACCCCTACCATGTTCAATGTTCCATAACTTCGCCAATTTTTGTAGCAGTCACAATTTTTGAAATCGTGTAAAGAACCCCACCAAACCTTTACAAGGATGTAAGAAAACAATGTTACAATTTTTCCGACTTATCACTCATTTGGTCAGCCGGGGTCACATATAGACGTATTAGTCCAAAGGACTTCAGGTCCACTTGGCCCATTTTTTGAAATGAAAATCAGTGTCCCTATACTTACTCAAGTTACTGGTTCTAACAGGTACTTACTAGTTCTAACAGG
The DNA here is from genome assembly GCA_020002185.1 of Paraescarpia echinospica. Lineage (NCBI taxonomy): Eukaryota > Metazoa > Annelida > Polychaeta > Sabellida > Siboglinidae > Paraescarpia > Paraescarpia echinospica. The sequence goes on from CM034533.1 coordinate 27,905,404, forward strand.
TGCTTTACCGTTCTAACAGGTACTTAATAGTTCTAACAGGTACTCACTGGTTCTACCAGGTACTTAATAGTTATATCACTATAATCAGATACTTATTGGTTCTACTAGGTACTTACTGGTTCTCTTGGAACTCAGGTACTTACCAATTCTGCGTCCCCTGACACCAGTGAGTTTTTGTTGCAGGGTGTGGAGTACATCGCCCCCGTCATTGTACAAGGCCTCACCCGCGCTGACATCTACTGCAAGGCCTGCTCCAACATCTTCAAAGAGAAAGTCACTGCTCATGGGCAAGGTAAGGAGAGCCTCACAAAGCCAGAGCGATTATTCCTACCATACGTTTGTTATGATGTAACTGTGACGTTTGTTATGATGTAACTGTGACGTTTGTTATGATGTAACTGTGACGTTTGTTATGATGTAACTGACGTTTGTTATGATGTAACTGTGACGTTTGTTATGATGTAACTGACGTTTGTTATGATGTAACTGTGACGTTTGTTATGATGTAACTGACGTTTGTTATGATGAAACTAACGTTTTTTTAATGATGTAACTGACTTTTGTTGATGTATCTGTGACGTTTGTTATGATGTAACTGACGTTTGTTATGATGTAACTGTGACGTTTGTTATGATGTAACTGACATTTGCTATGATGTAACTGTGACATTTGCTATGATGTAACTGTGACGTTTGTTATGATTTAACTGTGACGTTTTCTATGATGTAACTGTGATGTTTGTTATGATGTAATTGTGACGTTTGTTATGATGTAACTGTGACGTTTGTTATGATGTAACTGACGTTTGTTATGATGTAACTGTGACGTTTGTTATGGTGTAACTGTGACATTTGTTATGATGTAACTGTTACGTTTGTTATGATGTAACTGTTACGTTTGTTATGATGTAACTGACGTTTGTTATGATGTAACTGTGACGTTTGGTATGATGTAACTGTGACGTTTGTTATGATGTAACTGACATTTGCTATGATGTAACTGTGACGTTTGTTATGATTTAACTGTGACGTTTTCTATGATGTAACTGTGACGTTTGTTATGATGTAATTGTGACGTTTGTTATGATGTAACTGTGACGTTTGTTATGATGTAACTGACGTTTGTTATGATGTAACTGACATTTGTTATGATGTAACTGTGACGTTTGTTATGATGTAACTGTGACGTTTGTTATGGTGTAACTGACATTTGTTATGATGTAACTGTGACGTTTGTTATGATGTAACTGTGACGTTTGTTATGGTGTAACTGACATTTGTTATGATGTAACTGTGACGTTTGTTATGATGTAACTGTGACGTTTGTTATGATGTAACTGTGACGTTTGTTATGATGTAACTGTGAGCAGCGTTTCGTAACACGAGTTACCTAAGACGTCCCCAGCTGGTCGGCAGTACGGAGCAAATGCAAAAATATGTGTAGCTTTATTGACAATCAATTTACATCCAACTGACATCTGGTATGAACCGTAAAACTGGCATATACTACCGGCTGAAAAACATAAAACTGCTAGTGTACATAACACAAACATGGTGAGAGGAAGTTATCAGCACAATCTTGCACACATGTATAAGAGAGATATACCATACAGAGATACAAACTTCATGGCGGCAGGAGAGTATATAAAGTAAATACAAAACAAGACATAGTTTGGGTGAACTCATAGATCATTTGATGCAAGAACATCACGTGTTCAATAAGCGACACATTGATTACAGATTAAATGTCTCCATCTCTACAAGATCTATGAGTGCCTAATGCTAACCAAACTACCGAGGTACCTAATACTACTAAGCCTGCAAAATAATCACAAGAACACATGCTACGTCGCACGCCCACAATGGCAGGATGGGTGGGAAACGTAAGCAGGGCGTGCTATCCCCACATAGTATGATGATGTGTGACGTCAGCTGTGATGTGTTATTGTGGGCATATGTGACTGTGATGTGTTATTGTGGGCATATGTGACTGTGATGTGTTTGCAGGTCACCAAATTGTGATGCAGCTGTTGTCAAGACGAGGCATCTATGTGACGGAGGGGAAAGACACGGCTGTCACTGACACGATGCTCAAACTACACAAGCCTGTCCACCTGGTGAGTCTACACATCATCATATTGCCATTGCCATTGTTATTTTTCAGTTACTTAAACATTTCTTTGTGCTTGTCTGCTTGATAAAGTTAAGTTGTTTTCATGTAGACTAAAGGTTCAATTGAGTAGTTGGCTGCATTGACATAGTGCAAAATTAAATTTAATCAAACAGTAACAAGAACAACTGCAGTCAAAGTGGGTTTGATCTTGCACATATAGATTCTTTATACAAATCGGCAGTCCTATCACATTGCACACAACAATTTTTTTTGCTATACATTCTGTGTTCACATTTTGGATGAAATTCTCCCCACAATTCCTTGTTCGTACATGCGCAGTCTCGAAAATTTGCGATTTCCGAACAGGTCAGTATATAGGTAGTGGGAGATGTAATTGCAGGCTGTAAGTTCATGGGTTTAGAGTTGTCTGACAGGGGAGGCTTTGAAACTGCATCTTGAATTGGTAGTGTTTGATTGTCAGTAGTTTGGCCTGTTGAACATATTGTGAATGTTACTGACGAAGTGCATACATGGTCTATTATATTGATTGTCACCACTTGTGTTGACAGAACGCCCACATGGCCCTGATTCGAGCACTCATTAAGGCACACACCCAAGAAGTGGTCACAGTTGAGAGGGTTGTCAAGGCAGTCAGGTAAGAAGACTGCAAACCAGACATGACTTGTGTATAATGATCACAGTGATATAAGACGTGTTTGTACAACAATGTCTGTTCGCATCAGGAAACACATGAATTGTGTATAATGACCACAATGACATAAGACGTGTTTGAAGCGAGTACAACAATGTCTGTTCGCATCAGGAAACACATGACTTGTGTATAATGATCACAATGACATAAGACGTGTTTGAAGCGAGTACAACAATGTCTGTTCGCATCAGGAAACACATGACTTGTGTATAATGACCACAATGACATAAGACGTGTTTGAAGCGAGTACAACAATGTCTGTTCGCATCAGGAAACACATGACTTGTGGCATGAGTAAATTTAGCATTGGCTTATTTCAGTAGTTTTTATACAAGTACGTATATAGGCTTTAGCCTATGACATTAGCTTATAACAGTGTAAGACTATAAGGACCATGTTGAAGGTATAGTGCCACCCAAATTGTGTTTAGTAAGCCCATAACACCTCTCACAATTTGGAAGGTACAACCCCGGAGCAAGTTGAATGTCCAAACGGTAAACAAAACATCCAGTTTTGAAAACAAGCTTTATTGGCAATAATGCAGGGGTGGGCTGAGTTATATTGCAATACCCTTTGATGTTCAACGATTTTCCATTTTCCCACATTCAAAACACAGACTTCCTGTTGCAAATTACAGCATCTGCTAATTCCAGATAGAAGAACAAACTGCCTCCTTTTGAGTGTTATAATGATAGCTTTCAGTTTATATATTTTTTAGTCTTAAATAACTCCAGCTGGGGCAACTGCATCTCCTTTTATTTTATTTAATCTACCATGATTCTATGACGCCATAAAATTTGCAACATGAAACCTCTGTTGCTAAGTCTGTGTCCACGATAACAAAATCAATACTCGTGGTGCAAGACCTCGACCATGGCTGAATAGTGTCTTGTGATCAATGTTTTTACGTGACAGATGGGGCTATTAGCTCCTGATGCAGAGACTATACTACAGTGAAAACTTGCTTTACGATCACCTCGGTAATACAACCACCTCGCAATTAAGGTCACCGTAGAAAAGTCCCAAATTATTTCCACATACAGTTAAGTATAGGATATTAGTTCCGCTAATATGGTCACCTGGCTATTTTTCCCGTCCCAAAGGTGACCTTAATAGCGAGGTTTCACTGTTCATGCAGTACATTGTTTGTAGGAGCTTCACAACCTTCAGTGCATCGAGTGAACTGCCCTGTGACACCGAGGCCACTGTGGTTCTGTGGATCAACAAGGCATGCTCCGTCATGCGTGCCCGACTCGAGCTCTCCGAGCAACAGAGTACAGCACGTGTACGTGGTCTTACAGTGGATGTTTGTTGTCCTGGTGTTGTGCGTGGATCTGAATGTTCACTTTGATTCTTCCATTGCAGTGACAGTGTATTACAGGGATGGGTCAAGTACATGCACAATGTACTTAAGTACAAGTACAAGTACTTTCAATTTGTACAAGTACTCGTATAAAATATAGGCAAATACAAGTAATTTATGAAAAAACTACAAGTACAAAGTTCTCTGAACATTTTAGTCACATACAGTCAAGTACATTGAATGCTACATTTCAACATATCTGAGGTTCAGAACAGATTGCAATTGACTACTATTCAGTCATTATCTTAAGCAAAGGTAATTATGTCTACCACAAAAGTCCACAATACAAGATAAATGGTGGTTTCTGAATATCTGAAGCCACTACAGCTGATCAAGAGATCAGTTAGTGTTAGTTTATCCCATGTAATTGACTCATGGCTTCAAATCTCAGCTGACCTGCCTGTAAGTGCCTGTGTTTCTCCCCTTTATGCCTATAAACCAATCAACGTGTAGTCACGCACCATCGATTATGTTTCATGTTAGACCACAATGGATTTTCCATAGGCAGCCATTATAACATATCCTGTGTTGGATGGGTAATTTTATTACAGATTTTCTTTAAACTTTCTCAGCACATGAAACATTAATTAACTGACCTCATGGGGAAAATTTGTGAAATTTTATTACCTCGTTTTTCAGAAAAATCCAACCAAACCTTTCAAGTGCACTCTTTCACTGGGTAATGGCAGACGAATCCTTAATGTGATCTTATGCCAATTGAAAGCGTGTAATTAGGTGTGTCTTGCTGCCTGTAGGTGCGTACCCCGAGGAAGCAGGTGTCGGCACTGGATAAGCCTGGCATCCCAGTCATAGAAGACTTCATGAAGGACATCTGTGATGGATGCTGTCTCGCCTCACTCATCAGTTTCTACTGTCCTGACACACTCTGCTTCCAAGGTCAGCTTCAGATGTGTACATCGTGGAATCAACTGCCCCTCACAGTGTGCCAATGCATGAGTCTTAACCAGTTTCAAGACATGCCAGCACTCAGGACATGCCTTTAGTTATACATTATTTTAATGTACAACAATTGTGATTAATTATTCGTACATTTATTTTCATTAATTTGTTATTATAATTAATGTTATTATTATTCTAATAGGTTGCATACTACTTATGTTTGTTTATTTTTAAAAACAATTGTTATAGGTAATTTTATTTAGTAGTAATCATTTCATATTTTTATCACAATATTTAAAAATATTTATGCTTTGATATGTTATTATTTTTTTCTAATAACCCTTGTATAGTGTCCCAGAACAATTATTTGGATGGGGCGCTATACAAGAAATGTATTATTATATCTAAGTATGTCGCCGTAGAGCTTGGGTTTAGAGGGGGGTGACAAGGGAGATAGTCATTGTAGACATGCCTTGCCAGGAGTGATGGTCTCTGGGTGGGCTGTGTCTCAACTGCATTCTTGCTATTTCATATTCTCACTGATTCACATTATCATCGATCCACACTCATCGATACACATTCTTGCTGATTCACACTCTCACTGGTTCACACTTTCACTGGTTCACATTGTTACTGGTTCACATTGTTACTGGTTAACACTCTCACTGGTTCACACTCTCACTGGTTCACACTCTCACTGGTTCACATTCTCACTGGTTCACACTCTCATTGGTTCACACTCTCATTGATTCACACTCTCACTGGTTCACACTCTCACTGGTTCACACTCTCACTGGTTCACACTCTCACTGGTTCACACTCTCACTTGTTCACACTCTCACTGGTTCACACTCTCACCGGTTCACATTCTCACCGGTTCACACTCTCAATGGTTCACATTGTCACTGGTTCACATTGTCACTGGTTCCCATTCTTACTGGTTCACATTGTCACTGGTTCACACTCTCACTGGTTCACACTCACTGGTTCACACTCTCACTGGTTCACATTCTCACTGGTTCAAACTTCACACTCTCACTGGTTCACACTCTCACTGGTTCACATTGTCACATTGTCACTGGTTCACATTCTCACTGGTTCACATTCTCACTGGTTCACACTCTCACTGGTTCACACTCTCACTGGTTCACATTCTCACTGGTTCACATTCTCACTGGTCCACATTCTCACTGGTTCACATTCTCACTGATACACATTGTCATTGATTCCCATTCTCACTGGTTCACATTCTCACTGGTTCACACTCACTGATTCTCATTCTCACTGGTTCACATTCTCACTGGTTCACATTCTCACTGGTTCATATTCTCACTGGTTCACATTCTCACTGGTTCACACTCACTGGTTCACACTCTCACTGGTTCACATTCTCACTGGTTCACATTCTCACTGATACACATTGTCACTGATTCCCATTCTCACTGATTCACATTGTCACTGATTCACATTGTCACTGATTCATGTACTCACTGATTCATGTACTCACTGATTCACATTGATTCACATTCTCACAAGTTCATATTCTCATTGATTCATATTCTCACTGATTCACCAAATTTTACACCACTGACTCTGATTCACACTCTCACTCATTCAGTCTTCCTGATTCATACTCTTACTCGTCCACACTCTCACTGGTGCCTGTTGTCCTTGGCGGTTGCAGACATAGCACTGAAGGAGTCACTCAACATCGCTGACTCACTGTACAACCTGCAGCTAGTGCAGCTGTTTGCCGACCACCATCTCACCCCTGCCTGCCTCCATCTCACCATCAACGATCTCTTCTACGCCCCGGCCAACCTCAAGTCTCACATGCTTGCGTTCGTTGCTGAACTCTTTCGCACGTTCGAGATTGACCCCGCGAAGAGCACGCGCCACGACCCTGCGGTGGCGGGGGACGGAACTACAGAGCTTGCCGAGGGGAGTCCGTCGGCGTTGCGCAAGTTTCGGCCACTAGGGGGTATAAGTTCGGCGACGAGGCGGAGTTTTAACAACAACCCTGGTGGCGGTCGGGTAGGCTCACCCATGAACATCCCTGAGAGAGCCAGGTGGGTTTGTTTACTCTAAAGTTGTTGTTTCATTATGCAGTGCATTGCTAAGGGATCATCTCAAAACGGGAATGTCCAATATCAGACATAATTACTTTTGTTTAGGGAGGGTATGAGGCAGTTTCATCTGGAGTCAGACATCAATATTTTACGTTGCTGACCGATACTGAACATTAATCTAATAGTATTATCATATCAATATTTACAGACTTCCATCTGAGGGGACGGAGAGGGGATGGGGGTTGAGGCCAGACAAAAGTAATTTTGTCTGATATCTGACATCAATGTTCTGTGATGATCCCTAACCTCTTTTTTTCGAATGGCATTTTAAATGGTGCATGTAACCCATTTTATCTGGTCTTGTCATAATTACCCTTTTTATATGGACTGTAATAAAAGTCATCGTTTGCATGTGTAGGGAACCTCACTGTATTAGCATCAATTGTTAATGCATGTCGGATGATTCATGTTTACGGTTTACAGTATTAGTGATATTAATTGGCTTATCGATGTTGAAAGTTTCACATCATTTTATAATTTTAAAAAGAGAAGATGAACAGGGGAGAAGCATTTTAAGTTGTAAAATTGCATTGGGGATGATCCAGTTATCATATTCATTCTATTGAGCATACAGTCCCTTACACCCCCCTTTTACCGACGTCTAAGACCGTGACAGTGATCTCAAGGCCAACCTTGACTTCAGAAGTTGAGTCTTGACTATTGAATCCATGATTTATTGTAATCGACTGTTGAGATGACTGTATGCCTACGGCCGGATGGCGTGTCATCTGTATTGTAAATTGCGCACAACACATCTCTCTGCCTCCTTCATTTTTACTAGTTAAACCTTCAATGTTTGACTCTCGTAACTTGTTTTAAACTTATGGTAAGCACAAACAGTTTACTAAAATGTATATATCCAGCTCAGGACAACATGCCACCGCAAAGACCGGATGCCATGTTTGTGCATTTAAATGTTGTGTGACACCATCTAGTGAATGAAAACAAAAGTATTGCCATCTAGCGTGAGACGGTGTAATCATTTTGAGAACCAAAAACATGGTGTACACTTTACAATTAGAACCCATATTTGACACATTTTCGCATCGCAGATTTTTTAAATGTAGAACATATATGGTACGTCTATTTGTTCAGAAAGCATGTCATCTTGGTTGTCGCAAACAGTTAAATTTGCCACTTTTTGCAGCTCGGGTGGCTCTGATGCGAGACTGTTGCCACGGCGACTGAACCAAACAAAGACAGCCCTGCAGAACGGTGGAATGATCAGTAGTAAGTGAGCACCACCTGGTGTGAGAAATTTGTACCGAAGCATTTAGTATCGATTAGATTTACCTAGGAGCATTGGCATAATTCGGGATATAATCGTAATATCCCATTTTATCCGGGATACGATTCAAATTGTAGTTACCCTTTGTATCTGGGATACGATTCTCGTCATAGTCTGCACTTGGCGCGGAAACCCCGTGACATAGTGTTATGGATCCCTATTGGTTGATTAACAATGAATGACGTCAGTATCTTGTCATCATTGGTAAACACGTATGAATCACCAAATCAGCTCCGTTCATTGGTTAATCAACATAGAAGTCGGCTACCCCCATGTAAATTGAAATCAAAGATGGCGAATAAGTCGCAAATATCGTCAAGTTTTGAAATTTTTTGAAGAATTACTCTGTTAATTTACTTCCTACTGGTGATAACAAGGAGGTAGACAAGCGGATAGACGATATAATATGCATGGGCATGCTAATTGATACGATATTTATCCGTGAAAATGTATTTTGAAGGCTTCAAATTGGGGTGAACTAACAATGGCATCTATTTTCCCCACATCGTGCCACAACGCATTTTTTGCCGGTAACAAACTTAATAGTACTTTCAATGACAGTAACTGCTTCACAAATAAATTTATATCGAAATGTTGACCAAATTCGTTACTTTGGTTTGTTGGTTTATTTGTTATAAGAAACGTAACACAAAAATAGATATCAGGGGTAGAACTTCAGCATTTATTTTACCGGACAGCAGCACTAATAAAGACAAAAGTTTACTAGTCCACCAAAAGGTTTACTAGTCCTGCAAATATCAAAACCTAACACAAATTTTAATCGCAACAATTTTATTTCTACCACAAAAAGCCGTGTCATCCAGGCCTGGTGCTAACACTGCCTGCCAGTCAGTCAGTCACTCGGCGTCAGAGGCGCTACTGTCAGTCTGGTCTGGGCCCAAGTGGCTGAGTGTCTGGCCTCCGTGCTCTGCCAGCACTCCACAACTCAATTTCGCGTAGAGAGTCTGGTCAAAAAAGTTGTCCGTGTCCGTCAAGAAGGCATTCTTGCCACAAACACCAGTCACGTTGTGTGTCCTGCACACTGCGCAGAACATCAAACCCTTGTCCTCGCCGTAGGACAGCCACGTGTGGTCGCACTCCCAAACCTTCAAGTACCCACGGTGTCGTTTCTGCTTGTCGACTGCATGTTCCGTTCATTTTTGCGCTTTACTGCTGGTTTTGCAACCCCAGTCAAGTAATGATACATCGTGCGTAAACGTAGACTAATAAAGCAATGTAGATGTAAACCGTACTCGAAAACCGTGCATTTGAAAATGGCCACCAATTGCACTCATTAGATGTACCTCTCTACCAGATATGCTAAACCAAACAACTGTCATTTCAGAATTTGGTGTCAAACAACAGCCAATCAAAAGCACCGTTTCACTGTCGACTCATTAGGTAAAGAATTAGTTTGTCAGTGGTACGGATGGTGGCGCCTTGCAACATGCTGATTTTACTAGATAGCCGGACTAGTTGGTAGGCAGGTTTACTAGTCCGCCGTAATATTTACTAGTGTACGGACTAGCGGACTAGTGGGTAGTTCTACCCCTGGATATTGTTGACAGAACATATTTCAAAAATGTGCATAATTAAGCAGATCATTATCCAAGATACGTGAACAAGTTTTATACCATTGTTTTTTGGGGAGAATGGTGTGTAAAACAAAATCAACTTGCTCATTGAGATGTTGCCTCTTCCATGGAGAAAATGTCTGGTGAAAAGTAAAGTGACAAAACGCAACACATTTTAATTTGTTGGGAAATATTTTGCCATGTGCTGCATATAGTAAATGCTACAAAACAACTAATTTGTCTATATAACTTCAGAGCTTATTTTATCTGCTTTCTAATGGTATATCACATTTAAAATTGATTGAGAAATAATAAGTTATGTCCATTTTAAATGAAGGCCTGTCATTTTCTGATGCTGACAAAATGATTTCTTGGATATGGTCAGGAACTGGCTGTAACTCGTCTGCACTAGCTACAGGATATAATGGGATATGTTCTAATTAGACATTTGTAAGTGTCTTATTTAGTAAATGTGCTGTAGGTAGTTCGTACATTTCTCTCAGATGTCATAGTTGCTGACGTCGTGTTTATGCAAACGATTTCTTTTTGACATATCCTATACTTGATTTTACCTTGTAATTGAAGAGTCTTTCGTCATCATAACACACCAACATCTCCAGTACATGTGAACACATATGACTTCATCATAAATGTGAGATAGTTCGTAATTCTCCATTGATTGGTGTTTTGGCCTTTCTGATCCATATGGCTTTTTTTATGTGGCGTGTTCTTCTGTTGGCTTCCTTGTCTACTATTTTCACTGACGACAGACTACAACTACAAGGTCAAATCACGTATTGGAAATGTAAAAAAGAAATTGTTTGCATAGAGATGAACTATCATAAAGAATGTTCAGTGAGCCGTGTGTCTCTATTTTCACCAGATTCGCCATCTATAGCAGCAACTGGGAAGCTCTCCCATTCCATCCGGGCGTGGGGTGAATCAGACCAGTCAGTATACCCACAGGAAGGCAGGTGAGGGCACTAAGCTTAGGTTCCTTGGAAAATACCTAATGTCTACCCCACGCTTCATACACTGCATCTCATGCCTGGCTATGGTTTCTAAAATTTTGTGTGAAAAATGTTTATAAACGGAGAGCAAAGACAGGTACTAAAACTATTTAATTCACATCATTGTACATGGCTCGGGTGAGTGCCATTATCTTCCTGACTTTTAATGAATGATTAATAAATAACTTACTAAATTTGTTTTATATTCCCTGATAAGATTCCGGGTACTAGCAATATTATAAATGCACAATAATGTTGACAAATAACATTGCAATTAAATTGCGTAAACAGTGACTAAAGTATCGGAAAACGTGTGATGCAATGGAAATTATTAAGATTTGGTCTTCATCCATTATCTTGTATTTTAATATACAGTCACAAAAAAGAGCTGTTTATCAAACTTGAAAAAACCTTTGACATGTCTGTTTTTGCGTTGACAGTGCAGACAGAGTTTCTCCGTTACGAGGCCGAGTCTCCCAGCAGTCAAAGAGTGGCATGACGTCATTGCAGCAGAGTTGCGACAGTAACTCGACACTGCTGGCGAACGTGAGCATCGACACAAGTCTCGACTTGTCATCTGACGTCAGTCTTGATCTGAGCGGTGACGAATCGGCCCAGTCCCAACGCAGTGCGTTTGTGAACAGTGTCAGTAAGCCGGGTGTCACGGCGAGGATGCAGTCGGACATGGAGCTCGAGAGCGTTTCGTCGCGGGCCAGTGCGGTGTCACTACCTGGTGGCAGCAGTCAACGCGACTCCCAGAAAGAGGCATTGACCCCGGCGAAGTTGAAACCCGCGAAGGAGAAGAGTAACACTCACACGAAGGAGATAGAGTCGGGTGACGTCCATTCTAAAGACGACAGTGCGGGTTCGACACCGGAGGAGTATTCGACGCCGTCGGCCGAAAACGTAGCATTTGTCAACAGCATCAGGAAAAGGACTGCAAAGCCAGAGTCGAATGTTGTTCCACAGTCAACACCGGTAGCTATGACTTCAGCTACACCAGCAGCTACATCGCAGCTGTTGCGTTCACACGTCAGTGGCGCAGAGACAAGCACTCGTGTGATGACGAACGCGCAGAGTTTCACAATTTCCAACCACCGCCACACCCCGGACACTGCCCGTGCCGCTGGGATACCGGTGGTGGCACAGCGGCGCGGCAGTGTCGGTGAACGCAGCTCGAGTGACGGTTCCGACCAGGAGCTGCACAAGATACATGCCGACCACCGCGACCACGAGATCAAGGACTCATTCTACCTACACGGTAGTTCTACGCTAGTCGACGGTGGCGCCCCTCGGCTGGGGGGAGAGATACACCGACCGACGTCGCTTAGCATGCGAGGTAGTCCGTGTGCTAGCAGTCGAGTGAACACACGAGCAGCGGTGGTGGGAGAGGGAGATGACGCAGGGGATCAGTCCCGGCTGTCCCTCGTAGAACAGTTCCAGCACGGCAAGGGCGCAGCCACATCACCGACCGTCAAGCGGACAACGTTTGCAGCGCTGCCCAATCAGACGACCTGGCAGGAGCGTGCCCTCAAGAACCAACAGAGCGGCGAGAGTCGAGACGCGGCGAGCAGCGAGGACGGAGATGTTCAGCCGCTCGCGTCCGAGCTCCTTGGTGTCAGAATGAGGCTCGTGGAGCAACGGCGGCAGATTGAGCTCGGGAAGCGGCGCGCGGAGATGCAGTGGACGAAGCAGCGGGAAGAGTTAGGGAAACAGGCCTTCATCCAGGTGATCTCCAAGGGGAAGGCTGTTGTGGACGATCTCGCTCAACAGGAGGCGGATGTGTTAAAAGAGTCGAAGCCGCCTGTTGTCCCGGTGTCGGGAGCAAGGACGGCGGTGTTTAGCGGTGAACCAGATGAGGCCGTCGTGAAGGAAACGCAGACCCCGGCGAGTGTCGATGTGCCGACGCGTCATAGACAGACCAATACTGTCGAAGAGAAACAAGATAGAATGCCCGGAGACATCACTCGAGTCCAACATCGGCGTCGCACGGATGATATTAAAGAAAGACAAGTTGAATCCTCACCACAGCGACAGTGGCCTAATGACAACACCGGCGCTGAGAAGGTGATTCCGCGGTCATCACCGGAGAGACCAAAGTCTTTTCACGCAGCTGAACCTGACGAGGCATCGCGTCATGAGCCAGACTGCCCCCCACTCTCGATGCAGAGCACGGCATTACTGCACTCGAGTCAGGAGAACCTGCAGGAGTACGGTACGTCACTGAACAAACTCAACTCTAGTCTGACGGAGCTGCAGGGAGAGATCATGCGACTGTCGCTGCAGCAAGACCGCATCAAGTCGGCCCAGGTGTCACCACCGATGCCACCGCAGCTCGCCAGCGTCGTGACGTCGCCAGAGGTCACTGATGCTATTTCGTCATCGCCATCGTCGCTGACATCGAGTCAGAGCTACATCCAGCGCCAGGGTATCACCGGCGGCGAACCAGACATTGGTGGTACTGTACCGTCACACCAGGTGGCACCTAGCTTCAGCCAGACTGGCGCTATGGCCTGCGCGACAACCGTGTACAGTCAGGTGCCGATGCCCTACTCGCACAGCTATGGCACCCCGCCTCAGTACCCCCACACGCAGTTCCCACCCCAGTATGTGCCTGCCTATCCCTACCCCGGCATGCCTGGAGGCCCGCCCCCCTCCGTCTATGGCCAGCCCCCTGTCTACCAGGCCCCCCCTGGCACCTACCCTAACATGCCCGGTCAGCTGGCCTGGCATATGGCCGCGCAACCGCCTGCCCACATGCAAGCTCCCGTCTCCATGGTAACGACCAACCCCCTGTCTACGTACCAGCCTGACCGTCACATGGCCCAGACTTACACAGTGGCCGCGCAGAACCACCATATTATATCCCCCCAGCGGTCGGATCAACCACCCCCGTTGAACTTTGCTGCGACCTACGTAGCGCGACGCGGCAATAATACACCAGGCACGCCACCGGGGGTGCCTGGCACGCCACCTGGTGGATGCTGTGCAACCTCTGGCGCCACACTGGTGGGGCACGGGGACAGTCCGTATGCGGCGGAGGAAGGCAGTCACTACAACGGGGCAAAGGTGTGGTCAAAGAGCCCTGACCGGCCGACCGCTGTCCCTGCAGAGGGTGACGGTCAGAGTCCGAAACAGAAAGATGGTGGATTCTTCATCACGCTCGACGCCGGGTCACCGCAAAAACAGAAACCTAAACTCGGCTCGATGAAACGGAAGGACTCAACGACGACGCCGCGGACGTCGACGTCATCTGAGCCGACTGCGTCACCAGTAAAGGTCGCATCTCCGGTCAAAGTTACGTCACCAGTCAAGGTTGTGTCACCTGTCAAGATTGCGTCACCGGTCAGAGAGCAGGCGCCGTCATTCAGCTCACCAGCACGAGTGAAGACACCGAAGCACGAAGCCACCCCAGTAGCGGTGAACGCGTCACCCAGTGTGGGCTTTGTCATCGGACAGGATGACATGTCGTCCGTAAGTACTTCATTCAGTCTCTCTCACTCCCTACCTCTCTCGCCCCCTCCCTCTCTCTTTCTCCCCGTGTAATTTTCTTTCTACACGGCATTATATACATTTTATTCAACTGACAGTGTATATTGAGTGTTATTTATACAATTAATTATTTTATCACTTATAACAGTATTATATGTTTATATAAATACTGGGACAAATATATATATATTATTCTGACTCGACCTATCCCTGAAGAATGCAACTTTGCTCTCCTGGGGCCGGTTTCATGAAGTGGCTAAGAATGTTCTTAACACTAAGATGATTGTCTTGGTAAATGATGAGATATTTTTAATTTAAGCGAACATATGAGTTTATGCAAACACATGATGCTAAGTAATTGCATAACTTTAAGTAAGCTCCATGAGACTGGCCCCTGTTTCCTTGGTCATAAAGTGTGATGTGCAGTTTATACATTTTATTCAGTTTTCTCGTGTTCGCTAGCCTGACCCGAGTGACCTTGAGAAGCGGAGGGAGAAGTTCATCGAGCAGCAGATGCGGCGGAGAGAGGAACAGGACAAACGCAAACTCCAGCTCGAGTCAGACGCCGCCAAGAAGAGGGAGTTGAACAGGTCAGTGAGGTCAGGGGTCAGCACATAACAGCA
Organism: Paraescarpia echinospica; assembly: GCA_020002185.1. Lineage (NCBI taxonomy): Eukaryota > Metazoa > Annelida > Polychaeta > Sabellida > Siboglinidae > Paraescarpia > Paraescarpia echinospica. Next base: position 27,920,607 of record CM034533.1, read on the forward strand.
GTTTCCTTTATCACAGCGGTTCTTAACATTTTTGTGTGCTGCCCCAATTTGTGTCACTTGCTTGACGACCCATGCCTTCAAACAGTTAAATTGTGATGAATGAAGTTCTTAAATTATAAAATTGATAGGTATAGTGTATATAAATAAATGAGAATATTGATTAAAAATCAGCACCGTTCATTGGTTTATCGATGTAGAAAGACCACTCACCTTGCAAATCTAAAGCATGTTATGGCGGATGGAGTTGGGATGATCGACCGATTTTGATACCATTTGAAAGATGTGATGCGCTAATTTAGATTTCATAGGACCTACTTGTGATAATAAAGAGGCAGAAAATCCAATATATAATAATTTTAATTATAATGTGCGTACTATGAAGGCTTCTGAATATATCGATTAAGTCGAAGACTGCACAGATTTTTGCACAGCATATTGCATTTTTGGCTGCATTAAACAAACTATGACTCGTCTGATACACACAAGACAAGTGTCGTGTGAAGCGTTACGTAGCTATCTATCCATCTGTGACAGGTTAAAGCAAGAACAGTCGGAACAGAAGAAGACCGAAGAGAAAACACGGAGGGAGGCCATCTTCCAGCAGTACCTGCAGAAGAAGGCAGAGCAGGAGGCAGCAGAGGAGGGTGTGGCCCCCCGTCGTCACCCCACCCCAGGCAACAGGACCGCGAGGCTGGCAGCGCGCCCCAAGAGCCAGCCCCCCGTATCCCATGACGACAGGGTGTCCCACTCGTCCTCCCACAGCTCACAGGAGGAAATCTTCCCCCCAGGGCGCAGTCCCGTACTCGACCTCAAACGTACGTCACCTCACTGTCTGTGCCTTGTACATATATATATATATACACACACACTCACACAATGGATGTATCCAGTACATCGCTGTTTGTCTCCACTGTTGATAATGGTTATGTATACGGGAATGACATTACTACTGCTGCATGACATCTCATAAATCAAACACTCCCACATACAGTTGCCACTTTAGAGTCTTTGCATAATGTTTTGTCATAAAGAAACATTTTTGTGGCCTGAATTTCATCAAAATGTACGACAGAATGCTTGAATGCACCACGTATTCGGCATCCATTTTTTTATGGTTTGACAGAACTTTTGCTAGGCAACAGGTCACGTGATGGATAGGTCAGTTAAAGGCGCCTCTCAACTCAATATTTGTACTAGTCTCATTTCAAATTAATTTTGCAGTAAAACAAACCAGTGCAGTATCCACTTATGGCGTGCACATTCATTTGTGTAACTTTAGATGTAGTTTCAGTAAAATCTTCACACAACCTAGTAACTATTTAATTCTAACACAAGAATGAATTTGAGTGATTTTCAAAACTAGAATCTTCACACAAATGCATGATTATTATGCATTTCTTTCTGTGTTGATGACCTTGCTCCCAAACAACATTTCACTGGCAGAGTCGGTGGGTTTAAAGCTATATGTTGGCCCGGCAATTAGCATTGCCATGTTACCAGATGTAACTACCTACTAATATAAATTCTTTTAGCTGTTTAAGGTCACTAAGGCGGCTAATACATGCTGGTTTTGAATTGAACATGTTTTAAAGATAAACCAATAATTTTTATCAGACTGCCTAATACATTAAACAGTATTCTAGACCAAAAAGAACTGAATATTTATGTTTGGGGATGTATTGACATTTGTGTTTGTTGCAACAGTGACACCAGTGCCACCTAGTGGCCCGACAGACAGTGGGTATACACCTCCTTTCGGTGGCTTCACGCAACGGTGGCCAGGAACACCTGGTAGGTACACCATCAGTTTGTCTGTGTTCTCTCTGAGTAGTATGTCAATGGCTGTAGACATAGTAAACCAATGGTATTGATTATGCTGCCGGAAAGAGGAAGACTGGACAAAGGAGGTGTGTGAGAAGGTGGGACACCGCGTCTTGTAGACCAAGGGAACTTGTCAGTGTCGCATTGACGCTACCAGTTGGACACAACCTCAGTCGACACTCACTGGTACGCCTTGACTGAATAAGAAATCCGGATATGGCAGGTTCAAGCACAACGTGGACCAGATGGGGGTGGCACCATAACCGTTGCATGAGTGTTGTGCTGAAAGGCAAACGGCACTCCACGTCACCACTGCGGGTCCACCACACAAATGTAATGGGGACCTGGTCAGGCCGGACGGGACAGCTCACGCCAGGCCTCATGGTCTACAATGTGACACATGATAGACTGACCTTGAATCATATGCAAGAACTGTTGATCATGTTCCAATATAGTGAGCACATTTAAGCAGTATATTACATTAACTTCTTATTTCATGTTTGCTTCTGCTTCAGTGAGTTGTTCCCATCCGACAACTGCATCACGCAGCAATTATGTGAAATATGTTACAGCAATGTAGTTAGCCATTAATCTAACAAGGAACAGTTGCCAGGTTATCAAAAGATATCGATTTGTAGGTGCTCCAAAAATAGCTGCATGTCTAGCTTACCCTTGTCTGTAAAATGAAACACACTTTGCTATTAAAGATATTTCAATGAATAGTATAACAATTTTATATACAGAACATTGTCGGTGTACTTTGAATGATTGATTATGCCCACAGACAAGACGAGTCGACCAGCCACTGACAATCATAACAGCGACATGGGAACAAATCCACCTTCCCAGTATAGTGGTAAGAACCAGTTTGCTCCTACGTGTGGTTTGTACGATTCTATTTGACTTGACCTAGTTTATGTTGTATGGATTGACCTGACCTAATTCAGTGCTGTACAATTTGGCCTGGTCTAGTTACGTGCTCTATAACATCACCTGGCAGTGCTGTATCATTTGACATGGCTTAGTTCAGTGCAGCATAACTTGGCCTGGTCCTGCTCACTGCTGTACAACTTGGTCTGTCCTATTCCAGTGTTGTATGCTTTGACCTGTCCTAGTCCAGTGCTCTACATTTTGGCCTGTCCTAGTTCAGTGTTTGATTTGACCTGTCCTGGTTCAGTGGTGTACACTTTGACCTGGCCTTGTTCAGTGCTGTACACTTTGACCTGGCCTTGTTCAGTGCTGTACTGAGAGACTGCCTCGGTTGTTCAGTGGCTTACTAAAGAAACACTTGCTACCCTTTCACCAAGCCTATCTCGAAACTTGTGAAGATGTATTATGATTACTGGGTGCACCCCAATTGCTAAGTTAATAATTGCTTATTGAATTTTGTATCATGACCAGCTGTGATGTGTAGATTTGTATGTAGCAAAAGTAGCATAAAGTGGCGTCTTTACACAGTCCCTGCAACATTGTTACTCAGTGTGACTAGTAGGGATAGATTTACTATTGTGGTAGCATTGCAGTAGATGTATATCTATTGCAATAATATTGTGGTAGTATCCTGAAGTAATGAACACTCAGGAAACGGCGTCCCAGACCAAAATAGGTAGTGCCTTTATGTGGCCTTGGAGGGAGTTGATTAACAGAATGAGGTATCCGTGAATTATGTTGCTATAGTCAACGATTGTTAATGTTAGGTTTGTAAATAAGTAAAATTACAAAACGAAAGTGAAACAGCATGTTTACAAACACGGTTTTGTGTATCACATGTTGCCCTGCTGATTTGTTTGCTATCCATCATTACGATCGATAGTTCAGTGTACAATCTATGATAACTATCGATTGTTAAATTTGCTATTGATAGTACACTACACACACAATGCTAGTAAACATGGGCTATTGCGATGCACCGATAGTTACACCCCTGATTGTTACCTCATGCTGCTGACGTGTGCGCGCAGGACCAAAGCTATTTGTGACGCCGAGCCAGAAGTCTAATCGCCACATCATCGTCAACGCCATCGGTCATCGCTGTCTCGCTGGCACTGTCAATCAGGAAGTCAAGAACAGGGTGTTGGAGGTGGGTACTGCTTTAGCCCATTGCGGTGCTCCAGTTCACTCAGCTGTATGAATGAGTACCTGGCTATAGACAGTGGTCGATATTTCTGTATGAATAGTCTTTGCACAGTAATTGCATCATGGCTGAATACCTCCCAGAGAAGTGGAGATGGTATTCGATTGAACAGGTCTACCAGGGCTTAAAATGTAAAATGCTTTGTGTTGTCCTAAAGACATGTGGTGTTATGGAAGAATTAAATTTTACCTTTTACACCGAAGACGGTTTCCCATTAGTATTGCTAAATGATGTTTGTTATAACAACTTGAGACAGTGCCTTTCATGAACACAAGTCACATCAAACATCCCAACTGACCAGTGCTCCTAGGATAACTTGAGCAATTGATTTACAGTATGAACTGTTTATGTACATCTAACATATGGTACAAACCCTAAAACCATTAAAAAAATTAATAAATGGGGAGTTTCGAAAAAATTAAGGCGATACTTTTCTCCCAATGAGTCATAGATGAATTCCTGCAAACCGTCTAGGGGCACAATGTTAACATACATACAGGAACATACATGCTAGTATAAGTAAGAAGTACTACATTGTGAGAGACAGAAGACAGCAGAAGGACCGTGTTGTGCATCCAGGCGTGACGTGTCTGTTGCAGGTGATCTCCCAGAGTGAGGCGAAACACTTCATCATCCTGTTCCGGGATGCGGGGCTGCAGTATCGCGGTGTCTATACCTACCATCCCGAACGCGAGGAAGTCTTCAAGATTCAGGGCGTCGGCCCTAAACAGATCACCAACAAAGCAATTGAACGTTTCTATAAGTGAGTTGGTCATCTTCTCTTAATCGTTTGTGTTTGTGTGGAAAGTCTCCTAATAGTCATTTATGAAACTTCTAATTTTACAAGAACTGTGTAATTTGAATAAATGCACTAATCTTAAAGGGTGTTTTATCTTACTTTTCGCCACCAGACATTTTCTGTCTGCCTTAATCTATTAATCTAAAAATATAATATTAACATCAAACATTATTAACCACCTAGTAATTTATGTACTTTGTGTAGAACTTTAATTAGACCCCAATCACCATCAACCGGCCGATTTGTTGTGGTCCCCAACGCACCCGAAACCTCGCGCAGATAAGTGACTCATATGTGGGGTCATCTACTGTGGGTGATGTTATTTTAAAGGTTAGGTTATTTCCTGTACACTAGGAATATTTGTTGTATTGGAAGTTTTTGAGTTAGTGCCTTGTAAAAAAACATCTCACGTGCTGTGGAGAATCGGAGTCATTTCATTCAAATGTCATGGGTCTAAATGGTTAACACTCACTATGTTGGGGTCTAAAGGGTTAACACTCACTGTGTTGGGGGGTCTAAAGGGTTAACACACTATGTTGGGGTCTAAAGGGTTAACACTGACTGTGTTGGGTTCTAAAGGGTTACCACTCATTGTGTTGGTGTCTAAAGGGTTAACACTCACTATGTTGGGGTCTAAAGGGTTAACACTCACCATGTTGGTGTCTAAATGGTTAACACTCAGTATGTTGGGGTCTAAAGGGTTAACACTCACTATGTTGGTGTCTAAATGGTTAACACTCACTATGTTGGGGTCTAAAGGATTAACACTCACTATGTTGGGGTCTAAAGGGCTGACTGTTACTTTGGTTCTGGGGACACTCAATAAGCCTGAACACCCAAGTCGTTATTGACTGGACTATTCCGATGATATATCAATATTTGCCCCGCTACAGTGAAGTAGATACACTGTATTAAGTGGCAAAATGGAGTTTTGTACCACTTTGGATTCCACAGATGATAAGCTTTAAGATGATATATCATTTGTTGAAATATCTTCAGTAATTGTTTGTTGCTAAAATTGAAGCAAACTTTTAAAAAGCTACATTTGTTAGAAAACAGGTCATTTTGGTTCATATTGTAAATTGTCTCATAATATGTGGGTTTGTAAATGCATGTATTTGATAAGTTTGGGATTATTTGTCAAGAAAAAATAAACCAGACATAGAAAGATAAGATTGTAATATATGCATTTTTGCCAGAATCACAAAATTTACATGACATAGACGGCTATTTTTGGCTCATGTGCAGATTAGACCTGTGCCACTTAATATCTGGTTCACTGTGGAGAGTCACGTAGGTTCAGTCACCATACATTTATCATGACTATAATCTAAACTCATAGCCATTACTTAGGTAATTACATTTCTAATCACTCCTGGCTTCTTCACCTTTACAGGTACAACTCGGGCACAAAGGCATTCTCGGAGGTAGCATCAACGAAGCACCTGTCGGCTACAATAGACGCGGTCGTGCTGCAGAACTCCATGTGGCAGAAGAAACAAGTCGCCAGGAAACCCCCTGCTGGCCAATACTGACACCGCGCGTAGTCATTGTAAGGGCACTGTCATCGTGACGTGACGCGTTGACCTGTGCGGCTTTCGCTGCATGTAGTTGTCAACAGAACAGTGTTAACGAGACCAGCAGAAGACGGTGCCATTGTCGTTGTTATTATCGCTTACTTGGAGGTCATGGAACATTTAGTGTGTACCCACAGCACCACTAGTGCCGGTGCATGCACTAACCCGTTGCCATGGCTACTGAAGTGCAGCTTGTGACATAGCGTAACGTTACTTGAAGTGACTTTCTGTTTGTGCCCCGTGTGTGTGTGTGTTTCCGGTGCCCACCAAGCTGCCTATTTGAAGGCCACGTGCCACTGTGATAGTAGAAGTAGTTCGTAACAGGCAACTTGGGTGTAGGCAACACTGCACAGGTTTGTCAGTAAGTCTTTCGAACGTTAGTTTCTTTCACATAGAAAATTGATGAATGTCTCCCATGAAATGTGTGGTCAAGTGTCTCCGACCATGTGGGGGTTGTTGAATAACTTTGAGTATGTGGCAGTGTTAGTCGAGTCTTTTTTCGGATAACTTGCCACCTAATATCAGCTATAATGTATGTGTTGGATGTTGTGTTGTCACGGTCCGTGTTAGCAGGTCAGTTGAGCCGTCTGTAATGTTTGTATCGACAGATGTGTTGGTCCTTGCTGCAGTGTATGGACACACATTGAAAGAAGCCGACATTGACCTCTTGCGACAATGTGAGCTAAACAAAACTGCAGGAGGTGCTATCTTGGCGACCCAGCACTCCTGTTACTGTCCTAGCCAGTGTCCTGCAATCACACTGTGTACCGGTCCTAGCAGGGTGTTGTGTCTTGAAGAAATTTGTCCTCAGATATATAAAGAACCTTTGTTGGACCAGAAATGTTACATCTTCCACAAGACAGATAATATTTGTCTAATGATAACAAGTGGTCACAGTTGATACCTGCCTAGTTTCACTTGTCATTTCATCCCTGCTGAGTTAGTTTGCTATTGGAGCATTCATGTCAACGCTCGGCAATGTCACTGTTGTTGTCATCATCTTCCTAGTCATTGTCACCTCTCAGCCCAGTAAGTCATCTTGGTCACAGTCACCATTCGTGTCCCTGTCACTGCTGCCACATTTGTGTCATCATGTGGTCGGCTTGCATCTGTAGTTCTGTGTCGATGTCATCACTATTGTGCTATTTGCTGTGTCGGTATCACGACTACTGTTCTGTGTCGGTATCACGACTACTGTTCTGTGTCGGTATCACGACTACTGTTCTGTGTTGGTATCACGACTACTGTTCTGTGTCGGTATCACGACTACTGTTCTGTGTCGGTATCACGACTACTGTTCTGTGTCGGTATCACGACTACTGTTCTGTGTTGGTATCACGACTACTGTTCTGTGTCGGTATCACGACTACTGTTCTGTGTTGGTATCACGACTACTGTTCTGTGTTGGTATCACGACTACTGTTCTGTGTTGGTATCACGACTACTGTTCTGTGTTGGTATCACGACTACTGTTCTGTGTTGGTATCACGACTACTGTTCTGTGTTGGTATCACGACTACTGTTCTGTGTTGGTATCACGACTACTGTTCTGTGTCGGTATCACGACTACTGTTCTGTGTTGGTATCACGACTACTGTTCTGTGTCGGTATCACGACTACTGTTCTGTGTTGGTATTGCATCTTTTGCGCTCTGTGCAGTGTCAACTGTAGTGTTGACCAACTATGTCGGTGTCATCACAGTGTGACACTCTGTATCAGTGTCACCATAGTTTGTGGCTGGTCTACTACACATGTTCGAAGTAGTTACAGTGTAATTGATATTTGTGCAATATCCTACCACGTATCTGACCAATGCATTCTGGCATAAAATGTAAAATTGTTGAGAAATGTGGAGACTGGCAATATGGTCACTTGTGTTGTGTAGGTGGTCAGTCACTTGGTGGTCACTTGATGGTCATCTGTCATGTAGACAACTTGTACAGCTGCACCTGAAGTGATTAGGTGTGACTATACACGGTCTGTGACACATCTGACAACACCAAAGCTAGGGTTACTAACAGGGACCACCTTGATGCTCTGGTATGATGGGGCGTACCTGCAAGAACCCTCCCTACCTTTACTGTTCTTGGACTTAAGGAATGTGACAACTTGGGTCCGGTGATGTGGGACTTTACTGCTGATTATAGGAACTGGAAAAATCGCACATACACACACACACACACACGTGCGCGCACTCTTAACTTATTACTGCAATCTTAATTGTAACATATTAACTTGCTATTTATACCTGTATTGCTGGTGATTCGTTGTGTGTGATGTGTCACGGTATTAGCGCTTGAGTTATTTAATGCAATGCTGTAATGATAACAGGTTCAAAGGTCAGCAGAGAAAATATGACTAATGACAATGGCCGAGAGAAATCTTCGTGTGATAACAGTCTGGACGTAATGTGGGATATTGACAGAGTATAGCATTTCCGTTTTTTTTATAGATGTCAACCCTTGCCATGCCTCTGATATGTGCTGTGCTTTGTGCATTTTCGGAGAATGTTTGTACACTGTATGTAAATATGTATGATCTATAATTTGCAAACTTTATGTTGTTGTCAGCAGTGTAAATTACTAAGAAAGCTAACTGTACAATCATGATGTCTAGGTGTTTATCAGTTCCTATGCTTTTTTATTAACAAATAAAATTTACCAACAAGTTGGTGCTGGTGTTGATCTTTGGCTAAAGTGACCGTTTCTTGTTATTAAAGCTACTTCCTCAACTGGTTTAGCCCGTCATGAATTTGTTTCTTTCGCGTCTAAATATGTAATGTGAATAGTTTGAGTACTTTCCACAGTCAGTTTAATAAAAACATACATACATTTGTTTAAATGGTCAAAAGAACTGACTTTGGCCATCGCTACATCTTGTGACTGGCTAAAGCCAATTGCTCGGCTAACGTTTAACCATCAAATTGACGTCAATCCACTTAATTTGTCCATCACATGGGTTTTGAAAGAAGGAAAGTAATCACAGAAACATGCATAATCGTATCATGCACTCCCTTGAAGATTCCAATTTTGAGAGAATCGTTAACTCCTTGGCAGGAATTAAAAATATATACATTTCTTCAGTTATTTTATGAAATTTTAAAACGTGGTTAAAATGTCAACATGCTGACACTTGATACCCTGTTTCCAGTATCATCAAGCAGCATCGCTTCTACCAGGCATCCAACCTCTGTCTATTTGGAAAATCCGTCATTAAACAGAATCTGTTGTTAATTTGTTTGCATTTAATAAAAATGCAAAATTCTACTGCTATATGACGGAGGACACAACTGTTTTGTCACACCGGCAAAAGTGCCTCATTAGAACACCCTGGTGTTTTCAGTATAGAAGATTGGTTTTTAACAGCATAATTGGCCTTAGATCTGTCAAGAATGTTAGTGAAACATGTTCCTGAATTGCTTAGAAACGCTCATAAATCTAAGTAGATATTATTTGAATAAATAAAGAATTGTCGTGGCCTAACATGGTGCATGAATTTTTTTATTTTGAAGAACAATAAATAATTAATGAGTTACCACCAGCTGCGTATGTTTAGTATAAAACAGTTCAGTTTACATACCACTGACTCATTTTTTTATTCGAGGATAAAGGATGTCTCTAGCCTCTTAATTACACTAGTTAAGTACAGTACTGTGTCTAATTTATTTATTTTTCTCTACAAAACTGAAAAAAATTAAAATAATTGTTAAATAGTGGACATGTTGTTTATTATTATGGAAACCGGGTGGGGGGGTGCTTGGCAAAAAAATGCACTATATTTTTCTCAATAAAACCTACAGAGTGGACAGAAAAAATGCACTAGCTATACAAACTAAAAAGCCTACATAATTCAGTAAAAATATTGGGAGTAATATTGCAAGCAATGTAAATTACTTAACTGTGCACATCATTCTGTTTTGCAAATGATGCTGACACTTGATTTCTTGAATGTCAAACAATTTATTATACTGCCAGTATGCTCAAGTAACGATGCAATAAGCGAATGTGTGCATGCACGCAAACACTAGAGAAATAAAAAGATATACATATTCATTTTATCTATGATATAACAACTATTGTTTTTGATTCAAATGCATTATTTTTTGTATAGACATTTGTATATTGTAAAGCTCTGTGAACAATATTGGATGTGGCGCTTAACGAAAAAACAAATTATATTATTATTCACTCAAGCCAAAGCACAGATGGATGGTCTTTGTACACTATTTTCCGTCACAAAACACATTCAAGACAGATCAAATGACATAAATAAACAGCTCCACGGAGTATAGTTGTAGCTTCTTAGTTGCTATGTTCATATATTATAAACATCACCCAGGGTGTGGCTTTGTCCCTACAGCAGTTTCCATATACAGTGTTTATTATCAGACTATAAGGTTATATATATATATATATACCAGTATATATTTATGTCGTAGGCATCGGAACTTAGTGAATATTGGGAGTGCTATACCGCAGTTGAGATTCACCAAAACCCCTCCAACTAGACCACCCGTAGCTCACAAACAATCACCCACTGCATCCTGTTTTGCAAAATATTAGGGGTTAAACATCTCCACTCCCCCTGCCACCCAAAATACTGGGGCTCAGAACTCCCAAGCCCCATGGTTCTGACCCTTATGTATATACCAGGAGTATAATAATATATGTATATATGAAATGTGAACAAGACACACCATGTCTGGAGTTAGTTGTTAGTCACATGTATGTAGTATGTAGAATGGTTCACTCAGCTCTGCTGGCGATATTATCTCTGGAAGCTCTAGCTTTGAAACATACGCTACATATCACAATGTGTTTCTGCGTGACTGAGTTATAATTAAACCTGTCCAAACTTCAACAGTTTTTAGTTACATATTAAATGTGTCTGCTCCATAGTGCTCATTGTACTTTGTATACTAGATGAGTATATTAATTTTTAATTATTACTCCGATCAATGAATTAACATATTTGTTTTGATTTAATTGTAAACTTAATGTCTAGTACAAATAAAATAATAGTATTTCGAATGAACAGAGAAATCGGTTGGGATGGTGTTTGATTGAACAGGTCTGTCCGGGGGTGAAGTGTAAAGTGTTTTGAACAGTCCCAATATGGCACCACAAGAGCTCACTTTTAGTCATGTCACTTCAAAATTTTGTTATGTAATCACATTCTCTTACCTATGATATAATTAAATAAATCTAGGATCTTTGAGCAATGGATGGGTTATGGGGCTGCAGCTTAGACTCATAGTCACCATTAGTTTTTCATACCAAAATGATGTAATATAGGGGAGATGTAAACATAATAATTATTGCTAAAGGCGGTCATGGTCCAATGCCGCCAAACCCCCGCCCGCTGTCTTTCGCCGGTTCGCAACCCCATTGGGGATGCGGTGGTGATTTGGAGTTGAACAAGTCTTATGCGAAAGACTATTAAAGGCAGCGAGGTTAAAACAGCGGACCCCCTTACGATAAACTTCCGGCGGCGCTGCGCACGCTCTGTTTACTCAGAAGGTAAAATACAGGTATGACAAGTCGTTCAAAAACACCGTTACTGGGGTCTTATTAATCGGAATAGTCAATGCGGATTTACAGAGAGGTAAGTGGAAGGCATATCCACACAAAGTGCTGTCGTTTGTAAGAGTTAGTTGCAGTCCTGTCGTGACTTTGCCGATTGATTGAACTCGCGAGAAAGGCGGGACTGCCGACAGCTTGTCTAGATTCTCCATTTCCACGAGTGCTATAGCTATAGCGACTTGGTAGACGTAAATACTGGCGAACTTCGCGGGTGTCTTACGCACACACGCTCTAATGTCACTACTCTGGTTATAAACGAACATGTCTAACATCGATCGTCAAGCGATTTCGTTGTTTTTGTAACTGTCGATCTTTGTGTCACGGTTGACTAGGTCTGAACTTCTCACTTCCGCATGGGCATGCTAGAAACGTCTTAGTTTTCGCGAGTTAGAGACGTGGGTAGCATAACTTATGTGTGAATCGATTTGGTCTGTCGAGTGTGCACACATAATTCAAGTATGCAAAGATATCATTATAATACATGCCTAATCAAACAATATTATATATTGATTTTATTTCAGAATTAACCCACTGGCAGCCTTGAACTGATATGACCTAGACTAAGTAAAGTCATACTTTTAGCCCATCAGTTGCTGTCCGGGGTATAGGAATATCTTTGAATGTTATATTTATGAAGCTACAACAAAATGATGTATTGCAGAGTGTAACCATGTACAATACAGAGTGTAACCATGTACAATAGAGAGTGTAACCATGTACAATACAGAGTGTAACCATGTACAATACAGAGTGTAACCATGTACAATACAGAGTGTAACCATGTACAATACAGAGTGTAACCATGTACAATACAGAGTTACAGAGTGTAACCATGTACAATACAGTATAGGCGCAAGCAAAAAGGGATATTTTGTCAAAAAATGTTTTGTTAAGGGGTCACCCATTAAGCCAGGTAGGCCAAAACAGGCTGTCCGGGTTGACATCTTCATTGAAAACGCCTCTGTAAGCAAACTAATTTAACAGGTATTCAAACTGAAGTAATGGGTTTCTGTTAGTTTGATATATAAACTATATTTCACTGTTGTTAGATTTTCTATTTTAAGATTTGGCAGTAGGATGTGACCCCCCTTACATATGTCCTTAAATATTTTCAACAATCTTATGCCAACTCACTGCTCACAAAATAACGCTTCTTCATTTGTTTGCTTATGGTCACCGGGTCATGACGAACACGGCGTTTGCTGTGTAACTTATGTAGTTTGCACATAAATCAAATAAGAAATGTAAAAATGTCACTGTACGTTTATTATTATGAATCTCAACACACTTACCAACATTTATCATATAAGACACCGATTTTTATTAAAATTGAAAATATAGCGAGATAGTCCACAGTGGAACAATTTTGAAAATTCCTCGTAAAATATGTCTCAGTTTCATACAAAAAAAGTTAGGTTATTTAGCATTGGTTCACACAAAAGAAAGCAGTCAAAATAGTAATGATGTTATCTAATGCACTTCATGCAGCATTTCTTTTCATAAGCATGGTACCGGTGTTGAGTTGCTTTGCTTCTCTAGTCAATTTCTTAAAATGTTAATTATTGGCAAAAGTTTTACACATTTAACGTAACCATTTTCTGTATGTACAGCCATCTGCACATAGCTGACATGTGCAATCCAACTTTTGGTGTTATTCAAACATAATTTTCGTTTTATTTTGTTCCAAAGCCCAGTTGATGGTCAACAAGTATAATGTCTCATATGTATAGACCAACACAGGTCAACACACGTAAGCCAACCCTAGCTGTGAGTCATTCACATAAAGTGTGCTGTGCATATCTGCATGCATCTGAAGATGTCTAAGAGAACAGTTTTACTGCTCCAGTCAGTTGGCCTTCGTTCCCCTCCATCCCTGCCAGTCTGCCCTGCCAGTCTCACACTGAGTGAGCCTGAGGTGATTTGTGAGATGATTTAATTTCTTTTGACTTCTCTAACTTATTTAACCTTTTTTAATATATTTATCTTATTTATTTATTTAACCAATGTAACTTTTATTACTATTTTTTTATTTTTACATTGAATTTACATTTGTTTTATTTGTTTTAATATGCTGCTACACTCCAAATGGATTTCCCTCCCAAGGGACAATAAAGTGTTGTTATTGTGATTGGGGTTCAATGGCTTGGTTAAGGTTAGATTTGTGTTAGAAATGGTGGACAGTACCATACTTGTACCACAGGTGTTAGTTGTAGCCACGATCTGGCCTCTACCAACTGTTGCTACTTGTATCCTACATATGTGTACATAGCTAATTCCATACTTGTATTTAAGACATTTTTGGTTATACACCTGAGAGTTTATACAAACTATAACCATTTGCAACTACAATCAACAACATCACGGCCCTGGGTGATTTACTTTCAATGTGTTCTCAAAGTGGGAGATTCTTGTTAAATAAACATTTTAATGACATTTTACAAATTGTTCACGGCACTGATTCTTGACCAATACACGTAGTGGCTTGGGCATAGACGTCTCAGTCAAGAGAACCCGTGTTCAAAATCTGTTCTGCCATTTTGAATCTTGGTTAAGTTCATTCAGTCTACTTTTCTCCTGTTCAGTCAGCTGTATGAATGCGTACCTGGATATAGACAGTGGTGAATATTTGTATAAGAATAGTCGTCGCACCTTAATTGCAGCGTGGCTGAATGCTTCCTAGGGGAGTCAAAATGGTGTTTGATTGAGCAGATTTGCCAGGGACTAAAGTGTAAAGTTCTTTGAGACTTGAGCAGTCCTAAGGACTGGATACTCCGCCATATAAGAACTTGCCTGTAATAAGCAGGCAACCAATAGTTCTTTCATCTTAACGCCGCTGTTACATGTTAAGAGCTCAGTATGACACATGTTGTGTTGTCCACTGCTTTGGTTTTGCATGTTCCCCTCTGGACATGCAGAAATGGGATTGTGTATTCTTCAAAGTGATTTATGCAGATCTAAACAACTGGTGGACCGCAGGACCATTAGCCCTGTTAAGCTATAATTGCACAAATGCTAAGCTATACTTCCGAATCCATGGCTTTAATGTGACATGCTGCAAAATTGTTGTACTCTGAGGAGTATCATCTGTGTCAGACAGACAGTCTGGAAAACAGACTCTCAGACCATCAGATCAATAACAATATCATACCAAGGTTGCATATTTTACAACTTACATAATATATATCAACATAAGAGAGCAGAATTAAAAATGTATTATTTTAAAAATAATCTGTACACTGTGTTGTGAATTGTGAGGGTGATCATACTGACTTTATTCTTTGTGACAGAATGTTTTTAAAATACATCAAATCTGTAAACTATATATGCTGCATATTGTTCATTTGTAGTATCATTTTTACATTGGTATGTATATATCAGTGGAGCTAATGTCTAGTTTCCATCAGAAAAATACATATCGCATAAACTTGTTGCCTTGAAGCAGTCTTGTTCTTATTGATAACTTGTTTATGTAAGGTTACCTTAGGCCAAACGACCCAATCCTAAACATGCGGTTTGGTGTCTCTGTGTCTACATTTGTCACGCTTCAGTGAATACTACTGCAATAATAGATCCATAGGTGAACAAACTGAAACCTGGTGGTGATTCAGAGGGCAGTGCCATTCCACCCAGTCCCACCCTACCTTTAACCCCCACGTTGGTGCCAAGTTATATATATAACTTCCTTTTGTGAATGACATGTCATGACCATTAGCCTCTAGTGATATTTAAACAACCTACTCCCAAGTCGGTGTGTCAGTGGCTTCTCTTAGAAATTGTTTTGTGATCTTAGAAAATAGTAACATGATTCTAGTTTCGTCAACATTCTTACTCCAAAGAAAGACTAAGATTTGCAGTTTAAACATGATATTTAGATGGTATATGACAGCCGAGACATATGGTAGCAACAAATATAAATTTATATTTAACTTTGTTTCGACAGACCTGTAGACATTATTAGTTTTCTAATTTTAACAAAAGTGCACTTCAGTATACATACATATATATATATATACATGTATATATATATATATATATATATATGTGTGTTTGTTGCTAGTTGGTGTACTATATATTACATGATTCTGACAATATAATTGTAGTAATCATGAAATATTTGTTACATTTACTGGTACTTAGGGATCATCTCAGAACAACGATGTCCAATATCAAACCAAATGACTTTCGTTTGTGGAGGGGGTCAGCGGCAGTTTTGTCAGGCATTGGACATCTATGTTTTACACTTCGGACCGATACTGTTAATATATTGATATCATCATAGCAATGTTTACAACATTTTGTCATAGGGGAAGTGGTAGGGGGCTGGGGCCAGATTTAAGTAATTTTGTCAGATATCGGACATCGACGCTCTGAGATGATCCCTTAGATGTCAACTTGTTCCTTACGCGTTTAAATTAATTAGATGATCACCAAATGATCCATCTGTAGGGCCCAAGGTTGGATTCAGTTACAACTGGCAGTTGCCATCGTGACAAGTCAATTAGTTTCAGCACATAAGTTGCTTCCGGATTGAGTTACAATTTATACTGACATGGTAGTTATTTGTCTGAATCCTTGTTTGGCTCAACAGAGCTTTCAACACCTTCGTCAGTGTTGTGTTGTGTCGCTCTTGGTAGCCCTAGTCATGTGACATTGTGGAGCACAGTGGTGCAGTGGCTAGGGCTTCGGATTCTCAACCAAGAGAATCCTGGTTCGAATACTGTGCTGCGGTGTCGAACCTTGGGCAAGTTCGTTCACTCTACGTTGCTCCAGTTCATTCAGCTGTATGAATGAGTACTTGGCTATAGACAGTGGTTGATATTTGTGTACAAATAGCCTTCACATTAATTGCTGCATGGCTGAATGCTTCCCAGAGAAGTCAAGATGGTGTTTGATTGAACAGGTCTGCTAGGGAGTAAAGTGTAAAGCATTTTGAGCAGTCCTGAGGACTGGATACAGCGCTATATAAGAACTTAATTACCTTTAGTTTTATGTTGGTGCCCCTGAGGGCCACAACATCATGGCCAAAGACACCACATTTGTTCGTCATTGAGAACAATTTCTGGCAAAAAAAGATCAGCGAAGCCGCTGAGATTTGAGATAGGCAATGAGTGATCAACAGAGATGTCGGCCACAATATTCCCATGATATTAGAACTGCTGTCATGTGACAGTCACCAATAATGTCATATGACTACAGAGAGTACCACAGTACAACACTGATGAAGGTGTCGAAAGGTCTGTTGATTCAAAGAAGATAGATAACTTAACAACCTTTTCAACTCGGTTAGTATAACAATTACATTTTTTTACTCTAAAAAATAAATTACAATATTTTAAAATTAAATTACAGTTACATTGCTTCAACAATCAGTGTCATTGACGCTATATAAACTGGGGTAAATTGCAATATAATTTAGTCCTTATGGGGAGTACAACTTGTCAACTACTGTACATGTTTTATAGGAAGATTACAGATCACTACTGCTTATTTAAGGTAGTGTTTTATGTGAAGTGAAATTAGTGAATGCATTCTTGCTGCCATGATTGGTGACACCGGCACACTGCACAGCCACATAACTGGTCCAATATGTGACTGTCACATCAGTGTGAATGACACAACTGACCTGACAGCAGATCTTTTAATTGATTCTGCTCCTCTATACCTGGCTTCATTGATCAGTGTCAGGTGAGAACACACCTGTGTATTGTATGTCTGTAATTTTTATTGATCAGTGACACAGGTGGAGACCTACCTGTGAATTATCTATCTCTATTCCATTGGTCAATAAGAACGTTCCTGTGTCTATTTCACTTATAAGTGTCACAGGTAAGGTCCTACCTGTGAATTGTCTGTCTCTATTTCATTGACCATTGCCACAGGTAAGGATCTACCTGTGTATTGCCTGTCTCTATTCCATTGATAAGTGTTACAGGTGAAGACCTTTAGACCCTTGTACAATAACAATGCATACGTTAGTTAAGCTTATGATACAGGAAGATTTTATTAAGTTGGTTAATAACCAATTAATACGAGGAGCTAATACTAAATTATATGCATAATAAAAATGATGGGTTTATGACATTCTTTTTCTCATTAGTGTCAAGTAAAGTTGTTATGAAGAATAAATCATTGCAATAAAAGCAGTACTTTAAAGTTGACGTTATTAGTTTATAATCTTTCCTAAATATTGTTGGTTTGCTATACTCCTAAAATAACTAATACTGGAAACCATAACCTAGTGACACATACAAAATGTTCTCATTTGAACAGACAATTCAAGATACATTACAATACATTATGAAGACTTCTATTGCGCCAGAACGCTGGAGCTAGAGCTCAGAGAAATCAAAAACCAAAGGTTTGGCTCTCTCAAATTGGCATACTGGGTATAGATCTACAATAACTTGAATAAAGTGACATCTTGTTCTTAAGCCTGACAGCCTGGTGTAATCTGATGTCTTCATACATCATTAAGTTGAAACATGTTCATCCCTCAAACACATGTATTGGATCACTGATACGGGGTCAGAAAACCTGTTTAATTTTCAACGTACAAATTATGTTGCCTTGTTAATTGTTTATAAAATCAGGGAATTACATATAAATTGTATTTACTGAAGATTTCTCCATACCCACTACTCTGCACTTGGTTACCTTTTCTTGGCACTTGTATCTATAACAAGTTAGTAGAAAACTAGACATGTACAGAAATCATGCCTTCAAAGTAAGAACCATTAAATCGGTATGAAATATGTCCCCCGTGCGTATGACTGGACCATAACCTGAACGTTTATGTAGATAAAAATCGATATCATCCATGCGTCTAGTTTTATAGACCTATTCTTACCATTTATGTGATGGACACCACTGCGAGACAAACTGTGCATCCTGCCTGTA
The DNA here is from genome assembly GCA_020002185.1 of Paraescarpia echinospica. Classification (NCBI taxonomy): domain Eukaryota; kingdom Metazoa; phylum Annelida; class Polychaeta; order Sabellida; family Siboglinidae; genus Paraescarpia; species Paraescarpia echinospica. Next base: position 27,939,417 of record CM034533.1, read on the forward strand.
TAACACACTCAACACTTGAATGTGCGGAGACATAAAGCCCGCTAACTATAACAGTTTGTCACAGCTGCTACAATGTGCCACCAGAAGCACCTCTGTCCCCGCTGTAGACAACTGTGTGATTACACTCTTGTGTATTTTACTACCAGTTTCAGTTACATGTAAGTGAAATAACAAAGCGTCATTTGCACAATGACGTGTTGCTCGCAGCAGGTGTTGGGATACTCTACAGAGTCTAACGCCCTGTATCATGTTTGCCCTGTCCTGATAAAGGTCTTCCGGTCTCTGAAACTCTCACCCTGTGAAACAAAATGACACTATGTATATAGAATTACAACAGTTGAAGGTGTCAGACTGCTGGGCTATAACCGTGGGGGAGTCATGTCAAGGATTGTATATATTACAAGTGTCACCAGATATCAAGGTGTCCTGTGTGAATCAGCCCTAAGTGTCCCTGAATTCCCCCATGTGGTTACATCACTTTATATAACTTTTTTCAGGATTTTCTGCATTTTGCAATGTGATCTTTCTTTTTTGTCAATATTTTATTAATTATGCATGAATGCAATATGCATATGTTGTGTGATTTTAAAATGTCTAACTTCACTTCAATTTCTCCACCATGGTTTCAAAAACAGCATTCATGTTTGTGTCTGGTGACATTTTGGAAAATGTTCTTTTGAAAACAGTTAAGATTTGTAATACCTGAAGATAATCACATTGTAAAACCCACCAACCTAAAAAGATGTGTGTGTGCATGCATATGTGTGCTTGTGTGTGCATGCGAGCACGTGGGTGTGTTGTTTGTGTGTGCGTGCGTATGTGCATGCGTGGGTGTGTATGTGTGTGTGAACTTCCAACTTTTGTGTCAATACCTACATTAAAGCTGTTGACCATCTTTCATAATAGGTGGGTGTGGCAGGAAGTGGGAGGTTGACCTCCTCTCATAATAGGTGGGTGTGGCAGGAAGTGGGAGGTTGACCTCCTCTCATAATAGGTGGGTGTGGCAGGAACTGGGAGGTTGACCTAAAAAAATTGAGGTTTCGGGAAATGAAAAATGATCTTTCAAAAGTGGTGGATGCATGATGGGAGGAAAAGACTCTTGCCAGCGCCTCTATATTGAGGTTGTATGATTTGGATTATTTTTATGATGTTTATCAGTCTATTATTTTAATAAAAACAAGATGCCAGAAGTACATGGAGATAATTTCATAAAGTACGGATGGTCTTACCATATATAGTACCTGTCATTACTGTTCTTGCAACAATATTACATGTATATATATATATATATACATAGATATTTATAAATGTATACACAGTGTATATAGTGCAACAATGACACACCATTGCTCCTCTGTGTAATACTAAGGAATGTGAAGGTACTATAAACACCCATGCATTATAGTGCCAACTATCTGAAGTTATTTAAGCATGACAACCTTGAGAAAGCAGGACAGACCAACACTTCTCCTCACAAACAAGGCCGAGTGTGTGTACCATAAGCACTGACTATGTCCGCTGGCCCCCGTCAATACGTACACCCTATCCCAGCCGCCATGACCTGAATACTGTAGCAACTTGAGTCAGGCATGCCTATTATTCACCCATATTCAATATCCACCTTTTTATCAGGAATTTACAGTGGCTATTTTCTGCTCGCATGGCCGACCAAATAGAAAAGCCGTGCAAATATTTTGCGTGAGTTGTAGCCACCCCAGTATGACTCAGAGGTCACGCCGAGGTCACGCCGACTATGACTGGAGCCTGGCACACGCCCACACTACCTGCTTAGTTCTGACGCACGTGCATGCACCCACACCTACACATGCGTGATATCGCATGTTGTGTATTGGGTAACCACTTATTGAATACAGGATAGTGTTGTGAACTTGTGATGCAGTTTGAGGGATTATCTCAAAATGTTGGTTAATCTCGGAACTGTGAATAGTGTTGCGGTTTGTTTTTTTCTCATAACCAGTCATCGGTTTGGGCAAATCGATCGATGAATGATTTATAATTGTTTGGTTAGATACCCTGTTTGGTCAGTTTTCTCTCTGGTAAAATACTGCCCCTGTCAGATACCTAGGACATAATAAAAAATATGTCTTCTGGTCAGATACACCCTCTGGTCAGATACCCCCTCTGATCAGGTACACCCTCTGGTCAGATATACTCTCTGGTCAGATACACCCTCTGGTCAGAAACACCCTCTGGTCAGAAACACCCTCTTGTCGGATACACTCTCTGGTCAGATACATCCTCTGGTTGATTATCCCCATCTGATTACTGTAAGACGTGTGTAATAAAGGGACAAGGTAGCATAGTGTTGAGAGCATCAAACTGTCAGTACAGAGGACCTGGAACCTGGGTTCAAGCCCGCCTACTACTGGTTTGAAGGTTGGCTTTGGCAACTTTGCTCACCCTACTTTGTTCACCCTACTTTGTTCACCCTACTTTGTTCACCCTACATTGCATGGTTTTTTTTCAGAAGATACTAAAATCGATCCAGCTGCTAACTACTAACTATCGCAACCCTGTCTTTCACACCCACTATTTCATTAAGTGTTCCTGTAGCTATAAAAAGATGTCCGAGTCACGTATGCACTGGCGCGTGTCGCACCCCAATGTTTAGGGGTGGGGAGTACAGATCTGTGCCACATTGACCAGTCTCGATTTATTGATGTCACTTTACGTTGTGGGATTGTTTATGATCCCTCAGTGTTTGTGAAGCATGCGGCACTGTGATTCGTGGAAACATTAGCTGAAGTGAAAGAACATGTTGCAGCCTTGAGCCTTCTTTAACCCATACAGAAAATAATATTGATTTTAAATACTCACATACATTAATTTAAAATTTTCCCTTAAGCCTTCTTAACCGATACAGAAAATATTTATTTTAAATTCTTAAAAAATTTTGTGTTTTCTGAAGGGATTCAGATTAAATTCAGATTAAATTATGAAAGGTGGAGGACCTCAATGGCAGTATATATATATATATTTAGACGTATGTTTTCAGATACACTAAAATCTACCAAAATAATTAGAACGCTAAGGTGGTGATAATCTACAAGAAGAGAAATAAGAAAGACTTAAAGAACTACAGACCGATATGTCTGTTATCAAACATCTACAAACTACTCACAAAGATACTAACGAATAGGTTAGAGAAGACACTCGACAAAAAACCAACCACGAGAGCTAGCAGGATTAAGAACAGGTACTCAACGACAGACCACATACACGTCATAGACCAACTGAAAGAGAATTAAATGCCGAGAATATAATGTCCCTTTCTGTGTCACTTTCGTCGACTACGAGAAGGCTTTTGACTCGGTGCAAACTCGAGCAACACTGACCTCCCTTCAAGAACAGGGGATAGAAGACGTGTACGTCAAACTCCTGAAAGATATCTACACGAACAGCTCGGTGACAGTCCACCTACACAGAAAGAGCAACAAGATCAACATCAAGAGAGGAGTACGACAGAGTGACACCACATCGCCCAAGCTGTTCATGGCAAGACTCGAAAGCATATTCCGAAGACTGACTTGGGAAACCAGAGACGTGAGAATAGATGGAGAATATCTCAGTCATCTTCGCTTCGCCGACAACATACTCATATGCCCTACTACACCGCAAGAACTACAAAACATGCTGCAGGAGCTAGCTGATGAAAATAAAAAACAAGGTCTGAAGATGAACATTTCGAAGACAAAAGTGATGCTAGAAAATGACACACCAATACATATCAACACGACGCAGATAGAGAATGTTGACGGCTACATCTACCTGGGACAGCGATACAGTATCAGAGACAAAAACCAAGACAAGGAGATCTAAAGAAGAATCACCGCTGGCTGGACAGCATTCGCCAAACACTGCAATATCTTCAAGGGTAACTTTGGAACCTGCTTGGTGAGACAAGTCTACAACTCATGCGTACTTCCAACGATGACATACGGTGTGGAAACATGGGCACTCACCATCCAGGCAAAGAACAAGCTAGCAGCCGCACAAACAAAGATGAACAGAAGTCTGAGTAAGAGAGAAGACAAAGGTCATGGACATGATAGAACAAATCAGAAGACAGAAGTGGACCTGGACATTAGCAGACTACGAGATAACCGATGGACATCGCGTATCACAACCTGGAGACCTTATGAAGGGAAATGATCTAGAGGAAGACTGGCGAGACGGTGGAGAGACGAACTAGATGTCTGGTAGAGGATAGCGTAAGACAGGCAGATTTGGAAACGACATGCTGAAGCCTTCGCCCAACCACGGGACACTACGGCTGCACAATGATGATGATGATGAATGCAAATTGATGTTAGTAGCAATTTTTGATCGTAAAAATTGCAGGTCACACCACATGTTAGTATTGGGGAGATTGAAGTCTTTATTTTATTGCAAACTTTGAGACAATCCCTGATTGAATATCAGTGATGAAAAAAAATTACGATTAGTTGATTACTAGCTTGTAATCATAAGATCTTGTTAAATCTTATGATTACTCCATCTATGCTGATCTGCCATGTTCTGATTAGATGAGTGGGTCGGCTATCAACTATATATATATATATATATATAGAAAGAACTAAAACAAACGTTGCTAATTAACACCAGGCTGTAATCAGTAATCTAACTAATGAAAGTGACAAAAAGATCTGTACAGTAATAAAATATACGTGTTCTACCAGCATCAGAAGTCAAGATAAGATGGTGGTTGTGGATTGGCCACACTCGTAGGAGAGATGGAAAAACAACACAAAAATAGCATTAAACTTTGACCCTGGAGAGGGAAAAAAAGGAAGACCAATCCAAGCAAGAAGGACTATTGAAGCAGCCCAACTAACCATCTGGAATGGAATTGTTGGAGGACAGCTGAGAACACAGCATTCTAGATAATAGAAATAGGGTAGCTAAGTAAGTCGTAATAATAAGGTAATTTTGTTTGTGCCTAAATCCTTTGCAGCTAAGAGTAAGACAAGCAGAAAGGTTGATCAAAACAAAATGGTTGGTCAATCTAAAAATCAATAAGCAGTACTAAAGTTGTCAATAGATGGATGGATACGCCAGGGAGGTGGATAAGTCAGGGAGGTGGATAAGCCAGGGAGGTGGATACGCCAGGGAGGTGGATAAGCCAGGGAGGTGGATAAGTCAGGAAGGTGGATAAGCCAGGGAGGTGGATAAGCCAGGGAGGTGGATACGCCAGGGAGGTGGATACGCCAAGGAGGTGGATAAGCCAGGGAGGTGGATACACCAGGGAGGTGGATACACCAGGGAGGTGGATACGCCAAGGAGGTGGATAAGCCAGGGAGGTGGATACACCAGGGAGGTGGATACACCAGGGAGGTGGATACGCCAGGGAGGTGGATACGCCAGGGAGGTGGATAAGCCAGGGAGGTGGATAAGCCAGGTTGTAATAGGAATAGAAAGTTTTTTAATGACGGCGGAATTGTGTAATATTTTCAGCTGTTCATACAGTAATGCTACAATAAAAAGCAAAGAAGGAACACATTGCAGAGTGAGTGCGGCAAGAGAGAAAGCTCCAGTTCTTACATCGGTACGGACTCCAGGAATAGAAGTCATGTAGAAATTAATAACAAATGCAGGAAAAGAACCAGCGAAGACAGAAGACTGTCAAGATCTCTAACAAATTGTAGCACTCGTGCACTTTATTTACATAGTTAACTGTCAATTATAATGCATAAGTGCCCATAACTGTAACACGTTGTGGTTAATTTGTTAAGTTCCACGTTTGATGGGTGTAAATATAGGTTAAGGTGTCTTTTTGTGTGTCAAGATTGGTCGGTTTTCAGGCGCTAGATTGGTACATGTGTTGGCGACAGTAATAGACTAATGTCATTATGGGAATCAATAACGGAACTGGGGACTGGTAGTTGCCTAAGCTGATCAGTCTCTTTCACAACGTAACCAATCAAGCTTCTCACATGATGGTCATGTGATGTCAGTAGCGTGTTCAGCGTTCTACGCAAGAGCCCCTGGCAAGCTGTGACAAGTAATTGATTCGCAAAGGTAATTACATTTTATTCAACATTTATTTGTTGGTTTCACCATTTGGAATGTTTCAACTGTTAATGCGGTGATCATGGTTTGTCAAGGTGTGGTTTGATTAAGATACCAATACAAATAAATAACAACAGGTGTGACATCGCCACCGATGTATTGCTATCAATGATGAAGTAGAGTTGTCATTCATCTAGTGACGTTGTACGTCATGCCTGATGATGATGTCATAGAAACCTTGTATCTTTTCCTCATGTAGTCCAACAGGTGAAACGCCCTTCGCTACACAATATTTTCAGTTTTACATTTGGAAATATTTTAATTATTACACTTACTGCCTATTTAAGACACTTTATTTGCACATGTTGTTTATCAGTAGGTCAACTGTGATGTACTTTGATTAGTAATCATTTACAAAAAAACACTATATAAAGAACCAATATAATTATAATAATAATTATTATGTAGTAAGCAACGATTTACATGTAGTGGATCCAAAAAGAATACAACATCCTTTGATAACAACGATGCTATATGTAAACCACATATATAACAGATTCGCTTATAACAAATTTCACTTATACTGAATACATAAATAGGTCCAAATTCTCTCTTAATATACAGTAAATTTCGGCAGCAAATTTTCGGATATAACAAATAAATTGGCTGGTCCCGAGCGATTCATTATACCCGAGGTTTACTCTATTAATTTTCAGCATACTTAACATGCAGATTTATTTGCAATAAAACTGTGACGTGTTGTATTTTGTTATGTAAGATATATTGTTCTGGCAATATGACGTGCAAAAAATGTGGTGTGTGAACTACAGGTATGACGTGACATCAGAGGCATGACACTACTGTGCCCTGGGGCTGCTGACCATGCTTATTGATCTCATACTGACCATTGCAGGGGCTTTCTCAAAGATCATACAGCTTTATGTGATACTTTGACACGGGACACAAGTGGGAGACACTGGTGTATGTAGAAACTGGTGGACGTATTTGTGGATAAATATGAGTAAGTTAGTCTATTATAGCTGGGAACTGCTAGCTGGAAAGTTAGTAATGTACTGGAAACTGTTTGATGCCCATTGTAGTAGCACACGGGAAACATAAACCAGGGGCAGACAAGTATATTGTGGAGTCTCTTTTCCTGAACTTAGTCCACAAATGGTGAATAGTAGTGGCACAGTATCTAGAGATGGGACTCTCAGTCGGGTTCACATCCTGTGCTCCGATTTCAAACCTTGGGCAAGTTTGTTCACTCTCCATTGTTCCACTTCACTTAGCTGTATGAATGAGTACCTGGCTATAGACAGTGGTGAATATTTGTGTAAGAATTGTCTTTGTGCATTAATTGCAGTGTGGCTGAATTCTTCCCAGAGAAGTCAAGATGGTGTTAAAATGTAATGCACTCTGAGCAGTCCTAAGGCCTGGATACTGCACTTATATAAGAACTTAGCTTTATTTTTACACCCGCTGAACTCGGTCCACAAACTGTGGATACACCCCCTGAACTCAGTCCACAAACTGCAGATACACCCGCTGAACTCAGTCCACAAACTGTGGATACACCCCCTGAACTCAGTCCACAAACTGTGGATACACCCCCTGAACTCAGTCCACAAACTGGTGAATACACCCCCTAAACTCAGTCCATAAACCGTGGATAGTGGATACACCCCCTGAACTCAGTCCACAAACCATGGATACACCCCTGAACTCAGTCCACAAACCATGGATACACCCCCTGAACTCAGTCCATAAACCATGGATATGTCCCGCCCCCTCGACTAAGAGTATCTGACATGAACAAAGCTGAATGAGGAAGTATAAATATCTGTATGAAGTCACAATAAGATAGTTCAGTATCAGGTCGGAGATCTGCAATGCACACACAGGTTTGTGTGTGTTCAGAGCATTGCCTGATAGTGTGCCCATTGTAATTTTTCAGAGAGATACTATTAATAAACTAAAGTTTGTTTTATCGACATTTGTATCCATGTCTGTGTGAGTGCATGTTTGTGTTAATTATTGCACTTGTATTTATTTGTATTTTACGTGTGATCTCTTTATTAGACTCAGTGTCGTTTTATATGCACTGTTTCATGTTCAGTTTTTGCCGTCCTAACCCAATATTGACTTGTCTGTGTCACGATCGAGGTAGAGATGGGATCTCGTCATCAATCACATACAGGTGTATTTTTGTCTCACGCAGACAACTGGGTGACAACTGTATCATTTTGTGTGTCACTGGCATTGTAATTTTCTGGGGTGATTATAAAAGACATGACTCAAGAAACGTGACAATGTGCCATTAAGTAACCTCAGATGACCCGGCATGAACCTGCAAGAGCAAGCCGGTGTATGAACACATGTAGAGCACAGTGGTGCAGTGGATAGAGCATCAGACTCTCAACCAAAAGAACCGGGTTCAAATCTTGTGCTGCCATGTCGAGTTCATTCACTCAAGTTTATTCACTATACGTTGCTCCAGTTCACTCCGCTGTATGAATGAGTACCTGACCATACAGAGGGTGTTCGATTGAACAGGTCTGCCAGGGAGTAAAGTATAAAGCACTTTGAGCAGTCCTGAGGACTGGATACTGTGCTATATAAGAACATATCATTTTTACTTTACTATTTCAAACTAGTATTTAATCTGTATTATTTAATCTGTATTATCACACATCAGATTCACTTCTTATGTTATAATATTTATTATTAATATAATTTTATTTCTACTGTGCCAATATATTTTTTTATTATTCATTCATTAATACAGTAATACATTACTGTTTCTTAGTCAATTTTTTTATAAAAAAAATTAATGTAACTCTTGACAATGTTCAATTATATAGTTTTGTATATTTTTATACTTTCTCCCAGCTTCCAAAGGTTTGTTTTTTGTTTAATGAAGTCTTAGCAACTTGTTTTTTTTATAGATTTTTATTAGTCACATTTGTGGAGTAGCTGTATTAATTATTAATCATTATTTTAATGTTAGCATTTTTTTAAATTGTGTATATTTAATTAATAATAATAGCACTGTGACTTGACACAAACAATATTGAAACTGGTTCTAATAAAATGTATTATCATTATTATTTATACATTTGATATGGTGCACAATCTTTCAAAAAGAATCCGTCCAAGGGACTACTACATGCAGTACTGGTAATTTCCTTGGAGTAACGACATCTAGGGTCAAAGGTTGTATTTGTGATCATTTGCCTACAAAGCTGCTAAATGAATCACGACTCAATCAGTATGCACAGTATACAACTAGCTATGTACAGTCTTTTCATCACATTCCTGTTGGCCGTAATGTTGTTTAATAGCATTCTTGTTCTGGAATGATACATTTCCCCTTCGTGACGTTTATGAAATATTGATGTAATTAAGCTATTGGGGGGTTATTAAGCTATCTGTTATAGGCGTTGTTCATAGAGGGGCAATGATTGCACAAGTTTGTTAGCATCTTATGGGTTGTCATAGGAATAAACACATAGCCATATTTACAATTTTAAATAAAACATAGTTTCAATGATGTGCGACCAACTGAATTGACAGTTGACATCTTGGTGACATAGAATAGATATTAAAGTAACAGACTCACTGTGACATGATACTCATGAAAAGACATGTGCATGTGCTGCCATCTACTGGTCAACTATGAAGGTACACAGATGTGCGATTATGCAACACTGACATGCTACGCTGTGACAACACAAATAGAAAGCAAGATATTTAATAATTTAAGGCAAACCATACACATGCACATATTTTTTAATTGTCTAAATCGCAAAATATGAACAAAACATTAATAATAATAATAAAAATAATGTTTTTATTTCAGACAAGCATTGTGTCCATGTAAAAAAGTACAACAACAAAATGCATCCATACACAAATAAAAAATAAAATAAAAAATAAATATATCAATAAAAACAGGATATTTAAAAATTATATAATACTGATGCTGCAACTGCGATATACTGTATATGTCGCTAGTAACAATACTCTGAATAATTGTATTAACAGACCTGTAAATCCTCATGATTAGGCTAAAAATAGCATCAATATTCCAGGAATGACAAATTGTGATGATATATCATAAATAGAATGTTGAGTCTCATATGGGATGCTATTGGAGGTTTTTGGTGAGCTTCAATTGAAGGGTTTTAGTGAACTTAAAGAGGGGTGCAATTTTGTTAAGCCTCAAGGGGAAGCAGCTGGAGGGTTTTGGTGATCTTCAACGAGGGGTACAATTGGAGTTTTTGCTTGGTGAGCCTCAAGGAAGGGGTGTATTTGGAGGTTTTTGGTGAGTCTCAAAGAGGGTGCAAAATTGCCCAGGGTTGGACACACTGTCTACCCCGAGTGTCTGAGTTGTCACCAAATTGAGTCAGTACAAACTTCACTCACATTACTCACCACAGTCAATATTGACTCAGTCAACAACACTGGCCTCAAACCCACCTCTCTCACTCAGAAACCTCTGCAATATTTCCAAAATATTGCATGACCATTTGTTTACACACAGGAAATACTTTAAACTGTGAATTGCTACATGTATATTTTATGCAATAGTTGCATATAAAAATACTATGTTTCAGTTATATACAAACTTACAGGATAATTGTTACCGTTATGTTTATTATTACAGAAAGAACATTCATATTTCTCATAGTTTATCATAATGTCACTGTAACACAGTGACATCTAACTATTAAGGCAATGCTTGGCACTCGACTCAAGTGACCTGAATAGGAAGGTGACCTGAATAACGAGGTGACCTTATTAGCAGGACTAACTTCCTATACTTTACTGTTACGAAAATTATTTGGGATTGTCTTAGGGTGACCTTAATTGCAAGGTGGCTGTATTACCAGGGCATGGTTTGACTGTAACTGGCTGTCTTGTGAAATCATACTGTGTGATTTCACAAGGTCAGTATATATTTAGATAAGTAGTATTTAGTCTTTTTAAGGATCTACCAAAAGTGAGGTGCAGTAACGTCATTATAATATTCATAAATCAACTGTCTTGTTCATTAGACATGTCATGTTGTGGTGACACAGTCTCTGGTGACACTTGTTCAGACAGTCAGCTGTCATCAGGAAGTCTTCTTCTATGTGGATCAGTTTACCTGTGTCAACTGTTCACGTGTTGACACAGAACACAATGGGTGGATTATTGAATGTGATAATCTCAACGTTACACTTTACACAATGGTATGCTTTTGTTCGTTCCTTATATGAGTCATGACTGTGTTGTAGTCATTTTAACGCTACATCATTCATGAGCTCATTTTGGCGCCAGGTAGAGCTCTACACATGATATCCTGGACTAGGGGCATGTTATTACTTACCTCAAGTTCTTACCTCAAGAACGGTCAGTACCTGCCCATGATTGAGCTTTGAGACCATCTCTGTAGTTGTTTTCCAGTTTCTTTGTTGACTTTGGTTACAGACAACGGAGGCCTGTAGGCTGGGCCCAGCCGCTGGGGGTATGACGGGTGCATACGCACCATCTTGCTGAGGCAATAGTTCTGTGTGGGGGAAGTAGTTCCATATGTAGGGAAATAGTTGTGCTTGGATTCAAATTATGATATAACATTTTTGTTTAGAGATGTCTGATAGTATCCCAGTTGGTCATGAAAATCTTCAATACAACCAACATTGATGATGGAAAATTTCTGTCACTTCTCTCTCTTTAAAAGAGGGAGTAGTATTACAGGCAGAAAAACACCCCCACAAAAAATCAACCACACTACAGGCCTGAAACTAGCTAGTGGGCTGCAGCGGTCAAACGGTAGACCTCTGACGGTCAAGGGAGGGGACTGGGGTTTGAATCCTGTGACTGACCACTGTTTTGAAACTTGGCCAGTTTTGTTTGCCTTCACGAATAGGCGTTACATTTTTGTGAGAAGAGACGAAGTTAAGTTAAAGACAGTTAAGTTGTTGGTGCCTACTGCCTGATGTCTGTGCCAGGGGAAGTAAAAGATCTCACGCAAGGGATAAATGTGTAACCTATAGAGGACTCACTAACTTTAGAGAATAACAAGTGATCATAAGCCACTCCCATGTTAACTCTAGATAAAGCTGTTTGGAGTTCAATATCACATGACAGCTAGATATCTGTGATATCACATGACAGCTAGATATCTGTGATATCACATGACAGCTAGATATCTGTGATATCCTGGGATTGAGCAGAGTGTTGCTTCAATGACTGCTAGCAGTGTGTGACATCTTGGGATTGGAGCAGAGTATTGCATCCATGACAGCTGGCTATCCGTGATATCCTGGGATTGAAGCAGAGTATTTCATCCATGACAGCTATCTGTAATATCCAGGGTGTCTAAAGGAGGGCCAGAGGTGGAGGTCTCTTTTCTTAGCAGCCTCAAACATTCTGTAGCAACCACATGACACTGACAGTGTGTAGTTTTAACAAGTCATTACGAGTCACTAGACTGAACTCTGTATGACACACAATCACTTGTTCTTGTAGTTAATGAACACCTAATGATGTGCATTGGACCGTGATGCCCCAGCTACAATCTACCAGCCTTGAGCGAACCAACCATCGGCAGCATTCCACTTGTTTGTATATATACTCATGACCATTTCTGTTTGACTTCCAGATACAACCGCTGTGATGTCACGTTGTGTGGGCAGTGAATGACGGTGCCACTGATGCGTGACCGTTGGCATGGCAACCAAGACGGATGAATCTAACGAAGCGTTCGAGGAATATTTCAAGGAGGTCAAGGACATCGAGAAGAACACTGGACAGGAGGAAGCTAACCTGCACAGTTCTGATGACGACCTCTCAAAGCCTCTCGATGGTGCGACTTAACTTCTGTTCAATTGGCCTCTCCATCACATGGCCTGGATGCCGAGCACGCAGTGGTTTCGGACATTTGTTGAAATTCTGGTCCCAAAAGTGTTTCTTTTGAGAAAAACATAAAGTAAAGCTTTAGAATACATCAATTGATGGATCTGCCGTGTCGCAGATTGCCTTCGTCACAAACAAAATTATGCTCGAGACCTTCATCAAGCTTTGCCTACACCAACAATGCTGATAATGGTTATATGTATGAATTACTTTGCTATGGCATCACATCTCATCAAACAGACATCTCTGCATGCAGTTGTCACTTTTCTTTAAGTTTTTCTCAAAAAGAAACATTCAAGAAATGTGTTTTGAATCATACAAAATGGTTGTGTCAACCTGGGATAAGGTACTTTCATCTTTCATACTTATAAGTATATGATGAAAGTGTGTGAACATGTGTGTGAGAGAGAGACAGAGAGAGAGAGAGGGAGGTATGGGGGAGGGACCGTTACGTTCCCCCATGGGAGAGAGAGACAGACAGAAAAAGAGCGAGAGAGGGGAGAGACAGAGAGAGAGAGAGAGAGAGGGGGGGGAGGGAAAGAGTGAAAGACAGAGAGCAAAAGAGAGAGAGAAGGGGAGAGAGAGAGAGAGACAGAGAGGGATACACAAAGCGAGACAGAGAGAGGGGGGAGAGACCAAGAGAGAGAGAGAAGGTCTGTGTCACTTGGCCTAGACCCTAGGTTGATACAATCCATGTTGTTATGTTTCAGAAGGGGAGGAGGAGCTAAATTGGCTGAAAGACGCAGGCTTGGAACATCTTGCACAGCCCCTTGAAGGTACTCATTTTATTTCTACAACCCCTTGTGTGCGTGCGTGTGTGTGTGTGTGTGTCTGTGTGTGTATGAGTGTGTGTGTCTTTGAGTGTGTGTCTGTGAGTGTGTGTCTGTGAGTGTATGTGTGTGTCTGTGTGTGTCTATGAGTGTGTGTGTCTGTGAGTGTGTGTCTGTGTGTGTGTGTGTGTCTGTGTGTGTCTATGAGTGTGTGTGTGTGTCTGTGTGTGTCTGTGTGTGTATGAGTGTGTCTGTGTGTGTGTGTCTATGAGTGTGTGTGTGTGTCTGTGTGTGTCTATGAGTGTGTGTGTCTGTTGTGAGTGTATGTGTGTGAGTGTCTGTGTGTGTCTGTGTGTGTCTATGAGTGTGTCTGTGAGTGTGTGTGTGTCTAGGAGTGTGTGTTTGTGTGTGTGTGTGTGTCTGTGTGTGTCTGTGAGTGTGTGTGGTGTGTGTGTCTGTGTGTGTGTGCATGTGTGTGTGGTGTGTGTCTGTGTGTGTGTGTGTGTGTGTGTGTGTGTGTGTGTGTGTGTGTGTGTGTGTGTGTGTGTGTGTGTGTGTGTGTGTGTGTGTGTGTGTGTGACTTGTGAGTTGAGTAATTTCTACACTACAGCCCACGTGTGTGGCTCTGTGTTTCTTCTCCTGTCGAGACTAGTGTGACCTGAATGCTCCAAATAGTCGAGAACAAGCCCAAAATCAAGATAGCAGTTCCAATTTACTGCTTCTGAGAACTAGGCCAAACAAACATGAATGAGACCTAGCTATTGTATACAACAGTGACGTATGTAATATTACATCTGTCACACACAGTCGACAGACGTATATTATTTCTAAGTCAATATATCATTACGGTTTACCACAGCTTTAGACTTCAATTGGCTCGGTTCTGGTTATCATAAGGACTCTATCTAAGCTGTATTTCCGGCTGTGTGTAGCTGTTGGACTGTTACACGAATCAGTCAGTTGTACCGAGTGGATACTATCTGACTTGTTCTGTTAGCTCACACATAGTTTGATGTGGATATGTCTGACTTGTTCTGTTAGCTCACGCATAGTTTGATGTAGATATGTCTGACTTGTTCTGTTAGCTCCCGCATAGTTTGATGTAGATATGTCTGACTTGTTCTGTTAGCTCCCACATAGTTTGATGTAGGTATGTCTGACTTGTTCTGTTAGCTCACACATAGTTTGATGTAGGTATGTCTGACTTGTTCTGTTAGCTCACACATAGTTTGATGTAGATATGTCTGACTTGTTCTGTTAGCTCACACATAGTTTGATGTAGGTATGTCTGACTTGTTCTGTTAGCTCACACATAGTTTGATGTAGATATGTCTGACTTGTTCTGTTAGCTCACACATAGTTTGATGTAGATATGTCTGACTTGTTCTGTTAGCTCACACATAGTTTGTTGTAGATATGTCTGACTTGTTCTATTAGCTCACACATAGTTTGATGTAGATATGTCTGACTTGTTCTGTTAGCTCACACATAGTTTGATGTAGATATGTCTGACTTGTTCTGTTAGCTCACACATAGTTTGTTGTAGATATGTCTGACTTGTTCTATTAGCTCACACATAGTTTGATGTAGATATGTCGGACTTGTTCTGTTAGCTCCCACATAGTTTGATGTAGATATGTCTGACTTGTTCTATTAGCTCCCACATAGTTTGATGTAGATATGTCGGACTTGTTTTGTTAGCTCCCACATAGTTTGATGTAGATATGTCTGACTTGTTCTGTTAGCTCACACATAGTTTGATGTAGATATGTCTGACTTGTTCTGTTAGCTCACACATAGTTTGATGTAGATATGTCTGACTTGTTCTGTTAGCTCATACATAGTTTGATGTAGATATGTCTGACTTGTTCTGTTAGCTCCCACATAGTTTGATGTAGATATGTCTGACTTGTTCTGTTAGCTCCCACATAGTTTGATGTAGATATGTCTGACTTGTTCTGTTAGCTCACACATAGTTTGATGTGGATATGTCTGACTTGTTCTGTTAGCTCCCACATAGTTTGATGTAGATATGTCTGACTTGTTCTGTTAGCTCACACATAGTTTGATGTGGATATGTCTGACTTGTTCTGTTAGCTCACACATAGTTTGATGTAGATATGTCTGACTTGTTCTGTTAGCTCACACATAGTTTGATGTAGATATGTCTGACTTGTTCTGTTAGCTCATACATAGTTTGATGTAGGTATGTCTGACTTGTTCTGTTAGCTCACACATAGTTTGATGTGGATATGTCTGACTTGTTCTGTTAGCTCACACATAGTTTGATGTGGATATGTCTGACTTGTTCTGTTAGCTCACACATAGTTTGATGTAGATATGTCTGACTTGTTCTGTTAGCTCACACATAGTTAGTTTGATGTAGATATGTCTGACTTGTTCTGTTAGCTCACACATAGTTTGATGTAGATATGTCTGACTTGTTCTGTTAGCTCACACATAGTTTGATGTAGATATGTCTGACTTGTTCTGTTAGCTCACACATAGTTTGATGTAGATATGTCTGACTTGTTCTGTTAGCTCACACATAGTTTGATGTAGATATGTCTGACTTGTTCTGTTAGCTCACACATAGTTTGATGTAGATATGTCTGACTTGTTCTGTTAGCTCACACATAGTTTGATGTAGATATGTCGGACTTGTTCTGTTAGCTCCCACATAGTTTGATGTAGATATGTCTGACTTGTTCTATTAGCTCACACATAGTTTGATGTAGATATGTCTCACTATAGCAGCATAGTCATGTGATGTCTGACTTGTTCTGTTAGCTATAGTTTGATGTAGATATGTCTGACTTGTTCTGTTAGCTCATAGTTTGATGTGATATGTCTGACTTGTTCTGTTAGCTCCCACATAGTTTGAGATATGTCTGACTTGTTCTGTTAGCTCAGCATAGTTTGATGTGATATGTCTGACTTGTTCTGTTAGCTCACACATAGTTTGATGTAGATATGTCTGACTTGTTCTGTTAGCTCACGCATAGTTTGATGTAGATATGTCTGACTTGTTCTGTTAGCTCCCGCATAGTTTGATGTAGATATGTCTGACTTGTTCTGTTAGCTCACACATAGTTTGATGTAGATATGTCTGACTTGTTCTGTTAGCTCACACATAGTTTGATGTAGATATGTCTGACTTGTTCTGTTAGCTCCCACATAGTTTGTTGTAGATATGTCTGACTTGTTCTATTAGCTCACACATAGTTTGATGTAGATATGTCGGACTTGTTCTGTTAGCTCCCACATAGTTTGATGTAGATATGTCTGACTTGTTCTATTAGCTCCCACATAGTTTGATGTAGATATGTCGGACTTGTTTTGTTAGCTCCCACATAGTTTGATGTAGATATGTCTGACTTGTTCTGTTAGCTCACACATAGTTTGATGTAGGTATGTCTGACTTGTTCTGTTAGCTCCGACATAGTTTGATGTAGATATGTCTGACTTGTTCTATTAGCTCACACATAGTTTGATGTAGATATGTCTGACTTGTTCTGTTAGCTCACACATAGTTTGATGTAGATATGTCTGACTTGTTCTGTTAGCTCACACATAGTTTGATGTAGATATGTCTGACTTGTTCTGTTAGCTCACACATAGTTTGATGTGGATATGTCTGACTTGTTCTGTTAGCTCACACATAGTTTGATGTAGATATGTCTGACTTGTTCTGTTAGCTCACACATAGTTTGATGTAGATATGTCTGACTTGTTCTGTTAGCTCACACATAGTTTGATGTAGATATGTCTGACTTGTTCTGTTAGCTCCCACATAGTTTGATGTAGATATGTCTGACTTGTTCTGTTAGCTCCCACATAGTTTGATGTAGATATGTCTGACTTGTTCTGTTAGCTCACACATAGTTTGATGTAGATATGTCTGACTTGTTCTGTTAGCTCACACATAGTTTGATGTAGATATGTCTGACTTGTTCTGTTAGCTCATACATAGTTTGATGTAGATATGTCTGACTTGTTCTGTTAGCTCACACATAGTTTGATGTAGATATGTCTGACTTGTTCTGTTAGCTCACACATAGTTTGATGTAGATATGTCTGACTTGTTCTGTTAGCTCACACATAGTTTGATGTAGATATGTCTGACTTGTTCTGTTAGCTCACACATAGTTTGATGTAGATATGTCTGACTTGTTCTGTTAGCTCACACATAGTTTGATGTAGATATGTCTGACTTGTTCTGTTAGCTCACACATAGTTTGATGTAGATATGTCTGACTTGTTCTGTTAGCTCACACATAGTTTGATGTAGATATGTCTGACTTGTTCTGTTAGCTCACACATAGTTTGTTGTAGATATGTCTGACTTGTTCTATTAGCTCACACATAGTTTGATGTAGGTATGTCTGACTTGTTCTGTTAGCTCACACATAGTTTGATGTGGATATGTCTGATTTGTTCTGTTAGCTCACACATAGTTTGATGTAGATATGTCTGACTTGTTCTGTTAGCTCCCACATAGTTTGATGTAGATATGTCTGACTTGTTCTGTTAGCTCCCACATAGTTTGATGTAGATATGTCTGACTTGTTCTGTTAGCTCACACATAGTTTGATGTAGATATGTCTGACTTGTTATGTTAGCTCACACATAGTTTGATGTAGATATGTCTGACTTGTTCTGTTAGCTCACACATAGTTTGATGTAGATATGTCTGACTTGTTCTGTTAGCTCACACATAGTTTGATGTAGATATGTCTGACTTGTTCTGTTAGCTCACACATAGTTTGATGTAGATATGTCTGACTTGTTCTGTTAGCTCCCACATAGTTTGATGTAGATATGTCAGACTTGTTCTGTTAGCTCACACATAGTTTGATGTAGATATGCCGGACTTGTTCTGTTAGCTCACACATAGTTTGATGTAGATATGTCTGACTTGTTCTGTTAGCTCCCACATAGTTTGATGTAGATATGTCAGACTTGTTCTGTTAGCTCACACATAGTTTGATGTAGATATGTCTGACTTGTTCTGTTAGCTCACACATAGTTTGATGTAGATATGTCTGACTTGTTCTGTTAGCTCCCACATAGTTTTATGTAGATATGTCTGACTTGTTCTATTAGCTCACACATAGTTTGATGTAGATATGTCTGACTTGTTCTGTTAGCTCACACATAGTTTGATGTGAATATAGGATAATGGTTAATTATTTCTTACCACTGAACAGAACATTGTCTACATTACACAAACAGAAATTGTCTGCCATTCTGTAATCATGATCACACTGTTAGCAGCAGTACGGGAGGAGGGGGAGTAGTTAATTATGAGGTTGGTGCAGTGGCTAGAACATCGGATTCTCACTTGAGAGAACCTGGGTTCGAATCCTGTGCTGCAGTGTCGAACCTTGGGCAAGTTCGTTCACCCTACGTTGCTCCAGTTCACTCAGCTGTATGAATAAGTATCTATAGACAGTGGTGGTGAGCGATTGAACAGGTGTGCCAGGGAGTAAAGTGTACAACGCAGTATCCAGTCTACCTTTACCGTTTAAGTAATAAATATTATTATTAATGTTAGAGGGGACCCTGCTGGACGATGAGGACCTGACTTGCGGGACTGAGGGACTGACTGAGGACCAGGTCGCCGTGGTTAAGAAGAGGGTCGACACCCTCAATGCGACGATTCGCAAGAAACAGAAAGCTCAACACAAGCACAACTTAAAGGTCGACGTCCGAGAGGTCTTCTCTGTTCCCTTACCTCAGGTGGGTCAATCAGTGGTCAACTACTGTCACATCCTACCCGGTGGCAGTGACAGGTGGCACGTAATAAACAGTTGTATGGAATTGTATAGAAATATTTATACAAAATATAGTATTCTATAACATTTCTGTAGAATTCTAAAAAAATTGATGTGGCATTAACATTTCTGTAGAAATCTATGTAATATTCTATAGATTTTTATAGTATTTCTATGGTCACTTCAGTTTCTATAGAATTCTATATGGGGTACAGTATTTGGGGCAATATAGAATTCTGTAGAATTTTCATAGGCACATAACTTGTTATGGAATTCTACAGAAATTCTATAGAACTATAGTAACAAAGTCAGTACAAAATCTTCCGTAAAAATCCAATAGACTATACTCTATATAATATGTTCTATGGATATTCTATATAATTTTTTGCAAACGGATTTCAATTAACAATCAACTAATTTCACATCCTACCTGATGGTACCGAGTTGTACTTTATTGACATGCCAATTTCACTTTACATTTTGTGATGCACAACACATTTAAATGCTAGAATATCAGCAGAAATACTTCTAACTTTATTTAATACTGATTTATTATTAGTAGTACTTATTTTATTTTGCTTATACATTTTTATATATGTTCAAATTATAATGTTTTAAATATTTTATAAAGTATTTTATTTAAATTATTTTCACCACACTCACGACCAGGATACTAGCCCAAAATTTGGTGGTGCATAGATACAGTCATTATTATTATTATTAATGCCAGATTGAATGGATCCAATTAAGGTGTCTTCATGTATGTGTATGTGTCAGCGTGGAAGTAACTGTAGACCATCTGTCAGCAGCGAGAAAGTTGCCCGCCAAGTGGCAGCAATACCTCAGTGGCAACACCACGGTTGGAAGTGTGCAGTCTTCCTGCAACGTCGGCTTGCAATAGAGTGGTGCTTCGACGGAAAGACCGTGAGAACACAACGCGAGACAGAACCACATTTGTACAAGGCTTAGGCAAAGGTCAGTGGGCAGAAAACAAGGGGACCATTTCAAAATACATAATTAAACAGAATCCATAAATTTAAGACGCTTTTTCAGTAGTCAACGGCCGCTGCCGTTTCACCGAGGATGCTATTTCTGTGAGTTGAAAATTTAATACCATGGTATTTCATTAGGCCTTGACAGGCTGACATTTTCTAAATGGAAAACTGTGAAATTCTAAGAGTTTAGACATAAAATAGCAGACACCCATAACATTCAGTTCTCTGGAAACCGTGAGTGGCAGACCAGTCACCTCGATAGGGTGCAACTGTGGGAACAAGATAAAAATACTGTAATGGCGGTTTATAACTGTTGCCTGTATATCTTCCACAGATCGGTGTGAGCCAGTACAGGTATATTATAAATAAGCTTCAAACGTATGTTTCATGTAACTATCGTGCTCAAATGTAAGTTGGTTTTGGCATGGATTTTTTTTTAATGAAGCATGGAAATGGCATGGAATTTTATAGTTGCTCAAATGTACAAACCCTGTCAAAGTCGCTGTAAGGTTGTCATTCGGACTGGACAAAAGTTATCTGAATAGCGAGGTGGCTGTATTAACAAGACTAATTTCCTATACTTTCCTCTATGGAAATCAGTTGGAATTGTCCTAGAGAGACCTTAATTGCAAGGTGGCTGTATTACAGAGGTGACTGTAATGCGAGGGTTCACTGTATTTTAAAGGGAATAAAAACATCTATTGCTCGAATTCATGTTATATTACATCCTGCTATCTATTTCCACGTCCACCAAGCCAAAAAAAATCAAAAAAATTCAATGAATTAGAAATTCCACATTTTATGCTGTGCATCCGGACATTTTCGAATATGCATATTTTTGACGCACTTTTCGGGATGCCGAGATGTGACGTCACTTATGACTCAAACTCCCATCAGGCCGACCCTTTCCATGCATTCAGAGCATGTTTACAAGTATAGCTTTTGGGTCGAAACGAGCGTCAGAATGAGTTATTGTGCAATATTTCGATGTAATACAAACACTAGTCATCATAGAGGAACAAATATTTATCTTACGGTTCCACATGAATCGAATTTTATTCAAAACAACGAATGCGAATGGGCCTACAAAGTACAAGTCGTCTAGGTTTCGCCGAGCTTGGGCTCGTTTTCAGAATAATTATATCGAATGCAACCAACGGGAGATAATCTACACCAATAAACATACATAGCAAACATATATTGTATCCAGCTACATAAAGTAACATGTATAATCTCATAATATCACTAGAATATCGATATATGAAGGAGTTTATCCAAACAATTATAATGTAATGGATATATAATTTATTAATTGTAAATATATTGTACGCTAATATATTGTAATTATATATGTGAAAACAGATTGAGATCTGTCTGGATAAATACAATTTAGAAACATCATTATATAATGACCATATTTTCATTTTTGCGGCGAATTTCATTTTTGTGGCGAATAAATAGTTAC
This sequence comes from Paraescarpia echinospica, assembly GCA_020002185.1. Taxonomy (NCBI): domain Eukaryota; kingdom Metazoa; phylum Annelida; class Polychaeta; order Sabellida; family Siboglinidae; genus Paraescarpia; species Paraescarpia echinospica. The sequence continues at coordinate 27,961,357 of CM034533.1, forward strand.
TATAAAAATTTATAATATTTACAAACAGTACATTATAGTATAAAATGATTTTGTTTATATTACTTCGTGAAAACAAAAACAAAAAAAGTGTAAAGAAAATCAAAGGCTTGCATGCTGTCAGGATTGAACCGGCGTCGCCCGAGTGTGAAACAAACGAGAGGTAACCAACGCACCTACCCACTCAGCTAGCGGGACCAACGGAAACTCTCTGACTGATTTAAATTGTTATGATAAATTGTACAACTTCTTCATATATCGATATTCTAGTGATATTATGAGATTATACACGTTACTTTATGTAGCTGGATACAATATATGTTTGCTATGTATGTTTATTGGTGTAGACTATCTCCCGTTGGTTGCATTCGATATAATTATTCTGAAAACGAGCCCAAGGCCAAGCTCGGCGAAACCTAGTTGACTTCTTGTAGGTCCATTCGTATTCGTTGTTTTGAATAAAATTCGATTCATGTGGAACCGTAAGATAACTGCTTGTTCCTCTATGATGACTAGTGTTTGTATTACGTCGGAATATTGCACAATAACTCGTTCTGACGCTCGTTTCGACCCAAAAGCTATCCTTGTAAACATGCTCTGAATGCATGGAAAGGGTCGGCCTGATGCGAGTGTGTGTCATAAGTGACGTCACGATACCACGTCATCGCCTAGCTCATTAAAATGTCATTTTCTGCGGGAATCGCTTCACAGATGGGCTTAAAATCAAATTTATGGTACAAATGTATTTTTCTGTATTTGTTTAATGTTGTCAAATGTTACATACAATGTTAAACTTTGTGTACACATGGAAAAAGGATTTTAGCTAATGCCTTATTTTTATTTCCTTTAAGTTTACAATTGACCACCAAGTGGTTTGCTAACTTAAATTGTTTCATATTTTTCTCCTCTGTCCCGCGTGCTCCAGGCTATGGGACATCTCCGGTGGAGTCAGCAAGGAACTCTGGCAATGACCGGGCTCCGACTCACTCGACTGGCCTCCATCACCGCGAGTCTGATGTCTCGATGAGCTTCACTATAGACCAGCCCATATCACCGGTACACACGCTTACGCACCTTATACTATCAGGCTTAGTTGAAGTATACGCAACGGTGGTTGGAAATGTTGCATCAATTTATGGATGAAATCGGCAGTTATATTATTATGCAAGGACAGGTACCATGTTGCTAAGAACTGAAATTTTAACATAATTAAGGAATCCTGATACAATTATTCATTCTATTTAGTAATCACGCTGTATGCGTTTATTTATTATGTACTTCATTGTAATATTAAATCCAACTGATGCCAGTATTATTATGAATCATGAAAGCATGTTAGCTTGAAGCGTGAAGTGTTTTGGCGCAGTTGAGAAATGTTTCACGTTTATTGTGAAGTCTAAGGAGGGTAATGCTGAGACAGAAGACACTATTTCTATGACGCACCAGCGAAAGTGTCCCTCTGGTGTTGACATTTTTCAGTATACAGAATCACTGTTAAAGCGCGATTTCAATTTAAAAAGCAAAATTGGACATATGAGCTTATTAGAATGTTAGTGAAACGGTTCCCCCCTCCTCATCTTGTTTCTACTGGAATGCAAGAATACACAACGTTCCATTGTTTGCAGAGGTCACCTCCGAAGAAGGGCACCAAAGAGTTACCTGTGAGTACTTCACCCTCTTCACTCTTGTCTCCTACAAACACTTCTCTTGCTACAAGTACTTCCTCTGGTGTCCACTAACATTGCGTCCATGAGACGATATATACCAGTGTACTTTTATTTTTATATTGCTTTTAAAGTCAGCTGCCATTTTTGCAATAAATCAAAAACTACTGAAGATATTTCAGCAAATTAGGCATCATTCTAAAGTTCATGATTTGTGGAATCCAAAAAGATGTAACACTCCATTTCGTTGATTGTTGAACACTCTTCAGGATAGTTAATTTTTATGCAAACGATTTCTTTTTGACGTATCCAATACGTGATTTTACGTTGTAGTTGTGGAGACTTTCGTCAGCATAGCCCGCCAACTTCCTCAATACATGTGACGTATAACGTCATCGTAAATGTGAGATAGTTTGTAATTCCCCTCATCTCGATTGATTTGTTTTGGCCTTTCTGATCCATATGCCTTCTTTTATGTGGCATGTTTGCATAAACTCCAGTTCACAATTTTGCAACTTAATACCCATCTTGCTGTGGAACGTCACATGACGGTTGACGTTTGTTTCCCTCAGTATTACAAAGACAGCAAGGACACCCTTGGGGTGACGAAGGTGGACCAGATGAGTGAGAAGGACAGATGCATGATTCGCAAACTCGCTCTCTTAGAACTGACGTCTCTGTACGAAGTACACAACATCAAGTACACACGGCGGAAACCGAAGAAACGCTACAAAGGTCAGTCAGTGCATCATTGATGACGGTCAGCAAGAGAGCTTTGTTTTCTTTGACTCTTTAGACGTGAAGTGATTTGATGAAACGTGCTCTGCATCCTTGCAGCGTGCTCAAGATCACCAAGGTGTGGGTGCACCTAGTTGTTGGCATTTCAATTTGGTTGTACTTCGATTCACAACATTGCAAGTTGGGCTTATCTTAAAAGTTAATTGAATTCTGCACAAGATGGTAATAAATATACTAACCAACTTTGAGTTTTAAACTAAACATGCGAAACGTGATACGTTTTGTCTGGGTGTGTTTGCATAGAATGCTACGAACTCTTGTCAGTTGATATTTTCAAACAGCGCTCATTCAAAAACTTCCAATACAAAACCATATCAGAAATACCCCTAGCGGCCAGCAGATGCACTAAGGAATCCAGAGACACAAGTTACACAAGTATCCAGACGATGGCGCCACCTCCACACATTGACAAAGTTTGAAAAAGTTTGCGGCCCACTCAAGGAAACAGACATCTGGCCACTTTCGGCCATTCAATGTCCAAAGGGTTAATGGAACTATTTGTTGGCAGGTTACTTCGTACTAAATAATCTAACCAAAGCGTTTTAATCAGGAAGTAGGTTCACTATGGTGATTATGCCATATTGAAATTGAATGGATAGCGCCATCTGTTGCATTTAGTTGGTATTACTATGCTCTGTTTTGGATGAGAATTCCCATTTTGGAGGCAACAGTCAGGACTCAAAAAGCACACAGAAGCATGTTTACTATCAGAATGAATCGGCAAGTTGAAGTGATGTGACACTGACGTGCGTTTGAATAGTAACGATAGTCAATTAATTTCTTAAAACCAAAACGTAATAATGCAACTTCAGTGCTATAGATGGCGCTCTGCATGTGACTGCTTCCTGACTCAAATGTTTTGATCTAACCTATAAAACAAGGGGACAATTTCTTTGTTTTATAATTGATATAATCATGGAACAGTGACCTTGAGTTATAATGCTGTTGATTAAACTGTATACTGCAGAACATCGGGATCTCTGTAGCCATGCATTGAAGACAAACAATACATGTAGTAAATATATTTGTTATGCAACGTTTGTTAGTTCGCTTGCTTTCCCTCTTCCAGACAACAGTGTGTTTGGTGTCCCTCTTCAGACTTTGCTCGACAATGACAGGAAACGACACCCTGACAAGCACCTACAAGTCCCACTAATATTTACACAGGTAGGCACAGAGTTTACATGGGTCGAATTTACCAGGGGCCCGTTACCCCCTAGATTCACTGCCAGGCCCCTAATAGTTCCAAGTCTAGGGGCCTGGCTGCCTGTCAACATTCGTAGTAACAAATACAGTCACATACACCATTAGTTGTTCCGATTAATAAATGTTGTCAAGGATAATTCTGTCAATTTTTCGTGCTTTTGATCAACAAATCAATCACTATCATGTGTCATTGATCATTTTCGATTATTTTCATTCTGACTTTAATTCCTTATCATTCCTTGATTTTTCTCTGTCGGATACCAGGACAAGCACCCATGGATGTGACTGACTCACTTGCCAATCACTGAGTATTCCCAAAATGTTTCTCTTTTTTGACAAATGCCATGATTAGTGCACCATCAGTGACAAGAATAATACAAAGGTTTTCATTGGCCAGTAACTGTTGGAAAGGCCAGTCAGACTCTCTTTCTGCCATGTTTGGTGCTGCATATGCCATGATCATGTTTGGTGCTGCATATGTCATGATCATGTTTGGTGTTGCATATGTCATGATCATGTTTGGTGTTGCATATGTCATGATCATGTTTGGTGCTGCATATATCATGATCATGTTTGGTGCTGCATATGTCATGATCATGTTTGGTGTTGCATATGTTATGATCATGTTTGGTGCTGCATATGTCATGATCATGTTTGGTGTTGCATATGTCATGATCATGTTTGGTGCTGCATATGTCATGATCATGTTTGGTGTTGCATATGTCATGATCATGTTTGGTGCTGCATATGTCATGATCATGTTTGGTGTTGCATATGTCATGATCATGTTTGGTGCTGCATATGTCATGATCATGTTTGGTGTTGCATATGTCATGATCATGTTTGGTGCTGCATATGTCATGATCATGTTTGGTGTTGCATATGTCATGATCATGTTTGGTGCTGCATATGTCATGATCATGTTTGGTGTTGCATATGTCATGATCATGTTTGGTGTTGTATATGCCATGATCATGTTTGGTGTTGCATATATCATGTTTGGTGTTGCATATGTCATGATCATGTTTGGTGCTGCATATGTCATGATCATGTTTGGTGTTGCATATGTCATGATCATGTTTGGTGCTGCATATGCCATGATCATGTTTGGTGTTGCATATGTCATGATCATGTTTGGTGTTGCATATGTCATGATCATGTTTGATGTTGCATATGTCATGATCATGTGTGGTGCTGCATATGCCATGATCATGTTTTGTGCTGCATATGTCATGATCATGTTTGGTGCTGCATGTGTCGTGATCATGTTTGGTGCGGCATGATCATGTTTGGTGTTGCATATGCCATGATCATGTTTGGTGTTGCATATGCCATGATCATGTTTGGTGCTGCATATGTCATGATCATGTTTGGTGTTGCATATGCCATGATCATGTTTTGTGCTGTATACGTCATGATCATGTTTGGTGCTGCATGAGTCATGATCATGTTTGGTGTTGCATGTGTCGTGATCATGTTTGCTGCTGCATATGTCATGATCATGTTTGGTGTTGCATATGCCATGATCATGTTTGGTGTTGCATATGCCATGACCATGTTTGGTGCTGCATATGCCATGATCATGTTTGGTGTTGCATATGTCATGATCATGTTTGGTGCTGCATATGCCATGATTATGTTTGGTGCTGCATATGCCATGATTATGTTTGGTGTTGCATATGTCATGATCATGTTTGGTGTTGCATATGTCATGATCATGTTTGGTGCTGCATGTGCCATGATCATGTTTGGTACTGAATATGCCAGGATCATGTTTGTGGCTGCATGTGCCATGATCATGTTTGGTGTTGCATATGCCATGATCATGTTTGGTGCTGCATATCCCATGATCATGTTTGGTGTTGCATATGCCATGATCATGTTTGGTGCTGTATATGTCATCATCATGTTTGGTGCTGCATGTTCCATGATCATGTTTGGTGCTGCATATGCCATGATCATGTTTGGTGCTCTATGTGCCATGATCATGTTTGGTGCTGCATATGCCATGATCATGTTTGGTTCTGAATATATCATGATCATGTTTGGTGTTGCATATGTCATGATCATGTTTGGTGCTGCATATACCATGATCATGTTTGGTGTTGCATATGCCATGATCATGTTTGGTGCTGCATATGCCATGATCATGTTTGGTGCTGCATATGTCATGATTATGTTTGGTGCTGCATATGCCATGATTATGTTTGGTGTTGCATATGTCATGATCATGTTTGGTGTTGCATATGTCATCATCATGTTTGGTGCTGCATGTGCCATGATCATGTTTGGTGCTGCATATGTCATGATCATGTTTGGTGCTGCATGTGTCATGATCATGTTTGGTGCTGCATATGTCATGATCATGTTTGGTGCTGCATATGTCATGATCATGTTTGGTGCTGCATATGTCATGATCATGTTTGGTGTTGCATATGTCATGATCATGTTTGGTGTTGCATATGCCATGATCATGTTTGGTGTTGCATATGTCATGATCATGTTTGGTGCTGCATATGCCATGATCATGTTTGGTGTTGCATATGTCATGATCATGTTTGGTGTTGCATATGTCATGATCATGTTTGATGTTGCATATGTCATGATCATGTGTAGTGCTGCATATGCCATGATCATGTTTTGTGCTGCATATGTCATGATCATGTTTGGTACTGCATATGCCATGAACATGTTTGGTTTTGCTTATGCCATGATCATGTTTGGTGCTGTATATTCCATGATCATGTTTGGTGTTGCATTGGCCATGATCATGTTTGGTGTTATATATGTCATGATCATGTTTAGTGCTGCATGTGCCATGATCATGTTTGGTGTTGCATGTGCCATGATCATGTTTGGTGCTGCATATGCCATGATCATGTTTGGTGCTATATGTGCCATGATCATGTTTGGTGCTGCATATGCCATGATCATGTTTGGTGTTGCATATGTCATGATCATGTTTGTGGCTGCATGTGCCATGATCATATTTGGTGTTGCATATGCCATGATCATGTTTGGTGCTGCATATGCCATGATCATGTTTGGTGTTGCATATGCCATGATCATGTTTGGTGCTGTATATGTCATCATCATGTTTGGTGCTGCATGTTCCATGATCATGTTTGGTGCTGCATATGCCATGATCATGTTTGGTGCTGTATGTGCCATGATCATGTTTGGTGCTGCATGTGTCATAGTCATGTTTGGTGTTGCATGTGTCATGATCATGTTTGGTGTTGCATATGTCATGATCATATTTGGTGTTGCATATGTCATGATCATGTTTGGTGCTGCATATGTCATGATTATGTTTGGTGCTGCATATGTCACGGTCATTTTTGGTGTTGCATATGCCATGATCATGTTTGGTGCTGCATATGTCATGATATGTTTGGTGTTGCATATGTCATGATATGTTTAGTGTTGCATATGTCATGATCATATTTGGTGTTGCATATGTCATGATCATGTTTGGTGCTGCATGTGTCATAGTTATGTTTGGTGTTGCATGTGTCATGATCATGTTTGGTGTTGCATATGTCATGATCATATTTGGTGTTGCATATGTCACGGTAATTTTTGGTGTTGCATATGCCATGATCATGTTTGGTGCTGCATATGTCATGATATGTTTAGTGTTGCATGTGTCATGATCATGTTTGGTGCTGCATATGTCATGATATGTTTGGTGCTGCATATGTCATGATATGTTTGGTGTTGCATATGTCATGATATGTTTAGTGTTGCATATGTCATGACAGATAAAGCATTGGATGATAGGGAATTAAATTAAGAAAATACTTGAAAATAATAAGTGACACAAGATTGTTATTGATTCACTGATGGAAAGCATAAACAGATCATGAAATGACTAAACTGATTAATCTGAACAACAGTACTGCTGACTCCACTAATATTAGGCTAAATTCTAACTCTGACTTAAGATGTCAGACATTGTCATATTACTATTTACACAGGCAAGGTCATCGACTAGCTCTTAGACACAGTTGTTGCACTTTAACGTGATGTGTGAGTGTGCTGTTAGAAAGAGAACTGTGTGTGCTGCCGTGTGACTGGTTCTTATGCTGCGTTCTATGTGTTGTAGTTGATCCAGTACTTAACCAAGTTTGCGCTGGAGGAGGAGGGCATACTACGGGTTCCTGGCTCTGTTACTAGAATCAAGGTGAGAGAAGGTAGAGCGGCGTGTAGTAGGACTCAGTGGGGTCGGGGGTTCATAGCTGGTGACAATGACACAATAGCAGTGGAGCGGGAGGGGTAAAGAGAGGTAGATTAACTAGAATCTATGTCATTTATCCCCATCTTGTCATTTGTTCCAGTTGTGTCATTTATTCCATGTCATATCATTTATCCCCATCATACCATTTACCCAATTGTGTGATTAATCCCCACAGTGTCATTCATTCCATGTCACCCCTGTTATGTAATTTCATCTTTTCATTCCTTATTGTGTCATTTATCCCCTTGTATCATTTATCCCTTTTGTATCATATATCCCCATTGTGTCATTTATCAATTAATTGTATCATTTATCTCCATGGTGTCATTTATCCCCATTGTGTCATTTATTCCCTTGTTTCATTTATCCCCATTGTATCATTTATCCCCAATGTGTCATTTATCCCCATTATATCATTTATCCCAATTGTGTCATTTATCCCCACTGTATAATTTATCCCCCTTGTATCATTTAACCTCATTGTTTCATTTATCCCTATTGTATCATATATCCCTCTTGTATCATTTATTCCCATTGTGTTATTTATCCTCTTGTACCAGTTATCCCCCTTGTATCATTTATCCCCCTTGTATAATAATTTATTCCCATTGTGTCATTTATCCTCTTGTATCATATATCCCCCTTGTATCAGTTATCCCCCTTGTATCATTTATCCCCCTTGTATCAGTTATCCCCCTTGTATCAGTTATCCCCTTGTATCATTGACCCCTTTGTATCATTTATCCCCCTTGTATCTTGGATAAAGATCACATAGTTGCAGTTGTTTTATCCCACCCAGTCTGCCCGCGTGGTTGACCACATGAGCCAGCCTTGCTTTGTTCTTGGCAGACAAATTGCCGTACTATGACACTAAACAAAAGCACACTTTCAATCAGTGATTTCTCCTCCTGTCTGCAGTCATTACGGGAGGAAATCGAGGATCGCTTCAACAGCGGCAAGTTCAGCTGGGACGACGTCCGACCAAATGATGCGGCCGGCCTCTTCAAGCAGTTCCTGCGGGAACTGCCCCTCCCACTGCTCACCTTTGAGTACATCGACGCCTTCGCACAAGTCGGAGGTAAGTGACTGCCTCGTCAGTTGACTGCTAGTGTACTTGGCACAACGGGCTGTGACTATTACAAGAGCTTCTTACTGTACAAGTGCTGAAGATTGAATAACGTGACACCAAATCTCTAGTATTGTCAACGATATGAGTGTAGGTCTCTGGTGATGTCAATAATATCACTCTAACTCTTGTTCTGCCAATAATATCACTCTAACTCTTGTGCTGCCAATAATATCACTCTAACTCTTGTGCTGCCAATAACATCACTCTAACTCTTGTGCTGCCAATAATATCACTCTAACTCTTGTGCTGCCAATAATATCACTCTAACTCTTGTGCTGCCAATAACATCACTCTAACTCTCGTGCTGCCAATAATATGACTCTAACTCTCGTGCTGCCAATAATATCACTCTAACTCTTGTGCTGCCAATAATATCACTCTAACTCTTGTGCTGCCAATAATATCACTCTAACTCTTGTGCTGCCAATATCACTAACTCTTGTGCTGCCAATAACATCACTCTAACTCTTGTGCTGCCAATAATATCACTCTAACTCTTGTGCTGCCAATAATATCACTCTAACTCTTGTGCTGCCAATAACATCACTCTAACTCTCATGCTGCCAATAATATGACTCTAACTCTCGTGCTGCCAATAATATCACTCTAACTCTTGTGCTGCAAATAATATCACTCTAACTCTTGTGCTGCCAATAATATCACTCTAACTCTCGTGCTGCCAATAATATCACTCTAACTCTTGTGCTGCCAATAATATCACTCTAACTCTTGTGCTGCCAATAGTATCACTCTAGTGTTGTCATAATGTGACCTTAGATTTCTAGTGTTGTCCAAAGTATGATGCCAGGTCTGTAATGTGTCGGTTCATGACTTAATGCGTGTATCTATTGTTGCCACACACCAACACAGAATATGTTGTTAATAATATGACTCTAGATCTTTAATGATAATATGACCCCATGTATAATAAATAAATAAATAAAAGTACTTATATAGCGCCCAATCAATTAAAATTGCCCTCAGGCGCTTTACATACATGCACACATATATAATAGTATTATACATTAAAAAAAATCAAATGCTAACTAAGAAATAAATATGTAAAAAATATACCATTACCTTAAATATAATTATTTAAAAAAAGTGAGATCATTAAAAAAACGTTTAAACAAATTAAGACATTCTTTAAAAAAAACTACTATAAATACCTTCATTTATACAAGAAAAATAACCATAAATATGTTAAGAAACTAATAAAATAAAAAATATATGTATCAATAGAAAGCACATAAAATGTCCTCGTCGGTGAATTAAAAAAACGCTTGTTTAAAAAGGTGAGTCTTCAAAAGTGTTTTAAACACTTGTAATGATGTTGCTGTCCTGAGTGTATCTAGTGTTGTTAATGATAATGATGCGTAGTGTTGTCAATACTTTATATGACTCCAAGTCTCTAATGTTGTCATGTACGGCTCCATGTCTCTAATGTGTCTGTAGTCTGTTAATGATATGAGTCCATGCGTCAGGTGGTTACAGCAGTATAGTGCCAGGTCACTAATGTTGTCAGTAATATGATGCCAGGTCACTAATGTTGTCATTAATATAATGCCAGGTCACTAATGTTGTCATCAATATGATGCCAGGTCACTAATGTTGTCATTAATATGATGCCAGATCTATGATATTGTCAACAATATGACACCTGGTCTCTACTACTGATCAACCTTTACTGTGTTTGTCATAGTGTGTTTGTGTGTTCACATCTAACCCTGATCATAAGCAGCAAGTGTCTCGTGTTGTCAACATTTGAGGTGTTTGTCATGGTGTGTTTGTGTGTTCACAGCTATCCCTGACCACAAGCAGCAAGTGTCTCGTGTTGTCAACATTTGAGGTGTTTGTCATGGTGTGTTTGTGTGTTCACAGCTATCCCTGACCACAAGCAGCAAGTGTCTCGTGTTGTCAACATTTGAGGTGTTTGTCATGGTGTGTTTGTGTGTTCACAGCTATCCCTGACCACAAGCAGCAAGTGTCTCGTGTTGTCAACATTTGAGGTGTTTGTCATGGTGTGTTTGTGTGTTCACAGCTATCCCTGACCACAAGCAGCAAGTGTCTCGTGTTGTCAACATTTGAGGTGTTTGTCATGGTGTGTTTGTGTGTTCACAGCTATCCCTGACCACAAGCAGCAAGTGTCTCGTGTTGTCAACATTTGAGGTGTTTGTCATGGTGTGTTTGTGTGTTCACAGCTATCCCTGACCACAAGCAGCAAGTGTCTCGTGTTGTCAACATTTGAGGTGTTTGTCATGGTGTGTTTGTGTGTTCACAGCTATCCCTGACCACAAGCAGCAAGTGTCTCGTGTTGTCAACATTTGAGGTGTTTGTCATGGTGTGTTTGTGTGTTCACAGCTATCCCTGACCATAAGCAGCAAGTGTCTCGTGTTGTCAACATTTGAGGTGTTTGTCATGGTGTGTTTGTGTGTTCACAACTATCCCTGACCACAAGCAGCAAGTGTCTCGTGTTGTCAACATTTGAGGTGTTTGTCATGGTGTGTTTGTGTGTTCACAGCTATCCCTGACCACAAGCAGCAAGTGTCTCGTGTTGTCAACATTTGAGGTGTTTGTCATGGTGTGTTTGTGTGTTCACAGCTATCCCTGACCACAAGCAGCAGCTGACGGCCCTCATTCTGCTGGTGCTGTTGCTGCCAGACGTCCACCGCGACACACTCAAGGTCTCTCAGTCTTATCCCGTCTTCACACAGAAAACCTTTAGAGACTTAACTTTAAACTGGTTTACGACATACAGTTGTTTGCAACGTCACACGTCCTGTCTACAATTGTTCCAAGTTACATAATTGTCGTACACGTGAAGTTAAACCACTTAGTTAAACTGCGTACACTCTGTTTGAATGCAGCATTATTCTACATGCCATGTGGCACACACGGTCTCACCAAAAGTGTTTTCTCTGTATGCAAGTTAACTTGTCACAGCAACAGATGATCTCCAGCATTGAACAAATCTAGCAAAATATTGATGCATGAATCACACACAAATGAATTGACATTTTAAAAGTTTTCTTTCAGAATTGATTAGAATATCAGTAATGTACCCAGAATGCTCTGCAGTGGTTTACCCACAATGCTCTGCTGCATGTAGATGTTGCTGGGCTTCCTGAAGTTGATCACACAGCGGTCAGAGACACGGATGGATCTGAACAGTGTTTCTATGATCATGGCGCCCAACCTCTTCCTTGTGCAGTCGGGCAGAAACAACAAGGGTCTCAGCAGCTTCCAGCTAAGCATGGCTGCGGGAACGTCCAGCATTGTGCGAATGCTCATCAAGAATCAGAAGATTTATTGGACAGTGAGTGGATGTGTTCGATCATAAAATGTTACGTTTTATCTTGTGCATGTCACTTAATTATCTTCTTCAGGTGTCGTTTCAGTCTATCAGTCAAAGCGTTTATTCAAACAAATTAGACAAACACAATATAAGTGCAAATTAAGTATACAAAACATATTGATAACATGTTTGAAGGAGTAACAAAGAAGTTAAACTACTTATAATGTGCTACTCCTATGTCGACATGTATCAGTTGTTTACGTGATTAGTAATTTCAAATAAAGTAGAGACTTATAGTAATACTTATGCTTTGGTACATTATAATGAAATAATACATTCCAATGACATAGCTTCTGCTCACAATAACATTCTAATTACTCTTTGTTATAATGGGCTTTCAAACACTGATACAAACGAATATTGGTAAAAGTGACATTCAACGAATTCCAAAGTTTAGTTCCGTAGAACATGAAAGACAGACACATTCCATTGGTTGATGCACACGTTTGGAAAAACTTAATTTCTCTTTGTGTGCTGTGTTTATTATCATACTTAACAAATAACCTTTGAATATTCGATGACAATTCAGTTGTTTTGAGACAAATGGGTTTCATCTAGTTGATAATCACTGATTTATTATGTGCAAGTGCCCCCCATTCGTGGCATGTAGAACTCTTGTAACAAGTGCCCCCGGCATGACAGGTGACATTTCTAACGTGTGCCCTGCATCCATGGAGACGTGTGATCTGTCTTGCAGGTGCCTCCCTTCATGGTGCAACAGATTCGACATAAGAACGACATGCCACAAATTACCAAGAAACCTCCTAAAATGGTGAGTTAATTGTCAGTAGTGTCATCATGTTGGTCCATACATTGTCAGTGGTGACACATGACTCCATACATTGTCAATGGTGACACGTAACTCCATACATTGTCAGTGGTGACACATGACTCCATACATTGTCAATGGTGACACGTAACTCCATACATTGTCAATGGTGACACATCACTCCATACATTGTCAATGGTGACACGTCACTCCATACATTGTCAATGGTGACACATCACTCCATACATTGTCAATGGTGACACGTCACTCCATACACTGTCAATGGTGACCCATGACTCCATACATTGTCAATGGTGACACATGACTCCATACATTGTCAATGGTGACATGTCACTCCATACATTGTCAATGGTGATATGGTAATCCATACATTGTCAATGATGACACATTACTCCATAGATTTTTTGTGATGACACATTGTCTCCCTACATTGTTACTGATGAAACTCCAAACATTGTCAGTGATGACACATTGTTTCCAAACAATGTTAGTAGTGACACATTGTCTCCAAACATAACCAGTGGTGACATATTTTCTCCAAACATTGTAATTGATGACACATTGTCTCCAAACATTACCAGTGATGACACATTGACTCCAAACATTATCAGTAATGACACATTGTTTCCAAACGTTGTAATTGATGACACATTGTCTCCAAACATTGTCAGTGATGACACATTGTCTCCAAACATTATCAGGGATGACATATTGTCTCCAAACGATGTCTGTGAAGTCGGAGTATTGTTTAATTAAGACTAACAATGAAACAACCTTCTGTATCCATTCATCTTTGATGAAACTAGTAGCCCAGGTAATGTCTGTCTCACTCTACTAATGATGCTTGCACCATTTAATATGAAACTAGTAGCCCAGGTAATGTCTGTCTCACTCTACTAATGACGCTTGCACCATTTAATATGAAACTAGTAGCCCAGGTAATGTCTGTCTCACTCTACTAATGACGCTTGCACCATTTAATATGAAACTAGTAGCCCAGGTAATGTCTGTCTCACTCTACTAATGACCCTTGCACCATTTAATATGAAACTAGTAGCCCAGGTAATGTCTGTCTCACTCTACTAATGACACTTGCACCATTTAATATACTAGCAAAGATGCCCGTCACTGACAGGATGCCGGTAGTTGACAATGATGATAGTATTATTTACCAAATGTTACCACATTACGTTTTATGTTCCAAACAACTGATTTACCCAATAAAAGGTGAGAATCTTGACATATATGGGGTATTTTGAAATAGGTCATACTTCCTATTCATGGGGTCGTATATTAATCCGTAAAAGTTTGGCGCTCAAGGTTCAAGCCATCTAAGAGGAAAAGGTTAATCTACCCGCATACATACACAACCTCAATTATTAGTAGATTTTGCAAAATTTCACACACTGGTGTCACAAGTTAAGACCTCTGGGAATTGTGATGACATTTAAAAATCTTCTCCTGACATACCCCAGTTCCAATCATAGATGGTGAAGTACACATTTTAAACAAAGCCAATAAACAAGCTACCGTGCAAAGGCGAGGAGTATAAGGAAGTATAAGGAAGTATAAGGAAGGGAATAGAAATGGAAAGTAACATTTTGACTGCAAAAATTTATTGCATAAATATGTTTCAGAAAATAAAATTCCTTGGGCGAAAAGAGAAATCAGAAAATGTGTCTCGGTTGCCATTCGTAAGAGGACAGGTAAGGAAGGAAATGTGGTGTGTATGTCAGTGTGTGTTACATTTTGCATGGTGTGTTACAAAGATGTGTTGCAAATGTGCTGTGTTGTAATGTGTGTTATAATGTGTTATAATTATAACACCAAAAAAAATCGGAGTGAATGTGATCCATTTGCTGTGTGTTGTCGTTCTAACGGAGTGAATGTGATCCATGTGCTGTGTGTTGCCAGACCAACAGAGTGAATGTGATCCATGTGCTGTGTTGCCAGGCCGACGGAGTGAATGGATCCATTTGTTGTGTGTTGCCAGGCTGATGGAGTGAATGTGATCCATGTGCTCTGTGTTGCCAGGCAGACAGAGTGAATATGATCCATGTGGTGTGTTGCCAGGCCAATAGAGTGAATGTGATCCATGTGCTGTGTCTTGCTGCCAGGCCAACGGAGTGAATATGATCCATGTGCTGTGGGTTGCCAGGCCGATAGAGTGAATCTAATCCATGTGCTGTGTGTTGTCATGCCAACAGAGTGAGTGTGATCCATGTGCTGTGTGTTGTCAGGCTGGTGGACTGAATGTGATCCATGTGCTATGTGTTGCCGACGGAGTGAATGTGATCCATGTGCTATGCGTTGCCGACGGAGTGAATGTGGTCCATTTGCTGTGTTGCCAGGCCGACGGAGTAAATGTGGTCCATGTGCTATGTGTTGCCAGGCCGACGGAGTGAATGTGATCCATGTGGAGGCGCCGCACCTTCACAAGATTAACACAGCCATCCAGCTTGACCAGGACACAACAGCTGATGACATCGTAGCCAGGTTCAAGCCAAGTGAACCACGGGTCAACGGCAGGTCAGTCCGAGTCAGTCAGTGTCAGTCTGAGTCAGTCAGGGTCGGTCTGAGTCAGTCTCAGTCAGTCGGTGTCAGTCTGAGTCAGAGGGGACTGGCGAGATCTTGTGTATGTACAACGCCTAGGCATGTTGAAGATTAGTAAAGTGACAAAATGCCAGTGACATTGGGGCGTCATCTATACCATATCATACCTGTGTATCTTTCATGTTTTAGCACAACCAACGGTGACAACGACAGTGAATCTAAAGACCGTATTCACCTGTTTGAAGTGGGTGGAAACATAGGTAAGTTTTAATACAGGTATTTTATTAACATTTGAAGCCAGGCCTGCTGTTTTGCATGGAATACAGATGCATCTTATATTTCAAATTTACATAAAATTGCTTGGCAACACAAGCACAGAATGGCACGTCTGTGAAAGTTCTTTGTGTGGTGTCTACCTCAGGTTACAACGTGGCACATGTCCCAAACAACTTGTTTTTATCAGACCAATCACATCACATTTTGTAAATGAATATGTGCAAGGTTTTTGGAAGTGTGCCTGTGGTCATAAACAATTTAATAATATGGCATTTTGAAACAGCTGGTGGGCCATAACAATTATTGTACTGTAAACTACTTAGTCAGATTTTCGAGTAACTAACCAATTTTATTATTGATAAGTGTCATCTGTCTCTGTCTTTCTTTTCATTGTCTCAGCGTGTTTCCACCCTCTCTCCCACCATCCATCTCTCTCTATCCTTGTACTGTCTCAATGTGTGTTGTCTCCTCATCTCCCTCTCACTCTCCTTCCCTCTCCCTCCCTCTTTCCCTCTCTCCCTCTCCCTCCCTCCCTCCCTCCCTCCCTCTCCTTTTCTCTGTATGTCTCCCTGTCTCTGTACTGTCTCCCTGTCTCTATGCCCCTCTCACCCAGGCACTGTTTGCTACAGGTGAGCGCCAACTCGACCCGCGCACCAAGATGCTTGATTTGTACTCAGTGAACCCACACGCAAAGTGGGTCGTCAAGGCCGGGCAGCCTCATTAACATAAGGTCAAGGCCATATGTCCAGACACTTGCCCCACCACTACAGTGGTCCGTATGAGGGAGCAGTCATTAGTTGCCATGGACCTGGGTGGCCAATCAGCCCGCATCAAGGAAACACTGTGATGGTTGCTTCGAGTTGTTCATAAACTGAAAGCCTCCAGCGAACTACAATCACAGATCTGTGGCCATGTTGTCCATACAGCTACAGGCAATGACGCCAGCATCTAAGGCCAGACAACTACTACACAACAGTAGCTGATGGAGGCACAATCATTGAGTGCAAAATGGCTCCGTTCAAGGGTGCGTTTATTATTCTACATGTTGTCCGGATCACACAGTTGAGGGCAGTTCTGACTGCACATTTTTTATAAAACCAGTTGCACGTATTTAAAAGTGCTGCTTCAGACTAAGGTTAAGGTTGTAGCAGGTTCTAATCGTTTAATACGAATTTAACACTATTTCCACAACATAAACAATAGGAATGTGTCTTATATCAACAAAATGTTCTGTATGAACATGTTTTTATGATGTGCACATTTACATGCAAACAACAGATGTCTCATGCTTTCACATTCTATACAAACAAGTCCAAGCATACTGCACTACATGATCTCCAAGAAGTGTGTATCTACAATATTGCATCCGGTATTCTGAGAATTCTAAATGTGTTAATAAAAATGTTTCAGATGTCGCTAAATGCTGCCATATCTACAGTGAAACTGTATATAGCGAACAACGTAAAGACTTACGTCATGTCCACTAAGGATAGGTGCTGTACACTTCATGAAGCAGATTAAATGTTACGTTATTCCGTCTTGTGAGGTGTCTGAGGCAGAGCTTGCCATTCAGGATGTGCCACAGGAAGCCAAGGGCAAACTTAGCCATGCAACTTGTATACTACTGGGAATTTTTTTTGTATAGTTCCAAACTGTTACTGTTTAGTGTGGATGTACAAATTCAGTATCGTTTCCTGTGAATATAACTTGGCAAAGCATGTATCTTACCTGTCAAGTTGTGAAGATTTTGTAGTGATATTTTTAGACTGTTTAATGTGCATAGAAATAATTATTTTATGTATTATAATGTATTGTATGCAGATGTATATAATTATATATTTGGCCCATGACAATTACATGGTAGGCAGAAAATGCCAACAGTGGCGTGATTGATGAAAACTGCAATGGATTGAAAGATTATCGTCACAATGTCCACTACTGGAAGCAATAATTTGTTGTAATAAATTCAAAAACTAATCAATCAACAACGTTACAAGATTGTCTTGTTAAACATTTGTTCTACAACATTAACAACTTTAGTTGGTGCTGGTCAAGGGACATTGTATTAGGATGACTATTTTGAGTTTGTAGTCATTAAAATACAGACGACTACCCAGCTTGCACATGAACAGTGTCTGCATGTACTCAACCTTAACTTGTTTCACATTTCCAATTTAACAACAGCAGAATTAGTATACAGACATAATAAAATCACTGTTGCTAATTTAAATTAACCTTCTATACAGAAATGATCTCCAATGGACAAAGGTCTCCTACATTCCATACAGATCAAATGATCTCCAATGGACAAAGGTCTCCTACGTTCCATACAGATCAAATGATCTCCAGTGGACAAAGGTCTCCTGCGTTCCATACAGAGCAAATGATCTCCAATGGATAAAGGTCTCCTATGTTCCATACAGAGCAAATGATCTCCAATGGACAAAGGTCTGCTACGTTCCATACAGATCAAATGATCTCCAATGGACAAAGGTCTCCTACATTCCATACAGATCAAATGATCTCCAATGGACAAAGGTCTCCTAAGTTCCCTACAGATCAAATGATCTCCAATGGACAAAGGTCTCCTACGTTCCATACAGATCAAATGTGCCCCAACTTGCTAAAATTAGTCATTTTAGAAAAAAATACATGCTGCTTTTTATTGCATACTTCAACAGAGCACATTCCAAGGAAAACATGATACCTCACTGTTACCTGTAGTCACATTATTTCCAGAGAAACAGTTTTCACTCTATCAGCTGTGGTTTTCTGGATCATTTCATCATGTACTAATTTTTGTAATGGACAAAGAAGCCCTGAAGTCCTTTCAACTATATTGTAAGTTTGTAATTATTAATGAAATGTTTTTTGGTGAATCATAGTTACAGATCATTAAGGGTTATGATGGAAGTAAAATGTTGACATGTTTAGTGGAGACTACATGCATGCCAGTGAAGAAACACCTGGAAATAAAATATTTGAGTAGACCGTTTCGTGAAGATTGTATATATATATACAGTCGCATATTAGTTAATGTGTTATTAAAAATACTGTAGAATTTGATCCTGTTACTCTGCTATTTAGACCAATTTCCAGTGGTTGTAGAAACCTTGCAGGAGAGTGGTCAGTTCACAAGGAACATATACATAGTGTGCATTTTGACTTAAAAACAGTAGCAATTAATGACATAATACTGATTGAATTGGAGTAAAGTAATAGCTGCAACATGTATAGTAAAACATCTTAATAATATTCCTTATAATTTTGTTATTAAGTTATTTTATATATTATTTTATACCTTTTTATATTATTTTAATCCTAGATCATATCTTTATATTGCATTGATAATTATGTCTATTGCCGTTTTAAAGTTTCTCAGGTTCTGCCAGTGCAGTAGGGATTCCCATCACACATTATTGTTACAGCCCACATGCAGGCATTCTGTTTGACACTGGGACAATGCCAGGCAGTGAGCCAAGGCTAGCCCAATACACAGGTTTACAGCTGGCCGCTCCACTCAGCCACCCCATTGATCAGGGCAAATATAAATAATAATAAATTATAAATAGATCAGTGGCTGCAGGAGGCAGCAGTAGGAAGAGCAGGAAAAATTTGCATTTGGGGGGCCCTGAGAATGATTCAATCAAATACAGATTTCTTGTGTATAGTGGCAGTACCCTAAGATATGATTTAAGTAAAACAACCCTGTTGGTAATTATTAATCAAATGTTTTTTGTGAATCATAGTTACAGATCATTAAGGGTTATGATGGAAGTACAATGTTGATATGTTTAATGTTCACTTATTGCACCATGTCTTGCGTTTAGAGAAATAATTATGATAGAAAATAAAATGTGGCACCTATTTTTAAATACATGCATTGATGAGAAACTGGGAATTACATTTACGTGGACTAACTGCCGCCTAAGAATAGCTAATTTCACAAACTTCCTGCTTATAATTAATTACATAACAGAAAAGCCAACCTCCATATAAAACAACTGCATAAAATAGATATTCATGCAAGAGACAGACTCCGCATGTGACAGATGTAGTGAAGGGGTATGGCAGCCAGGTTCTGTTCCTGGCACAATACACAAAATCTACTGTTAGGGGGTGGTCTCAAGGGCCCTTCTCAAAACCACATCACTAGTGTAACAATTTTGCATTTTGAGGGTCCATGAGGTGCCCTAGAATGATTCAATCAAGTGCAGATTTCTTGTATATAGTGGCACTACATGTAATGTCTATGCAAAATTTGAGAAAAAGTAACTTTTTGAAAAAAATAGGCAAAATGTGAAAAAATACAACTTCGTTGGGCCCTGGGGGGCTTTTGAATGAGACCCAATCAGACTGTGTGACCCCCATTTCTATTGTAGAAACAAAATCTAATACTAAAGTAAGAAATCGTGATATTGTAAATCTATATACACCATACATTATTAAGATTATTAGTTTAACCCATTGTGATATATATATTACTAATCCAACTTCACCGTTGCAGAGGGGTGAAAATGCACACAAAAATTGGGTGCACAGGTCACTGGTAGGATTGTTTTAATGGCCCGTTTGCAAGTTCTACTTCTACTACGATGTTGTTGGATGATGCAGGACTAGAAGTATTAAAATGCACTATAAATAAACATTTATAAATGGGCATTTCAGGTTTCTTTAGCATGATTTTTTCTTCAGAAACTTAGACAACTATTCTTCTGCCATCAGTTTGTTGAAGTTTCATCCAGGTATTTCCAAGTGAAAAGTTAATGCAATTGTCACATACCAAATTAAGTAACACAACACAATGAATATATCAATGAACGCGGTTTATTCCTCAAAGCAGAAACTGGTTTTTGTTGGCGCTACAGTTGGGTAGCAGCAAGTATTGTCTTCAGGTTCCCAGACGGTGAGATCTCAGATTAGCAAGGTACAAACAAGTGGCACAACAAACTAACCATCTACAGTGAATAACCAACTAGCAACTCCAGCATAACTACCACCGGACACCACAGTGTTTCAAGAACACAAAAATTGCAGAAACAATTATAATTTCAATGAATCCTCAACCATCAACAGTGCAGATAACTTGGCATTTAACCAACAGGCAAGTGTCAACACAACATTACGAAACGAACTACGAGAACATATTTACAAAATTAATAAGGAAGTGTTTTTCTCCCTAGACAATCCATACTGGTATGGCCTCATAAAATACCAGTCGCAATCTACAGTTTTCAGTGTGTAAATTTAACCATTTTTGCTATCAATAAATAGCTGGGACACTTGCTAATAAACAGCAACCAGAAGTGAAACACGAGTATGTATGAAGGCGCAGAGAACAGTCACTCAGACACAATCAGTCACACTAGACAGCCGCCGGTCACACTCAGACTTGTGGTGAAGACAGACAGATGGAGGTGGGGACACAAATACTTAGTGGCAGCCTCATTTCGGCCATCGTTACTTCTCAGACAGCGTTAATCTTAAATCTCATCAAACGGGAACCTGGGTGCACGTGTATATAAAGAATATGTGGCGTGCACACATGTTAGGTGCTAAACAATACAAGAGCAGCACCCAACGTACTCAGCCTCACACAACCAGTCATCGACTGGACGCGGGTGCACCACGAGGAGCAACAGAAACCAAGCCACAGCACTGCGGCGGCGACAACTCGCACTCGGGAAGTCAGTGCTATTTCACGCGCTGCTTCCCCGGCATCATCATAGCAACAGATTGTGCATCTGCTGCCACGGCAATCAATGCAGGTCACTGTACAGCAGGTTTCGTAACAGATTTTTGGTTTTGGTTTTTGCCATTTTTATGTTCATTTTTTGTGTTTTATGCTCCAGCAACACGTCGGCAACTGCAGCAATGCTCCTTATGCAGCCACCACAGTGCCACCACTCCTACTGTTACAGCGTTACCAGTGGCACTAGATGGCAGCACAAGGAGGGACGTCACACCAGTTTCGATTTACCCAGTCGGCTGCTTTCACTGCTAAATACGCCGACCGGCTCACACACAGATATACTGCCACATGGTGCTCAAATCCGGCCACACACAGCCAACGTGCTGCTTCATCTACACTACATTTTTATGTTTTGTTATCGGCGTCGTCTCTGTGGACACAATATGTAGGAGGTAGCTAGGCTGACTCCTTCTTGACGGGGACAGTCTCAGCAGCCTCCTTGGCCTGGTGGGCCTGTAGCACAGCCACTGCCTCAGCCACCTGAAACACAGGACAGTGGAGTCAGTCTAAGGCGACATGGGGTACAGCAGTCAGTCTAGGGTGACATGTTACAGTGGTCAGACTAGAACAACATACGATACAGCGGTCAGTCTAAGGCGACACCAGTACAAATTGATAAAGAGAACACGACACTGCCCTACATAGACATGACGTGAGACTGACCTTAGCCTTGAGGGACTCGCGAGACTCGAGCATGTGCAGCAGCTCGGAGTTGTCTATCTCGAGCAGCATGCCTGTGATCTTGCCGGCGAGCTCCGAGTGCATCTGTTGGATGAGTGGGAAGAGACGCTCTCCCAGCATCTGCTTCTGCTCCTGGGGCGGGGCAGCAGCCAGCATGCTCGAGGTGAGTGGGGCCTGGCCGGGGATCACCACCGCCTGCGGGGCCACCTACAGCAACAACAGATCACATCAGGAATGGCTGGATTCAGGGTCAAAAACAACTATGTTATTCTCAGATTTGAGACAATTGTTATTATTCTCAGATTTGAGATGATTGTTCTCAGCTTAAATAATGACAATACTTTCGTGGCTGCCTTTCCAGGATCCAATCACCTAACCATCAAACAATTATGGTATTGATTTTGCAAAGTCATACACTGCCCTTTCTGCAAGGAGTGTGCGTACCTGCTGGACAGGCTGAACCTGTGCCATAGCAACCTGGTCCTGTGGGTTGCGGATGCCCTGCTTGTACTGGTAGCTGCGCTGCTGGGTTGGGGGCATAGACGTCTGCGCAGTCGGGCGCATCTGGGACGCTGGCATTCCTATAGGCATAGCACACACTGGAGACAGGACCATTATGTATGACCTAGCTATTGTCAGTCATTGCCTCATAAGGAACATGTACCGTTTGACCAATGCAACAGAGAGTATTCTTACCGTAAATTTATGTGTATAATACGCATTTTTTCCTTCACTTTTTACTCAAAAGTGCTAAGGCTAAACAAAATTTTCTCCGACCAATTTATCAATGTTTGCAAACTAGGGTAACGCTGCTAGAAAACTAGTAATATTATCGAAGTCAGCGTGATGTCACAATCACGTAAACCATCACACAGCAATGCAGACGAAAGGCAAGAATCGCACTCTGTAACTGCCTCTCTAGACAAGAGCCCATATGTTTGACATCGTGAATAACACCAATGAGTGGGAAGCGTACGAGACCGGGAAGCACAGCCCGGGATGTGTCCCGCTATGACTGGCGTTCCTGAATCACGTGAATGATGCCCGCATCACGGGTCGAGTGTCACAAGTGTGACTCCATGTTTAAAGTTGTGAACTCAAATGTTGTGAATGTAAATAAAGACGAATGTAGCGCTTGTATGCTTTGCAGTTGAAAGTACAAGGTTTGCATGTAGCATTTCAGAATGGAACTTGGGTGTTAAATTTATCATTATCACATCTCTGCACAAACAAACGCAACAATAAAACCCACATAGAAGTCTTACCAGTGATCGGGCGTGCATTGCTGGTGGCACGGACATGGGGCTGAGCTGGACGAGGCTGTCTCATCTGTCCACCGGGCATGCCTTGGAACCCTAGCCAAACACAACACAGTCTGTGAGCCACTGACACACACAATGTCTGTGCTCCTTTATGGACCAACAGGGGCACCACAGAGAGAAACACATCACATGTATTCACTCACTACGGTGTCACCCACAACTGACAAAATTTACCAATTTGTATAAAGCATGCTGATTGAAGGCTATGTCCCACATGGTTTTTTTTAGTTTGGTTACATGTGAATTACATAACCATAGTGATTATAAACGTTTGCAAACACAGTGATGGTTGTTATTGGCCTTTACATGTGTGGTGTCATCACACAGTTATAGGCCTACATAAGACCTTCAATCTGGACAATTTAATTTTCTAATTCAGGGGGTCTGATAATCAGTACGCTCTGCATAAACAGTTAAATGTCGACAATTGTGAATGGCCACTAAAGTTGGGCTTATTCCAGGCAATGTCACTGTTGCGACATGGGAATTATTACATTACTAAAAATGGTCTACTTCACAATTATACTCCAAAATGGGATCAGTTCAACTAGACGCATCGTTGCAACGACATAATGGGTCAGTCACGCTGCAATCTTGCCATACATGACGCCATCGGACTACCACATGCGATGCTATCGCTTACTGCGCTAAACCGCATTTATCACCACGATCCACCACTCATGCTTACATTATGACTACAATCAAACAAGCGGGTAGCATACAAGCGGTGTTGCCATGGTACGACAGACTGACCTGCTCCATGCTGGGCGGCGGGGCGGACGGGCTGTGCAGTCTGCCAGCGGGGACGAGGCTGTGACATCTGGGGCGTGAAGTAACGCTGCTGCTGGGGCATCGTCGGCACAAAGTAGCCAGCGCCACCTGGCTGGAAGATCTGGCCAACCTGCTGGCCTTGCTGCAGACAAAAAAACACAAAATTACTCTCCATGGTCTAACCTTGCAAATACAGAATTAGCAAGACAGCAAACACTTCAGTACTGAACAGAACAGAAGTGGATTTATTTATCCAAGGTCATTCCCAAATTCTATCCCAAAACTGCTGCTGTGATTTTTTTTTTTTCCTCAGAATATTCTTCAGTAAAAGCCATAAAGTTTGCCGTGCTGGAAGGAGAATGTGAGTAAAACATACCTGCATGCGCATGCCAGCCATGCGCTGCATGTACTGTGCAGCCAAGTGGGCCTTGCGGTCCTCCTTGCGCTGGGCCAATGCAACGTACAGTGGCTTAGCAACCACGATGCGACCATTCATCTCCGTGACTGCCTTCGTAGCCTCCTCCGGGGAGCTGAAGCACACAAAGCCGAAGCCCTTCGACCTCACACCATCCGTCATCACCTGCAACAATATACACGTGTCAACAACAAAAACACCATCAGCACGTTGAAGGTAGACTGTTCATAGGTACTAACAGAACAGGACCTGGTCAATATTATATAGTACTATTACTATCATATTCATGAATACACACGCATATAAAAATTTAAACCAACTCTGGTTTTTACAAGTGACGAATTGAACTGAGCACCAGGCCTGGGGTCAATTACATTGCAATGTAATCTATTGCTATTACTTTGTTTCCTTCCTACTACTAGTACTATTACATGTTGAATTCTTCCTAGTACTATTATTACATTTGAAGCAATTACTATTAAATTTTTCATCAGAACATTTTATGGTATAATGCACAGTATGCATGAATACAATAAGTACAGTTGCTCGACTCAGTCTCAAGAAGTTAAATAAGACAGGTGAATAAAAAATCTAACTTGCTATTTATTTATATCCATGCCCAAAGTATTTGAAATCATATTTGACAATGTCAAGGACTTTCATCAATTATTATAAGTAAAAAAACGGGCCAAGAGGCCCTAAAGTCCTTTAGACTAATATGTCGATATGTGACCCCAGCTGACCAAATGAGTGGTAAGTCGGAAAAATTGTAACATTGTTTTCTTACATTCTTGTAAAGGTTGGGTAGGGTGCTTTACACGGTTTCAAAAATTATGACTGCTACAAAAATTGGCGAAGTTATGGAGCATTGAACATGGTAAGGGTCAAAAAGTGAAAATGAAGAAAACGGCTGTTCTTATATTATATATGCAAATGGATTGCATGGAAATATTACATGCATGACATTCAAATGTGGCACACAGTATGTATGTTATGTTGCAATGATACACTGGAAGTACAAATGTGCTGCTACAAAGACTTAGCAAGTTATGCCAGATTATGTCTTTATGTGTAAAACTAAGAGGACAGATTATTTGAGAGCAAAAGGTAGAGTAAAAAAAATTCTACAACCTAATCAAATACTATTACCCGAGGCCTGTTGAGCACTAATAAACGATCCACAACATGTTCAGTGACCACCCAACAATGAAGGTGTCTTGAGCTAGAGACACGCCACATACGTGTGAAGGCAGGACTGGTTTGCTCTCCCAATGTTAAGGAGGGGTTCGCATTGTGGCAATGCGACTGCACGCATGCGAATCCCAGGATGCATTGGTGAAATCTTAATATCGCTGGCAACTATGTATTGTAATGACTGCATGTAATTGGACTTACAAATAATTAATTTATCAGCTGTCCGAAAACACACAATGCACAAAAATAATTATCAAATACTCTCTGAATACTTATGTACGCGAACACCATGTCCATGCGTTTTATTATCCTAGTATTAACAAGTCCTTGTAACATCATTACAGTTACCGGTATTTGGTAGTGAGTGACAAATTACACAGGAACAAAAATTATATTATTTGAGGTGTCACAGAATTAATAAAATGTTTTGGGCATCTGCATACATAGTCATTGCGGTATACATAAAATGTGTGAAGCAACGAGAGATGAACCTTTGCACTGGTGATGGTGCCGAACTGCGAGAACTCCTTGCGCAGCTTCTCGTCGTCAATGTTCTCGTCGAGGTTCTTCACGTACAGGTTGACGCCCTGGTAGCGGTTGATGCGCTCCATCTTCATGCGCTCAAACTTGTCCTTCAGCTCGGCGAGACGCTCGGCCTTCTTCTGTGCGCGGCCCACATACAGCTCACGGCCATCCGCCTCCTTGTTGTTTAGCTCCTCCACCGCCTGCCACAGACACACACAGCGTCAACACAACTCGCAGCTTAACCCTACAGATGACCAATAGTAAACTTCCACGGTGTACACAATTTTGAGCTATTTGCATGGGTGCTTCTAAAAATCACAACTTCGCTAACACCGATCACAGAAATTATTGAGTTATCATTTTGTTGACAAAAAGACCCTTTATTATTATGCAGTGATGATATTTGCATAACATCAAATAATCATGAAGATATAAATGTTTAAAGTTTATCCAAAATAATGCAAACAAATATTTGTTTTCACACTACTACTAGCTAATTACCGAGTGGTTGTATGTGTCCAATTAGAGAAATGTAGCCCTGTATATTAGCTAATGAATACAGAAAAAATTAATCAAATATACTCAGGAGTTTCTTTTAGGTTTTTTTACTATTCTTCATGAATGTCAGAATGAGGGTAAAGTAGAAACCCAACTCCCAAGTTCGCCCAGTGACAAAATAATTATTGAGCAGTTGTATATTCATGCATGCAGTGTGACAAATGTAGCTAAACATTTCAGCTGCATGATAATGAAAACTAACTAATATATTCAGAACATGTTATTGTATTTTTTTGTAAATGTTCAAATACAACCAATACAGCAACAGGCCTATCGCCTACTGTTGAGCACTGTGGTGCACTTGCCCAATAACATGATGTATATATTATCAATTTCCTTACATATCAATAAAGTAATACCTACAGTTCCCAAATACACGTATATATGTCTTCAGGTTATAGGACATGTGTTTGAACTCTGAATGCATCGTATCCTTTGCCGACGGACCAAGTAGGCCGGCCGAATCGGCCCAAGTCCGGGTGCGAGACGGTGATGTCCAGCGACGTTACTCGCCAACAACTTGCATAATATCCACTTCAAAACAGCCCCCAAAGTCTTTGTAACTGTCTGAACTAGTATAACTTGATCCACAAATACTGTCATGTATTTTTCGATATACTGACTCGGACATTAAAAATAATTTAACCGACGCAAAGCATAGTAAAATCGGCCATATTTGGGCTTCCACATTGGACACAACTAGTACTACAGGGAGACAAAGTGTAAGGACATCTACTGCATCACGCAGCATGGCGCAAGAGGACACAACTCTCTAGGACTACATGGAGACACAGTGTAAGGACATCTATCTACCGCAAGAGCATCTTTTTTATAAACGTACATTATATACTACCATAAAAAGGTTATGATAAGACGGCTCATTCGACAATGCCATGTGTGTCAATACACAGAAGGGCATTCAACATGCATGATGTGCTGTTCTGTGATAAGAGCTTCTGTACAAACGGTACTCACCTGTTGGGCAGCTTCATGATCTTCAAAGCTGACAAATCCAAACCCCCTAGACCGGCCATTCTCATCAGTCATCACCTGCAGCAGAAACACTCACCACTGAACATTACATATCAACTCACAACCAACTGTTGTAAATCGGAAGGTAGGGACCAACTGCATAACGGACACAACTATGAAACCTTGTGCAAACTATAAGTCAAAAGAAATATGCTTGGGTCTCTTGTCAATATGTATCCTATGTTCAGTGATATGGCAGAATAGCTACAAGTCCAGAACTTTTATTTTAACCCTCTCGTGGTCAGAACGCCCGAATCAACCCGACTCCCACTCATGGCCAGAACACCTGAATAAAGGGGCACATTTAAATTTGTACCGCGAAACAGTGTCATCCAATAACGGCAATTTATTTCGGCAGTTAGCATATAATAATATTGAAGTTTCACTGGGAAGTGTCAAAAGTTAGAAATGATGGCGATTTGCGTGGCTAAATTGCGCCAACCAGCAACCGGTTTTGTAGTGGAACGCAGCGACACACAATTTCCAGTCCCTCTTTTACGCCACGCAGTGAATATTTTAATGGCGATTTTCAGCCAATGAGATTAAAGTTTAACATTAATTATTCCAAAACACACGCCTGCAGGCGATTTTTTATGATTAAATGCTAACTTTTGAGCGGTCTATTTTGTTGTAAAGAAGTATTAAGGCCAGACACGGCAGCTGAAATGTCATATTTTGAAAAATATACTAAAAATATGTTTTTGCCATATTCCAATAGCTTTGTATGTGTTCTATCAATAAAGTTCACTTTTATAATAATTTCATACCTCTAAATCACTTTTCTCGTTAATAAAGTGAACCCCTATCAATTAATAAATCCTGTTTTAGTTCTCAAGACGCGGAATGCGTTCAATAATACGCGATGTTTAGACCTTAGTAACGCTGCCGTACTTTCAACGTACACCATCTTGTTTAGTACGATTAGAACCGCCAATCCATCCTCTAACTGCTTGTCTAGACGGCAATCCCGCCCTTTGACCCGTATTTCTGGGAAATCCTAATATATGGGAGCACAATTTAACCGACTATCTCCTTATTTGGCGTTCGTCATTGTGACACGTCAGCATCGGGATGTTCCGCCATGCTGGTGACCTGCGGTGACCCGGATAATTCCATATATGGCGTGAGACGCGTGGCGTTTCTCCCACAATTCACCATGTTGCTATTTCCGGGTGTAAACAATGATGGCGTCCAGCGAGTTTTGACGAAATCAGCATGAATCTTGAAGCCAAACGTTATAAATTTGCCGCAAAGCATGCGTTTCGGCAGAAAAAGAAATGGAAGGTTCGGCAACTGTAGGATGCATGCGCGTAACGGGATTTATTGGTGGCAAAACAGCGTATTTCGACGGAAACGCAGCCGCGCGTAGCCACTGCAGACGCTGGCTTAGGCCTTAGCGCCGACTGCAATGCCCGGAGACGGCGGGGAAGCCGGCGGTTGAACAGTGGCAGAGATCTTTGCCAATACTGCATCACGCAGTGAGATTAAAATGAAAGTTATGCAGTCCTAAAGCCAGAAAGGCATGGAGGCGACAGTCAAATATGGTAAGTCTTACATAATTATTTTTTTAGATGTCATATTTCCGGGTAAGCAAGTTAGACAATTCAACTATATTTATGTCATGTCATGACTAAGTTTTTATGTCAGTTACTACTTAGCTTTATATTCCAGCCTTACAGTTATGGTCTATGAATATTTTGATATCTTTACTTTATTAATAAAAACACTTACTTATTAATAAACTTTACCTCATACTCATATGCTAATTATGTTGTTGCACATTACGCACACATGTGTGCACACGCACACACTCATAAATATATATATTTATTTGTATACATATACAAGAACACATGCATGCATGCACGGTACATTTCCAGTAGGCATTTTTTTATTAATACACGATATATTTCATTTCAGCTTCATCTCTCCACTGGTGCATGATTGACTTGGCTGGCATAAGTGGCCTTCTTCAGACGGTGGAGTGTCCCCAAGGAGGAGGAGGAAGGACCAGCACATGAATGCTACAGTCCTGTTCTTCATATTAATCAATCACTATCAATCCTCATTGGTGTTATCAAATGCATGACACTTCAGTTTTTACTTCATAATATTAATAATGATAAAACAATTCCCAAAATCATTGCCTAATTGTTATTCGATCTTTGGCGGCCATTTACAGAAAATGAATTTTTTTAGATTTGTGCTCTGTACAACTCTGGCAGTATTAAAGTTATGCCAATCATGTTTACATCGTTGTATTCAGCATTACTTTCTGCACACAACTACAACCTTATATTTGTAATAAGTTGCATAATTATTTTGTTATATAGGTATTTATAACGAAAAAATGTCGAAATTTTTGTCAACATTAAAAAAAAATTTAAACAAAATATATAAT
Source organism: Paraescarpia echinospica (assembly GCA_020002185.1). Lineage (NCBI taxonomy): Eukaryota > Metazoa > Annelida > Polychaeta > Sabellida > Siboglinidae > Paraescarpia > Paraescarpia echinospica. The sequence goes on from CM034533.1 coordinate 27,992,016, forward strand.
TTTCTAATATTTTAAATATCAAGTTGTAGTTGTGTAATACCAGGCAGTCTAAGTCTGAGTGAAAGAATTATGATTGTATCTTCTATAGTAATGGCTGGGGACTGTGGACAAAGTTTGCTATATTTTCTCATTGACGGCCATTTTGTTCGTTACCATGGCAACGGTGGGTCCGAGTGAAAAAAGTTCAGTATATTTTTTACTTCCCATGACCTACTCTTTCTTGCTGGATAGATAAGTTTGCCATAATCATCAAAATAAAATAATACCCTATTTAAGCTGCCATGTCTCCACTTAATGCGCCGCGCGACGAAGCGGGTGGTGTTTTTTAGCTTTGATGTAATTCTCGACATTGTCATTATGTCGAACTCCAGTAATTCGGACTTTGATGGGATTTTCGAATCAAGTTTATAACGAACGCTGCCATCGAAGGGGAATGTTTCTCACTATGGTTACGCATTTTAAATATAACACCGACTAAATTATCAGACGGGATGACAGCTATGATCACAAAGAACGCCATTTTGTATAAAATCTTGAAAATACATGTACAATAAAACTGAAATTATTTCAGTTTTATTTACCACAGACATTTAAGTAGTTTTCCATTCTGTAGCATAGTAATTTATGAACATTTCAGGTAACCGCTAATTATTAATGAAAAATATTGTTAACAAATTAATTGTTAAAAATTATTTAAGTATTTAATTTTTGTCAAACTTTAGTAATTCATATTTAGGTCATAAATTGACATATGTCACATACTCGGATCAAAAATTATTTATTTGCATTCATGCAACCTGAGTATATCACGATTCATTCACAGCACATTCTCTTGATTTAATAGGATTCAATAACAGGCACATATTTGCATTAATCTGGCCTTGAGAGGGTTAAAGTTCCACGTAAATATAAAATAATGAGACAGTAAAAAATTACCTACAAATTAGGTAGTATGTCATATGGTCGCACAAATGAAAATATTATATCTTACGGTACATGTACTATACTTGTATTTTTATTTGGAAATAAAAACTGATGAATTAAAAAACTAATACTGATGTTCACAATTATGTTTATTAGTACAAAACAAGCTACAATAACACACTAGAAATGTAGACCAACAAACCTTAGCACTGATGATCTTGCCAAACGGCTCAAACATAGCACTCAGCTTCTCATCCGTCATTGTGTCACCAAAGTTCTTGATGTAGACATTTGTGAACTTCTTGGCCTTGTCTCCGAGCATCTCAAGACGCTCCTTGCGAGACATGAAGCGGCCTACAAACCTGCAGATGCAACACACTCAATCAATGGCAACAGAAGGCAGACAAGTGACCAGAGAAACCAACACACAAGCGCCATACTAGTAAATAACATTCTAATTTTGAAACGACACACTGAAATGTTAAAGTGCTCTCTATAAAGTTTGGATTGTTCAAGGTATCACACGCTGTTTCAGATGCATTGCCGTGAATGTAGCGTTTGAACGGCTAACAAAACACAATGCCGAGAAACAGACCAAAGATTTTACTTGGGCAGAACTCAGGTTCAGGTGGTTGCATATAGCAGTAATGTTGATGTTATTAGTAGTTACCTGAGAAGAATGCAAGCCATCCAGTTTGTTGTTCACACAAAATTTACAATGGGCATAAGAATACAGTTACTTGGTGTAATACGTTCAGCTAGAAGCCATTAAACTTACACTTTTTTGCCATTCAACAACATGCCGTTGACTTTCTCAATGGCACTGCGGGCAGCTTCCTCCGTCTCAAAGTGCACAAAACCGTAGCCTTTGGAAGAGCCATGCTCATCAGTGACAATCTGTAAATGACCAAACATTTATATCAATACGACCCAAGGCATCCCTACAGCACTCCCAGACAAAACTGCTGGTTTATTTACGATGATCTCCCTTCTGATTATATTGTTAACACATGCAAATTATGCACACCAAGCTGACACATATATAGCAAGTCTTAAATATACTGTCAGAATAAAAAAGCTACACCTAAAGGAAACGCCGGTAGACGTGATGTGTTGTTTCCAACTCAACATCACAAACTATAGCCCAACACTTACCTTACACGACAGGATGTTTCCAAATGCGGAGAATGTGTCATACAGCGCCTTGTTGTCAATACTCTTGTCGAGGTTCTTGATGAACACATTGCCCACACCGGACTTGCGTAATGACGGGTCCCGCTGCGACCACATGATTCGGATCGGGCGGCCCTTAATTGTGTCAAAGTTCATCGTGTCTAGAGCACGCTCAGCTGCAACAGTAGTTGTTACGCTGCTGAACAATAGCAAAATAGATTTGTTCACACATCCAATTGTTTCATAACTTCCAGGTTTCACTAAAGGTAACCATGAAATAATTTCAATTTTCCCACCATTCTATGTGGCGGCTTAGATTTTATAGCACTACCCTAACTTTTCAATGACATTGAAAACATTTTTTAATGAAAAACTGTTATCTCAGAACATCGATTAACAAAAATATTGTTGTTTGAAGTGGGGTCAGAGGCAGTTTTGTCTGCTGTTGGACACCGATATTTTATGTTTTGGACGGACAGAGTTAATATATTGATATCATCACATCAACGTTCACAAATTTTCATCCAAGCCCAAAGGGGTTGGGGATGAGGCCAGAGTAAGAATGTTCGATATCGGACAGCGATGTTCTAAGATGATCTTTAAGGTAAGAGCAGGTCGGTAGCAAAAGATTACCATTTCACATATATGTCTATGAGGAATGACCACACGTACCATTGACTATCAATCACTATATAATGAGTCAATGACAACGATAATTAACGTTTTGAACGAATTACCTTTTGGACCTATCCTATCGCATGTATGGCACACCATTAAAGTCTAAAGAAACCAAGTTGAAGGTTTAATATCTCATCCATGTAGAAGATACATCATATTCTTACCATCAGCTGGCTGCTGGAAGTTAACATATGCGTAACCCAGCGAACGCCTCGTGATCATGTCGCGACACACCCGAATTGACAACACAGGTCCGGCGGTTGAGAATTTCTCAAAAAGCATGGCCTCAGTAACATCGGGATGGAGATCGCCCACATAGAGGGACGCCATCGGGTAGCTTGGCGCAGCTTGATTCATCTTCGGTTTTCTTGTTGAGCAATAAACGATTTATACAAACTTTTTCGTCGGGAGTTTCCGCACGGTTGAATTTAGTTTGGAGCAGCAGCTTGTTTCCACTGGTGTCTTCTTGTTTGCTTTGAGAAAACCAGTCAACGTAGTTTCACTGACCCGCTTTTTCTGTTTTTAGTGATTTTAACGTTTTATACTTTTTTTGATGATTTTATGAGATTTTATAATTATTTGAATTTTACCCGTGTTGTGTGACGTAAAAAGTTCACACAACACGTTTTACCTAGCAGTGAGTTGAGAAGGACGAACAGACAGACTCGACTGCCTTTTAAAGTCAACCGCGCAGTGATATCATTAATGGTAATTCACATAAATAGTTATCGTACATTCTTATCTATAAGTTGTTATATTGTTCTTAACAATAACACAATTTGTCAGATTTATATTGTAAAATACACAAGGAGAATAAGTGTTGTTTCATACTTTGAAATAACTGTGATGGTTATTTTGCAAGGCACGGACTTAGGATTCTTCTAGCAACCGAAAGCGGTGCTTCGCCAAACTTCCGGAAATACTGCGGGGATTCCCGTGCTAATTCACGAGGAGCAAAACTCCGCACTGACGTTGGTCGTTCTACGACTAATAATTGTGCAGACTCCGTCGTGTGGCGCCACCGTTTGTGAAATCCACACTCCCTTAGTTGTGTAGTCCACCAACAGTGGCGCTACCAGTGGTCTATATATAGATCAGTGAGCGCCAACGCTATCGCTAGGCCCTAGAGTAGAGTGCGCCATAACCACCATTACCGAGTTAAAGTGTGTCATTGAAAATAGCGTTTTGGTGTGATATGTGGATTTTTTCGAGCACTTTTACATGGAACATGTTGGTCCAGTGAATACTGAATGTACTACTGCATTAGATCTCTCATGAGGTAGCAATAAATATGCGCTAGTCGCTCGCGTATTCGCACGGTGGCTATTTTTCAGAATGCATCATTATTTCAAAATTCGTCACCAGAGTGGGAAGAAATTGAGGCATATCAGGTTTCGGGTGATTTTTCGGAAAAACGAGGTATGAGAATTTCACGTTATCAGAGAGTCGCCGTGAACAGCGCAACATCAACTGATTGTGTTTTGAAATGTGGCGTCCCACAAGGGTCTGTGCTTGGGCCAATATTATACTGCATATACACAAGACTTATCGGCGACATCGTTGCACGACACGGCATGCAATACCATTGTTATGCTAATGACACGCAAATTTACATGACAGGGGAGTATGGTCAACCCGTTACTGCAACAATAACGAAGATTGAACAATGTGTAGCGGAGGTGACAGACAGGTCTGCCTATGGTCAGGGTAGATTACAAGCAGCTTTTATTGTTGTATTTGTATGCGTTGTTTCTTATATTCTAGAAAGAAGCAGTCAAATTTTGTAATCCCTTAATTGTTTCATAAACATAACAATTCCAAATAGGCCTAAATGTCAGTCGTATTCCACGCCATTTTGGAGCCATTTGATCATAGGAATAGGAATCACATGCACCCTTGAGGCTCGCCAAAAACATCAATTTGTATCCCTTTTAAAGGGAATAAAAACATCTATTGCTCGAATTCATGTTATATTACATCCTGCTATCTATTTCCACGTCCACCAAGCCAAAAAAAAAAAAAAAAATCAATGAATTAGAAATTCCACATTTTATGGTGTGCAACCGGACATTTTCGAATATGCATATTTTTGGCGCGCTTTTCGGGATGCCGAGATGTGACGTCACTTATGACTCAAACTCACATCAGGCCGACCCTTTCCATGCATTCAGAGCATGTTTACAAGTATAGCTTTTGGGTCGAAACGAGCGTCAGAACGAGTTATTGTGCAATATTCCGACGTAATACAAACACTAGTCATCATAGAGGAACAAGCAGTTATCTTACGGTTCCACATGAATCGAATTTTATTCAAAACAACGAATGCGAATGGGCCTACAAGTCGACTAGGTTTCGCCGAGCTTGGGCTCGTTTTCAGAATAATTATATCGAATGCAACCAACGGGAGATAATCTACACCAATAAACATACATAGCAAACATATATTGTATCCAGCTACACAAAGTAACGTGTATAATATCATAATATCACTAGAATATCGATATATGACGGAGTTGTACAATTTATCATAACAACTTAAATCAGTCAGAGAGTATCCGTTGGTCCCGCTAGCTCAGTGGGTAGGCGCGTTGGTTACTTGTCATTTTTTTTACAATCGGGCGATGCCGGTTCAATCCTGACAGCATGCAAACCTTTGATTTTCTATACACTTTTTTGTTTATGTTTTCACTAAGTAATATAAACAAAATCATTTTATACTATAATGCACTGTTTGTAAATAATTTTTATTTTTGTAGTAACTATTTATTCGCCACAAAAATGAAAATATGGTAATTATATAACGATATTTTTGTAAATTGTATTTATCCAAACAAATATAATGTAATTGATATATAATTTATTAATTGTAAATATATTGTAATTATATATGTGAAAACAGATTGAGATCTGTCTGGATAAATACAATTTAGAAACATCGTTATATGTAATGACCACATTTTCATTTTTGTGGCGAATAAATAATTACTAAAAAAAATATTTACAAACAGTGCATTATAGTATAAAATGATTTGTTTATATTACTTCGTGAAAACATAAACAAAAAAAGTGAAAATCAAATCAAAGGTTTGCATGCTGTCAGGATTGAACCGGCGTCGCCCGATTTTAAAATGAACGACAAGTAACCAACGCGCATACCCAGTGAGCTAGCGGGACCAACGGAAACTCTCTGACTGATTTAAATTGTCATGATAAATTGTACAACTCCTTCATATATTGATATTCTAGTGCTATTATGAGATTAAACACGTTACTTTATGTAGCTGGATACAATATATGTTTGCTATGTATGTTTATTGGTGTAGATTATCTCCCGTTGGTTGCATTCGATATAATTATTCTGAAAATGAGCCCAAGCTCGGCGAAACCTAGACGACTTGTAGGCCCATTCGCATTCGTTGTTTTGAATAAAATTCGATTCATGTGAAACCGTAAGATAACTGCTTGTTCCTCTATGATGACTAGTGTTTGTATTACGTCGGAATATTGCACAATAACTCGTTCTGACGCTCGTTTCGACCCAAAAGCTATCCTTGTAAACATGCTCTGAATGCATAGAAAGGGTCGGCCTGATGCGAGTGTGTGTCATAAGTGACGTCACGATACCACGTGATCGCCTAGCTCATTAAAATTTCATTTTCCGCGGGAATCGCTTCACAGACGGGCTTAAAATCGAATTTATTCTACAAATGTATTTTTCTGTATTTGTTTAATGTTGTCAAATGTTACATACAATGTTAAACTTTGTGTACACATGGAAAAAGGATTTTAGCTAATGCCTTATTTTTATTTCCTTTAAGGCCGATCAGAAACCTCAGATTGCACCCCTGAATCAAATAAACCTAGCTACTATAAATAAAAAATATGAGCTAATCCTATATCCAGCCCCCCACCTATAGATTATTGGGGGCTGAACCCCCACAAGCGCCTTCCCGTTCTGACGCCTATGATACATTAATATTAAATATATAAGATATATAGTTAAGTCCATTTTCAGACATCGAGTAGGTTACAATTATAGCTTTATAACTGACATCATGACTGGCTTATATACATAAAATTAATGTTTTGTTTTTAAATAACCAGGTCGCGTATCATCTGCTCAGCATTCCGATCTGTTTACAGTAGATTCGAAGCTCTATGACATTACGGGGTTTGACCCTCAAGTTGCTTGCCTAACATGATAATGGCGCCATGCAGTGCCCCATTATTGCGATTCGATAATGATTTGACTTCCTATTGAGATGTGCACTTTCGGCTTCTACAGCCTATCCCGGATTCTTGAATAGGAGCACTTGAGTTATTATCAAAGTACATTTCACATAGCCATAGGACATTTTAACCATGCATGATTAACAGGCAACGAAACCAATCCCGTTATGTGTTTCAATTCAATAACTTTATTCCGTAATATTACACCCATATAAAATATAGACTGGACTGTGACTAATAACTGTAAATATGTAGCAACTTTCGCCAGTGACGACACAGTGGTGATATGTATAATGTATCACTCTTCATAACTCCTCCTACTCTGTAATATTGCACTACCCAATATACGTCATGGAACTATATACATTTTTCTGATCAACATTTTGGAGGTGGATAATCCTCGTGATACAAATATATAACTAGCTCTACAAGCTCTAAGCTCACTCCACAACGTTTACGACGATATTTAAGCCTGGATCTTGAACAATTGTGAATCTGACGCAGTGCCTGTTATTCTCACCTGCTCATTAATTGCACTTGAAGAAATTATACATCAGTGCTACTCTATGAGCGAATATGACCACACTTTGTTGAAGACTTACGTGAACAGAAAAAGCAAACAAATGAGGATTAACCATAGACAGATCCAGGAGGATGTGAGTGCCCTCCCTCCCACACCTACACGGCAGACCTTTTATAATAGGCCCACGCGACCGTGCCCCCCCAGACCCTTTGAAATGTCCCCCGTTCACGTTATATAATGCTGAAATGTTCAAACCTCCCTTTTATCTAGAAAGTGTCTGCTTCCCCGAGCAAAGAACGGTGGGTTGGGAGCTGTGCCATCAATATTTAGAGTGGGACCCTAACCCCCATGTTTTGTAAATTGTGTAAATGATGTTGCTGGCGATCGCCATCCGAGTTGCCACATCCGAGCGAGGTGAAACTGCATCATCTAGTGGTTGGTCCCTGAACAACTAAACTTATAATCTCCGACTGCTGTATGTGCAATGCCGCAATTGACGACAGCTGTAATTAAATGGTCATAAGAACAAGTTTAAGTTAAAACAAATACTGTAATGACAACTGCTAGCCTTGGTTTGTTGCTCCACGGATGTGCGTAAGCTAGTCTATATATAGTAGTAGGCTAACGGTGGAGTATTACAGTTAATCTCCCCAGATATACCGACGTCCACTCGCCAATAGTACGCTAACGGTGGAATATTACAGTGCATCTCCCCAGATATACCGACGTCCACTCGCCAATAGTACGCTAACGGTGGAATATTACAGTGCATCTCCCCAGATATACCGACGTCCACTCGCCAATAGTACGCTAACGGTGGAATATTACAGTGCATCTCCCCAGATATACTGACGTCCACTCGCCAATAGTACGCTAACGGTGGAATATTACAGTGCATCTCCCCAGATATACCGACGTCCACTCGCCAATAGTACGCTAACGGTGGAATATTACAGTGCATCTCCCCAGATATACCGACGTCCACTCGCCAATAGTACGCTAACGGTGGAATATTACAGTGCATCTCCCCAGATATACCGACGTCCACTCGACGCTAACGGTGGAATATTACAGTGCATCTCCCCGAGATACCGACGTCCACTCGCCAATAGTACGCTAACGGTGGAGTATTACAGTGCATCTCCCCCGATATACCGACGTCCACTCGACAGTAGTTCGCTAACGGTCAAGTATTACAGTGCATCTCCCCCGATATACCGACGTCCACTCGCCAGTAGTTCGCTAACAGTCGAGTATTTCAGTGCATCTCCCCCGAGATACCGACGTCCACTCGCCAGTAAATTGGGGTAAGACCACATTTAAATTTTACATAGGCGGCCATTATAACGTTTCCTTCATTTCCTGCTAAATTTGACAAACAATTTTCTTGAAAATTTCACAGCATATTTAACCTCCATTGACACAAGTGCTATGGAAACCTCGTAAAATTCTCATACCTCAGTTTTCAGAAAAATCCACCCAAACCTGACACCCCTCAATTTCTGGTGACGGATTTTGAAATATTGGTGCGTTCTGCAAAATAGGCACTGTGCGAATACGCGAGCGACTAGCGTATGTTTATTGCTACCTCGTGAAAGATCTAATGTAGTAGTACATTTAGTATTCACTGGACTGACATGTGCCATGCCAAAGTGCTCGAACAAAATTCACACATGCCACCAAAACGGTATTTTCAAGGGCACTCTTTCGGTCGGTAATGGCGGACGAATCCTTAATGTGGTCTTACCCCAGTACGCTAATGGGGTCAGCACACTGATAGTTTTCCCATTGGCGACCATGTTAACGTTTTGTCTGATTGTAAGAAAACGTGACCTAGAAAATGTATTAAACTTCTCACCTGCCGTTGTCATCTCTTTGACATGCTGGTCGAGGTTAGTCAAAATCTAATATTTCTAGTTCTTACAAAATGCCTGTATGTATGACACCCGTCAATATTTACAAATGGATGCAGGCAGTAATCCGGCTAAAGTGTCAACTAGCCAAATTGCTGCCAGATACCCTTCCGCTTAGTAAAATCAGCTAAAAAGACACCTTTTACTGTCAACAGCTTCTACAATCACATCTAGAAATCTGACTACTCAAATGCACTTATGTCAGAGCAAATGAATATTGTAAAAAGTCATTTCTCAAAAATATACTACACTTATTATTAAATTGTTTTCGTCTGTAACCAAGCAGGAAGTCTAACAGCGCCCTAACCCCTAACGGTGGAGTATTACAGTGCATCACCCACGATATACCGACGTCCACTCGCCAGTAGTTCGCTAACGGTCAAGTATTACAGTGCATCTCCCCCGATATACCGACGTTCACTCGCCAGTAGTATTGTAGGTTTATTTTCTACACTAACTTTGGACCATTGTAAATGTTTACAAGTGCATCCCCTCCGAGGCGCGAGGTCGACTCGCCTCTTCCTACGTTCATTCGCTTCCATGGATGATTGGCCTTTGATCTACCAATAGGCAATTTGTTTCAAAAAATATAAAGGTGGTTATTTTAAGTTATTTACTTAGCGCCACTGTGAACGAGTTTAACATCAAAATAATGTAACGGTGATAACTGATGTCCTTTGTTTGTTGCTCCACGGGTGGTCACTGGGTGGGAGTAAGTTCCCAGCTAGCACATCTACGTAGCTACCACGTGGCAGCCACGTTGCGCTGACGTTGTGACAACGTTGCATTTTTTGTAGAAACTAAGTGTTTTGTTGGGTCGCAGTTACGTGTTCACAACGTGGTTTTCTTGTGCAATTTCACGTTACCACAACCTTTAGTACACGTTGATGACGTCATAACGTGGCATTATCTACGTAGTTACCACGTGGCAGCCACGTTGCGCTTACGTTGTGACAACGTTCCATTTTATGTAGAAACTACGTGGTTTTGTTTGGTCGCAGTTACGTGGCCACAGCGAGGTTTTCATGTGCAATTTCACGTTACCACAACCTCTAGAACACGTTGATGGTGTCACAACGTGGCATTTTCTACGTAGAAGCGACGTGATTTTGTATGGTCGCAATTACGTGGTCACCACGTGGACATTTCGCACGGAGACATCACGTTATTGCCACGTTTAGTACACGTTACATTCAAACAAAAAGTCTTGCTGGTAACGTTGGTGTGATCGTATAAGTTAGCAGAGCCCCTAAAACGTACAGCAATACTTATTGGTGAGTGGACTCGTGATAATTATGATCATCCAAACCATCGTGAGGAAAACTCGCTACATTGGCACCACCTATCAAATATATCATATTTAATATATGTATTACTCGCTAGGTGGCGCCAATGTAGCCGTTTTCCTCGCGCTACGAAGTTGGACTCGGATGGTTCGTCGGCGTTATCCAGCGCACGGTTACGTGATCGTTTCACCCGCCTCGTCTTCGTTCTTTATGCATTTCGCCTCCGTTGGTCGGTTTCCGTTATTGTGACACCTATGATAGCCGAGAAGGGCCATCGCGTTTTTGTATGGCAACCTGCAGCGCCATAGGGCGTTGACGCGATGCGATGGGCGATGCGATGGACGATGCGATGGACGACGCGCGATGCGATGCGCGATGCTATGGACGATGCGCGATGCGATACGCGATGCGATGATATACATTATAAAGGTGCCGCAGTGAGCATGCTTACGCCGAAAACGAGACTTAGGCAGCCATTGTTATTTATTTGTATTAAACACATTTCTTTTTGTGTTCAGAACATGTGGTGATGGCTGATGACGCTGACTATACGTATACGGTTACACATATAGTTATTGTGCACACAAGATTATGTGATTGTACTTGTAAATATTGTCACGGAAGTCTACTGGGATTGAATTTAGCCAAACAAAAACGGGTGCTAGGCAGGCAGCTTCTTCGCAAAAACTAGACTAGGGACTGAAACAGATTACTTCATAACATGAAATATGTACCTATTCAACATTTTATTTGTTAAATAATTATTGTTTCCATCTGGATATCCCTGATCGCAAATATAAACACTATTTTGTGTGCCTGCCGACACGATGAACCAGGGATGGTTAAGGTATTTGTCAGTTTAACATTAACCAAAACAGTTTTGAAGCCTATTTGTTTCTATTTATTAATTAATGACATAATATATGTTCAGAATGCAAACATGTTATTTATGCCTTATATAAATTAAAATATAAATTGATTTACTCCTCGGTCCCCAATACTTCCATGTCTGGAAAAAACTGACACATATTCCGTGAGACGATCTTCGATACAAATGCAGTGATGTTTAATGACTTAATCTGGGTTCCGTAGTAGCACATAAAAGCAGCGTTGCGCCGAAATACAAGTACGAATAACGCGGTGTCAATAAATAGGCCCGCTCAAATAAACAGCCGAAATTGACAGGAAGTTAACTTGTAGTATGTCTACTAGGAGGTGCACGGTGAGCGCGGTGCGTCTACAATTCGATTCACTTAGGGGTCATCTCAGAACGTCGATGTCCGATATCAGACGAAATTACTTTCATCTTGCATCAGCCCCCCCCCACCCCTCCTTCAGACTAATTTTTTAAACATTAATATGATGATACCAGTATAATTAAGAGTGTCGGTCGATGTCCGACGCCAGATGAAACTGCCTCAGATCCCTGAGCAAAAATGAAACTACACTCTAGGAACAACGATTCGCTACCTCGTTTGTGCATTTTATATGTAGGTTTGGTAAAATAATTAGAGACAATACTATTTTAGTTTACGATTTAGATATTTTATCATAAACTAAAGACACTAAAGTTTAGTAGTGTCTAACTGATTATAGTTATTTATATATATATATATATATATATATTGTTTAATTTATGTAAGGCATAATGAACATGATATGTACACCTATGAAAATATGTCATGTCATTAATGAATAAATATTCAAGAAATGTATACTTCAAAGCCCACGGTTAATGTTCAACTGAAAAATGCCATCAACATCCCTGTTTTTCATGTGTGGAGGTACATAAATTATCGTTTATATTTTTGATCAAGGATATTCAGATGAAACCATTCAAAACTGAAATGGGGAGTGGTAGAAGAGGTACACACCTCATGTTATGAAGTAATTAATTTTTGGTCTCCGGTTTTGGTGCGAGAACCTCGATTACATTCTTTAAAGGTACTCAACCAAATCGATTGTTTTGCTCCTCGCGTTTCTTAGTAATTTAACAAACAACAGAGGAATCAAGTACTCCCCAGTTATATCCTAGTTCGTTTATGCATGCGTATTAGTTCGTTTTTTTAATTAATACAAAAACTGCGAACTCTTTCGTTTTTAGTAAAAACCGGATCCGGTTTTTTACTTCCATTTTAGCTGAGTATGGACATTAAACTTTGCGTAGAATCGCGTTCTTGTCTTCTCGTGATCGCGAATTATGGGCGATATTGACCTTTGACCCCAGCCTTTGGCGCTGTTGATGTTATGGAATTCCGAGTTTAGGCAATGAGTGGACGTCCACGAACATATATGCCACCGACACGACAAAATGGGCTAAATTAGACAGACAAAAACAGTACCCACGCATAAAGGTGTATTTCTATTTGGGAACGACTTTGGAACGAAACAAAGTAAACAGGAGTTGGCGACAGTGCCAGTGGCCGTGGGCCGTTGCCCGTGCCGTGGGGTTAGTCACAACATCAACAGATGAGATGCAGCGTTCGCAAAGGTTCTTCCAGACAGGTTAGTAATTTCGAATTATTAAGCTATAATCACGTATATTAATGTTGCTTGTACTAAATTTATTTAATTGTTTACCTTCTAGTCATAGCCAATGGCGGTATGGGCGGCCAGGCTGGGCCCTGTTTACTATAGACTAATATCAGCTAACAGTAACAGTACGACGCTATGGCATATACATTACGTATGTCAATGATAGTGACTATATTATGTCTATGTCGTATATGGTAGTAGGCTAGTAGCCTAAGTAGGCTTGGGATAATAGTAACAGTGTAAATGCATTAAAAATTATCCGTAACGATTATAATTATTTAACCAATAGTAATAGGTTGAACAAAAACAATATGTACATAAGTGACTAACAACAGTAATGTAATAGTAATTTAACTAATATATGACTTTTATATTAAAAATTACTATTATTGGACATTAAATTTTTTTATTTGAATTCAATTGTAATTGTATGTAATCTTGGTATTTAATTATTTACAAAGAAAAGAATCTTCCAGTAGTTTCACCAGGTTTTTTGATTGCCCCTTCTGTGAGTTTTTATTATGTTCAGAAAACCAGCGCCCCTCAATACCGTGAAATTTAATGCCCATAACATGTATATAAATATAGATAGCTTTTGACCGTTGGCATTGGTTGCATTTGGCAGGTGGTCATTCATTGCATTGTAACTTTTGCAAGTACATTAAAATAATTATTGTTAGAAACAATCAGTGCTGACTATTAATACATGTACTATATTTTCAGAACTTGAGGTGTGTCAACACCACATGCAGATGTATGCTTCAAAGCTCTTCACCTTCAGGTAAACGAGTGTTATCAAATGTGGTTACTCTGTCACCAAACCTGTTATCAAAATTATAAATACAAGCAATAAACAAGTATGTCATAGGCGGATCCAGGCGGGCCTGGGGACAGATGCCCCTCTAGACCTTACAATTTGGCGTGTCTGCAAATCTTTTATAAGGGCCCATGCGACTGTGTCCTCCCAGACCGTTTGAAATGTGCTCCAGTTTAGGTGATAATAATAAGCTGAAAGTTATGACGTTTTCCAATATCACCACACCGGTGGAGCGGGTGAAGTTATGGCAGCGTGGTTGCGACAAAATTTAGACTACACCATTTGGTTCGGCCGCCAGTGGAGGTTTTTGAGCCTCCCATACTCGATTTCTGGATCCACCCCTGTATGTGATAGTTTTTTGTCTGCATGAGGATTTTGCAGTAATGTGGTGTCCTCGTTAAATTGCATATTGTTGTTAGAAATGCATGTGAATTAAAGTAAAGACAATGTAAAGTAAAAACATTTTATTGAAACTATTTGATGAGATAAATAATGAAAAGTACAATACAACTACATGTACAATCACTGCACTTGATGTGTATAATGTAATACTTTTTAATATCACAGTGCAGGCTGCGAAATAAGGCCGGTCCGATCGTCCCGGACGAGTAGTTTCAGTGATCGGACTAGTCCTTATTTAGTGGAGCAGTCCCATAGGACTAGCTGTTATTACGTGAATTAATTTACGCTATGTATACGCTATTTGGGTGTCGTGATGGAATAAAACAAAATAAGACAGTAAGGTAGCATTTTATCACAGGCAGCTAAATATTCCGTACGACTGTCAGATGGGAAACTTGCTGAACGCAGTGAATGTAAATGGCGGCTGTTTACATCTGGTTAGCTTAGGATAGGTAGTGCCACCTAGCGACCATGAGTGATGAGCGACATGGACTAACATACATGTGCGGGTTACAACATCGTTACGTGCTATCCCGTCGTGATGGTAGTTGTGTTATTCCTGCATCGGGTGATTATTTTAGCAAGTTACCAAACGCCAGCAATGTTACTGATTGTTTAGTCGGCTTCGGGAAAGAAAGCGCTAATAAAAAGTATAGGGCAAATGATGCAACTTAGTTCGACAATGTCGGTCCTTTGTTGCCGTGAGGCTTCAAATTCTGCTGGCATCACCTTGTCCACGACTCCTGTTTGCTGCCCCTGATTAAACTAGTCATTTCTTCTGATAACTTTGCAATTGGATCTACGAAATCACATGTATTTGTTTCTATTAATGACACATTTAGTTGAACATTTAATTGAAATGGGAAACAGCTTGTTTTCTTTATGAAATAAAGCCACTTTTACTATGTGTCACACATATATGACCAGCGATAGAAATAAGCCAGAATATTTACTTGTCCGCCGGACAAGTAAGTTTTGAAATCTACTTGTCCGCCAAAATTTTAACTTGTCTGAGTGGTTGTCAAGGGGATTCGAAGCTTCGGAAAAAAACAAAAAAAAGTATGTCTTATTTTTATGACAACAACACAATGTTCCTGCTGTTTCGTTGCATGTACATCTGAGTGACTTGTGATCAAAAACACAATTTGATTTAATCTGCAAATTTTGAAATTGCAAAATTAAATTTGCAACTATTTGTTTCGGTCCATTATCATTACTATATATATATATTCATCACGAATATTAAAACTAGACACGTTACATGATGTATACCAATATTTTAGTGATGCTGATATGAACGCTTTTATTAATAACAAATAATTATTACGATGATAGGAATGAGACAATTGTTATCCTTGCTATTTGTTATAATGTTGCAAAAACTGTTTTTTTTTAATATGGTATATACATATATAACATATAACACTGTGCCATATTGGATAAGTATTACATTTCCGCTTCCTGTATTATTGCGTTGGTTAATTCCATACCGTGTTCCTGTTGTACGCTCTCTTGCCTCGACTTCCGTTTTGAGATAAGTCTGTTCAATAAATGTTCTCGTCGTTATCGAGTCTTTCCCTTCTATACTGGCGTGGTGGCAGCGTTTTCACTACTGAAGTGGATAGATACTCGTATAGCCAAACAAACGGCACGACGAATGCTTACTTTCTGTACGCAGTAATTAACATTGAACATTGAACATTGCCGGCATTTGCATACACGATTGAGCTACACGTCAAACGCGACAATGGCTCAGTCACAGAGAGCTCCAAAACAGTGGTCTCTTTCAAAACACGAAACACTGACGTCATATGAGAGCTGGCGCCAAAACCTCCAATATACTCTATCATTGGACGCGAATTTCGCACCATTCCTACTCGACCAGGTAACGTGGGGAAAGAAAACTAACACTTCTCCACTCAGAGGCTTACTTAACGATATCGGAGACACACCAGGCTTGGTTAGGCGAACGGCACAACAAAAAGTCGCGCACTTAGAATTAATGCTTGGGCAGATTGCCAACTTCTGTCCGATCATATCGCGAAATACCATCGTCAAAAACTCGACATCCGTCAACTCCATATGGCAGGCAATCAGACTTCACTTCGGGTTTCAGACAAGCGGCGCTCATAGATTTCGCCGACATAAAACTTGAATCAGACGAAAACCACGAGGACCTATTCCAACGCCTCCTGGCGTTCTTTGATGATAGTCTGCTGACAGTGGGTGGCGGTATATCACACCACGACGAGTTCCCGACCGTAGATGAGGACTTATCACCGTCGCTAGAGAACATGGTTGTATTGAGCTGGCTTAGACTTATCCATCAGGAGCTACCTAGACTCGTAAAACAGCGCTACGGAACCGAATTGCGGAGCCGCACGCTAGCCAGTGTTAAACCAGAGATCTCTCAGGCCCTGGGGTCCCTACTGGACGAGATCCATTCTATGTCAGAGACAAAAATCCTAAGACAGTCAACCTACTACCAACCACGCACACGCTCTGGGCCCGCTCGCCCACAAAGCTACCAACGAACCCAACGAGCAAAACAATGTCCACTCTGTAAGCAGGTTGGTAGACCGATAGTAGACCACTATCTAAGCGCTTGCAAGTACTTGCCCGAGCAAGACAGACTGTTCATGACTAAGGCACGCAACGTGACAGGACTAAACTGCGAAGACAGCGGAGACGAGGAACCACCGGTGAATGACGGCTACGTCAATGACGCACAAAAAGTGTCGGCCACTTGTCGCGTAAATACGAAACAGTCTCCATTCTTCAAGGCGTTCCATCGTCACCACCCAATACGTCTTACCCTCGACACTGGGGTCGAAACCAACATGATTAGAGAGACGGTGGCCAGGTCAATTGGTGCAAAAATCACCAAAAGCTCCCAGCTCGCAAGACAAGCTGATGGTGTAACCCCACTCAATGTAGTCGGAGAAACAAGGCTCGTGTTATCGCGGGATAATCTTGACCTACACCTCGATGCCCTTGTCGTTAAAGACTTGGATGTCGATGTACTTGCGGGAACACCATTCATGACAACCAATGACATATCCGTTCGTCCCGCCAAAAATCAGATCAGCATTGACGAAACTGTGATACACTACGGGATGGAGAACGTCAACCGTTCCCAATATCACACGATTCGCAGAGCGCAGGCCTACGTGTTGCGTGCGCCACCCGCGTCCACTACTGTTTGGCCAGGCGACTACATAGAACTATCTATTCCATCAGCACTCGACGATCTTGTAGTGGCGATCGAACCTCGTAACGATCATAAGTCAACATTGCACTACCAAGATTGGCCCCAACCTGCCATTGTCGAGGCAGTCGGGGACAAAATCCGTTTACTAAACACGTGTTCACATCCCTTGAAAATAGGACGCAACGAGCACTTTTGCCAAGTGCGTGGTACCACAGCATGTGACACCAACTACGTGGAAGACATCGTAATCAAAAACACAAGCACACACGCAGCAGACGTGCAATTTCCAGACACTATCGAACTAGACAGTGGCAACCTCTTGTCTGACGACTTGCGCAACCAGTTCCGCAATCTGCATCAACAATTTGACACCGTGTTCAACTCGAAAATCGTAGGATACAACGGGCATGCGGGCCCATTCACAGCAACTGTAAACATGGGACCAGTCCAACCCCCGCAGCGAAAGGGGAGATGTCCGCAATACGCTCGCGACAAACTCGTCGAACTTCAGGAAAAGTTTGATGATTTGGAGGCGGCCGGTGTATTCCGTCGTCCAGAAGATATCGGGGTGGTGGTCGAATACCTTAACCCATCATTTCTCGTACGCAAAGCTAATGGAGGATCACGACTCGTCACTGCCTTCACGGAAGTAGGACGTTACAGCAAGCCGCAGCCTTCTCTCATGCCAGACGTGGATTCGACAGTAAGATCCATAGCTTGCTGGAAGTACATCGTTGTATCAGATTTGACGAATGCATTCTATCTGATCCCTCTATCGAAGGACTCACTCAAATACTGCGGAGTTGCGACACCCTTTCGTGGAGTTCTCGTGCATGCCCTGCTCTGAGACGGCATTGGAAGAACTCATGTGCCGAGTCTTTGGTGATCTGTTACAAGAGGGCGTCGTCGCCAAGTTGGCTGACGATTTGTACTGCGGGGGCAACTCGCCACAAGAACTACTAGACAACTGGAGTCGTGTCCTTGATGCCCTTGCTCGATGCGACTTACGACTTTCAGCAAAGAAGACCAGGGTTTGCCCCAAATCAACGACCATCCTAGGCTGGGTGTGGTCAGAAGGTACACTACATGCCAGTCCTCACCGCATCGCTACTCTGGCATCGTGCACACCGCCACAAACCGTTCTGGGACTTCGTTCCTTCGTTGGAGCATAAAAAGTGTTGGGACGCGTCATCTCTCAGTGTTCCAAAGTACTTGCACCCCTCGAGTCGTACATTGCGGGCATGGAATCACAGGAGACATTGACATGGACTGATGACATCCGCGAGGCGTTCCGTGTAGCCCAAAACACACTCTCCACCAACAGATCGATCACATTACCGCGGCCCAGTGACCAACTATGGATCGTTACCGACGGTTCGGTTACCAAACGTGGCATCGGATCCATACTATACGTTTCGCGAAATGGACAGACCCGTCTTGCCGGGTTTTTCAGCGCCAAACTAAAGAAACACCAAGTTACATGGCTACCCTGCGAAATCGAAGCGTTAGGCATTGCTGCAGCAGTCAAACACTTCAGCCCGTACATCATACAATCAAAGTCGAAGCCGTGTCTACTTACCGACAGCAAACCGTGTGTGCAGGCCATTGACAAACTATGCCGTGGCGAATTTTCATCTGACATCGTTTCTGTCAGTTGTCGCCCGATACCAAGTCACAGTGCGCCACCTGGCGGGTTCATCAAACATACCATCCGACTTCGCAAGCAGAAACGCACCGGAATGCCATGAACCACATTGCCAGATAGGTTCTTTCATATCGCAAATCGAACAATCTGTCGTTATGAGTGTTGCTGTGGAAGATATCATATCCGGCTCCACTCGCCTTCCGTTCACGAGCAGGTCCGCATGGCTCTCTACACAATCAGAGTGCTCTGACCTACGGCGCGTCAGAGCTCACCTAAAACAAGGCACGCGTCCATCCAAAAAAAGTAACCAACGCCAAGGACGTAAAACGTTACTTATCTACTACAACGTTGGCTCGCGACGGCGTCATCGTTGTAAAGTGCGACATACCATTCGCGCCAACCAAAGAACTTATCGTAGTTCCACGACAAGTGTTAGATGGCTTACTAACAGCGATCCACCTAAAGCTGAGCCACCCATCAAAACACCAACTCAAACTCGTAGTTCGTCGCAACTTCTTCGCATTGGACATCGACAACGCGATTGAGCGAGTGACCGACGCATGCCATACATGCATGTCACTAAAAAATATCCCGACTACACTCATCGAACAAACAACGACCGACGCTCCCGAAGCGATTGGTGTTTCGTTCGCAGCAGATGTTATCAAGCGTAACCGACAACTCATATTTGTCGTCCGCGAAACCGTTAGCTCATACACTTCTACGTGCATCATCGAGAGCGAACGCCATGACGCGTTACGTGACTGCCTCGCTCGACTCTGCACAGAGTTTCGACCCCTCGACGGGCCCCCTGCGATCATCCGCGTGGATCCAGCCCCAGGGTTCATCGCTCTCGTGAACGACCCAACTCTGCTACGTTTGGGTATTCGTTTGGAGATAGGGAGAATCAAAAACTCTAACAAAAACCCCATAGCCGAGAAAGCTGTGTCAGAGGTTGAAGATGAGCTGCTACGACAGGAGCCTGGCGGGGGACCGGTGTCACCTCTTATACTGGCAATTGCTACCTCTCAACTCAACTCCAGAATCCGCGGTCGCGGCCTATCGGCACGCGAAATATGGTTCCAACGAGACCAGTTTTCCAACGCGCAGTTGCCTATTTTAGATCGTGCCATCATCGCTGAACAACATCAGTCTCGCCTACAAAATCACGCACACAGCCAGACGTTGAAGGCTCTTCGCGGCAAAGAGGCGCCTGTACCGATAATTCATGTCGGTGACTTGGTTTACGTACTATCCGACCGCAATAAGTTGCAAGCTCGAGACCGCTATCTAGTCACCTCTATCGAAGATAGCTGGTACTACATTCGCAAATTTAGCGGATCTCAACTACGCACTTCATCCGAGTGCTATTTAGTACCCGGTCATGTGTCGACCACAATACCCACGCGCCATCGTGAGGATGGAGATGACACGGAAGACGTCCCGCCATACGAAGACGACACCCCGCCTGATGTCCAAGCGAATGCAACTCCACCCGAAATCTCATTAGTGATCGCAGCACCGCCCGAGGCTCCACTGACGATCACAGCGCCACCTGAGGCCCCTGCAACCGCGCTACCGAAACCAACAACCACACCCAGTGACAATGTGAGGCCCACTCGGCCCATCCGCAGACGTAATAAACCTGCATATCTACAAGACTATGAGTTATAATACATGTGCCATGGACCTATTGACTATACTGCATATTTTGTGTGACATATGCCCATATTGACTCTACTGCATATTTGTATGTCATATGGACTATCACGTTATAACCTTACAAGCTTATGTGCTATTATTAGATTAGTGAAGGAGAAAAGAAAGTGGTCACGCCATATTGGATAAGTATCACATTTCCGCTTCCTGTATTATTGCGTTGGTTAATTCCATACCTTGTTCTTGTTGTACGCTCTCTTGCCTCGACTTCCGTTTTGAGATAAGTCTGTTCAATAAATGTTCTCGTCGTTATCGAGTCTTTCCCTTCTATGTTGGCGCTGCTGTACAATTTTGGCATCAGTTTGTCATTGAAGATGGCACTCAACTATCAGGAACACGTCCAATGCAAAGCCAGGAAATGTCACAAAAATCATAATAAACTATAATATAATCTGATATTATTTTGTTCAATCTCTATGAACTTCAATATTAACAAAGCTCTGTATTTTACAAACGAAGATAATATTCAATTGATCACGAGCAAACAAACGCATATTTTTACAACATTTTATATTACCATTTCAATTATGTACAAACAGTTTTAACGGTGCCCGAATTACGTCTACCGGGCGGAATATAATTTATAGATTTAGTTACGACGTAACGTCGCAGCCGCACGCAGACCGATGTAGTTGGCGGAAGCCGACATATCAACGGCGGTTGGCACCCTGCTGCGCGTCTTGCATAAAATTTGGCTTCGAAAACTCGCAATTTATGGTTAGAATAAATATTACACAGACACAATAATTCTGAAATTTCATTAATATTCCGTTTATCAACCATCACCATAGATTTACCGGAGAGCCAGTTACAAGTTTTTTACTTTTTATCGATTTGGGACTGGATCGGCTAACGACGTTCGATGACTTGGAAGACTGCCGAGTCCGCGTGGGTTAGGTGTAATAATGGTTAAAACTATATAATTATTCAAATAACAGGTAGCGATACAAAGTCTATTATTTCCAAAGTTCGTCAAATGTGATCCGTGGGTGGAAGCAAGTTGTACGTGGGCCAAACTGAACGATTTACGATTTTATGAAATACAGCCTCGATCAACGATGGCTGATGCGGAGTCTGTCCTACGCGTGTGACAGAGCTAGGTCGGTGCGCTCAGCGGATGACCCTGTTAACGCAGGCACTAAACTTGGTCGAACGCTGAAGTACAACACATTGGCGGCGGAACGACAAGACGCCGACACACTAACAAGATTGCAACGTGCGCGATTGCTAGCGAACTTCATTTACGTTTGAATTTCCTCAAATAAAAACTTTGCAATGTTGCATGCGTCACTATTTACTATAAATTTTCACTTGTCCACCGGATAACCATGTAGAGTCATTTTACTTGTCCGGGCCAAAAATCACTTGTCCCGGACAAATGGACAAGTGCTATTTCGAACGCTGATGACACAACAGTATGATTGATGGTACCTGACACGTTTATTTTTAAGGACTACTAAAATCATATGAGGACTAGTTGTTTCTGAATCAGCTAGTCCGACGGACTACCTGTCAACTAAATCCACCGTGCACCCTGATCACATGCACATAAAATGCAAAACAACAATAGAAACACAAATTAGGAAGAGGTTGAAAAAATGTCAGGTATATATAAAAAACAAACAGATACTTTTATCAAGATTCTGTTACAAAAAAAACACTAGTACACGTGATGTCAAATGCTAGTTGTAGTTTATACATGCCTTGTATGTTTACAACTCACAAAATTAGTGACTAAACAATTATGTGTATTAACAAAACATTTTAATATCACATGCCCATAAAATGTAAACCAATGAGAACAAATTACTTAGGAAGATGTTTAGTTGAACAAATGAACTATTATGAATCATAATTGTTTTTTAACAAAGAATCATAATTTATGGTTCTTTGTTAAAAAAACATCAATGATTAGAAAATTCAAAAATGTTGTAGTTTATGCAATGCTTGGTATGTATGTTTACAACTCGCAAATAATAGTGACTAGACTAGTCAGGGTCATCGCCATGTGACTGAGAATTACATGTACAATCACTACATGCTACATTGCTCAGGTTTACTCAGTTGTATGAAGAGTACCGGCTACAGACCGCAATATTTTTGTACGAATAGTCTTCGCATATTAATTTTAGTGTGGCTGAATGCTTCCCACATAAGTCGAGATGGTGCTCGAATTAACAGGTCTGCCAGGGATTAAAGTTTAAAGCGCTTTGAGCAATCCTGAGGACTGGATACTACACCATATCAGTACAGGTGTATAATCATCATGCGAAGTGAAGATGTAACGTAAATTATTTGTGAAAATATAAACCAGTGATAAAAAAGAATAATTTAGAAATATGAAACGTGGCATGTAAAGTATAATAACAGTCCTCATGATACATAGAGAACTTAAACAAATAAAATGCTGCTGTCAGTGTATCAACAGATTGTTGTTGCAAAATGTGAAAAGGCTTTCAATACCATTACTTCATCACAAACTTGTGTTGTTGTACATAACAAGTACCTGATGTATGTTGCAAGAACTCAGCTGGCTGCCACTGACTATCAGCAACACAAAGACAATGAAACCCTACCACTGTAACAATGCTGGATAATTGATGTATTTTGTCATAGACACTGCTAAAAGTTAAAGTTGAATTGAATACAAATACTGTGTATTATTGACTTTTGATAAATGTGTCATCACATATAAAATATAATACATGTCAGAGCCATGCTAATTGTCACTTTGTCTCCGGTATAGGTAGATGCGGATGTACAGCAAAATGTCAGGAGGCTGGTATGCAGTACCATCGAAGACAGCGAACACATACAGTGATGTCATCGATATCCAAACCGATGTAGTTCACCGAAGAATGCTCGACACTGAACCTGTCTCACGAGCTAGTCAGGCGTCACCATATTCGTATGTCGAGCAACCTGCATTCTACATTGGTTTTTAGTCAGTTAAGCTAACTGACTGACCTGGAAGCCAGTGTACACCCCATCGGCACTGGGGAATCTGTCACGGATGCAACACACAATTGGGATCAGTCGGTGGACATTCACATGACAAACCATTAATATGCAGCATGCTGCATGGCTGTAGAATCTTGTCCGAGATCCTGGACAAATACAGCTGCCCAGTATGCCATATTAACTTGGAGAACTAGTGATACTAAGCACATTAGTCCAATCTCCTGTAAAGAAAAGCATATTTTCAGTAAACAAAAACAGGTATTATTGTAGTGTTGGTAGTAAATAATTATGGAATGTTCATTCTCATAATCAGTAAATGTAAAATAATGTTTCATGTGTGACCTGCAGCATTTCACAAGAAAAACGGCAGCAAGAAATGTGCTACTACAGCTGCATCTATATATGTTGATATCTTAGGAACAGTCAGTGTTTACCGGGGTTGTTCCAGAGGAGGGAGAGGGTGGGTTGATACAGCATGCATATTACATTAGTAGAATGTGCTCTTTTTCAAAACGGTAAAAAAATTTAACTATTTTTTCTTTATAAGGTGTTCATTGTCATTACATGAATTAAACATTTTTCAATTTCATCACAGTGATGCCTGATCTTAGTCAATATTATAGACTGATTTGAATTCTGCTAAACAATAAAGAGCATTTATATTTTTTGTTTTGTTTTCAGTATACAAATTCATGTCAGTGTCTGCCATGTGTAACTACTACACATATTCATGTTTGACATTTTAAGGTTCTGCCTGAGGTTGAATGGTCAAGGTGAATGTTGGAAATTACAAAATGAGGTGTTATTGTGATGCTAACAGTATATTTTCCTAACCAAGTATTCAAAGGTTCATAACATGTTTACCTTCTTAAAAAAATGAAAAATTTATTTTATAAACTTATTTCTGAGTCATTGTCGTATGCTAAATACTTTTAAAGGTGAATTAATATGTCTGTGAGTATAATATAAGTGCAGAAGTCAACTTAGTTTTCCACGTCCATGTTATTATTAAAATGTGTATGAAAACAAATATATATGTAAATGTGCACATTAAAATTTGTTGATAACTTATATGTGGTTGATTGTTATAAATTTGAAATTACCTGGATTGATCAAATGTGGGCCCCCCACAGACTATGTATCCTCCCTGTGTCTGCTTGACCCAGGTGACCGCCTTAGCTCCTCTTCTGCCTCCTCTCATTCCTATTCTTGGGTTGCAGTGTGGCCTCTAGCGACATCATAATTCAAGTTACGTATTATGCATTCATATATTGCTGTGTTGAGAATATAATATACATATATTGGTAAATACACAAGAATAGCTGGCATATGTCAGTTGAAAGGTATCACAGAATACCAGTTACATAAACTATAGCCAGGCACCAAGGACCACAACGGAAACAAGTGCGAGCATTATCTTGTTTAATCCTTATATATGGTGTACTTTAACTGTATTTATATTTTATGTATTTACACGTTTACATTTTTTTATTTAATACAATCATCATCACCATCATGGTCGTCAATATAACAAATTTTTTTCTCAATTATTTTGCATAAACTACAATGCAAATCAACAACATTCTGCAGTAATAGTATCAAAATATGCGTCACAAAACACTGTTTTAATAATTATGATCACCAATATAATACTCCCGTGTTTGACGTTCTGTTGCACGAAATTACGGATGCTCCCTGACTAAGTTACTTGCACGATCAACAGGGGCCTATTGCCAAACCAATGTTATTTGTCATTTCGCAGCCTCATGTCATCTATTCTCTACATGTATTGTCGCAATAACATAGTTTATTACCAAGATCCTACGTAACCAAATACAAATTACAATGCACATCAAATATTATGCTCGTTGACACAGCCTCTGACTGAATCTCTGGCTGATAATATGGTCATGGACACGGACCTGGTGACTGGCTTAGACAGTCTTAAGTTAAGGAGTTAGACTGCCTCGAGTCGAGTGTTGACGTTCGCAAGTTGCAATTCTCGTTGAATTAATACGCGGCTACGCGTTCTTGTTGCTAAATGCGATAGTGTAGTATACGTACCTTCGTACAACCACTTTGGAATCTTGATACACCAAAGCACGTGTATTTTGTTATTGTTTTCGAATGCGTGGGATGCCGATCTCGCGTAAAGCACGTGACCGAAATGGCGCAGGAGGTCGACAGCGCAATTGGCTTTCGCCAGCTATAACCGGTGTAACGACAAATCTTGTTTTTTGACGATTAAAAAAACAAGTACGCATTTTTTATTAAACCGACTGTGCACACTAGTTAAACTATTCACACATTACACATCTGCACCTAAAAGAACCGGATTGGCGATGGGCAAACGAATTGGTTGAGGACCTTTAATTAACATTTTAACTAAGATCACATGAATGTCACTTATACCCCAAACAGTGAATGGTATAGCATTCAAACTTGAATATAACTAGGAGAGATCATACATGTTCTACCTGTAATCTTCTAATATATCATTTTTTAAACATCATCAACAGCATTGTCATCATCGTCACTGTCGGGTAGCTGTACATGCACTGTCCTTGACATTAATTTGCAGTGGACGGTACAGGCAAGACGCAACTTTGAGCAGTTGCAAGACACACACAATTTATCTGGGTGCTTGCAAGAGCAACGGATCTCTTGTAGAAGATGTTCGGGTGCTGTTTTTTGGTCTGTGCTGACGGGCACTACTGAGTGTGCGTCACAGTGGAAGCCATATTGTTTCTTTCTGCCCAATACCGTCTTCAGATTAACCCAAGTAGAAACCTATACGTGCACTCTGAGTGAATGGAATTAGCATGCTCGACTTGTCGATGGAATTCTTTCAATGGCGACATACTTTGAATAAATTGTGTGCATGTATCGTAGGGCGTCGAGACTTACATTTCAGATGCTTTTGGTGTAAAGCGAAACCATATACCGCTCCCCAGCTGTTGCAATGTCGGCGCTCGATGCAGTGTTACTGCCGAATATGGCAACGGTTGTTCTCAGCTCTGTTGAAGATCCTAGAACTTTCATGTGTTTAACTTTGCCAATGCCATATATAGCTGACGTTGTGTCACAGCCAGACATAGCGTGTGCAAATGGCAATTAAGCACTTACACATCTCCTTTCCGAGAGCATGTTGACCAGTGCGGATACTGATTAGTATGTTTGGTTTGCATGTAAATAGTGAACTTCTCAGGCGCATGGTAAAGCAGGATTACTAGCAGATCTGTATCATCACAACGGATACATACGTTCTCGTGGGATTCTGCAACTTCTGGGGTACACTTCGCAATTGTGGTATCCACATACCCTTCCTCGCCAGCGTGATGTACCTCGATACCTTCTTTCAGCAGGTAAGTAGAGAGGAGATTAATGAGTTGCTGTTTTTTGTGCTTGTTTGAAAGCAAACTACTTTTGTCTGAAGGCACTGGAGTGTTACGTCCAACCAACACAACAGTGGAAAGGATCTTGCCCAATTGACGTCGCTTCTGTTCGGGTTCCTTGGTGGTGAGCACTTCGTAAAGCTGTCGAGCACTATATGAACCAGGTCCTATCGTGTGCTGCCAAGTGGAGAACATACATCACATAAGATGAACACACTTCATAAAAGGTACCAGTCTTTGGCCAGGGTATCTGACGCAGAACTGCACATCCATCCACAACTGTGGCTTTGTCGTCAATTCCATCATTGCAGACAACATCCATGAGGATCGATGGTAGCGATGTACGAAACTAATTTAGTCTTCACTGGCCTTCACATTGTACCGTTGTCTGGAATAAAGCTGGGGCTACGGCTGCTAGCTCATGTGAGAAGACACTGCGATCTGGTGGTCCAGAAGTATATGCCTTGGCCAATAGTCTCTGGTGCAGCTCCGTCGACGACATGCGCACTTCTTTTCCATCTTTCAGTTTGATAGTTTTCCTAATATCTGCGAAGGTTTTCACTCGGTCTGACTTCCCGAGAACGATGTCTCTGTACTTCTGATCTGTGATTTTCTGGTGGATTTTCATTCCAATATCCACAGCTTGGTGTACATTGACTCTCTCAACAGCAATGACCCCAGTAGCAAGATTTTGTAGGTGCTCGTCATTGTCGGTGGAAAATGGGTTGTGACTTCGCAGAAAGGTCAGGAATTTGGCCAGATCAATGTTGTCCTGTTTGATGCGACAGTGAGTTTGGTAATCGTAACCTCTCAAGTTCGTACGAGTTGGCATTCATTCAGATGCAACAACCTGGTTTGTTGCATTTTTTAGGCAGTGTAAGTCTTTCCACATTTTTATGGACATAATGATCACCTGCATTATTTAATTGTTTAACCAACCCATCACCTCGTAGTTTTGACACCGCCACCAATTAATATATCCCTTTCTTTCTAAGTTTAACCATTAAGCCACCACCACCTTCTTAACAAATGACACGTTGCTGTTAAGTTTTGACAGTCGCATGTTTCAAATACTCTTCGGTGGCACTGATGACGGCAACGTAATACACTACATACACACGCCGCGTCATCACTTTTGTTTGGGGGAAATACAACAGTTTCACGAGCGTCATTTCTTGACAGTCGATCCGGTGCAGTAGCTTACTGTAAACATTTCTATTTACCGAGACTAGAAAACTTAACAAAACAGTTTCACACAATTAACATGATATATGTGCAGCTGTAAATTACATATTGTTGATTTCCTGCCATATTTTACTATGAATAATGACGAAGATTTAACATTATATTTTAACAGACACATTCGACGTACGTGAAAAAAATCAGATAAACACAAATTAGACGCATTTCGAACTTAATTGACGTGAAATTATCAAGAAAACGCACTGTCCATGTAACAAAATTATATTTTTATTGCACGAATCTGTGATTGCAACAGCGTATTTAATTCAGCCGTTTGTAAAATGCCCCCTTGTGAGCATATCACATAATAGTCATGCATTTTCATCACATTTCGTAAGTTAAACATGAAAATAAGAAAAACATGTTGACACAGCATAACTTATTTTTCCTATTACCTTAGCCGTTTATTATAGTTGTTTGTGGTGTGATTTGCAAAGACTACAATAGTACCAAACCGTCCACGAAAATAACGTGTTTTTGCCTATATACATACATTTATAATTGTGAGTGTGTGTGTGTATGTGTGTGTGCGTGCGTGTGTATGTTATCATTGTTTTTGGTCAGTTTTGTTGTCAGTTATGTGTACCGGAAAACATTAGTACATTAGTGAATTTACATGATTTTTTGGTTTATGCTTCATATACTGGTCTACGTACGGTGCCCCTTTATATACATTTGTTGTTACAAATAACTGTGCTGTGAATTTTATAACAAATTAGAACAAATCCTCTTTACCCATTTTTGAAAATTAACATACATGCAATCATAGGCTTATGACAGTAGATGCTATACGACGCGAATCATGGAATGTTGCTCACCGGACAGTCAGTCACCATGGAAATGAAAAAGAGGACAGTTCACGAACAGCATATATCGACGATAGTGAACCACTGTTAGCATAGTGGACCACTCAGTGGCCCATTTTAGGCGCACTTCACGGCATGTGTTAACTTGAAAGTTGTGTTGATTGCACAATGTTGGCTCAACGTTGATCACCAAACGTCAACGTTATGCCAACGGTACCATATAGTTGGGTCAACGTTATCTTGCAATCTGTATATATAATAAGTAATAGTGTATCCATGCCAAGTCAAAACAAACATGAAATCACCGGCCTTGTTTATACCTTGTAATTAACAACCTGTCACATGCGATCAATATCAGTTACAAGTATTTGTATTATAATGTCAATGTCGGTAACGCGCTGACCAGTCTTCTTGGTAGAACAGATATATGGTAGGATGCGATGTTGAACTTTTAATTGGTGTGCAAGTGATCGAAGACTTTCCAGTCCTATCCTTTCGCAAAGAAATTTGTCATCATTCAAATGGGATTAAATTACCCAAAGTGGAGGAATCCACCGCTTCTGCCGTAGGCGATAAGCATCTAGCAGGCTGCAGCCCAAGAGGTGACAGGGCAACGAAAATGTCATCATTCACAATGTTCTTGATGGCTGATGCCTATTAATATATCAACACAAGGATGCAAAATGACAGATGATTAGTTACCGGACTAAGATCAAGTTGCACGTTGCACATTTTATCTAGTCTATTTTCCACTGGGTAGTCGGAACTTCGTATCGTGAATTTATTAATTTTAATAAGCGACAACGCTACACATGACACGGACGTATATATATATATATATAATATATCATATTATATATATATATATACGTCCATCACATTCGCGTTTAGCATTAAATTAAAATAATATATATATATATTTATATATAAATATATTATGATATATATCATATATATATATATAAATTATATATAGCGAGATATGACACACACACACACGTGTGTGTCACATATCCACTATATTTATATATATATTTATATATATATAATATGATATATATATCATTATATATATATATTATATGAGTAGCGGGATATATATATATATATTCCATATCCTGCTACTCATTGCTTGCTTGGATGCCGGATGGCCCCCTCCAATAAAAAAAATCCTGCCTACGCCACTGGCTGCTAACTTATGATTCCAGCAAAATTGTGTTTAGTCGATCAGATATGTGGGACGTAGGAACAGATGTGATGATGAGATATTTGTGTTAGAATTGAGCTTTCTGTCGATAAGACACTTAATATTCACCACGGTACACGCAGGTCTTATGGGGTAAGACCACATTAAAATTTTACATAGGCGGCCATTATAACGTTTCCTTCATTTCCTGCTAAATTTGACGAACAATTTTCTTGAAAATTTCACAGCATATTTAACCTCCATTGACACAAGTGCTAGGGAAAACTCGTAAAATTCTCATACCTCAGTTTTCAGAAAAATCCACCCAAACCTGACACCCCTCAATTTCTGGTGACGGATTTTGAAATATTGGTGCGTTCTGCAAAATAGCCACTGTGCGAATACGCGAGCGACTAGCGTATGTTTATTGCTACCTCGTGAAAGACCTAATGTAGTAGTACATTCAGTATTCACTGGACTGACATGTGCCATGCCAAAGTGCTCGAACAAAATTCACACATGACACCAAAACGGTATTTTCAAGGGCACTCTTTCGGTCGGTAATGGCGGACGAATCCTTAATGTGGTCTTACCCCTTATCCTTTGCGAACATAATGCTTTGACAGCAACCGGAAATCATGACAGCTAAGTTACAAATGACCCAGTGGCCAGAACTTACGATCTCGCGTCGTGAACTCATAAAGTGGTCACTGGATGGGAGTAAGTTAATATCAAAATAATGTAACGGTGGTAACTGGTATCCTTTGTTTGTTCCTCCACGGGTGGTCACTGGATGGGAGTAAATTAATATCAAAATAATGTAACGGTGGTAACTGATATTCTTTGTTTGTTCCCCCACGGGTGGTCACTGGATGGGAGTAAGTTAATATCAAAATAATGTAACGGTGGTAACTGATATCCTTTGTTTGTTCCTCCACGGGTGGTCACTGGATGGGAGTAAGTTAATATCAAAATAATGTAACGGTGGTAACTGATATCCTTTGTTTGTTCCTCCACGGGTGGTCACTGGATGGGAGTAAGTTGATATCAAAATAATGTAACGGTGGTAACTGATATCCTTTGTTTGTTCCTCCACGGGTGGTCAATGGATAGGGGTAAGTTAATATCAAAATAATGTACCGGTGGTAACTGATATCCTTTGTTTGTTCCTCCACGGGTGGTCACTGGATGGGAGTAAGTTGATATCAAAATAATGTAACGGTGGTAACTGATATCCTTTGTTTGTTCCTCCACGGGTGGTCAATGGATA